>CM062807.1:714337350-715537350 GCA_031772625.1 Pinus tabuliformis | reverse complement strand
TTCTAAAGAAGTTCAACATGATGGATTGTAAAGAGATGATAACTCTGATGATCACAAACTTGAAAATACTAAGGAGTTTTGAATCAAGCCCTATGGATCCCTATAGAAAATTGATTGGCTCATTAATGTACTTGGTGAATACTCGACCGGACATATGTTTTTCAGTAAATGTACTCTATCAATTCCAAGTGGAGCTAAAGCATGCTCATTGGATAGTAGCAAAACATATCCTGAGATATCCGCGGGGAACCATCAACTAATGCTTGAAATATGATAGAAGGAATGATGTTCAATTGACTGGCTATACAGATTTTGACTTGGGAGGCAGTGAACAAGATGGAAGAAGCACTACAGGAGGATGTTTTAGTCTGGGATCATCTATGGTCTCATGGATGAGCAGAAAACAAAACATTGTTGCTTTGAGTAGTGCTGAAGCAGAATATGTTGCAGCATGTGAAGTTAGTCAGGAAGTAGTTTGGTTAAGGAAGTTGTTGTCTGACTTATTTGAAGGACCGATGAACCCTACAGTGATACGTTGTGATAGACCTGTTGTATTCATTTGTTTGAGGACCCAGTGTTTCATGGAAAGACAAAGCATATCAACAACAAGTATCACTATATACGAGAGCTAGTGGAAAATGGTGTGGTGCAGCTATAGTATATCTCCACTTATGAGCAGGTAGTTGACATATTGACAAATCACTTCCAAACAAGAAGCTTTTATACTAAAGGGACAAGCTTGGTTTGGTTGATTTGTCCTCTCGAATTGAGAGGGATGGCTAGACACAACATTTTTGTCTTCACTTGGGAAGAAATAATGGAGGATTAGGTTGCCATCTAGCATTCGATACTCTTTGAGAATGTGGTAGGGAATTCAAGACAAGTGTAATCGTGGACGATATTATTTTAGGATTAGCTACCCCAAGATAAGAATAGTCCAATGAGAGGTCATACTCTGTGAACACCTAGGTGGGGTATGTACCCTGGAGAGACAATGATGATGGTGTCTACACATCATTGGTCTCGTCAGCATTTTGCTCTGATCTTGTCGATAGATAGAGTTGTTAGTCAAGGCCTTGCTATATGACAATGTTGGTTATTATGATACTAGACAGATGGGTTACCAATCCAACTCTTCTTATGAGATCTCTTCATATTGAGAATGACCATATACCTCCTATGAATACCTCCCTAGTTAAGAGTGAGTATTGAAAAATGTGTAACTAGGTTCATTCTTCATTAGTATGAAATGTATTCTTGTATATATAAAATGAAAAAGAAATTATTATTATTATTGGAGCATGGGTTTCATGCTCAAGTTATTTTATTTTATAGGTCAAGCACCCATTGAGTGCTTCTAGGGTTTGTCCTAGGTATAAGAGTCATTGTCATATATGGAAGACCCTATGGGCACATTGTAAATTGTAAAAGAAAATTTATTTTTTCTTGAAAATGTCAAAATACCTCCAAGATCAAGTCAGCCTACATGAAGAGCCACGTCCACCCTTGAAGGAAGCCTATATATAAGAAGAACTCGTCCTCCATTTGGATCATTCATTCACTCATCTCTTATGCGAAGAAGGAAGCAACAGAAGGTCAAAGAAGGAAGTGCAAAGAAGAGAAGGACAAGGAAAGTCGAAGTGTTTGGGTCTCTCTACATTCTTCTGGAAGTGCGAAGTTAGGGTTTCTGCACTGGGCAAGTCTAAGGTTCAATTTTGGAAGCAAGAAGAGAAAGAAGGCAAGTGAAGGTCTCTTAGGGTTTCCTACTAGCCCTAAGACTCAAATCAAGGCAAGTGAGGTCAAGGGAAGAGTAGTTAGAGGGAGATCGAAGTCTCCTAGAGAAGTAGCAATAGTTGTTGGGGAGCAGAATTTCGGATCTTCCGGGAGGTCGAGGATATTTCAGCAGGAGGCCGAGGAAGACTTGACCTTGGAGGGTATTTGTCTAAGTATAGTTCATGCTATTCGTCAATTGAAAATATCTAGAAGATAAGAAGAGACTTTTCAGGTTTTCCCCTCAAGAGGACGGGTTTTGGCCCTGGCTTGCAGCCTACCTATTGTTTCATTGTTCTTACACGTTTGGTAATTGTTTGATGTATTTCACATTGGAATAAGAACAATCAAAGCTAATAAATAAAAAATAAAACACAAGAAGTTATCATGTTAAGATAATTAACATATACATTTCCCTCTTGAATTCTCAACAGCTATGATGTGATGCAGATAAGCAAATAGTCGATGCATTGGTGAAGTTCTTTTTCATGGAAAAGGATGAGAATTTTTTTGACAAGCTTAGGCTTGTGGTTACTCCTCCCTAGCTGAGAGGGAGTGAGGGTGGACACTATATTCTCCATGTGTCATGTACTATGGCCAAGACTAACATTCGTAATCCTAGTAAATGCACTAGTAGGGAGAATGATGGATTGGGTAATCATGAGGGACGTACATTCTTGAGTCGTGTATTGTGATTTACTAGGATTAACATCCTTAGTTGGATACATACACTTGATATAGAATGGTCAGGAGGACATACTTTTACTTGGATTAGGAAATGGTCTTGTGAGTTCATACTGTAGGAAAAATGGGTGGGATATGTACCCAAGACACAGTGGTGTCCAAATTTTTTCCTTCCAACATTATGCTCTAATCTAATGGAAAGATAGAGCTTTTTAGTCAAGGCCTTGCTAATTTTTACTATGTTGGCTATGATGATGTAAATCATCATTGATGCTTACCAATATGGATCCTTTCTTATAGAAGCTCTCAACTTGAGAGTATCTTGATAATTCATTATGAATATCTCCCTAGTTAAGAGGGAGTGTTGAAATTATAACTACGTTTGGTCTTCATAATTATTGTATTTTGTATGTATTTCTTGTAAAAACAAAAAGAAAAATTATTTTTATTATCAAGCATGTTCTTCATGCTTTATTTTAGTCAAAAGAAATCCAAAAGGGCGTGTTCTTCGTGATCCTATAAAAAGAAGTAAAATTGGAATTGTGTAAGCATCATGTATTCCTCCATGTTGCCAAGTCGGCCCTCCTAGAGTTCATGTTGGCTTGCCCAAATGACATGACCCTTCACATATGAAACAACAATAAATTTGAACATATCCTCTATAATTTGGAATGTAATTCGGCATTGGTTTGTGGTGAATAATTCAGAGATCTGAGGCAGAATGAAAAGGTTTCCAAGGAAAGTTCGGGCCTATAGCATATAATACTAAGGTACATATAACTGATAATTTTGTGACTGAATAGTCCAAGCTGTAAGGCATACATATTCGAGTTTTGAGGCATGCATATACGAAGTTTTGAAGCACCTACATCTGAGACTGTTGAAGTACATGAACGATATTTATGTGGCATATAAGGAATTGTGCATGCGAAGGCTCAATGGAATCATCTATGTGGTTATTGGGCCAAAATAAAGGATGAAATTAAGGCTTCTATTGTGGACAAATATTTGGCTTTGTATGGACAATTTTGTGAACTCCTCAGTGGACAAAATAATGACATCTAGTGGACAAATATGTTGCAAACTTCATGTAATTGTTGTTTGGTGGAGGGTTCACTTAGCACTTGGACACTAGTTTGACTTGATTTCTCTTGTTGATGAAGAAGCTATAAAGAAAAGATTGTTGGGTTTTTCCCCTTGTGGGGTTTTTCCCTGGCTTGGAGCCTAATTTCTTGTCTCTTGTCTTCTTGTGCATTATATTTGTGTAATTGCTTAATGATTCAATGAATGAAGTAAACTTTGGAAAATACATACCTAAATAATCACAAGTAATTACCATGATAATAAATTCTATCTTCAATTATAATTTCAACACCTTTCACAATGGGAAACCAGTGATCATCTCCCCAAGGAAAATCAAACACCCTCTTGCGCACTCGCTCTATTGTACAGTTGCATAGTACAGCCTTCCTACACCCTGTAGGCATTGTACGAATGCACAACTCGGCCTCTCTACGCCCTTGTATGAACCATACAACGACACTAAAGATGAGTAAGTTTGTTGAAAAACACAGCAAGAAATCCTCAATTTGATTTTGCCTTTGATTAAATTGAGAAAATTTGAATTTCCACATCAGCAGATATCTTGGATGCAGTTAACTGAGGTGACATGGATCTTGTCACTAAATTAGCTCATTAAATTTGATTTGGAGGAGTTAGATTTCAGTTAAGCATGTGTGATTGCTAATTTGTAGCAATCAAGGTCATTTATTTCAAGTTGTTTTCAATTAAACTAGTTCTAACTATTAGAGGAACTAGTGGAAGGTCATTTAAGCAGTGAGACTTCAGTCAAACTCAGTGATCATCCAATTAATTGATCAATCAACCTAAAATAACTAGTTCATGTAGAGAATTCGAGTTCCCCAATCTTGGTGGAGATTCCAAGGCAGTGTAACCTTCGTTGTAGACTAGTCTTAAGTGTACAAGTATTGCATGCAGTCAGATGATCAACCCAAGGAATTGTGCAATCCATTTTCGAGAAATTCCTAAATAATAGGGGCCTAATTTCTCAAGGAACTGTGCATGGAAATTGGGGCTCAAGCAGAGTCAAAATTATGGGTCAGAACTTCTCAGTGAGCAGAGAGATAGGTTATTCACTTGCAGGTTGTGATCATCTGATAAAATCAAATGTAATACATCTCTATTCATCATATTAATGCAAGCATGCATTGGGGTTTTCAGCAGATTGCTTTCCCCGGGAAAAATACTATTTGCATATGTGTGATTCCTTATTGCATGTTTGAGATTATTGTTCTATATTGTGAATTGATTTCTGCAAAGTAGTAGAGTAGGTTTGTGTCTTATAATTTTTATTAAAATTTCATGAGAATTTCCAAATCCACACCAAAATTTATACATGGTATCATAGCAGGATTCACATTAGAGCAGGAATTTCGAAATTGTTTCTGAGGAAGTTCGAATTTGGAATCCAGTGTAGCAGAATCTCTTCAGAGATGAGAATATGGCCTTCAATGGACTAAGACTATAGTATGCCTTGGAAGGCACCTCTAATTTTGTTGCTTGGAAGGATCGCATGGGGGCGGTATTGGATGACAATGGATTGCTAAAATACATCAACACAGATGTTGCAAAACCACCAAAATCTAATGCCAATAACCTTGCTCGGTAGAAGAAAGACGTAGCCAAGGCGAGGAGAATAATCTTGGAGGGAGTACGGAATCGCATTGTCTCAAATCTCCACGGAAAAGAAACTTCATTCGCAATGTGGAAAGCACTAACAGAATTGTTCGAGAATAGTAGTGACCATAGGAATCTAGCGCTCAAGGATAAACTTCGAAGTATCAAGATGCAAAATAATGACACTCTTCCATAGTATCTGATCAAGTGCACACAATGTCGTAATGAACTTGGCGGGGTCGGTGTTAATTTCCCTAAAGAATACTTGTTAAGCCTAAACCTTTCAGGCCTTCCCAAGAGTTGGCATAATAATCAAGATTCGGTGAATGGGAGTGAGAAACACAGAATTGGGAGAACTTATGGTCTAATTTGGTATAGGAGGAAATAAGGCAGAATACCAAAGATGGGACTTCATCCAAGGGCGAGGATGAAGAAAACTTTTCATTGGATGGAAAGGAAAAGGAGTGAAAAGGGAAGAAATCTCAATCCAAACCAAGGTCCAGCCAAGGGGGCAAGAAGAAATATTTGTCCAAAATTAAATGCTTCCATTTTCATGAATTTGGGCACTATGCCACGAAGTGTCCACACAAAAGGCAAGAAAGAAGACCTCAAGAGGAGCCACAGGAAAATCCTTGGCTTCACAGTTTGAGCATGAATTTACCCTTATCGTAAGCATGGCCAGCACAGTGATAGGGAGTGTGTGGTACTTGGACTCAGGTTCATCATTCCACATAACAGGGTGTAGAGACTTTTTCAGTGACCTGGAGGAGAAAAACTTGCAAATGCACATCCAGATGGGGAACAATGGAAGATATAGCACGACTAGGGCTGGTACAGTCACCTTTTAGAGGGCATCAGGCTCCCCCCTCAAGCTCAAGGATGTCATGTTCATTCCAGGCCTAAATAAAAATATCATATCCGTTGCAGTTTTGGAAGACCGTGGTAATGATGTGATCTTCAACAAAGGAAAGGAATTCCTGAGCACATGGACACGAGACAGGTGAAGTAGATCAAGGTTCGTGTGAAGAACATGTATAAGCTAGATGTGGAAGACTGTGTTGCATTAAACACAAAGGCGGAGAAGGTGCAGATTCACGACATCGATGAACTTTGGCACAGAAGACTTGATCATTCGCATCATGGTGCCTTAAAGATTGTGCAGCAAATAACCACAGGCCTCCCCAAAGGAGAACTTGAGCAGCAAGATTTATGCAAAGGACGTACTTTGGGGAAGTATGCAAAATACACATTTCATGATCGGGACAACAAAGAACGTGCAGTCCTTGAAAGGATCCACTCTAATGTTTGTGGACATTTCTTGACAACCTCCACTTCCAAACACAAATATTTTTTCATTTGTATTGATGACTTCTCATGGAAGTGTTGGATCTTCTTCATGTGAAAGAAAGATGAGACATTCTCCAAGTTCATAGAATTCAAGGCACTAGTTGAGAAAGAAACTGGCAAGAAGGTGAAGGCTCTCAAGAGCAATAATGGAGGTGAGTACGTGTCAAATGAATTTAAAAAATTGTGTGCAAAATAAGGCATTTTACAGGAGTTGACAGCACCCCACAACCGTAGAATGGGGTGGCTAAGAGAAATAATTGTAGCATTGTGGGAACAGTGAGGGCGATGTTACATGACCAAGGCCTACCTCTGCATTTGTGGGTTGAGGAATGCAACACAACATTCTATTTGCAAGACCAGATTCCTCATCGGATTATGGGAATGATTACACCAGAGAATTCTTTCTCGAGGAGAAATTCGGATGTGTAACACTTCAGGGTTTTTGGATCCTTTGTTTACTGCCATGTCTCTAAAGAATCAAGGAAGAACCTCGAGACAACAGCAGAATTGGGGGTATTTGTGGGTTACATAGAAACTCCCCACAACTACCGTGTGTACTTTCCATCCCTCAAAATGAGGGTTGTGCAAAGATATGTAAAATTTGATGAGGAGAAAGCGATGCAATGCTCTCTTGAGAGGGAGCTTAAGATCCCACCAAAAGAGGAGCTTTTATCTCCAAAGGAGGAACCTCAAAATATTGTGGAGCAGCCACAAATTGACGAGAAGAGAGTGGAGACAACCACTCAAGCAGAACCATCCATAGAAGGTAGGAAAAGGACCAGGGAAGTTGAGAGACTTGTGAAGGATGTGAGGGAGAATGTGGGTGCTCCTTCAAATTTGCACAAGCAGAGAAGGTCACCTAATCAATATTGGCTACAAGGATCTAATGACTGATCTTGTATAGACTGAGCCATCATCTTTCGAAGAAGTAGAAGATAAACTTGTATGGGTTGATGCAATGGTGGAGGAATATGGATCCATTGTAAAGAACAATGTTTGGGAAGTGTTCCCAAGACCAGTAGATATATCATCTGTGGGTTTGCGATGGATCTTCAAGGTTAAGCAGGTATCAGACAGAAGCATAGAGAAGTATAAGGCCAAATTTGTGGCCAAGGGGTACTCTCAAGTTGAGGGAATTGACTATGAGGAGACCTTTGCTCTTGTAGCAAGGTATTCATCCATTAGATCAATTCTTGCTCTGGTTGCGCAAATGGGGTGGAAGATCCACCAGATGGATGTAAAAACAACATTCCTCAATGGAGTTATTGAGGAGGAGGTGTACATCGAGCAACCAAAATGCTTTGAGACTTTTGATCGAGAGTCTCATGTGTGCAGACTCAAGCGAGTGTTGTACAGT
The DNA here is from genome assembly GCA_031772625.1 of Pinus tabuliformis. Taxonomy (NCBI): domain Eukaryota; kingdom Viridiplantae; phylum Streptophyta; class Pinopsida; order Pinales; family Pinaceae; genus Pinus; species Pinus tabuliformis. The sequence goes on along the minus strand of CM062807.1, from coordinate 715,529,495 downwards.
CTCAAACAAGCACCCCATGCTTGGTACACCAGGATCGATAGTTATCTCACCGATTAATGCAAACCTCTACCATATCTTTGTAGAAGGTAAATTGATTATTTTTAACTTATATGTTGATGATTTAATTTTAACTGGTGATGAATAGTTGATTAGATCTTGCAAGGAGGACCTTGCAAGAGAATTTGAAATGAAGGACATGGGTCTCATGCACTACTTCCTCGGGTTGGAAGTATGGCAAGGTGATGGGGAACTATTTGTGTCTAAAGGAAAGTATGAAAATGAGATACTACAGAGATTCTGCAGGGAGAGTTGCAAACCCATGGAGACACCTCTAGCTACCAACTGGAGGAAGGAGGATGCCACTTCAGGTGAGGAAGTGAATGCTACCATTTATCGGCAGCTAGTGGGTTCGTTGATGTATCTTGTGAACACATGACCAGATATGTGTTATGAAGTCAACCAGTTGAGCCAAGCTATGGTTATGCCAACCAAATTATTCTGGAAGGAAGAAAATCATGTTCTACAGTACCTCAGAGGCACCACCTAGTTTGGACTATGGTACAAATGGATAGATGGAGTGAATTTTTGTGGCTTCACAGATGCATATTAGGTGGGGAGTCCATCAAACTGAAAGAGTACATCAGGTGGAATTTTCAGCGTTGGGTCCGTAGCGGTTTCCTGGTACAGCAAGAAGCAAATATATGTGGCACTCAGCTCGACATAAGCAGAATACATGGTTGCAAGTCAAGCAACATGTGAGGCGGCCTAGATGAGAAAGATACTTGGTGGATTGTTTGTTCAAATGATGGATCCAACTGTGATCTACTGTGATAATTATAGTTGCATCAAGCTCTCTTAGAATCCTATTTTTCACGACCAATCCAAGCATATAGATATTCATTATCACCATTTACGAGACTATGTGCAAAGGTGGATAATATTTTTGTAGTACATTCTGACAAAGGAACAAGATCCTGACATTTTGACAAAAGCCTTGTCAAGAGGGAAGTTCAAGTTCCATAGGTGCGAGATAGGGGTGGTTGATAATCCCTTTCTTGTTGAGAGGGAATGTTGAAAAATGTAGCAATAAATTCTCAATTTGATTTTGCCTTGATTAAATTGAGAAAATTTGAATTTCCACATCAGCAGACAACTGGGATGCAATTAACTAAGGTGACATGGTTCTTGTCTCTTAATTAGATCAGTAAATTCCAGTTGGAGGAGTTAGAGTTCAGTTAAGCATGTGTGATTACTAATTTGTAGTAATCAAGGTCAGTTATTTCAAGTTGCTTTTAGTTAAACTAGTTCGCATTGTTGGAGGAACTAGTGGAAAGTCAGTGACGCAGTGGGACTTCAATCAAACTCAATGATCATCTAGTTCACTGATCAATTAGCCGAAAATAGCTAGTGCATGTAGAGAATTTGAGTTCCTCGAGATTGGTAGAGATTCCAAGGTAGTGTAACACAAGTTGTAGACTAGTATTGAGTGTACAGTTGTTGCATGCAGTCAGATGATCAACCCAAGGAATTACACAATCCATTTTGGAGAAATTCCTAAATAATAGGGGCCTAATTTCTCAAGGAATTGTGTAAGGAAATAAGGGCTCAAGTAGAGGAAAAATTTAACTAAGTTTGGGTCAGAGCTTCTTAGTGAGCAGAGAGATAGGTTATTCACTTGCAGGTTGTGCTCAATTGAGCAAAGCAATTGTAATACATCTCTATTCAACATATTAATGTAAGCAGACATTGGGGTTTTTAGCAGATTGCTTTCCCCAGGAAAAATACTATTCGAATCTCTGTGATTTCTTATTTCATGTCTAAGATGATAGTGAATTGATTTCCACAGAGCAGTAGAGTAGGTTTGTGCCTTCTGATTAAAACTTCATGAGCAGTTGCAAATCTACACCATAATTTCTACAAATTTAGGGTTATTTGGCCCTCTCTTTCTCATTCCTTCTTGGTCACTGAACCTCTAGTATTTGTTGAAATGCTAGTCTTATTTAATAATATGACACACACACTCTTGTGCAAAATTGATCTTGCCACTTCTGCATGTTATTCCTTCTATATTTCAACTTGGGCCCCGCAATCACTCTCAATGGTTGAGATTAAATCATAAATTGACTTTAGGAATTTTTTATTTTTCCTAAGTCCAACTTTAGGAAATAGTTAATTAAATTAATAATTCTTCTAAGTGGTTGTCTTGTGTGTCCCTCTACTATTCTTGGCACTTAGGTAAGCAGAACCCTTACTGCTATACTCCAATCAACAATTAGTAATGAAAACAAGGTGGACAAACTAGCACGACGCAAGTGAAAAGTTAAGGAATTCTAAAAGGGTTGAAATGTGTGTGTGTGAGAGAGAGAATTTGAGTGACCTCCCAAATGTTTAGTGTAATCTACAAAGGGAGGACCTAAGTCGCCTAAGATGGCCCGGGACATGAGACACGCAGGACATGCAAATACGAGAGTCTAACATGGGACATGGAGACCCCCCGAAACATGACACATAGGACACATTATATATATATATATATATATATTAAAAAAATTAATAGATAGTACACAAATTCTCATGATATACAAATTCAATCATACATGTACATTGTAATATTATGCATATAATCATGATTCATCAATGATACAAGTTTACAACTGGCACTTACTACTACATCAATGACGAATACGATAAATTGACATTGGACAAACACAAGAAATTAACCATAAGCTACAATTTTCTCATTAAGTCATCAAAATCAAAATGCATTGCATAGGCACTGAGTCCTCAAGACTCCTGACTAGGAATGCCAATGGAAAATAGCAAATACAAAACAAGGTAGACACTAGAACCTAGAACCATAGAACAAGAAGGTAGAATCTCATATGCTACTACCAGCACGCTATAGGTTATGTCTATAGCTCATCAACATCAAACTTAGCATCGTTACCACAACTACTCTCTTCAGCGTCCTCCTCCTCTGTATCCAATGTCACATACGCAGTTGTTGGTGTGGAGGATGACCCCTTAAGAGTCTCACCATCGTCCAAAACACTCCTATCTCCTTTTTCAGTCGCTCCTACAATCCCACAACACCCAAACAGCGAATGCAAATGGACAAGTGCAGCTCAATTTCAGTGGACACATGTCCAAAAATTGTGATTCTCTCTAGGAAAAAATCAAACACCTTCCTGACATGAATACCAAACTTCGAACACTCACCAATAGAAAATCAGACACGTGTCAGTAGAGAATTGTTTCCGACACACTGGATTCATGACACATTGGGGGGGAGGGATGAATCCGGTGAGATAGGAGAGGGCTTATGAAGTTCATAGATATGTGTAAAACATGGACAAGAGACTTGAAATTCCATATGTATACTTATGGGCCCATTCATCGGAAAATACCCTTGAAACATAAATAATTAGCAACTTATCCATGTATATTGTAAAAAGACACCTACTAGGAAAACATTAATTGTGTTGTTTATAGGGATTTATTTGAGGTGCTAAAAGGTGAAAAGGTCCAACTAAGCAATCAAACCGTGAGCCAAGTTGGTAAGGGGACCAACCATGTACTCCTATAGAATGGAAAATGTCAACACAGACTTGGTAAAAGGGTTTCTCGTCATAAAACTATCATGTCAACCAAGTTTGGTTGGGTTGGAGTGCTTAGCGACCCCACATGGATAGAGTTGTAGGCAACTTTTATGTCTTCATAAAAAACATAAAATGAATGTCTAAATAATGGATTGTAGGTAACTTATTAATGAGTGAACCGAGAAGAGATTGGTTGACTGAGGTTGCTAGGGACCTCTAAACTAGCAAAATTTAAATATAAAAAAACCATGCATTAAGCTTGTAGGTTTGCTCCTATATCTACCTAAAATCTTTATGATACTTGAGGAAAGGATGCTTGAAAACAACTTGAGTTGGATCTAAGAATATCAAAGTATGAGAATGCTAATTGTCAACGTAGTTGTGAGCTTGCAACCATGCAGGGAGAAATACTTCACATCACAAGGGACCACCTTTAATATTACCTACAATATATCCAACCTCACCTTTGCCCTTTTTAGGCAAGGAAGTGGGAGACATATGCCTAGAGGAGAAACTTGCGGATGAGTATCCCTCTTTTTGAAAGAAAAAGTTATCATTTTAGAAATATTTTCCCCATTTTCCATTTAAGGCCTTTATGGACTTGGGAATAGGAATAAGGCCATTGAATATCTCCAAGATTTGGTTTGACTCAACAAATGTGACATTGTCCCATAAGCTTTTTTCTTCTTGTGGCTTTAAAGGATGTGGTAATCAATCGTATGTCCATAAGTCTTGTGGTGACAAAAATATACTCGCTTATCTTTTGAAAGTTTCTCTGAGCCTTCTTAGGGTTGTTGTTGGCTAGATGGAAAAGCATGACTTGCATCCTACACTCTTTCTTTCACTATGCACACGAAGGATGGAGAGTCCACACTTCAATAAAATGAGGGGCCAATAGATTTTTGAGGTAGACCATGTTGGAGGTCCCCATGTGGCTATGTAAGGACACAATGTAAGTTGTGATTGTGATTAAGCATAAGCTTGGGACATGTAATACACTAGCTAATACGAGGCTTGTTAAGGAGTGGGAACTTGTTCCATCTATTGGACTAGTTGAGACAAGCTTGTGGAAGGAATCGGTGTATGCATGACACTCAATATACCTAAGGTGGCCCATGTAGAATGAAATTGGGCAAAGATTGGCTTGTGCTCAAAGAGAACAAGCTGGTTTGCAATAAGAAGCTAATAAGCATGTATAAAGGTGTAATATATTGATCTATCAAAAATAGGAGGAACAAGGACTTCACTATGTGATCTTGTAAAAGGAAATGGAATATTAAAACCCAATGTAACATGTGCATATGCAATCAATGATGAACTAGCCATAGGAATACAAGTGACAAATGTGTTGGGTACCATCAAGGTGATGGTAATAGGGCACCGCGTGAAATGGCTCCCATAAGACAAGTAACAGAGGATGCATTTACCCTTGTCATGGGTTTGACATAATGGTATGCTAAAATGCATGCCATGTCATGGCAATTAAAAATCACTTGTGTAGAGTAGGATGCCCCCTATTGAAGGGATCAACAATTTCATATTGTCAATAAATCTCCAACAAGGATAAGTAAACAGTAATTATAGATCTTGAAGAACATGAATAAGGTTCTCATTATGCAAATCTTTCAAAGGAACAAAGACTTTAACAAGACCCAAGTCAAGGATCCATTGTGATCACCAAAAAATGCGGCAACTACACAATAATATAGCGAACAAGTGACAAGAACCTACGTAACGATAAAGGTGGAAAATTGTTAACCTAAAGGGAGCCATGCAAGGATAATAGGCCCTACACCAATTTGATAATCGTATGCTTATATTTAATGATCACTATCAATTCAAAATTACATTTTGCAGTGGATAAGAAAGATCAAAAGAAAAAGTCTCTTAATCACATTATGTCTAGTGCATAAGCTAGCCTACTTCAACTACATTTGAAACTAAAATGAAGCATTTTTGTTGTATGCTCCCATAAATCCAAATGAAAATGCAACTTTGCAAACAACTAAACCTTTTGCCACATAGCTTTAGAAAACTTTGCAAAGGAGAAGAAAGTCCAAAGCTATTCATGTGGTGCCTACCCTAACTTGTAAAAGTAGTTGGCGATAAAAAAATAGCATGCAAATGACTTAATCAAACAGTGTGAATTAAAGATTATTGTGCTTGCATACCCTCAAAACTTTGGGTAGTGGATTTTCCTAGCTCATTGTTGACCTTGGCTAGTGATAGAAGAACAAATTCCTAGGGATAGAACTCTATATGCAAGGTGGGTAGTAAGAAGACAAACAAATTAGTGTAGTATTAGAAATGAAGAATGGGGTATAGGAATGATGTGGGAAGGGTAACTGTAAGATGAAAGAGACAAGTGATCAAGCAAATAGGATACAAAGAGTACTCCAAGAGATAAAATCAAAAGGGACTTTTCACAATGAATTTATGGGAATGTGTCAAGCTAATGAAACCAACAATGGGAGCCAAAGATTTGGAAAAAGGAGATGATCAGCCCCATGGAAACTTGATGACCTAATAGAAAAAGAAAGATCACATTCAATGGAAGCTGCATGGTTAAGACACAAAATATGGCCCATAAACTTGATCATGAAATGAGAACACTAGGGTTAAGCTTTTGAATGGTCTCGCGTAAGGGTTTCCAAGTTGAAGACAAATCTGGCTTTTCTAAAACGATGTAGAGACTCTCTCTCTATTTAAGCCTTGGCCATGGTCTGCCTCTTCATCTGGTCCTGATGATGAACCACACTTGTTGGTTCGAAACGCGTCAGCCAAAAATTTCTCTTATGTGATTTCTACCGAAAGACTCTGCTTAATTCATTATGGATCACAGAAGCTTGAATACAAAAAACACTTAAGAGGTTTGATGATAAGATCTTGTGGAATGCAAACATCAAGGAAAATTTTAAGGATGGAAATTTATTATAAAGTTTAGAAACCAAGGCGAATCTTACTAGCGTCTAATATGAAAAATATACAATACTTATTGATATCTTTATAAAAATATTCCAATTTCTAATGATTGTATATGTAAACTCTATATAATTTTGGCAATTTTTAGGGTAAAATAATTGTATACTGTAAAATTTGGGCGAATAATTTATAGAAAAAATAGAAATTAGCGAATATTTTTTTTAGAAAAATCATGGAAAATTAGCCCACTTGCAAATATTAGCCCCTAAAATTTTCAATGGCAAACATGGCATCTTTGTGTGTAAAGATCACCTCACAAGCTAGGTTGGACAATATGTCATAACAAGGCTAACTACAAGCTAACAAAGATAATTGAAAGATAACAAATACCTATTAATCGGGCTCATTGTAGTTGAATAGTGTCGATCATCAAAGCTACATCAACCTCACACAATGTTATATTCTTCTTCCAATAAGGTACTATGAGTTGCAAAATTAGTGTGTGATGCTACAAGTTATAATTAAGAGAACTCATGTTATTATGGATATAATTTGTTGTATTGTTGTAAAGATGTGTTAGGATCCTTGCACCTTAAAAATGATAAGAAACTAATAATTGCAATCCCCTTCAAGGGGGAAACCTCTTTTTACAATGAATACAATGTACAAGACAATATTTTATGCTCCAAGTCTAGGTCTTCTTAGTGCATATATAGGAGACAAAAGGTACAATTATAATAAACTAAGACCATGAGGAGTTCTAGCCTACATAACAATATAACAATAGAAATGTAATCACTTAATATCCTAGGTTTAATAAGTGGTTTTTGGGTTAACATGGGGCTTATATGGGGCTTAACATGTCCCTCTCCTTCAAAAATGTGTTGTCCTCAACAATTGAATATCTATGGGTGTTTCTACATGAAAAACTCATCTTCCCATGTTGCTTCTTCCATTGATAGGTTCTTTCATTTAATGAGGTACTTGGTAATTGCTCAATTTCTTAGCTGCTTAGTCCTAGTATTATTTTCCCTTCTCTATTAATCTCTGGTAGAATAGTTTGGATCGGGATCTTGTCATCAAATACCTTTAAAGAGAAATGTGGAACACTAGATTCACATGTAACAATGGAGGCAACTCTAATTTGTAATCCATACTTTCAATCCTCTGCAACAACTTATAGGGGACATAATACCTTGGAGTTAATTTATGCATCCTTCTCTTGTTGCTTGAGGGACATCTACTTATATGGTTGTAATCTCACAGATACCTAATCACCCACTTCATATTCCCTTTCAGTGCGATGTTTATTTGCTACTTGTTTCATCCTATTATGTGACATAACTAAGTTGTCCTTCAATAGTTTGAGAACCTCTTATTGATGTTGTATGTGGTCCTCTACCGGTCGAGCCTTTATAGTCCCTTTCAAGGGTGATGTGATGGATGGAGGTTGATATCTGTAAAGTTCCATAAATGGTGGCATTTTTTATGAGGTATTGAAGGATGTGTTGTACCACTATTCTGCCAAGAGAAACCATTTGACTCATTGTGTTTATTTATCAGATGCAAAGCAATGTAAATATCCTTCTAAACATTTATTCACACTCTTAGTTTTCCCATCAGATTGAGGATGGTAAGATGAGCTCCGAGTTAATTGAGTACCCAAAAAAAAAGTTACTCAATCCAAAAATTTCCAGTGAAAATTGGATCTCTATCACTTGCAATAATCTTTAGTATTCCTTGTAGCTTTAGGATCATTTCCATGGATCCTTTTGCCACAGTGCTTGCTTTAAAAGGATGAGAAAGAGAGTAAAAGTGGGCATATTTTGTCATTCAATGTACCACTACCATAAGAACACTTTTTCCTTCAGATTTGGGTAAATCTGTAATAAAATCCATTGAAACTTCTTCTTTGCACTAGCTTTGTATGGCTAAAGGTTGAAGGAGCTCTGGGGCCTTGATAGTCTTTCCTTTATTTTGCTAGCATACCACACATTCAACCACAAACTTTCGACAGTCTGCTTTAAGACATTCCCAAAAAAACTATTTTTTGATCCTATGGTATGTCTTCAAGAACCTTGAATGTCCTACTACAAAAGAAGTGTGTAATTCCAAAAGGAACTTATGTTTGAGTTGAGGATTCTTTCATAAGTATAATCGATCTTGAGACCATAACAAATCATTTTTCCACATAAATTTTTCCACTGCATTGGGGTCCTCCTATAGTTGTTGAATGATGTTGCATATCTGCTAATCTTGTTACCATTTTAACTTCTTTTTTCCACCCAATCAAATTGTGGAATGGAAGTAGCACATATTAAACCATTTGTGTCTTCCTCTTTCCTTGAGAGTGCATCTACCATAATATTTTGTTTTCCCTTTTTGTAGATAATTTCAAAGTCATAACCCAACATTTTTGTGACCCATTTTTGTTGTTCTTCTAAAGATAGTCTTTGCTCCAAGAAGTAATTCAAACTATCATGATTGCTTTTTACTTTTAAGTGTCTTTCTATTAGGTATGGATGTCATTTCTTAACTGCATGTAGTACAGCTAACGTTTATTTTTCATAGATGGGTCTAAGTTCGTTCTTTCCTTTTAATTTTGCTACTTGTAAAGGTGAGAGGATTTTCTTCTTGCATCAAAAATACACCAATGCCATGGCCTAAGGCATCACACTCCACAATGAAGATTTTTGTGAAGTCAAGCATCGTTAAATCGAGAGTTGTACACACAGCCTCTTTAAGTTCGCCTCTTTAAGTTCTTCAAAAGCATTGGTTACTTCTTTAGTTCAAGAAAATGTTTCCTTCTTCAATAATTTTGTTAGAAGTTTTTTTTTATGACCATATTTCCTAACAAAATTGTGGTAATATCCTGTCAGTCCCAGGAATCCTAAGAAACTAATTTCAGGAGCATTCAAGAACCTAGACTTCCTTGGAGCATATATCTGAAATCAAGCAAACCAAGATCTAAAATTTGAATCAGATGTTCACGACACCTCTCAAGGAAAAAAATATATAATGAAAATGTTGAACTACCATGTTTAAGACAGATTTCAGGAGCATTCAAAAACCTCGACTTCCTTGGAATATATCTCTGAAAATATAGCAAACCAAGATCTGAAATTTGAATTAGATATTGCACGCGATGTCTACCCAATATTCCCCAAGTTTCAACGTTTGAAACCTTCAAGAAAATAATGTATAGTGAAAATGTCAAGATGACCTGTTTGAAGCAACAAAACCCTAAGATCATGAGCTCTAATACGAAATCTTATGATCCTTGTGCTTTAAAAATGATAAGAAACCAATAATTACAATCCTCTTTGAATAAGAAACTTCCTTTACAATGAATATAATGTACAAGGCAACATTTTATATTCCTAAGACTAGGTCTACTTAGTGTATATATAGGAGAAAGAGGGTACAATTATAATAAAATGGGACCATGAAGAGTCCTAGCCTACATAACAATAGAAAAATAAAAATGTAAGCACTAAATATTTAGGGTTTAGTAAGCGGATTTTGGGTTAACATGGGGCTTATATAAGGCTTAACAGAAGGTCAAGTAAGAAAATGGAATTTTTGTAGAGAAATCTGAGCCTTATGCCAAATCATGTTATTGGTTTTGGACAACAATGGTAGGCAATGGATGACAAGAGAATAAATTTACCATGAAAATGCTCCATGTCATATGATTAGGGATGTGACTATAGACATGATAAGAAGAGAAATTGCAAAGCCGAAGATTTCCAAGGTTGGAGGGGGTGGTGACCCAAGGTGCAAAACTGGAAATTATTACAATGTAGATTTTCACAATCGAACAACATATTGTGCAAGTGATTTTAGATTTGCTATTGAGATAGTTTTTAATCCAATATGCTTCAAGTGGACATTCTTCCCATCATAAAGAGCCAGAGCAAAGGATAGAGTTCAACTCTTCCACTAGATGAAGAAGAATCAGTGTTGTTAAAATCGCGATAAAATCGCGATTTTATCGGAAAATCACGATTTTTTCCTCTGCCCGATCAAATCGCGATTTTTATACCAAAAAATCGCGGACTTTTTTTATAGCGATTTTTTCCAAAAAATCGCGATTTTTACAGAAAAAAATCGCCGAGGCACGGGGCAGCGGGCTTTTAATAGGCGAAAATCGATTTTTTTAATGTCATTTTGCTGTTTGCGCGCGGAGGAGGAGGAGAAGAGGTGAGGGAGAGGAGCTGGAGGAAATCAATAGGATTAGACTTTCATTTTATTGTATATGACATTATGACATAATGAGATACATTATCATATTTTTTGTTGATATTTTGAGGCTGAGTTGGGACTCAGGACTTACTATTCAGGGCATGATTCAATGTTATGTGTGATTTTAGCGCTAGAAATGATATTAAACATCTTATATATTAGTTTTTTTTATCATATTTATGTGTCAATGTATTTATTTTATGTTGTAGATGGTTTAGATATTTAAAAAATTGAAAAAAAAAAAGAAAAAAAATGAATATTTTTGTGCCAAACGCTTTTTTCCCGCTTTTTTCCCGCTTTTAACGATTTTTTCCGCTTTTTTCTTGGCGCCGATTAAATCCCGATCGCGCTTTGTGCAACATTGAGAAGAATATTTATATAGTATGGAGGGTGAACCTGATTAGTTCGTACCATCTCATATAGAGTGCCCAGTATATATAAAAAAATCAAAACCAAAAGATGTGAAGGAATATACCAATTAGCCTCAAGGACACTACTACCAAGAAGAGAGGTCGAGCAAAGGAGGAAAAAAACCATACACCTTAAGGGAAAAGTTCTCAAACAATCATAGGACACCAAAAACGATTTTAGCACACAGTGACACATTTTTTAGGGCAATGGGATACAACTTGCATCCTAGCTATGTAAGATGTTGATCACTTCAAATGCCTCATGGGGTGCTGCAAGATGAGCATGGTAGTTTATGTATTCGCAGCCTTGGTCAAGTGAACTAAAGTGTGTTTTCTATCTCATTCTTGCTAAGTCGTTTGCATGTGTCTATCTTGCTCTCAAGGCTTTGGTGGTGTACAGTAGTTTATGATTGAAAGTCTAGATGGGTCCTAACATTGGTTGTATATGGTAGGTACTTTAGTAATAGAGGTTTTGTTCCTTTTATATTTCAAAACACATATAATCTCAAAAGTTATTAAATGTGTTTGAGATGAGTATCAAATAGGTAATAGCTCTAAGGTTAGTTCAATCAATCGGGCCATCCGCCAAAGTCAAGTCACCAAAAGGGAAGCAACAATTCTCAATCCAAGTCACAGAGTTAACAGTGACCCAGTTGACACCATCCTCCATCCAAATATTCCAGAGAAGATGGGGGAAATCCTACCATGTTTTCCTTCAAAAATAAAGTATCAAACATAAAATATATCAAATTTTGAGATATGACATTATATAATAGTCACAGAGTTAACAGTGACCCAGTTGACACCATCCTCCATCCAAATATTCCAGAGAAGATGGGGGAAATCCTACCATGTTTTCCTTCAAAAATAAAGTATCAAACATAAAATATATCAAATTTTGAGATATGACATTATATAATATTTGCTATAAGAATGTGTTTTTTTCAATTTTTCAGTATTGTTAGAAATTGAGTAAAACTTGTGCATATACAAACTTCGAAATACTAATGAATTTTAAAATAACACCATGGAACCTTAATTTGTTTTTGAAATTGCATGAAGGTTTGTATGCTAAAAAAGAATTCCTAAGAGTTCCCACGGTGAACAGAAATCAATTGGCGATTACACAACATTATTGTAAAGTAATTTTTATATGTATTAGCATCATACATGATAAACTCTACCTTAACCATCAAATAAGAATGCATTATGGGATTTTCATAGACAGCTTTGCATGCTAAAGGCTATCTTTACCATCAAATAAGAACGCATTATGGCATTTGCATAGACAAGTCTAAATTGTTTTCATAATGTTCATTCGTATACCCCAACTCGATCAAAGTATCTAAGGCAATTAGATGCTTAGTATCTTTCAAGCATGAACTTGCCAAGTAAGAGATGGGAAATAGTTTTCATATTCAAATTCTCTGCAACCTACAAGCATACAAAAGAAATCGGGCATCTATAATCTTTAGATAACTAAGACAATTAACATAATTAGGAGAAAAAGCAACTTCCTTCAAGGAACAGCACCATGTAAGAATGATTGTTAGACAATAAATACGATCAAGTAATTGCTCAAGTGCCTCCAAAACCATGTAGAAAATGCTTTATATTGAGGAAATCAAGAGGAGAGTTGTTTGCTAAATCAAATAGGCCATGGAGCTCAAAATATTCAACATATGAAATGTTTCCCGAAAGGAGAAAGCAGAAATAGGATGGACAATAAATCTGATTGATGACTCAAAATACAATCAACCATTCTCAACCTATGAAGTATAGAGATCACTTGAACATGGTTTAGATCAACCAATCTCAAGCCTTATACCCCATCTGAAGATGGTTAGAAGACTGCAAGCTGGCCTTGCAATCCTCACGAATGTACAAAATACGGAACACTCAGAAGAGTGCCTTATCAGTCTGGACTTTTAATGTACTCATGTTTGCTCAAAAGCAAATGATGACTTGCAGGTTTAAGCCCTTTCCGACACCAACACTGTACTAAAAAACCCTCCAACTTCCTGACCTGTGCAAAAAAAAAAGTCAAGAACTTGAAATGTTACTCCTAAACTGCTACTAGTTAACATAAAACTCTCTAGTATATCAGATATTACTTGACAGGAACCATCAAGATATGGCATCCTTTTATCTTAAATGAAAACATCACATCAAAAGGAAATATTTGTCGTTCTAAAATGTAGTTTAATAGATAGCATGCTGCTGAAAACAAGTACCGAGTATTTCTGACAACTAATAAAACCGTGTATCAAAGGCATCTAGTTAAAATTCAAAACTGAATGTATTTGCATATAACAGTGAAACCCATGGATGTCGTTCTCTTAATTGTATCTTGGGAATACAATAATTACCAAAGTGGAAAAGAATCTCTGAATTAGCTTGCTTGCAAAACTTGAGGAAAGAGTAAACAAGTGCAATCAATTTGGTTTCATCAGATTGAAAATACATGCAATATGTTTATATCTCTTTCTATTTATAGGCATCTAAACAGGGTGTTTTTGAGTAAAGAGGCCTCGTGAGAAATTTATTGAAAGATATCACTAACCTTTCAAAATTTAAAGTGGAATACAATTCTCAGGGGGTGAATTCATTAGTAAAACTGAAATTTTGTAAGTTACTATATCCAAGATGTGGAGGAAGTTACAGACATACATTTATTATAACCATGAAAATAAATGCTTAGACGGTTTTGTCCAAATGTGCCATTCAGATACGTATGAGTAACAATCCCGAGATAAGGGCAGTGCACAGTGTCTGTGATTGCCCCCACCAGAATAGTAATGTGCAAGGAACGAGGCCAAGCAGCAGCAAGGAATCAAGCCACAACCTACACGTGCGAGTGAGGAAGGGTGCAAACAGTCCACATGTGCGACAGGGCAGCCACGGCTCACATGTGTGACGTCAAGGAGGGTCATACAAGCTGAGATCTTGATCAGGCAGGCCGAGTTTTTGCTGAGGCCAAATTTCTCAGGAAGAGGCCAAGTTACATGTCTTCTTATCAGCTATAATTTCCTGTGTCCTTATCTGTGGGTCTGACCCATATTTTCTGAGTTAATAAAATTTTCAAAAGGGTTTTCTGGGTGAATTTTTCTGCTGTATCTGTCATTGATTTCTTACTTATTTCTGCTGCATATTTACCTGTTAGTTATCAGTGTATTTAGTTTCAGCAGTTCTGAATTTTTTTTGGTAAAACATTTTTCTGGGTATTGTTAAATTACTGAGTGAAATTAAATTAGGGCTGATCAGAGTTTAAATTAACATAAAAAATCCAGGTTTGTGATGGATCTATGATAGTTTATTTATTTATTTAGGTGGATGATTTTTTTTCTTTGACATTAGATGTCGTATCTCAATTTTTTATCATTTTATTTTAGGCACATATGTTACATACAACATCTCCCCAACCTGGGTTGTAAAAGCACCTGTGTTATCTCGGTGCATTTAAAAATGGCACTCCGGAAAAAACACTGTTTCATTTGGATCATGATGAGCTAGAAGACATTTCATGCTGCTCTAAGAAAAACACGTATCTATCCTAGAAGGATCACGTAATTGTCATATGTCAAAGATTGACCCAAACTCTTCAACTTTTGGAGGAAAATAAAAGCCATAAATATCCATGATAATGAAAGAGGGAGTGCATACTACAAAATACCTGTCTCACAATGAAAGGCTCCCCAGCTAGAGTTAAAGGCTCTGTCAGTATAGTTAGAAAACCATTCCTATTGCCATAAACAATATCTGTAAAATGGCGATCACCAACCTGGCATGGACAACAATATTTTCTGAATTAAATGCATTACAAATCTACAGCAAAAGTAAGAATGAAAGTTTTAAGACATTTAAAATGGAGAAGAGTATCGTAAGTGCTACTAAATTCCTTGTGAACTTTAAACTCTCACTCGTGAATTACTCAACATACCATCACAAGTAATGACGGATCATAACCGAAGTATTTTTCAATGTCTTTTGCCGTTCCCGATGGCTTCTTTGACCCTGTGATCAAATGAAAAGTTCGGGACAACATAGTCCATTACAATCAGTAGTGAAATGGAACATTGTCAGAAGAAAGCATTGATATGAAACCAAATGTTCTTGTTTGAATGGAACAAGTGATCTCCCAGCCATCAAAACAAAGGATCTAAAACATGCATTTTTGTATAGTTACAGACAGACGCTTGTTAACCTCCGAAGACTAACACTAGAATGGCAGGTGGTCTAGCCTATTGATCAAGGCATAGAAAAGGCTCAATGGGAATGGAAGCTTAATATTCAAATGAACAAACAAAATGAGTGGAAGAAAAAAGGACACAATTTTCTTGAACCAAATGCTATGAAGAAAACTGTGGAAAAATGTTAGCTCCCTATAATAGTGTAGCCCCCACATTGTTATTGTTGTGCCCCCATAGAAGTCCACTATTTTTATTGTTGTGCCCCATAAAAGCCCACTATTGTTATTGTTGTGCTCTTACATTATTATTGTTATGTAGGCCCTAATTATATTTTGACCCCTTAGACTCCTATATATACCAAGGAGGTCTTGTCATTTGAATAATCCAAGAATTGTTCATTTATGAGATGTAAAAGGAGGTTGCCCCCTCGAAGAAGCTTATTTTCAAGTCATTGAACTATATGTTCCGTTTTTTTTTATCTAGTCACATAACAATTGGTATCAAAGTTTAGGATCCTAGGTTTTGCTGCTTCAAACAGGTCATCTTGAAATGTTTGCTATAGCTTTTTTCTGCGAAGCTTCAGAAGTTGAAAATTTTACCATGTGAATTAGAAACCTTGATGAACTTTGTGTAAAAATTTCAGATTTTGGTTCGTTATATTTTTGGAGATATGGTCCAAGGAATTTATGGTTTCTGCATGTTCCATAATTCAGTCTCAAACGGATGACCTAGGCAATGTTACTTGGGAGCGGGAGCGGGAGCGGGGAGCGGGAGCGAAAATGGGAGCGGGAGCGACCATTTTCAGAAGCTCCCGGTTTGGGAGCGAATCCCGAAGCGATTTTTTAAAAATATATATATTTTTATATTTTTTAATTTTTGATACATATATGTCAACAAAAACATGTAGAATGATGAATTAGATATAAAAAACATAAAAAAGCATAGATTGAACCATATAACAACAATCATCTAGAAGTTATAATCTTCATCAACCACGTCCGCAAGTTAGTAACATAATAACATACAACATACTGAGTCTCATGATTCATCAATCTTAAAGTTTCAAGCTTTCAAAATTCAATATATAACATTTATCATCATTGATCACCAAAGTTGTACTTGTAAGCTAAGTGTAACCATTACAACAAATAATATCTAACATGAAATGAAATGTTATAAAATGAAATGAAATGAAACAACTTTCAACTTTCATGAAGCATCATATTCATAATTCATTACTAATGAGTTATAATTGCCAACTTCAAACTTAAATTGTCATATATTGTTTAAAAAAATATCATAATAAATATGAAAGAGTCAATAGTTATAAAAGCTACTAGAAACTAGAAAAGAGAAGTAAATCTATTATCTATTTCTTATGCTTGGGCCTCTTGCCACCACGAGAAATGTCTAATTTTTTAGTCTTGTTGCAAAATCAGGATCTTTGTCATTAATATCACCCTCCAAGCATTAATATCCAGAGGTATCTTTGTCATTACCTTTGTATCTGTATAGGGATCTTTGTCATTAATATTACCCTCTAAGCATTAACATAAGATAGAAAAAGCATAGCATGTCAAGTCAAGATTTTGTTTGAGTGATGCGTACATTTTTAGAAGGGTCATGATAGAGGAGTTCGACAACCAATGTCACTAACATCAAGGTACATAGAGGGATTGGTACTCTTGATTAAATATGAGTTCCATACCCTAATACATGACAAAATTCAATGGAAACATTGCAATCCCCCAATCCTGAAATCCTGAAAAACTGATAAGTCTGCTGGATTTTGAATGAAATCTAAAATTCTACTTTCTCCATATGAAATCCAATGAGGACGAAACCACTCTCAAACATCCTGAGTCATTTCATGGTAATGTTAAAAATTTATGTAAAAGGATGAAAATGAAAATTAAAGAAAATGTCACTTTTACTTCAAGAATTTAACATTACCATGAATAGCATATCAATACTAGGGCCTAGACTTGATCATTAAGTTGCCCCACTCAAAAACTATTTGTTTCTTTCAAAAAAAATTGCATTTCGAACATTACTACAAAAAAAAAAAATGCAAAAAAGGCAAAACGCTCCCGAAAAGGCAGGGAGCGAAATTTGTTTTAGGGAGCGCGCTCCCGACCCGCTCCCGCCCGGAGCGCGGATCGGGAGCGGGAGCGAGGGGGGGGGGGCGCTCCCCCGCAACACTGGACCTAGGGAAGATCGTCATAACTTCCTCTTTGAGCATCAGATTTGAATTTCGTAAAAAGTAACTGAAAGTGCATGGATTGTAGTTTCTTGGGGATTGTAGGTCGAAAAAAGTGACACTTGGCAATCTGTACAAGTTCGTTATACTGGAACCAGTCCATAATCAAGTCATTGTGGGAGATCTGGTATAACTTTCTCCTGAAGAATCCAATTTTGGTCTAACTTGTGGGGTTGGAAAGAAGACACAGAAAGCTACCTCAAGACGAAGTTTCAGACCTTGGGAGGCCAAAATTACAGAGATACAACAATTTGAAAATTAAGCTCCAAAAAGTAAGAAAAAAGGTGTGCATTTTTTTAAATTTATTTAACTTTTGTTTGAAAAATCAGTTTGAAGTGATTCAGAGGGCAAAGTGAAGCATAGATATCATTATTTGGTTCCAATATGTCTCGCAACAAAAAAATGGATACAACCAGCTGTTAGTTTTTGGTACCATCGGAAGTGCTCTAGACTTGAAAATTGGCGGAGAGGCTAAAGCACATGAGTTCTAAAGAACCCAAAAACCGTTTGGTGAAATTCCACCTGGATAGTATTTTATTAAAATAATTAATATTTTTAATGGGGTTCCTAAGTCTAAACTTAGGAAAATTAAAGTATTAATGGGTATTAATCAAAATATGGGTGAGAATGATCTAGAAGGTGGATCAAGTCAAGTTTTTGATCTTTAGCCGTTGATTAAAAACTTAATCTCAGTCGTTGAAGTCTCAACAAGAAAAGTATAAGAAGGAAGCTTGGGGTTCATTTAGAGACACACAAAGAGAATAGGAAAATCAATTTTCTGAGGTGAGAAGTTCTCAGGAGGAAAATCGATTGAGGAGACCTTGCAGCAGAGGAGCAATGAGAATCCGAAGAAGGAATTTTCGGAGAGTACAGGGCAGAGAGAGGACAGAAAGACTTCCAGAGGAGGGCTGACGTTGGCCTACGCAGTGCTAATGCAAGCGCAGCATAGTTAGTGAGGGGAAGTTGAGTTTCAACTAAGGAAATTCAAAGCTCAGTTGTCAGAAGCCAGGCTGTGAGACTGGAGGCAGGAAAGTCAATTTCTCAACCAGCAGAGGATCCAAAGCAAAGAGGCAGCGCAATACCCAGGAGGGGTGACGCAGAAGGTGCCCACGGTGACGCAGTTTGACGCAAAGGCCACGCAAAGGGTGACGCGGAGCCTCCAGAGCTGAAGGATCAGTCGTTGTTTCTCTAGTGACAAGGTGAGATCATTTAACCAGTCTTTTGTCCAGTGTTTTCTCTGTAAAGGATTGCGAGTTGAGCATCCTAAATTTGTACTCAGAATTTTCTCTTACATAATAATAAACCCTTAGAGTTGTTGCACCAGTTTTCCAGCATTGGGTTTTTCCAGGGACTATTTTGTCCAAAAATAATTGTCCCCTATGTATCTTGTTCTTTGCTCAGTTTTTTGTTTCATGTAATCAAATACTTAAGTGGTGTGGGTTGCAGAAGTAATTTGCTTCAGTATTCAGAGAATAACTTGATGAATGAATATTTAAAATCAAGTAGGTGAAGTAGATTTAGATTTGTTGCAGTAGGGGTTCCTTGAGGATTAGGAATTTTCACATGGTATCGGAGCATTGATTTTGAAACAGGAAGAGCAGATCTAGCACTAAGCAGAGAGGCCAATAGCTGCATTTGACAACAATTTGAATCCACCCAGAGGGATTGCACAATCCTTGCCGGGAAGCAGAGATTCCAAGGAAATCTCTCTCTGAGAGAGTCAACAGAGAGATACGATTTCCAGTTCATGAGTTTGCAAAAGCAGAGGGAGTGACGCAGAGCCTCAGCACAGTGCTTGAAGGGCGCAATTTCGGTTAGGGCATAAATCCGTCGGAAGAGAGAAGACACATAGAAGGGGAATTTTCTCCTCAAAGGGCTTTTCTCGCCAAAAGTCCGAACTTTTTACTTGTCGGGCAACAGACCAGTGCTGAGCAGTGACTAGAGGAGTCAAT
The DNA here is from genome assembly GCA_031772625.1 of Pinus tabuliformis. Lineage (NCBI taxonomy): Eukaryota > Viridiplantae > Streptophyta > Pinopsida > Pinales > Pinaceae > Pinus > Pinus tabuliformis. The sequence goes on along the minus strand of CM062807.1, from coordinate 715,509,917 downwards.
TCGACAATTTGGGTGAGATGGCATCACATGGGCTCAGAGATCAAGACAGGTTGGAAGGAGCTTCCAACTATGTCATATGGAAGACCAGAATCTTAGTTGTTCTAGAGGAGTACGATCTCGAAGCCTATGTCAAGAGTGTTGTGGTTGTTCCCACTGACAATGATCAGAAGAAGAAGTACAAGGCCGAGCAGGGGAAGGTGAAGAGGTTCATACTCGATGGACTTCGAAATCATGTGGTCTCACACTTATAGGGCAAAGATACAGCCCAAGAAATGTGGGAAGCTTTGTCTTCATTGTATGAAGGTTCTTCCGAACAACGAAAGATGTACTTAGAACAAAAGTTGCAGTGGACATTGATGCAGAAGGGAGAAGGGGTTAACTCCTATCTTCAACGTCTTCAGGACACCAGAGACCAGCTTGTTGCAGTGGGGTCTACTCCTCAGTCTACCGCGATGGTAAGGACGGCCCTGAATGGAGTCTCGGATGAATGGCAAGTCTTCGTCCAAAGTATATTGGGCAGGGAAAGACTACCTTCATGGGAGGAGATGTGGGCAGCCCTTCAACAGGAAGAATTAAGGAGGGATCTAGTTAAGGTCAACCTCAATGGCAACAGTGGGAGTGGCAAAAAAACTGAGGAGGAGGAGGAGAACACAACTCTAGCATCAAAGGGACAGCAGAAGCAGAAGCGGAAGGAGGACATTTCGAAGGTGAAATGTTTCAGATGTGGTGAGATGGGCCACTTTGCATCCCAATGTCCTTTGAAGCAAAAGGATAAGGATGAGAAACATGATCCTAAGGTTGCTCCAATAAAAACCGACGAAGATGATTCTTCCATGAGTGCCCACGCATCTCCAGGAGGGAAATGGGGTGATATTGAGTTGTAGTTGGGAGGACTACATGTCGTCTAAACTTAGGGAAAATAAAATATTAATGTGAATTAATATTAATTGTGTTAGAATGGTCGAAAAGTCATGGACCAAACCAGATCTAATCTTAGCCGTTGATTAGGGACTTAATCTCAGTCGTTGATTTGTCAACGAGAAAAGTATAAGAGGAGGCTTGAGGGTCACTTGGAGAACACACCAAGAGATCAAGATTTCGACTTTCTGGGGTTGGGTTTGCTGAGAAAGTTGAGAGAGTGATCAGAGTTGCAGCTGAGGGGCAGTGAATACAGAAGTAGAGAGGCAGAGATAGCACCAGGAGGATCAGCGCAGTAGCCGGAGAGAGGGACGCAGAAGCAGCCAAGGGTTCACGCAGAGCCAGCCAGGGCTCACGCAGAGCCAGCCAGGAGTTGCACAGTGCCTCAGAGGGCCAACGTGGGTGACGCAGAGGGCCAGAGGACTGACACAGTGCCTCCAGAGGCTAACGCAGGCCAAGCCAGGGTGACGTTGGGCTAACGCTGGGCCAGAGAGAGGCTGACGTTGGGGTTTCGTGGGGCAGATTGGAGCTATGGAGCTGTCGGAGTGTTTATCCGAGGTTTCAGCCAGTTTATCTACTTCCGAGTAGAGAGGTACTACTGCCGAGAGTTTTCTCTGTTGGGTATGCCAGATTTGGCACCCAAATTGTATTCTGAAACTGCTTAATCAATCAAACCCTCAAATAGCTGCACCGGTTTTCCCGCATTGGGTTTTTCCGAGGACATTAGTCTAAAAACAACGGTGTCACTTGTGTACTTGTTTCTATTTCCTTCAGTTGATGATCTGTAATGTGTTGAGCATGCATTTGTATTTATTTCCAGTGTTTACATGGTAAATAACTTGTTAATTAACAGAACAAGTAGGTAGGAATAAATCAGTAAAGTGCATGAAGGGTTTCTAACGTGTCAGACTTAGAAATTCCAAAATGTTAGGGCCAACCTGATCAAATGTGACATTATGGACTTCAATTCAAAAATGCACTTTCCCTTGTCCAAATTGAGCACTTCAATAGTCAAAATTGGACCTCTCGAAAAGAAGAATCAAGTCCAATAGTTGAAATTTGCCACTGAGTTGCCAAAAATTAACAATCCCTCTCTGTTAAGGAGAAATTCCAACGGCATCATGTAATCATCACTAGTACCTCGTCATCATATCATATCCCATCTCTGCTCAACTCTATTTGTTGAAACATTCTCGAATCTAAAGAAGAAGAATCATGGGGGAGCTTCAGCTACCACCCTCTATCCATCCGGGAGCCACAACGACCACCTGGAATCACCGCCAGCCGAGAGCCAATGCTACGACTCGAGAAACCTCTACCAGCAGGAAGCCAATGCTACAACCCAGGAAACCTATGCCAACCTTCCCAACATGACCCTAAAGAGTCAAGTGGTAGAACACCTGCATCTCTAGCTTGAGCAGGATGCCACTTACCATAAGTAGTAAGGATCGCGCCTAACTCAAGCAACTAGCACCCATTGGCCATATGGATGGGAAAGACAGATGCCAACTGGGGTATACTTTGCATAGACCAAGATAGGGGAGCAACATCTCTGACCCTATGGGTGACAGATAGGGGTGATACCCTATTGTCCAGAGATCCCTCAACCCTAGGAGCCCTACATCTCAATTCCTTGACCTCAGAGCTCAAACAAGGGGGAAGAGTTGGCTTAGTGTCCTCGGTAGCTCGAACCCTTGCTCGAAAGGGTCACATCAATACATGCTGCAATCTGCTCATCAGTCGAAATATGACAAAATCCAATGAATCCATATAGACTCATATCTTTGTAAGTATATCTCAAACCACAATCCTTCTTACTATTGAACATCGAAGGCCCACTACCTGTCAAGAATATATCGTCAATATATGAAATCAAAATCAAAGTTATACCTTGGACCAGTTTGAAGTGGAGGTCCAGATCGAGACTGCTTCTTCTGGCATCATACTATCAAGCTTCACAAAGTAACTGTCAATACGGGCATAGGCTCGGGGTGCTTGCTTCAAACTACTAATGAGAGACTTCCTGTCTTGTACATCAAACCTTTGAGATTGTTCGACACATACTTCCTCCTTGTACCTTTCAAAGCTTTCATCTACTTCAAGCTTCTTCATCCATCTTGAAGTTGCACCTTGTGGTCTAGGAACAATATTTCAAACATCTTTCTTCATAATCGATTCTTTGGCCATAGTATCCTTCCAAACCTATTCTCTCACTGCTCCATTATCCTGCTCGGAATTATCATCGGTCTTGATCCTGTTAGAGGGGAATGGTCCCCTAGACTTCCTTTTATTTTGGTGCCATATCTCACTTTGATGATTGGTGTCATGGATCTTTGCTAGAAGAGGTCTTCCAATGACTCTATATAGTCCTCCCACTCTAGATCCCAAAGTAAAGGCATCTTTCATATGGGATCCCTTCGGCTAGGAGAGGACCTTTCCATTAATGAAGGCTATTCTCATTCCTTTATCTTCCAAGGCAGAAATAGATATCAGGTTCTTCTTTAATTCTGGAACATACATTACTTCATGAAGAATAATAGATTTTCCATAGTCAAAATCAAATTTGACAGTACCAAAGCCCATCACCGAATATTTAGAGTTGTCCCCAAGAATAATCTTCAAACTTTTGAGTCCTTGATTCGACAACTATCAAGGTTCAAAATTCAATTTCTACTTTGATGTATCAATTTTTATTTGGCAACCACTACATCATATATATCAGGATTTCTTCATATTTACGTGCTGGCGTGTTTATCTGATGTTTTTGTTGCTTTACATATTTAAAATTTTGAAAAAAAATGAATATATTTTGTATTTTTTAATGTTTGTTGTGGTTTGTTGATTTTTCTCAATTTTTTCACGAATGCTCCCGGAAAAATGTTTTCTAGAACCTCATCAATTTTTTTCCAGTGCCGATGTTATCAACACTGACTTATAATGTACCTCCTATGGTCTTCAATATCTAATATAGGCTAACTACATAACTATAAATCATAGGTTAAGTAATAAATATATAATCCACATAATTAATAGCAGGTTAATAAACAATTATAATTCTCTGCTCCTTATGAACAGTCACAGCTCATAATAATGTGTACAAATAAGAGATTTGTGCATGTTGTATCTCACCACATATGAATTAATCAAATATCTTTACTACAATCTTGTATACCTGTGATTGATTCCCTTGACAATGTCATGTTGTCTACCTCATATACACTTCAACAATACTACTCTGTTGGAGATGTGCATTTGACTCTCACAATGCACACTTTGATCATTGTACTTCTTATCATCCCACTGACAATCTTTGATCACAAGATGGCATTGACATGCAAACAAAATCAAATAATTGTAAACTTAACCCAGATTACAAGACCTATCCAAATATAAACTACAGCAATCAGGACATTTATAAATGTATTAAAATTAGCAATTAGAATCATGACACCCTTACCTTTACCCTCTATGTCTCACACATCCTATAATCATAAGCACCACTACAACCAGAACTAAGATGGTCAATTCTTATTGTAAATTGACAGGAATAAAGTACTAATAAAACAGAGTGATCTGAAATTGTAGATGTGTCCCTTCTTTCCCTGGAGAAAAGATAGGGATCAGTTGAAATTTCCGAAATAAGTTCATTCAATCAAGCAAAAATCTTACACGCTACAAAACAAAATGAAAAAACAACATTTACCCATTGAACTCCATTCATAATATAAAATATTAAAATCCTTTAAGATAAAAAAAGGCAATATCCATACCATGTCTTATAACCGGTATCCCAATAAGCTCCTCCAAAGCTTTTGCTTCTGAACCATCAGGATCATATTGATAAAGCCCTGTTCTGTCCATGCATCAAAGCAGAATATCATTATTCAAATCAAATAAAGATCAAGAAAGTGGGATCAAAAGATGTATATTTAAAATATTTCCTAAAATCTGCCCAAACAAACATCAAAGGCAGCTATTTTCATTTGCATAAGGTAATTTAAAGAAAGCGAAAAACAACAGAAAGCTAGATGAATACAGAGAATATCTTGTTGTAGGAATGGATGGAAGGGAATGTCCAATTGGAAGTTTGGAAATCATTCATCAGAAGAGAGCAATATTTACACTACGTAAATAAGCATTAGCCACATACTGATATGCACATTTGGGCATAAACCCTTCTGCCATTAATTATAAAAACAAACAGTAGAATGGAATCTCATGATCAAGCATTACCATTTCCAAAACTTCAGCTCTCACTACTGAATACCATCATCTCTTTCCTATTTATTGCATTTTACTTACTCATAAGTCAGTTAGGGTGTCTTCTAACTAAATTACAGTTGCCCATTTTGCATCATAATTCCTCATGGTTCTTCTCTAATACATAAGTAATCAACTAGTTATTTTTAATCAAATCTTCAGTGCCGACAGCCACCAGAGTGCTTGTGAATTCACACTAATGTCAGCCAAACCAGAAGAAAACAACTTGCTTGCCTCCCAGGGTTATAATTGTACTGTCTATCCAATATACTTCCACCTCATCCAGCAAAGTAGCAAAGCCCAATCCATGTGAGTTATTATCCCACTACCTGCTAATGAAGTTTTGGCTCAGTTACAAACTCACAATATTTGTTGGGGCCCATGTTACTTGGGAGCGGGAGCGGGAGCGGGGAGCGGGAGCGAAAACGGGAGCGGGAGCGACCATTTTCAAAAGCTCCCGGTTTGGGAACGAATCCCGGAGCGATTTTTTAAAAATATATATATTTTATATATTTTTTAATTTTTGATACATATATGTCAACAAAAACATGTAGAATGATGAATTAGATATAAAAAACATAAAAAAGCATAAGATTGAACCATATAACAATAAATTATAATCATCTAGAAGTTATAATCTTCATCAACCACGTCCGCAAGTTAGTAACATAGTAACATACAACATATTGAGTCTCATGATTCGTCAATCTTAAAGTTTCAAGCTTTCAAAATTCAATATATAACATTTATCATCATTGATCACCAAAGTTGTACTTGTAAGCTAAGTGTAACCATTACAACAAATAATATCTAACATGAAATGAAATGTTATAAAATGAAATGAAATGAAACAACTTTCAACTTTCATGAAGCATCATATTCATAATTCATTACTAATGAGTTATAATTGCCAACTTCAAACTTAAATTGTCATACATTGTTTAAAAAAATATCATAATAAATCTGAAAGAGTCAATAGTTATAAAAGCTACTAGAAACTAGAAAAGAGAAGTAAATCTATTATCTATTTCTTATGCTTGGGCCTCTTGCCACCACGAGAAATGTCTAATTTTTTAGTCTTGTTGCAAAATCAGGATCTTTGTCATTAATATCACCCTCCAAGCATTGATATCCAGAGGTATCTTTGTCATTACCTTTGTATCTGTATGGGGATCTTTGTCATTAATATCACCCTCTAAGCATTAACATAAGATAGAAAAAGCATAGCATGTCAAGTCAAGATTTTGTTTGAGTGATGCGTACATTTTTAGAAGGGTCATGATAGAGGAGTTCGACAACCAATGTCACTAACATCAAGGTACATAGAGGGATTGGTACTCTTGATTAAATATGAGTTCCATACCCTAATACATGACAAAATTCAATGGAAACATTGCAATCCCCCAATCCTGAAATCCTAAAAAACTGATAAGTCTGCTAGATTTTGAATGAAATCTAAAATTCTACTTTCTCCATATGAAATCCAATGAGGACGAAACCACTCTCAAACATCCTGAGTCATTTCATGGTAATGTTAAAAATTTAAGTAAAAGGATGAAAATGAAAATTAAAGAAAATGTCACTTTTACTTTAAGAATTTAACATTACCATGAATAGCATATCAATACTAGGGCCTAGACTTGATCATTAAGCTGCCCCACTCAAAAACTATTTATTTCTTTCAAAACAAATTGCATTTCGAACATTACTACAAAAAAAAATGCAAAAAAGGCAAAACGCTCCCGAAAAGGCAGGGAGCGAAATTTTTTTTAGGAGCGGGTGCGAGGGGGGGGGGGGGCGCTCCCCCGCAACTATGGTTGGGGCAGTATTTCATTATTCAAACAAACCACCAAAGTTTGAACAATTTCGTCACAGAAAAACATGGCCAAGCAGGAAGCCAAGTGAGTGGGCAAATTACAAAGTTTTGACTTTGAAATTCAGTAGAAGTGAGTAATCAATGTCATTGCAGACTCCTTAGCACACCTACTAGAACTAAAATCAATATATTCAGTGGAGCGAGGGTGGAAAGGAGATATTGGCTGAATATGCCAAAGATGAAAGGGCTATTGTTATGCTACATGATCCCAAAAAGATACAAAAAGAGGACAGAAGGTATAGCTTCTCAGGGGATCTGGGTTTTTAAAAGAATCGCCTTTGTCTTATGCCCAACTCTACATTGGGGAGAGGATTGTAATAGAATTCAATATCTCACCATTTTCTGGTCATGTTCCCTTCTTTAAGACCTTAACTCTACATTTGGGAGAGGATTGTAATAGAATTCCATACCTCACCAGTTGCTGGTCATGTTCCCTTCCTTAAGACCTTATACAATATAAGAAGTACATTCTTTTGGAAGGGACTTAGATAACATAAGATACTTTTATTAATGTCCAATGAGTGACCACAAAATTCATCAATGGACTCAGAAGTACATCTAATGAGAATACACAATGGGAGTGTGAAAGCAACTCCTTTCACTACTCTACTAAAAGCAGAGAAGGAACTAACTAACCAGCCAATGCAAACACAAGTAGTGCACATACAAAACCAAACCCAATGCCAATGCAGATGTCAAGAAGTGCTGGGGCTAGAAGCAAAATCAAAAGAGAGAGAAAGAGGATGGCTCTCAATCTGGATCATCAATTACCATAAAGGGACCAATGCACTACTCCATGATTCCATCCAAAAAATATTCAATGCTAAAGGGTCATGGTTGTGAAATCTTGGGGGAGCTGGCTGGATGAGGCCCATCACTTCAAAGTTCTAACATCCAAGGTCAAGGGGAAGAATCTCTAAATGGAAGACTGGCTAGTCAGGCTGACATAGGGAACATTGCTTTATGCAGCTAATCTAATTCTGAAACCTCTGGTTTGTTTCTCTAATTTCCTAGTGGGATTAATAATAGGATCTATAAGTGGAGCTCCTCCGAAGTCTCACAAAGGTCAATCAACTCATTAAGGCAAGTTGTCAATAAGAAGTTTCACTAATCTACTCACTAAAGAGACTTGTGCCTCGACAAGTCATTTGTTGTGACCAGTGCATGTGACAAAAGGAAAGAAGCAATCATCGTGAAGGGAATTAAAATCTAATCAAGGAGCACTAGGCAAGGTCCTCACTTTATACCCTAATAGCTCCCTTGTGGAAAGAATTGGGCATCTCTTATCCACATAGTGAAGAAGGCAGAGAGGGAACCTCTTGATCCCTAGTAAAGGCAATCAAACTTCCCTTTGGTCTTGCAATAGATGGGACATCTGAAAATGAGGTGCTCATCCAACCTTGTCTTTATAAGTGGCATCAATTACAATTCCTATTAGGGCGTGGAATGTGGTGATCTATCTCAACCCAATGTTGATAGGATCCCACTCTGAACTGACTAAGGGCATGTATCAAGTTTGGTAGAAAATTGAGCACCTTTGAGTTTGTCCAAGAGATCATGAATGACTAGTGTCGGTCTTCATAATGAAATTCAAATGCATCATTGATGTACTTATTATATTCATTTATTATTTTGTTATTTTATTTCTAGTCAAAGCATGTTCTTCATGCTTCTAGGGTTTATTGATTCAAAAGAAAATTTATTGTGAGTCAAAGAAATTTATTTGAGTCAAAGTCCCATTCGGACTTCTTGTAAGTAAAAGAAAAATATTTTTTCTAGAGTCAAAAATGTCCTCCACAGACCAAGTTGACCCTCTTGTACAAGTCGGCCTAGAAGACGCACCTATTCGACCTCCTGGACATGTATAAATAGAAGGCAGCTCGACCTCATTTGATCACTCACCCAATCATATCGAATTATGTCCCAAGAAGAAGAAGATAACTAGCCGAAATCAAAGGAGAGAGAGAGGACAATAAAAGGAGAGAGAAGACAAGTTTTTTTGTGCCCTAGTTTTTGTTCATATGTGCGAATTTTCTAAGACAGTCTCTATGCCAGAGTTGCGGGGGAGTGCCCCCCCCCCCCCCCTCGAACCCGCTCCCGAACTGTGCTCCCGACTAAAAAAATTTCGCTCCCTGCCAATTTTGGGAGCGTTGTTGGGAGCGTCGCTCCCGGAGCGAAATTAAAAACCCAAAGCGATCGCTCCCTACCTTTAAAAAATCGCTCCGGGAGTGAATCGGGCTGCGGCGGGAGCGTTCCGGCGAAGAAACAAACAAACAAACAAAAATAATCCGCAGACGCCAAAAAATTATCAATTAAAAAAAAATAATAATAATAAAATAAATAAAATAAAATTGTTTTAAAAACCCAATGGGCCAAAAAACATTTCATTATCACTGGAATGAGTTGAGAAGAGCTGGAGAGCAAGAGCAAAGGAGCGAGGAGCAAGTGCCGAGGAGCAAGGAGCAAGCCTGCAAAGAGGTAAGTAACTTAGTAATTTAGTTAGTTTAATTTAGTTAGGTAGTAATTTTGTTAGTTTAATTTAATTTATTTAGTTTAATTTAATTTATTTAGTTTATTAACTTTATTTATGTTAAAAAACATGAATCTAAATTAAATTTATTAATATAAATAAATTAAATTAATTTGCAGATTTAAAAACCTAAAAATATCAAACACCATGGACCTGGCTATATTTCTTGGCATTTTCCTCTTCTCGGTCCCTTTTATGGTTATTATGGTGCTGGAGAGTAGGAAACGGAGGGGCCAAACTGAAGAGGGGGATGAAGAAGCTGGAGAAAGTCGAATTGATGAAAACCCTGGTGAGGAGGAGGTGGAGGAGGGTGAACATGACCCTCAAAAAACTAAACAAGACCAAACCCCATTGGGGAAATATGTTAGCAGGGCTGAAACAAGGAGGGGGTGGAACCACTAAATTTCATTGCCCCCATTGCAACAATGATTACACAGGTTCATACACTCGTGCTAGAAGACACCTCTGCGGGAAAAGGCCATGGGATGGAGACAAACAAATAGGAATCAAAACTTGTCCAGCGGTGTCAGCAGCGGATAGAGCCAAATACATAAGGGAAGAGGAGGAAGCCCAATACAAATCAAAAAAATCAAGGGGTTTCTTTGAACCAAGCTCACAATCACAAAGAACTCCTTCAGCATCTTCCCAAGGCAGTGGATATGGAGGCACAGGGTCATCAGCTTTAAGGCGTAGAACCATATCAGATTTCCTTGATGAGGGGTGTAGGAATGATGTGGATTCAAAGGTTTATAGGTTTCTCTATGCATGTGGGATACCAGTCAATGTTCTTCGCTCACCTTATTGGCACGAAATGGTTTCTGCCATAAATGATGCCCCTAAAGGATACAAGAGCCCTGGGTATGAGAAGGCAAGAACCGTTGGCCCTTGATCATGAAAAAGCAAAAATATCACATTCTTTGAATAGAATGACAAGTTCTTGGACTGACCATGGGGTGTCCATTGTATCTGATGGATGGACAAATGTAAAAGGCAAGCCATTGATAAGTGTTCTTGTTGTGTCTGTTAGTGGTCCCATCTTTCTAACTGCACATGATTACTCAGACAAGTTCAGGACCACCATCAACATTGCAGAAGCATTACTTGAAACAATTGACTGTATTGGGCCATACAATGTCATCCAAGTCATCACTGATAATGCTCCTAATTGTAAGGCAGCAGAAGCAATTATTGAGGATAAATACCCCAACATATTTTGGTCTGGATGTTTGGTTCACACATTGAACCTTCTGATGCATGATGTTGTCAAGAACAAAAATGCACAATACCAATGGATTGGTGATTTGTACAAGAAAGGCAAACAAATGATAAAATTTATTAGAAATCATAGCAATACCCATGGCCTTTTCCGCAGTCACTCGAGATTGGAGTTGTTGAAGATTGCGAAGACCAGATTTGGTAGCTATTACCTCACCTTCAGGCGCCTTTTGAAGGTAAGAGAGTCATTGGCTAGCATGGTATCAAGTCCACATTGGCAGGTATTAAAGGAAAGGGCTACAAATGCAGCTGACAGGCAAGGTTTTGAACTGGTGGAGGAGGCCGCTCTTGATGGTCAGTTTTGGACAAGTGTGAGGTAAGTATTGGATTTCACCAAGCCCATTTATCACATGATTCGGTTTGCAGATACAGACAAACCAGTGATTGGCGAGGTGTATGAGCAGATGGATACCATGTTGGGGCAAATAAAAGATATTGTTCATAGCAGAGATCTCAACTTGTACAAACTGATTCATGATTGTGTGTGTGAACGGTGGAATAGACTTAATCTTCCACTACATTGCTTGGCGTATATCCTTACGCCAAAATACTACTCTACATCTTGGTTGGGCCAACCTGCACCAGGGGGTGGGATTAGGACCAAACCCCATTTAGATGCAGAGGTAACTAGAGGATATTTGGAAGCATTAGAAAAATTGATACCTGACAGGGAGGAATGTGCAGTAGTGCGCCTTGAAATAGGCAAATACTTCAGTGGCACTGGTTTGTATGGTAACTTCCATGCAATGGACGACAGAGATAGATTTGATACTCTCACATGGTGGGAAACATATGGCGGCTAGGGACTTTTGCCAAAATTGGCAAAAAAGTTCTTTCACAAGTTGTAAATACTTCTTCTGCAGAGAGGTGTTGGAGCACCTATAGCTACATACATAATGTGAAAAGAAACAGACTCAATGAAAACCGAGCAGAAAGCTTGGTTTATGTGCACTACAACTTGAGGTTGTTGAGTCATCACTGTGATCGGGCTTATGAGGATCCCACATATAAAATTTGGGACAATCACCCAGAGGATGACAATTTGGAGGATGGCATTGTACATCTTGAAGAACTGGAAGAGGAACTTGTAAGGGATGAAGATGAAGCAGTTGCAGCAACCATGCCACCTCCACCTCCACCATCCAATAGCAGTGCTCGAGGTCTGAGTCTTGTTCCTTTACTGTGGCCACCTCCATCTACACCCTCACGTGGAGGTTCTAGTTCTGGTCGTCGGTCTGTGCGGGAGACTCCTAGAAGACCACCACGACCTGCTTCTCCTGGAGACTCTCGTGGCAAGGGCCACATGTAGATTTACAGTTTACTTGTCTTTTTTAGTTTCTATTAGACTTTAATTTTCATAACTGTTGAGTTTTGAGTCCTTGAGTCTTGACTCTTGACTCTTTCATATCATAATGATATTTTTTGTAAACAATATATCACTGTGACAATGAAAATTTGAAGTTTGAAGTTGGGCCTTGGCAATTATAACTCATTGGTAATGATTGTGAATTATGAATATGATGCTTCGTGAAAGACTAAAGTTGTTTCATTTCATTTCATTATTCATGTTTCATTTTATAAATTTATAACATTTCATATCATGTTAACAGTTAGAAGTTAGGACTTAGAAATATCTAAGATATTACTTCTTGTAATGGTTAAACTTAGTTACTTAGCTTACAAGTACAACTTTGGTGATCAATGATGATAAATGTTATTGAATTTTCAATTTTGAAAGCTTGAAGTTGAAACTTTAAGATTGAATTTGATGAATCATGATTCACGAGACTCAATATGTTGCAGTTGTAATATGTATTTTACTAACTTGTGGACATGGTTGATGACGATTATAATTTCTAGATGATTGACATGATATGGTTCAATGATCAATCTATGTTTTTTTATGTTTTTTTATGTTTTTTATGTCTAATTCATCATTCTACATGTTTTTGTTGACATATATGTATCAAAAATTAAAAAATATAAAAAATATATATATTTTTAAAAAATCGCTCCCGGATTCGCTCCCAGACCAGGAGCTTCTGAAAATGGTCGCTCCCACTCCCATTTTCGCTCCCGCTCCCGCTCCCAAGCAACATTGCTCTATGCTATTACATGCCGAAATTTAAGGAGATGACCAGATTTATGAGATTTGACTACCATTGACTTTTGTTCTCTATGATTTGTTGGAGATGTAATAAAGAAGGGTTGACTTGGATCTTTGTGGCAGTCTTGGTCTTGATATTGGGTCTTGGATATCTCACTTTGATCTAATTCTATAAGAAGAGGATTTTGTTGGTTTTTTCCCCCTTGTGGGTTTTTTTCCCTGGCTTGGAGCCTACATCTTTGTGTTCTTTGTCTCTTTGTGATCTTCATGTTTTGTACTTTTTGATAATTGCTTAATGAAGAATAATATAATTTAAATAAGAAGCCAAAAAAAATTCACAAGTAATTATGAAGTAAGAGAAATCTATCCTAATCTGCAAGCATCCTGATTTCTCAGCATGAATACCATGAAAACATGGAGGAATAATGATTGGTACTAGGGCAAATGACACTCAGTGCTAACATTTCATGAACAATCTTTTCAATTCCAGTTTTATGAGCAAATGGGTGACAATAAATGTGGACACTAAGGGGAAGGTTACAAAGTCTGAGAGGGAATAGAATGATCATGCGCACCATAGGAGGGTGGGGGACATTGGGGGTTTCAAAAGCTACTAGGTGTTTGGATAAGTCTAATTGCAAGTCAGAATGAATGGGTTGGAAAGGGATTTCAAAGGCTTGAATTGAATTCAATTGGGCTATAATGCAAGAATGTCCCTATTTGAGTTTTTCCATACAATGTGAGATGATAATTGCATGAGAACTAGCTGTGATTCCTTGGAAAGTGTAGCGATGCCCTACCTACTAGAATCTCATGTATAACTCCTTGAAGTCCATGGTGTGTGTAACCATTCAAACCCAAAACAATGTCACAACAACTCATTTCAATGGCAAACATGTGGAATTTCAAATTGTCATTAGCAATTTGAAATTTCACTTTTTCACAATGACCCCCACATTCCATGGACCCTCCATTTGCAATCATAATATGGAAGTTGTTCACTGTAGGGTTATAGCAATGTGTGTCCTAGGCAACACAATTATGAATAAAGTTATGGGTGTTGTCGCTCAGATTGTATAGGCACTGCGACAACCGCTCAAGGCGGGGGTTGTCACTCTGATCCTCGACCACTTTGTTCTAACTGTCTCCCAACAACAAGCTTTGGGGGTAATCACTATGGAATGAGATGAAGGAAAACAATTCGGAAACCAACTTGTTTGGGAGACACAGATGAGTGGCCTAACCACTTGGTTGAATTTAAGCAAGATTATTAATTTGATTGGATTTTGAAGTATGATACCAGCGCCTCAATGGAGTCGCAAATTCCTTCTTATAGTAAATTGGAACCAAATGACCTGATGGACACCCGCTGCTTGAGATGATTGACTAACCTAAATGATATGCAAGTCCTATGACCTATGTGTGATGCAGTGATCTTAGTTATTTTTAATTATATGCCTAATCTAAATGTAACTTTCCTTAACTATTTTGAGGTTGGGCTCCAAGATAGGTTGTGGGAAGGAGGCCAACAAGAAGCAGGCTAGGGCCTCATTAATGATACCTTCTGTTGTGCTCCTATCACCTGAAGCCTCCGGCGCTACAGAGATTGTGGCTTTGACGACTGCAAGGTCACCGTATTAACCACCAAATATTGCTGATTTGGGGTAGCATCGGATGAGCTCTATGCCTCAAATTTTGCAGGGAGGCTTGAGCACATGTATTCCAAAGAACCCAGAAAGCGTTTTGGAAAATTCCACCCATAAGTGATTTTATTAAAATAATTAATAATTTTTATGGAGTTCTTAAGTCTAAACTTAGGAAAATTAAAATATTAATGGGTATTAATCTAATCAGGGGTGAAACTTCTAGAAAAAGCCACGGATCAAGCCAAAATGATCTGAGCCTTTGATTATGATTTAATCTAGGTCGTTGGTTGTCCAACAGGAAGATATAAGAAGGGGCTTGAGGGTCATTTGGAAAATACACCAGGCAAATACTCAGTTGCCCAAGTAAAATCGATTTTCTCACTGGTCGAAGTTCGGCAAGAGAAAATCGATTCAGAGGGAGAGTTGCAAGTGGAGGAGAGACAGAGAGGGTTCAGCATCAGTCAGGGAGACAGGGATGAAGATGCAGAGCAGTAGAAGGGACAACGTTGGGCAGATTGATGCTGGGAGAGGCAGCGCTGGCTTGAGTGACGCAGGCATTGCACAGGCCAGTCCAGAGGCCAAAGAAAGTGACGTTGGGCAAGCCAGAGAGACGCAAAGGGTGGAGGAACCTCTCTCTCGGGTCAGATACTTGTTCAAGAACGTCTGTAAATATTTCTCAGAAAGCCTTGTTCTATATTGCTGGGTGTAATTTGTACATGTTGATTTTTGCTGAAGAATAATAAAACCCTCATCTGTTGCATCGTTTTCCCGCATTGGGTTTTTCCGGGGACAATTGTCCAAAAATAATTGTGTCATTGTGTTTGTATATGTGCCAGCATTTTACTTACATTTACTTTCTACAATGTTTTAATTATGAAGGCTGCAGTAGAATATGTTTCGATATTTGCCGTAAGAATACAGTAGATAACTTATTTATGAAGTAATAAGTAGAAGAAATCATATTAATCACTACAGTAGGATTTCTATTTTAGAAATTTTCACATGGTATCGGAGCTACAGGGAAGCAAAAGAGAGAAGCTAAAGGATCCAACACTGAGAAAAGAAGGGAATTTGAAATTCCAGCGAGGGCAGAAATTCGCATCTCCCAGAGAATTGCGCAGTTCAAACCAAAGAGATTGGATTTTGTGGGAAAACTCTCTATGAGTGAGCTGACAAAGAGGTAAGTCTTTTCCAATCAAAATTTATCAGTGGTAGAAGGGACAGCGCAGTAGAAGATTCAGCAAGGAGGATTATTTCAGGTGGGACACAATTTTTCCTACAGCAGTTGCTGGGATAGGTTAGCGTTAGAAATTGGCACAATATGGATACTCAAAGTGTCTCAGATTTATCTACCAGATTAGATGAAGAATTTGCATGCCTAGCTAATTCAGCATCAGCGGATGTTTGGTACATTGATAGCGGGGCTTTAGCTCATATGACTGGAGTACAAGAACATTTCTCGAGCTATCAAGAAGAACAGATGGACTTCCAAATAACTATGGGAAACAGAACGAAATGTACTCCAGTAGGGAGAGGCACCATAGCTTTTTAGATGGAAGCAGGGACCAACATCCGAGCCACCAATGTTCTGCATGTGCCAGGATTAGGAATGAATTTAATTTCAATTATCCCAATTTAGAACAAGGGATATGATGTATACTTCATCGGCAAGAAAGTATAAGTTAAGCATACAAGCTGGAAGAAGAAAAAGCAAATTGGGGTATGAAGCAACAAGTTGTATAGGTTGCAGCTCGAATTGCCAATTGCATGGATACGCAACAACTATAATGGTGAGAAGGAGCGAAATGAATTATGGCACAGGCGAATGGGGCACTTACACCATGGAGCACCGAGGATGCTCAGAGAAACTCTTACAGGGGTACCAGTCCTAAGTAGTGAACATGTGACTTGCGCAGAGGATGTGTGCTAGCAAAGTACGCTAAAGTAGATCTTTCTAGAAGTAACAATAAAGCAAAGGATGTATTAGGATTAATACACTCAGATATCTGCAGTCCTATGTCCACAAGGGCTCTTAGTGGTGGCAAATACTTCATCACTTTTATCGATGATCACTCCAGAAAAACCTGGATCTATTTCTTAAAGACCAAGAATGACGTCTTTGATTGTTTCCGAGAGTTTAAGGCTCTTATCGAAAATACGACAGGGAAAAAGATAAAGGTATTGCTTTCAGATAATCGTGGAAAATATACAGACAAAGATTTCACAGATTTCTGCGCAAAAGAGGGCATCAAAAGAGGGTGAACAGCTCCATATAATCTGGAGCAGAATGGAGTGGCAAGACGGAAGAACCGAACTATTGTTGGGGCAGCCAAAGCCATGTTGTATGATCAAGATCTACCTAAGTATATATGGGCAAAAGCTTGCAACCTGGTAGTATGTATCCAGAATAGAACTCCTCATAGAGCATTGGGGAAGAGAACGCCAGAAGGAGTTTTCACAGGGAAGAAGTCAGAAGTCAATCATCTCAGGATATTTGCAAGCGTAGCTTATTGCCACATTCCAGACGACAAGCACAGCAAACTAGATCAAACTGCAGAGAAGGGGTATCTCATAGGATACAGTGAAACCTCAAAGGCATATAGAATCTACATTCCATGCAACAAGAAGATTGTAGTAAGACGGGATGCAAAGTTCATGGAAGATAGAGCTTTCAGGAAATCTCATGAAATATCTGCAAAAGATCAGTCAAATGTTCTGTTAATACCAGAGCCACAGGGGCAGCAAGAAGAACAGACAAGAGAGCATACCCCTAGGTCGAGTGCAGTGACCAATACCAGTGTTTCCTCAGAGGGAGGAAATGCAAATGCCTCTCAACGGACGGAACAACAAGATCAGGAGGAAGAGTTGGTTGAGCCTCCCACCACCAGTGGTAGAACGAGCAAAAAGGTATGGCAGACACTGAGGGACGCAGAGGAGTTTGTTGGAGCTCCTAGAGCCGAGAAGAGGCAGCGTAGACAACCAGATAGATACCAAGCATTGGTAGCTCAGGTTGGAAAACCCTCCAGCTTTCAGGAAGTTGTTCAACACCAAGTATGGGTGGATGCCATGGTGAAAGAGTACAACTCCATCATGACGAATGATGTCTCGAAAGTAGTACCTAGACCAGAAAATAGATCAATTGTAGGATCACAATGGATCTACAAGATCAAGTATGTTGCAGACGGCAACATAGAGAAGTACAAGGCAAGGTTCGTAGCAAAGGGGTATGCTCAGAAAGAAGGGATAGACAATGAAGAGACCTTCGCCCCAGTTGCTCATTACACCTCTATCAGATATGCTATATCCCTAGCAGCTCAAATGGGATGAGAGATTCACTAGATGGATGTCAAGATAGCATTCTTGAACAGTGTAATACAAGAAGAGGTGTATATAGAACAACCAGAAGGCTTCGAAACTCATAAGAAGTCTCATGTTTCCAGGTTAAAGAAACCCCTATACGAGCTCAAGCAGGCACCTAGAACATGGTATGGTCGAATTGATAGTTACTTGCAGCAGTTGGGATTTGTCAAGAGTGATGTTGATCCCAATCTCTATCATTTACAGGTAGAGAATGAGCCACTTATTCTGGTACTATATGTAGATGACATGTTCCTAACTGGATCATCTAGACTTATCCAAGACTACAAAAAGAATCTTGAAGTCGAATTCGACATGAAGGACTTAGGATTGATACATTATTTTCTGGGTTGGAAGTTTGGCAGAAGAATGGGGAGATCTTCGTTGGACAAGGAAGGTATGCTACAGAGATTCTGAAGAGACTCAGAATGCAGGATTGCCGACCCATGGCTACTCCCATGATCACCAACTGGAAGAAAATAGATGCATCAAAGGATAAAGAAGTAGATCCCACCTTGTACAGACAACTCATTGGGTCGCTTATGTATTTGGTCAACACTAGGCCAGACATTTGTTTTGCTGTCAACACTCTTAGTCAGTTCATGGTGGAACCAAAAAGGGTGCATTGGGTAGAAGAAAGACACGTACTTAAGTAGGTACGTGGAACAGTTGGATATGGGTTGAAGTACTCTAGAGGGGAGGATATCAGCTTGAATGGGTTCACCGATGCAGATTGGGCAAGTAATTCAGTAGATCGAAAAAGTACCTCAGGGTACTGCTTTAGTGTTGGATCAGGGATGATATCTTGGTGCAGCAGGAAGCAAAAATCGGTAGCACTGAGTTTAGTGGAAGCAGAATATATGGCAGCTAGCACAGCTACGTGCGAAGCCATATGGCTCAGAAAATTGCTTGTGAGCCTATTCAGAAAAAGGATGGAGGCGACTAAGGTTTACTGCGATAATCAGAGTTGTATCAAACTCTCTCAGAATCAGGTATTTCATGATCGGTCGAAACATATCGATATCCATTGCCACTTTATCAGAGACTGTGTTCAGCATGGGGATGTACAGCTACAGTATGTTCCCACAGGAGTACAGGTGGTCGATATACTCACAAAGGCTCTCAAAAGAGCTAAGTTTACTCAATTCAGAGAGTAGCAGCAGCAGGTTGCAATGCAAGGATGGTTGGCAGTGGCAATGCCAACAACAACATAGATGCAGCAATTCAGAGGGAGTTGTAGAACAAATGTAGCATTGGCAGTGGCAGTGTCAAAGGCAACAGTACAGTGGCAGCTACAGCGTAGTAGTTGGTGGACATCATGTCAGATATCAGCAACGCAAAGGACGATGCTTCAGAGTCAAAGCAGCATGCAGTAGCAGTATATTGCTAAAGCACATTCCATGCTAAGAGCGAGTGTTGATTTGGGGTGTAGCATCGGATGTGCTCTAGGCCTCAAATTTTGCAAGGAGGCTTGAGCACATGTATTCCAAAGAACCTAGAAAGCGTTTTGGGAAATTTCACCCAGAAGTGATTTTATTTAAATAATTAATATTTTTAAAGGGGTTCCTAAGTCAAAACTTAGGAAAATTAAAATATTAATGGGTATTAATCTAATTAGGGGTGAAACTTCTATAAAAAGACACAGATCAAGCCAAAACGATCCGAGCCTTTGAATATGATTTAATCTAGGTCATTGGCTACCCAACAGGAAGATATAAGAAGGGGCTTGAGGGTCATTTGGAAAACACACTAGGCAAATAGTTAGTTGCCCAAGTAAAATCGATTTTCTCACTGGTTGAAGTTGGACAAGAAAAATTAATTCAGAGGGAGAGTTACAGGTGGAGGAGAGACAAAGAGGGTTCAGCATCAGTCAACGAGATAGGGACGAAGACGCAAAGCAGTAAAAGGGACAGCGTTGGGCAGATTGACGCTGGGAGAGGCAGTGTTGGCTTGAGTGACGCAGGCATTGCGCAAGCCAATCCAGAGGCCAGAGAAAGTGACGTTGGGCAAGCCAGAGAGATGCAGAGGGTGGAGGAACCTCTCTCTTGGGTCAGATACTTGTTCAGGAACGTCTGTAAATATTTCTCAGAAAGCCTTGTTCTATATTGTTGAGTGTAATTTGTACATGTTGATTTTTGTTGAAGAATAATAAAACCCTCATCTGTTGCACCGGTTTTCCCGCATTGGGTTTTTCCAGGGACAATTGTCCAAAAATAATTGTGTCATTGTGTTTGTATATGTGCTAGCATTTTACTTACATTTACTTTCTGCAATGTTTTAATTGTGAAGGCTGCAGTAGAATATGTTTCGATATTTACCATAAGAATACAGTAGATAACTTATTTCTGAAGTAATAAGTAGAAGAAATCATATTAATCACTGCAGTAGGATTTCTATTTTAGAAATTTTCACATGGTATCGGAGCTACAAAGAAGCAGAAGAGAGAAGTCGGAGGATCTAGTGCTGAGAAAAGAAGGGAATTCGAAATTCCTACAAGGGCAGAAATTCGAATCTCCTAGAGGATTGCACAGTTCAAACCAAAGAGATTGGATTTCGTGGGAAACTCTCTCTGAGTGAGCTGACAAAGAGGTAAGTCTTTTCCAATCGAAATTTATCAGTGGTAGAAGGGATAGCGCAGCAGAAGATTCAGCAAGGAGGATTATTTCAGGTGGGACACAGTTTTTCCTACAGCAGTTGTTGGGATAGGTTAGCGTCAGAAATTGGCACAATATGGATACTCAAAGTGTCTCAAATTTATCTACTAGATTAGATGAAGAATTCGCATGCCTAGCTAATTCAGCATCAGCAAATGTTTGGTACATTGATAGCAGGGCTTCAGCGCATATGACTGGAGTACGAGAACATTTCTCGAGCTATCAAGAAGAACAAACGGACTTCCAAATAACTATGCGAAACTAAATAAAATGTACTCCAGTAGGGAGAGGCACCATACCTTTTCAGACAGAAGCAGGGACCAACATCTGAGCACTTAATGTTCTGCATGTGTCAAGATTAGGAATGAATTTAATTTCAATGTCCCAGTTACAGGACAAGGGATATGATGTATACTTCATCGGGAAGAATTATACGTTAAGCATCCAAGCTGGAAGAAGAAAAAGCAAATTGGGGTTCTTAGTGGTGGCAAATACTTTGTCAATTTTATTGATGATCACTCCAGAAAAACCTAAATCTATTTCTTAAAGACCAAAGATGAGGTCTTTGATCGTTTCCGAGAGTTTGAGGCTTTTGTTGAAAATATGACAGGAAAAAGATAAAGGTATTTCGTTCAGATAAAGGTGGAGAATATATAGACAAAGATTTCACAGATTTCTACACAAAGGAGGGCATCAAAAGAGAGTGGACAACTCCATATAATCTGGAGCAGAATGGAGTGGCAGAACGGAAGAACCGAACTATTGTTGGGGCAACCAAAGCCATGTTGTATGATCAAGATCTACCTAAGTATCTATGGGTAGAAGCTTGCAACATGACAATATATATCCAGAATAGAACTCCTCATAGAGCATTGGGGAAGAGAACGCTCGAAGGAGTGTTCACAGGGAAGAAGTTGGAAGTCAGTCATCTCAGGATATTCGGAAGCGTGGCTTATTGCCACATTCCAGACGAGAAGCGCAACAAACTGGATTAGACTACAAAGAAGGGGTATCTCGTAGGATACAGCGAGACCTCAAAGGCATATAGAATCTACATTCCAGGCAGCAGGAAGATTGTAGTAAGACGGGATGCAAAGTTCATGGAAGATAGAGCTTTCAGGAAATCTCGTGAAATGCCTGCAGAAGATCAGTCAGGAGATGTTTCGTTAGTCCAAGAGCAACAGGGGCAGCAAGAAGGACAGGCAAGAGAGCATACACCTGGGTCGAGTACAGTGACCAGTACCAGTATTTCCTCAGAGGGAGGAAATGCAGATGCTTCTCAACGGACGGAACAACAGGATCAGGAGGAAGAGTTGGTTGAGCTTCCCACCACCAATGGTAGAACGAGCAAAGAGCTGCAATAGACACTAAGGGACGCAGAGGAGTTTGTTGGAGCTCCTAGAGCCGAGAAGAGGCAGGGTAGACAACTAGATAAATTCAAAGCATTGCTAGCTCAAGTTTGAGAACCCTCTAGCTTTTAGGAAGTTGTTCAACACCAAGTATGGGTGGATGCCATGGTGGAAGAGTACAACTCCATCATGACGAATGATGTCTCAGAAGTAGTACCTAGACCAGAAAATAGATCAGTTGTAGGATCACGATGGATCTACAAGATCAATTATGCTACAGACGGCTGCATAGAGAAGTACAAGGCAAGGTTCGTAGCAAAGGGGTATGCTCAAAGAGAAGGGATAGACTATGAAGAGACCTTCGCCCCAGTTGCTCGTTACACCTCTATCATATTTGCTGTATCCTTAGCAGCTCAAATGGGATGGGAGATTCACCAGATGGATGTCAAGATAGCATTCTTGAACGGAGTAATAAAAGAAGAGGTGTATATAGAACAATCTGAAGGCTTCGAAACTCATTTCCAAGTTAAAGAAAGCCTTGTACGGGCTCAGGCAGGCACCTAAAGCATGGTATGGTCAAATTGATAGTTACTTGCAACAGTTGAGATTTGTCAAGAGTGACGCTGATCCCAATCTCTACTATTTCTTGGTAGAGAATGAGCCACTTATACTGGTACTATATGTAGATGACTTGTTCCTAACTAGATCATCTAGGCTCATCCAGGACTACAAAAAGAATCTTGAAGTCGAATTCGACATGAAGGACTTGGGATTGATGCATTGTTTTCTAGGGTTGGAAGTTTGGCAGAAGAATGGGGATATCTTCCTTGGACAAGGAAGGTATGCTACCGAGATTATGAAGAGATTCAAAATGCAAGATTACCAACCCGTGGCTACTCACATGATCACCAACTAGAAGAAAATAGACGCATTAGAGGATAAAGAAGTAGATCCCACCTTGGACAGACAGCTCATTGGGTCGCTTATGTACCTGGCCAGACATTTGTTTTGATGTCAACACTCTTAGTCAGTTCATGGTGGAACCAAAAAGGGACCATTGGGCACCAGCAAGACACATACTGAGATATGTGCGCAGAATAATGGGATATGGGTTGAAGTACTCTAGAGGGGAGAATATCAGCTTGAATGGGTTCACCGATGCAGATTGGGCAGGTAATTCAGTAGACCAAAAAAGTACCTCACGGTACTGCTTCAGTGTTGGAACGGGGATGATATCTTGGTGCAGCAAAAAGAAGAAATCGATAGCACTGAGTTCAGCAGAAGCAGAATATATGGAAACCAACATAGCTACATGCGAAGCCATATGGCTCCGAGAATTGCTTGTGAGCCTATTCAGAATATGGATGGAGGCGACCAAGGTTTACTGCGATAATTAGAGTTGTGTCAAACTCTTTGAGAATCCAGTGTTTCATGATCAGTCGAAACATATAGATATTCGTTGTCATTTTATCAAAGACTGTGTTCAGCATGGGGTTGTACAGCTACAATATGTTCCCACAGGAGCACAGGTGGTCGATATACTCATAAAGGCTCTCAGAAGAGCTAAGTTTACTCAGTACAGAAAGCAGTTGGGTATAGTTGAAAATTCATTTCAGTTGCAGCAACAGGTTGCAATGCAAGGACGATTGGTAGTGGCAGTGCCAACAGCAGCACAGATGCAGCAATTCAGAGGGAATTGTAGTACGAATGTAGCATTGGTAGTGGCAGTGTCAAAAGTAGCAGTACAATTGCAGCAACAGCGCAATAGTTGGTGGATAGCATGTCAGATATCAGCAGCGTAGTGGACGATGCTTCAGAGTCAGAGCAGTATGCAGTAGCAATATTGCTATGTAATATTCCTAATTTGCCATGGCTAATTGGAATATTCGATTTTGCTCAATTTTGCCTTCTATAGTTATTTATAAATAAAAAGGTGAGGAAAGGGGGACATAACCCACCTTTTGAATAAAGACACTCCCTAGTAGCAAAACGTTGTAACTTAAAAGGGAGCCAAGGGGGCCAAAGGACCACTTAGAGAAGGGGGCCCACGTAGACACTTGGAGGGACTACGCAGATGGAAAAGGAGCACGTGGCAAGAGAGATGCTACGTTGGAGGAGGTGGGCCTTAGGGTTTTGAGAGAGGCCAACGCTATAAAGGAGAGAGGCGCCTCCTCATTTTGATCATTCGATTATGTTGCATTTGAGCTAGTCACTTCGACTTAGAGCACGCTGGTTGTTTAGCCTATCTGCAGCACTGTTTAGTGCATCGAGTGTCTCCGTTCGGAGATCTCACCCTTAGCCCCGGGGGACTTCGAGTGCCTCCTCGAGCAAGGTAGTTTCACCAGTGTTTTGCAAGAGGAGCAATCTCTAGAGTTGAGGAGGAATTGAGCATTTTGATGACTGCGCAGTCTTGAGAAGGGAGGACACAGTCTCTTTTGGTAGGAGCTCCAGATTGGGTTTATGTGGAAGATTTGAGCTGGGAGATTGAGCAAGGGATCAGCCCTTGCATATTGGAGGATTTTGGCAGAGTTTCAGGTAGAGTTTTGAAGGATTCTCTTTAGGGGCAACGCAGAGCCTTGAGGGATTGGGTAGATCCCCAAGGAGGTGATTTTCGGGGGTCAACTATTTTAGGAAAGCTTTCTGGGCTTTTATGGGTTTATTGAGCAGATGCTGATTCCAGAGTTTCAGCATTTTCTGAGGGGAACAACCCCAAATCCTCATTTGATTCCAGTAATAGCAGCAACACAGCAGTTCTCCGGCAATTTGGACGTAGTTCAGAGAGAGGCCATTCTGAGTGTATTTCTTCACTTGCCTTGTGCAAGTCGAGGTGCTATCTTTCTAATCACCTCTTGTACTCTTTCCATTACTCAGTATAATAAAATGGCTTAGCATTTCTCTCTGCATTTCTAGAATATTTGCTTATATTCCATGTATACATTATTGTATGTTGCACTACTGTTATTTCTCTGGTTGGAGTTGCTTGTGTTTGAGGGATATCTCTGATAAGGGATATTACAGTGGTATCAGAGCATAGATCTGGCTCAGCTTGTGGGGCTAGCAGTCTATGACAGCGAGGGAGAAACCTTACATCTGTTACAGAGGTAGGAAATACAGAGATAGTGAGCGTAGGTTGGAGAACACCTACGAAGAGGGAGACTGTGTTTGGGTGGTGGACACAGTACAGGACGAGCCTATGGTGAACACAGAACAGGAGGGGCCTGTGCTGGACGCAGAGCAGGAGGATCAGATGGCAGATGAGGACAAGAAGAGATTTGCGGACATGCTCCTCAAATCAATGCAGGATCTGTCGAGGCAGATCAAGGTGATGGGGCAGATATTCACGACAGTGGAGGCTAGACAGCGTGAGAACCCACGAGTTTTCCAGGTTGGTGAGGGATCGGGTACATCCCACTATTTGCTAGAGCAGGGTGCCACCCAGCATGATACTACTCAGTAGATGGCCTCAAATGCCCCTACACGCTCTACCATGCCCATTTCCTAGGAGCAAACACGGAGGTCGGAGCCCAGCAGGAGGCAGAGCCTGGTCATATGGGCGATTATTTTACAGAGTACCAGGCCTATGGGCAGGAGTTCAGGGATGCTCTCTCATTCAGAGACTTTGTTCAGCTCCAACGGGATAGTAGACCCCGCAACCATCACAAAGGGTACCAGCATTATCATGATGGAGACACCCACCGCACAGCTAGTAGATTCCACTTGCCTACGTTTGATGGCTCATCAAACAGTTCGGCAAAGTCTTGGGTGGAGAAGCTGGACATCTATTTCCAGCTTAACCAGATGTCGGAGACAGAGGCCATCAAGGTGGCGACATTACATTTGGATGGTGAGGCCTAGAACTGGTGGTTCCATGGGTTGGTTACACTCGGACACTCCACAGTGACGACATATGCCGAGTTCACCAGGAGACTGATAGAGAGGTTTGACCGGAGGGATACGGAACAGCACTTTGTTGAGCTGACGAGGCTCAAACAGACAGGAAACCCAAAGACCTACATTGCAAACTTCTTGAGGGTTTCAGTGATGGTGCCAAATCTATCCACGGCACAGAGTATCTACATGTTTGTTGAGGGGATAGCAGAGCCACTTCGGGGTCTAGTCAGATCCACTAGACCAGCCACACTCCAGGATGCTATTAGCAGGACCCGGGACTTACAGGATGCCTTACCCAGAACCCGGACACCTTACCCCTAGAGACAGGCTTTCCAACCAAAGGGGAAGGATGCGCGGATTCCGCCCCCAAAGGCGAATCCAGGACGAGCACAGATTGATGATGATGCCAGGAGGGAGATGAAAAAGAAGCGGTTGTGCTTTACCTGTCAGGAGCCGTGGGCACCGGGACATAGATGTGCTGCTGGCAAAGCACATTTTATTGAGGTCTTCTCCAGAGCAACAGGGAAGAGGATGAGGAGAACGATGTGGAGGTAGGAGATAGTCATGCCGCGCATGATCCTTTGCCACCTCCACCACCACCAGCAGGTGGTGCAGTTTTTGCACCTACCAGATGGGCCCTTGCAGCATTGCGAGGAGTTCCCAAGTATTTGACGTTGCGCGTACGGGGGACAGTACATGGCTAGCGAGTATCAGTTTTGGTTGACAGTGGGGCAACCCACAACTTAATCGATGCACACATGGTTGAGCGGAGAGGTATACAGACTGAGAGCTTCGATGGCTTTTCAGTTTTGGTCCCAGGAGATCAGACCATGGTGTGTGCTCGATATTCCAGACATCAACATGATACTGGGTGTTCAGTGGTTTATCACTCTAGGGAAGGTCACGATAGATTGGAAGGCCCTAGATATGGAGTGGGATGATGAGAAGACAGGGAGGCATGAGAAGATACGGGGACAGCACACATATCCGCCTCAGACTGTTTCGGCTCATCAGATGGAGGCAGTCTTCCGGAAGGGAGACGTAGAGTGGGCAATGGAGTTGCGTGCATCAGAGGCAGGGACTACAGGGCAGACGGTGCACCCAGAGATACAGTCCATCCTTGACCAATATGCCACAGTGTTTAGGGAGATTCCACCGGGACAGCCACCGGACCGGGGGTTTGAGCACACCATTGAGCTTGAGCAAGGCATACAGGCAGTAATTACTACCCCCTATAGGCACCCCAAGGCCTATCGGGATGAGATTGAGCAGGCCATTCAACAGTTGCTGGTTCTTGGGCACATTCGACCAAGCACGAGTCCTTTTTCTTCTTTCGTGGTGTTGGTGAAGAAGAAGAACGGCACATTAAGGATGTGCATTGACTACAAGGCCCTGAACAAGAAGACCCTGAAGAACAGGTACCCCATACCCAGGATCGATGAGTTGATGGATGAGTTGAGAGGAGCACGGTTCTTCTCAAAGATTGATTTGAGATCTGGGTACCATCAGATTCGCGTGACGGAGCAAGACATTCCCAAGACCGCCTTCAGGTGTCACTATGGGCACTTTGAGTTTTTGGTGATGCCCTTCGAGCTAACCAACGCCCCAGCTACATTCTAGTCCTGCATGAATCACGTCTTCCGCAATCACTTAAGGAAGTTTGTGTTGGTGTTCTTTGATGATATTCTCATTTACAGCAGGACTTGGGAGGAGCATCTCCAGCACATTGTGACAGTGTTGCGCATCTTGGAGGAGTAGCAGTTCTATGCCAAGCTCTCCAAGTGTGAGTTTGGTTTGACGGAGATGTTATACTTGGGACACATCATAGGGGTGGACGGAGTGAGAGTCCACAAGGAGAAGATCAGGGCCATCAGAGATTGGTCGGAGCCGAGGAACGTGACAGAACTCCAGGGATTCATTGGCATCTATACTTACTACCGGAAGTTCGTCAAGAGTTTCTCACAGCTTGCTACACCCCTGACAGATCTGACGAGGAAGGGGGCATTCAGTTGGTCGGATACAGCACAGCGAGCCTTTGACAAGCTCAAGGAGGTTACGAGCAGCTGCCCAATGCTTGTGTTGCCGGATTTTTTGCAGCCATTTGTTTTGGAGTGTGATGCGTGGGGAGAGGGGATCGGCGCAGTGTTGATGCAGGGAGGTCACCCTATAGCCTTTGAGAGTCGGAAGCTCCTTCCGCATGAGAGGTTGTATTCTATATACGACAAGGAGATGTTGGTCACTATGCATGCATTGGCCAAATTCCGGCAATATTTAGTGGGTTACAAGTTCAGGGTGAGGACTGATCACAACAGCCTCAGGTTCTTTTTAGCGCAGAAACAGCTACAGGAGAGGCAGCAGAAGTGGATCAGTAAGATCCAAGCGTATGACTTTGACATTGAGTATGTCAAGGGTAAGAACAACGTGGTAGCAGATGCCCTTTCACGTAGACCAGCCACGTTGTCTCTTATGAGTTTGGACACGGACTGGAGGGCTCGACTCTTAGTAGAGTACTCCAAGGACAGATTTGCATGTGAGATTCTGAATGGGCAGGTGGCAGATGACAGGTACAGGGTAATCGATGAGATAATCTACTATAGGGACCGGATCTTCTTAATTGAGGGATCTCCGCTCAAGAAGAAGATACTTCAGGCATCACATGATTCACCATTGGCCAGCCATCAGGGGTTTACCAAAACCTACAGGGCCATTAGAGAGAGGTTCTCATGGAAGGGCCTCAAGGAGGACGTACTCCAGCATATCTGAGAGTGCAATATTTGCCAGAGGAACAAGGGGGAGATGAGCCATCCCGCAGGATTATTGCAACCTCTTCCCATTCCAGAAGAGAAACGGGAGAATATTTCGATGGACTTCATCACAGGGTTGCCCATGGTGCAGGGCAAAGATTGTATCTTTGTCGTCGTTGATCGACTAACAAAGAACGCACATTTTTTCGCCATATCCGCACACTACACAGCAACGCAGGTGGCCGAGCTGTTCTTCAGAGAGGTCTTCAGGCTACATGGTATTCCTAAGACCATCATCAGTGACAAGGACAACTGTTTCATGGGCGGGTTTTGGCAAGAGCTTTTCCGGTTGGTGGGGACGGAGTTGACACCGAGTACCAGTTATCACCCACAGACGAACGGGCAGACAGAGATAGTTAACAAGTGGCTGGAGGGCTACTTGCGTAACTATGTCAGTGGGTAGCAGCGAGCATGGCTGAAGTCGCTGCATCTGGGGGAGTATTGCTACAACACTACACATCACATGTCCATTGATATGTCACCATTCTATGTTTTGTATGGATATCACTCATCCTTTATCTTTTGCTGATGTGATGTTTGGTACTAGCAAGGCTCCAAAAGCCAAGATTTGGATCCAAAAGAGTCAGCATATCCTCCAAGCTCTCAAGGATATTATGGCTACAACGTAGAACCAGCAGAAGCTGTATGCTGACAGGGGTCGGGTGGAGAGACAGTTTGAGGTAGGGGACTTGGTCTACTTATAATTACAGCCATACCGACAATCGTCACTAAAGCAGAAGGGAGCTAATAAGCTCAAGCCCCGCTTTTATGGGCCATACAGGGTGATACGCAGGATTGGACAGGTTGCGTATGAATTGGACCAACCCCAAGGCAGCAAGATTCATAACGCTTTTCATGTATCATGCCTGAAGAAGGCATTGGGGCAATAGGTGACAGTGACAGATGAGCTATCACCCACAGATGATGAGGGGCATTTGGTGTTGCAGCGAGAGGCTATTATTGATACCAGGGAGAGGCAGCTGCGGAGCAGGACGGTCTGGGAATTCTTGGTGAGGTGGAAGAATTTACCGGATGAGGATGCCACTTGGGAGGGTGAGAAAATTTTGCAGCATCCATCCCTTCAATTGCTTGAGGACAAGCAACATTTTGCCGAGGGAGATTGTAATATTCCTAATTAGCCATGCTTATTGGAATATTCGATTTTGCTCAATTTTGTCTTCTATAGTTATTTATAAATAAAAAGGTGAGGAAAGGGGGACATAACTCACTTTTTGAATAAAGACACTCCCTAGTAGCACAACGTTGTAACTTAAAAGGGAGCCAAGGGGGCCAAAGGACCACGTAGAGAAGGGGGCCCACGTAGACACTTGGAGGGACTGCGCAGATGGAGAAGGAGCACATGGCAAGAGAGAGGCTACGTTGGAGGAGGTGGGCCTTAGGGTTTTGAGAGAGGCCAACGCTATAAAGGAGAGAGGAGCCTCTTCATTTTGATTATTCGATTATGTTGCATTTGAGCTAGTCACTTCGACTTAGAGCACGCTGGCTGTTTAGCCTGTCTGCAGCACTGTTTAGTGCATCGAGTGTCTTCGTTCGGAGATCTCACCCTTAGCCCCGGGGGACTTCGAGTGCCTGCTCAGGCAAGGTAGTTTCATCAGTATTTTGCAGGAGGAGCAATCTCTAGAGTTGAGGAGGAACTGAGCATTTTGATGACTGCGCAGTCTTGAGAGGGGAGGACGCAATCTCTTTTGGTAGGAGCTCCGGATTGGGTTTATGTGGAGGATTTGAGCTGGGAGATTGAGCAAGGGATCAACGCTTGCATATTGAGGATTTTGGCAGAGTTTCAGGTAGAGTTTCCGAGGATTCTCTTTAGGGGCAGCGCAGAGCCTTGAGGGATTGCGTAGATCCCCAAGGGGGTGATTTTCGGGGGCCAGCTATTTTAGGAAAGCTTTCTGGGCTTTTATGGGTTTATTGAGTAGAGGTTGATTCCAGAGTTTCAACATTTTCTGAGGAGGGGAACAGCCCCAAATCCTCATTTGATTCCAGCAGTGGCAGCAGCACAGTGGTTCTCCAGCAGTTTGGACGCAGTTCAGAGAGAGGCCATTTTCTTACCATTCTGAGTGTATTTCTTCACTTGCCTCGTGCAAGTCGAGGTGTTATCTTTCTGATCACCTCTTGTACTCTTTCCATTACTCAGTATAATAAAATGGCTTAGCATTTCTCTCTGCATTTCACGAGTATTTGTTTATATTCCATGTATACATTATTGTATGTTGCACTATTGTTATTTCTCTGGTTGGAGTTGCTTGTGTTTGGGGGATATCTCTGATAAGGGATATTACATGCTAGAGTACATTCCTCGCTAAGAGGGAGCTTTGATTTGAGGTAGCATCGGATGTGCTATAGGCCTCAAATTTTGCAGGGAGGCTTGAGCACATGTATTCCAAAGAACCCATAAAGCGTTTTGGGAAATTCCACCCATAAGTGATTTTATTAAAATAATTAATATTTTTAATGGGGTTCCTAAGTCTAAACTTAGGAAAATTAAAATATTAATGGGTATTAATCTAATTAGGGGTGAAACTTCTAGAAAAATCCACGGATCAAGCCAAAACGATCTGAGCCTTTGATTATGATTTAATCTAGGTCGTTGGTTGCCCAACAAGAAGATATAAGAAGGGGCTTGAGGGTCATTTGGAAAACACACCAGGCAGATACTCAATTGCCCAAGTAAAATCGATTTTCTCACTGGTTGAAGTTCGGCAAGAGAAAATCGATTCAGAGGGAGAGTTGCAGGTGGAGAGACAGAGGGTTCAGCATCAGTCAGGGAGACAAGGACAAAGACACAGAGCAGTAGAAGGGCAGCGTTGGGCAGATTGACGCTAGGAGAGGCAGCGCTGGCTTGAGTGACGTAGGCATTGCGCAGGCCAGTCCAGAGGCCAGAGAAAGTAACATTGGGCAAGCTAGAGAGACGCAGAGGTTGGAGGAACCTCTCTCTCGAGTCATATACTTGTCGGGAACATCTGTAAATATTTCTCAGAAAGCCTTGTTCTATACTGCTGGGTGTAATTTGTACATGTTGATTTTTGTTGAAGGAATTTTAAAAACCTCATCTGCTACACCAGTTTTCCCGCATTGGTTTTTTCCGAGGACACTTGTCCAAAAAAAAATGTGTCATTGTGTTTGTATATGTGCCAGCATTTCACTTACATTTACTTTCTGCAATGTTTTAATTGTGAAGGCGGCAGTAGAATATGTTTCAATATTTGTCGTAAGAATACAGTAGATAACTTATTTCTGAAGTAATAAGTAGAAGAAATCATATTAATCACTGCAGTAGGATTTCTATTTTAGAAATTTTCACAGAGTTGCCAAGCCCCTCAAGCTAGGTGAGAAGAGTTGCCCTAGATTTCTATCAACCTAGCTTACGCTAGGAGGTAAGTCTATGCAAGCTAGATCTAAGATGCCTATGCAAGAGATTATGAGTGAGATTATATTGAATTAAGATTGTTTGTGTTACTTAAATACTTAGTGTGGATTAGCTTATACCGAGAGTACTTAACAATGATGAGATGACAATCTTGAACAAGATAAATTACTTTAGAGACATCAGTGAAAAACTCAACAAATTCTCATAAGATGTAAAATGCCAAATTTTCAACAATGTTCGATACCACTTTAAGATAAACAAATCACCATTTAAGATAGCCCCCCTCAAGTTAGGTGAGAAAAGTTGCTCTAGATTTCTATCAACCTAGCTTATGCTAGGACGTAAGTCTATGCAAGCTAGATCTAAGATGCCTATGCAAGAGATTATGAGTGAGATTATATTGATTTAAGATTGTTTATGTTCCTTAAATAATTAGTGTGGATTAGCTTATAGCGAGAGTACTTAACAATGATGAGATGACAATCTTGAACAAGATAAATTACTTTAGAGACATCAGTGAAAAACTCAACAAATTCTCACAAGATGTAAAATGCCAAATTTTCAACAATGTTCGATACCACTTTAAGATAAACTAATCACCATTTAGGATAGCCAAATGAAAACTTAGATGCCAAGATTTAGAGTGATTACCAAAGACAAAGATACCAATTAGATTCCAATTATCACAAGATTAGATCTAGAGCTTAAATGTAGGAGTGCTTTAGGTGCCAAATTCCGGAGATTTTACAAACTTAGTAAACCACACAAGTGTTCTCAACAGTTAAATCAGCAGTAGTACTTCACAAAATTTTAGCGCTTATTAATGTTATTATAGCAATAGAAAAATCACTCTAAATTATAAAATTTGCCCAACATATGAAGTAAAAAACTTTCCAATGACTAGCAGAAGTAAATTTATCTGTCTAGCTTACTTTATGAAGACGTATTCAGTAATATTTCAGACCTGTAATAAGTTATTAGAGCAGTAAATTGACCCACATATCAACAAGCTAGAAATGTCAGAAACAATGCCCAATATACCCAAAAATAGTGAAATTCACCCATTTGAAAAGAAAAGAAAAGAAAAAAATGAGATTTTAGAGAATGATTCAGAAAATTTCAGATCTGATCTATTTACAATAGCAGTGAATAATTAACAGATCAGCGAGCTAATGCAGTTACAATCAATGCCAAAATTTGCATAGAAATAGAAAATTTTACCAGACACTGAAAATTTCAAGTCTTAGACTCTTATTAAGTGTATGCTTTAGAAATTTCAGATCTGAAAACTTCAGTTATGCAATAAATTCCAGCAAGCTTAGAAGTTAGATGTAGGTTAGATCTGAAATGCCTAAGTGGCCTAAATTTATGAAAATGAAGATTTTACAATTTTAAACAATTGACCATGTAGCATGTGATTTTAGGGCTTAATTTTTATTGATTTGACTGTCTTAATAAATCAGAGATAAAACTTGGGTTTAGAGGCCAAACCCTAGGCCCAAGGCCTTGATCATTACTTGCCCAAATTTGCCAAAATTTCTCCAATGTACTTGGCACCTGAAAACACAAGATTTGAGCCAAAATTGCTGCAAAACAAATTGTTAAAGATAAAATGTCAATTCTTTGAAAAAACCCTTGTTTGCAATGAGATCTAGCCATTGTAGGGCTTATGGTCTTTTTAATGCTTGCAAAATAGATCCCAAACACTAGCTTTTTAGGTTGGATAAGTGCTAGGGCCTTCAAAAAATGGGTTTTTTCCCCGATTTGAAAATAAGCAACTTGCAAAAATATTATGAGGTCTCCAATGCCAATTTTTTCCTCAATCCTGAAACAAATTTAGAATAGAAACCCAAATAAATAAATAAAAATAAAATAAAA
Organism: Pinus tabuliformis; assembly: GCA_031772625.1. Taxonomy (NCBI): domain Eukaryota; kingdom Viridiplantae; phylum Streptophyta; class Pinopsida; order Pinales; family Pinaceae; genus Pinus; species Pinus tabuliformis. Next base: position 715,475,984 of record CM062807.1, on the reverse strand, counting down.
TAAAAATAAAAATTTCCAAACCCCAAATACTGTACAAAAATTCAAAACTCCAAATATTAAAAAAAAAAAACTAAAAATCCCCAAAACCCAAGTTAGAAAAAATAATTTACAAGTTAGATCTACAAAATTAGTCACGAGATTTACAAATATACAAGGGTTTTAAAATTTTGAGAAAAATATTTTTATGGAATTTTTTCCTTTGAAGAATGGCTAAAAATATTTTAGAAACCCCAATGTATACTATAACTTTAGCAAAAAGATTTATCCACCATATAAATATTTGAAATCCAAGCAACAACGATTGTTGCCCAAGTTTGTGAACTTTGAGGCCAAGGACTGAAGTACCTGCAAGCACTATGAATTTATCTCAAAATAATTTGTTAGATCACATGGGGAATCAAACCACCTAAGATTAGCCCAAAACTATCAATAGTATGGTTCCATCTCCATGTAATGAAAAAATAAATCTTACCAATATTCAGCACAGCATAGAGATAACCATAGTCAGCACATACCACAAATCAATAAGCAAGAACACCTTGAATTGCACCCCAAAGTCTTTATTATGATTGAAAAAATGGCTCCCAGTAGGACAATAGTTACAAAGCTGCTTCAACAGAAATTTTCTAGCCAAATATCAAGATGCTACAGACTCAAATGACCCTCTAATTTATAGATTTATCCTCCAAGTGAAAAAATAATGCCTAGTTTCTTTGATCCTTGTCAAAATAATCTTTGTCGCTAATAAACACTTCAAGATCTTTTAATCTTGGCCCTTGATTTTTTATTTTTGAGATATTTTCAAATTTATCATTTAATTTCATTTTTATTTAGCTCAAAATTAATTGTTTTGAGTTAATTTCATCAAAAATTTTCCTTTGACTTAACCACCAAGGGTCCAGATTTTCTTGAAATATACAATATTCCCTTGGTGGAGGACCTTAAAAATTGATTCCTTTAGTACCCACAAATTTTTCCACATGGAGAATTATTTTTCCTAAGACAATTTAATTTTGACTCTAATTAATTAATTTTTTGGCTTAGGATTTAATTTGATTTTGCCAAAAAAATTAATTAATTTACACATGAGGGGATTTAATTTTTTTTCCACACTCTCATACATCAGATTTTACATTTCAACCCTCGAAGGGGGAATACACATTTGGCTTAGACTCTCAAGACACATAATCCTGTTGATTTGGGGTAGCATCAGATGTGCTCTAGCCACGAAAATTGATGGAGAGGCTAAAGCACATGAGATCTCCAATACCCAAAAATGGTTTACGCAGATTCTAAGTAGTTTTGGAGATATTAAAATAATTAATATTTTTAATGGAGTCGCTAAAACTGTGAATTAATATAAAACTGTGTTAGAATGGTTCAAAAGTCATGGATCAAGCCAGATCTAATCTTAGCCATTGATTAGAGACCTAATCTCGGTCGTTGATTTGTCAATGAGAAAAGTATAAGAGGAAGCTTAAGGGTCACTTAGAAAACACACCAAGAGATCAAGATTTCGACTTCCTGGCGCTGGGTTTGCTGAGAAAGTTGAGAGAGTAATCAGAGTTGCAACTGAAGGGTGGTAAATACAAACGTAGAGGGGCAGAGATAGCACTGGGAGGATCAGCGCAGTAGCCGAAGAGAGGGCCGCAGAATCAGCCAAGGGTTCACGCAAAGCTAGCCAGGGCTCACGCAGAGGCAGCCCGGAGCTGCGCAGTGCCTCAAAGGGCTAGCGTGGGTGACACAGAGGGCCAAAGGACTGACGTAGTGCCTCCAGAGGCTGACACAGGCCAAGCCAGGGTGACGCTGGGCTAACGCTAGACCAGAGAGAGGCTAACGCAGTCCCTAGAGGCTGACGTTGGGGTTTCGTGGGGCAGATTGAAGCTGTGGAGTTGTCGGAGTGTTTATCTGGAGTTTCAGCTGGAATATCTGCTTCCGAGTAGAGAGGTACTACTGCCAAGATTTTTCTCTGTTGGGTGAGCCGTATTTGGCACCCAGATTGTATTCTAAAACTGATTAATAAATCAAACCCTCAGATAGTTGCACCGGTTTTCCCACATTGGGTTTTTCCAGGGAATTAGTTCAAAAACAACAGTGTTACTTGTGTGCTTATTTTTGTTTCCTTCAGTTGATGATCTGTAATGTGTTGAGCATGCACTTGTATTTATTTCCAGTATTTACATAGTAAATAACTTGTTAATTAACAGAACAAGTAGGTAGGAATAAATTAGAAAAGTACATGAAGGGTTTCTAACAGTTAGACTTAGATATTCCAACATGGTATCAGAGGATGGTTACAAATCACAGGAGAACTGAGAACATCAGCCGAGCAGAGCAGCAGCAGAAAATAGTTGTCCCGAGTGACAGAAGTTGTTCCTAGCAGAGTAGCAACAAGGAAGGGGTGATGTAGTGCCTACGTCATCAAGATTGAGCCAGGAAGAGGCAGCGCAGAGGCTAAGGGAGGCAAAGACAAGCTCATGCAGAGCCACACAGAGGCCAAGAGGGCTGACACAGTTGGCTGAGGAAGTTGATTTGCCAGTGCCAGGATTGCGCAGAGCCTAGGAGCTCTAACCTTTAGTTTGTTGTGGTTTAGGAGGTTATGGGTAAGTTGCAGAGTAGAGCTGGTGGGGTACTGTAGTCAGAACAGTACCTAATAGGGCAAGGCCAAGGAAGAGGGAGTTGCTACCGAGGGTTTCTAGCCAAGAAATCCGGATCAGTGGTGCAGTGGCACTAAGGATCGAAGTGGGGACATCTCGACATTGGCAGAAGGGTTTCCAGGAGGGAAATCGAGGCTGAGAGGGAGTCACACCAAGAACTTCCAGGAGGGAAGTAGAGGAGCAACGAGATGTTAGTGAACGAGGTAAGAGACCAAGACAGATTGGACGGAGCATCAAACTTCGTAGTCTAGAAAGCCAAAATCTTATCTGTTCTAGACAAGAATCGTGTCAAGCACTTTGCCTTGAGGACGATAGCTATCCCAGTTGACCCAACTAATAACGACAAGTACAAGGAGGCAATGGCGAGGGCCAAGAGCATCATTCTCCAAGGTCAAGTGCTTCCACTGTGGGAAGCTAAGTCATTATGCGACCTAGTGTCCAAGGAAGAAGAGCAAGGGAGAGGCCTCTAAGACCAAGGTTGTGCCAAGGGGATCAAAATCAAGAAAAAGGAGGAGGTGGGTGTTGCCCTAGCATCTAAGGGGAATCAGGAGAAACGAAAGAAAAAGGACCTCTCCAAGGTCAAGTGCTTCCACTGTGGGGAGCTGGGTCATTATGCGACCCAGTGTCCAAGGAAGAAGAACAAGGGAGAGGCCTCCGAGACCAAGGTTGTGCCAGCAAGGGTAGAGAAGGAAGTGGAGACAGACAATGATTGTGCCATGAGTGCACACACACCACTTGAGCGGAACTGGGGAGACATCGAGCTATAGTTAGACGGGCTACAGGCGATGAGGGGTAGGATCCTCGAGGTACCCAGCCTCTTGGATTAGACCTTGCTACGGTAGCCCCGAAGAGGAGTAGCAGTACTGGCGGATGTCAGTAGAGACGGATGCAGATGAAGTGACAAAGGAGCTACAGTGCAGGATTCCCAGGACAGCGTGAGGCAGCAGTGCGAGAAGCACGAGAGTGTTGCACCAGTGCAAGATGGCACAGAGAGGTGTGAAACGATGCGAGATGTATAGAGTTGTTGCAGCAGCGCATAAGTCAGAGAGGGAGCACTTGTCAGTGACAGAGGGAGCATCATTATCAAGAGTGTTTCTAGCCTGACGAAGATGTCAGAGTTGGGAGATCAATTACTTACTTCTCAGTAACTGAGTTGCAGTGCAGCAGTTAGCAGTGGTAGTGCTATGGGCAACACGATGCAGCATGATGAGAGGGATTGCAGTGTAGATGCAACAGTGGCAGTGGCAGGGCCATGGGAAGCAGCGCGGATGCAAAGGGAGTTGCAATACGGATGTAGCAATGGCAGTGGTAGGGCCATGGGTAGCAGTACAGGATGCAGCAGTGCAGATGATGGGTAGCACACCTAGCATCAGCACAGGGACCGATGACGGATGATCTAGGTGATACTCAGTGAGGAGTATTGCTAGAGCACAGTCCTCGCTAAGAGGGAGTGTTGATTTGGGGTAGCATCGGATGTTCTCTAGCCACAAAAATTGGTGGAGAGGCTAAAACACATGAGATCTCCAATACTCAGAAATGGTTTGGGCAGATTCTACGTAGTTTGGGAGATATTAAAATAATTAATAATTTTAATGGAGTCCCTAAGTCTAAACTTAGGGAAAATAAAATATTAATGTGAATTAATATAAAACTATGTTAGAATGGTCCAAAAGTCATGGATCAAGCCAGATCTAATCTTAGCCATTGATTAGGGACTTAATCTCGACCGTTGATTTGTCAACAAGAAAGTATAAGAAAAGGCTTGAGAATCACTTAGAGAACACACCAAGAGATCAATATTTCAACTTTTTGGGGCTAGGTTTACTGAGAAAGTTGAGAGAGTGATCAGAGTTGCAACTGAGGGGCAACGGTGAATACAGAAGCAGAGAGGCAGAGATAGCACTGGGAGGATCATCACAGTAGCCGGAGAGAGGGACGCAGAATCAACCAAGGGTTCACGCAGAGCTAGCCAAGGCTCACACAGAGGCAGCTAAGAGTTGCGCAATGTCTCAAAGGGCCAGCGTGGGTGACGCAAAGGGCCAGAGGACTGACGCAGTGCTTCCAGAGGCTGACGCAGGCCAGGCCAGAGTGACGTTGGGCCAGAGACAGGCTGACGTAGTCCATAGAGGTTGACGCAGTCCATAGAGGCTGAGGTTGGGGTTTCATGGGGCAGATTGGAGCTGTGGAGTTGCCGGAGTGTTTATCCGAGGTTTCAGCCGGAATATCTACTTCCGAGTAGCGAGGTACTACTGCCAAGATTTTTCTCTGTTGGGTGAGCCGGATTTGGCACCCAGATTATATTCTGAAACTACTTAATAAATCAAACCCTCAGATAGTTGATCGGTTTCCCCCATTGGGTTTTTCCAGGGACATTAGTCCAAAAACAACGGTGTCACTTGTGTGTTTGTTTCTGTTTCCTTCAGTTGATGATATGTAATGTGTTGAGCATGCTCTTGTATTTATTTCCAGTATTTACATAGTAAATAACTTGTTAATTAAAAGAACAAGTATGTAGGAATAAATCAGAAAAATACATGAAGGGTTTCTAACAGTTAGATTTAGAGATTCCAACAAACCCATCTGTGACACAATATGATCTAGTAGATCAAGTGATTTGTAATAAAATAATTAAGCCAACTCGCTTAAATTATTCCCAAATCACTTTTACATTAGACTCGACTAAAAAATCTAGGACTCGCCTAAGATTTCGATAATAAATTTCACCCTAGCTTTGGGGGTTTAAGCTGGAGGGGAAAAAACTCTTCTGATTAGCCATGTTTAGAAACACAGATAATCAGCGAGGTTAAAAAACCTCCTAGGATGAAAATCGTCGCCAAAATCATAGGGTTACCTAGGTTGTTACATATACTCAAGGTCTTACTAGGATCATTTACATCATATAACTTGCAAAATGGGGTGACCATGACACATGCACTGCTAATAGGTGATCCGATCCAGTTGAAAAAAATTGGTACCTTCGCTTCCTTGGAACTCTGACAATTTGAGTGCAACAAGTGCTATCATTATCAATTAGGATAATGACTTTATGATGCTTGATGTAGCCAATTAATTTAGGGGTTTGGGAAGATGAAATACCCGTCAGGGAATGTAGGGAGATATGGGGTTCCACATTTGGTTGATCAGAGGAAGAAAGGTCTTCATTGGGCTAAGGTTGAGGGTCTGGAGTAAGAGCAGTAGCATCATCTTCTGACATGCCCTCTGAAATGGCCATAAAAAGTTATAATCCTTACATTTATGCCCACAAAAATATTTTTCATCACAATTGTAGCAGAGGCATTTAGGATGATGTTATGCCACTTCAACATGGATTAATTTGTGGATCTTGAAAGGAGGAGAAGGATTGGAAGGATGGGGATGGGGAATAAAGGATGGTTTTTTTATTTGAGCATTGATAAGTTGTTGGGCTTCTCAAGCTCATTCAGTGGCTTCCAGCCAACTAGTAGGGCAAGCCATTAAAACTTGGGCACAAACATCTTCCTTCAAACCACTTATAAAGGATTATTGTAAAAAGGTAATAGACATGCCTTCAATGCGGAATGTGAGTTGCTCAAAAGCAGTAATTTACTCCTCCATTGTACTTTATTTAAGCTTGGTCATGCGGCCCAGTTGATGAGTATTAGCGTCAAAATGTTCATAAAGATTAACAACAAATTGGGTCCAAGCATTATAACCTCTGTGGGAATTCTTACATCATTAACATTGCTTAGGGTCTAAATACAGTACACTGACATGAAGTTTTAGTAAGTAATTAGTGATGCCATGAAGTGAAAAATAGTGTTCCATTTGAGTGACCTGACTAGTGGGGTGAAAGCCAACAAATTTATTCACATCCACTTTTGAAAGGTGCAAACCAAGAACAAAGAGGTTAGAGTGAAGCCCTATGGTATGTGATGATTCAACTCCCTCTTGGTGCATGGGTTATTTTTGCAAGTGAACTTTGGTCAAGGTACTAATAAATGCAAACAAATGTTCAAATGAATAGTTTGTTAGCATTAATGGTAGCAATTGTAAGTTATCCATTAATTGTAGCAATGTTTTGATCAACAGCAGCTTGAGCATCTATGAATTTGATTTGCAAGTAATCACATATTTGTTTCAAGTTAGCAACACATGTGACATAATCTTGGTTCTGGGTTGTCGTCTCAAGGGGCGTGCAAGACTAAAGGTATTAGGGTAGTGGGGTTAATGTGTCCACAAAAAAAGGCTTACTGGAAAGTTGTACAAATGCAATCAGTGCGACTTTTTGGAGTTGTTGAAATAGGTGGTGTGCATCCACATAAAAAAAGGCTTATAAAAGAGGGGTACCACTATGATTAGCGCAAACCAAGGATTCTAGTGAGATAGGTCTCCAATGATAGTGTTAGTGGATCCTCTTATTCTTATTCTTTTTTTAACTATTGTAGAGTTACACTCGTCTGAAGAATACTAAATTGACAAAATGCTCAAATTCTAAATGGTGGATATTATGTACAAATTTCTTAAACTAGAAGCAGCAAATGGGGTTTTGGTAAATGAATATTCAAAGTTTCAACACAACCTTTCCGTTTATATGTTTTCTATTCTAACAACAAGGATTAGGGTTTCAAAACTCCTAAGGACAAGGGAGAGCCTAGTGCTATAGCTCTTTGATATATTTGTAGGGTCCAACAGTAGTACTCGAGCCAATATTTAAGGGCACTAAACAAGGAGGTTCAACCATGCCCTTCGTTATACTACTTGATTATCCAAGTACGAGAGAGTAATCTTCTCGAGTATTATGCTTGGCGCAGTTAGACAGTCCAGCAACTTATCAAAGATTAGTTTTGGGACACCCACAAGACTTCCACTATACTTTGTAGAAATTTTGTGTCCAGTAGCCCCAACCCGATTTCAATTTGTTTTTCTCATCATGTTTAATGCCCAAACCCCATGTTCATTGTTGAGTTAAACATGAATATAAAATTGCAACCAAAATGCTAAAAGACTCCCACTACTTTTCACTTTCAGATTCAACTGATAAAAAATTTCACAAGCATGCACATAATTTTTGGACACTAGTTTTTGGTCAACACAGACCCTAAAAAAACCCTGAAGAGAAAACTTAGGAAGAGGATTTTATTTTGCTTTTATCAAAGAATTTATTAAAACATTAATTACACAAGGGTACTTATCTCTCCCCTTGCTGTTGTTTAGGAAATCATGGCAATGTCCTTGAAACTCATGCCACTATCCAACAATCACTGTCCTTGGAATGTGTGTCACTATTCAACTTCTCAACCCTCGTTTTTCATGCCACTATCAGAATCCCAGCACCTTGAATTTCATGCCCTCTGCCAAAATTTTCTCCTCAAAATTTAAGCCACAAATCCAAAATTCTACCTTGAAATCCATGCTTGCAGACCTGAAGTTTCTCCTTGATTTTCGAGCCACTGACAGACTTATACCCTGAAAATTGTGCCACAAACCTGCAATCTTCTCCTTGAAATTCGAGCCTATCAAGCCTACAATAAATGCTCTGACTTTCCCTAGAAAATTGTGTTGTAGCAGCCTTGAATTCTACACTAGGGGTGATTGTTGAACACTCTCGATCTACGCCACCTCCCTATACTTCCTCAACCTGTGTGCTACCTCCCAGCCTAGAAATTCAAGCCAGTTGATGATCTCTCCTTTGTTGCTACACTTGCCATCTCAACCTCGCCTTCTCCTTTCAGTTTCTCCTCTCCTCCTCTTCTCTTCTCCAACAACTACACATGAAGAATGAGCTCTCCCTTTGCCTTTTTCCTCCTTTTTAGTCTCATAATGATGAGAAGCCCTATCCCTAAGATCAAGGGCTGAGATTAGATCTCAGCTTCTCTTGATCAAGGGTGGAGATCTAATCTCCCATTGACCCCCTCTTATGTCTCCCCCTTCATTAATGAGCCCCTCTAGTCACTTTAATAACTTTTGTACCATGTACCTTTTTCTCATAAAGTCACTTTAAAAACATAGTCACTTGAATATTATAGAGTGCAATTTACTTTTAGAACTCATAAAGTGATTGAAAAGTCACATTACTTTAATAACTCATAAAGTCACACTAAAAAGGTGGGTTCACTTTGTGTTCCTAGGTTTAGGAAAATAACACTAGGAAACACCTCCTTCGTACCTTTTTAACCACTCCCTCTTACCGAGGAAGGTGTTTCTCACCACTTCCATCGTGTCCTCGAAATAGACATGTTTGCCCTTTGGCAATGACTTAGTGAGAATGTTTGCAACCTGTTCATCAGTGGGTATGTACTCTAGCTTCATTGTCCCTCTCTGAACACAATGTAGGATGAAGTGGTACTTGATCTCAATATGCTTTGACCGATCATGAAATATTGGATTCTCCACGAGTTTAATACTACTCTAATTATCATGGTATATCGTAGTTGGTCTCAGCGTTTGACAAAATAAGCCACACATCTTGTGAAGCCAAATAGCCTTGCAACTGCCCTGACTAGTTGCAATGTAATCAATCTCTGCAGAACTTAATACCACTAATCTTTGTTTCATGTTTAACCACAACACCATTGTCGAACCCAACATGAAACAACATCCAGATGTACTCTTCCTGTCACTAGCACTGCCTACCCAATCTAAGTCTGTACAACTTGTCAACCTGACTCCATCCCCCTAGATATAGTCCAATCCATAGTCCATTGTGCCTTGTAGGTACTGTAACACATGTTTCGCAACCACCTAGTGCACCCTCCTAGGCTCCATCATAAACTGACTCAACATGTTGACTGCGAAACAAATATCTAGTCTAGTTTTGACCAGATACATCAATCAACTGATGATATAAAGTGGGGTCTACCAACTCGGAATCAAAAGCATGCAGCTTCTTCCAGTTGGTAATCATTGGAGTAGCCATAGGCCTACAATCCTCCATACAAAATCTCCTCAATATGTCCCCTGCATACCTGCCCAACCCACAAAGATATGCCCATCCTCCTGCCAAAACTTCAACCCCAGAAAATAGTGCATCAATCCTAGATCAATCATCTCAAACTCTAAAGCAAGATCTCTCTTGCAATGCTCAATGAGTTTCTCCTCTCCTGTAATAAACAAATCATCCACATATAGTACTAGAATGAGTGGATCCTCGCCAACCACAATGAAATATAGGTTTGGATCTGCATCACTCTTCTAGAAACCCATTTGCTACAATAGGAATCAATCCTCTCGTACCATGCTCTTGATGCATGCTTCAGACCATATAGGGCTTTCTTAAGCCTACACACATGAGACTCTCTCCCATGCACCTCAAAGCCCTGTGGTTGCTCAATATAAACCTCCTCCTATATGACTCCATTGAGAAAGGCGGTCTTCACATCCATCTGGTGAATCTTCCAACCCATCTCTGCCACAATGGAGATCACTGCTCTAATCAAGGTATATCGAGCCACTGGTGTGAAGGTCTCCTCATAATCAACTCCCTCTACCTATGAGAACCCCCATGCCACAAATCGAGCTTTGAACTTCTCCACACTACCATCTGCAGCATGTTTGATCTTGTAAAGCCACCTAGAAGTCACCACTGACTTCCCCTCAAGTCTCGGCACTATCTCCCACACATCATTCTTCATGATGGAAGCATACTCCTCCACCATGGCATCCCTCCAGATTTGCTGACTTGCAACCTCCTCATAGCTAGATGGCTCAATCTCCACAACACTAGCCACATAGCCACCCAACCGCTTTGGTAGTCTGGTCCCCCGAACTCACCACTTGGATTTCCCCGCTAACACTTGTGCTTCCTTTAAGGTCTCATAAAGCCATCTTGGCTTCCTCTTCCCAGAAGCAGCCTCCTCAACTAGTGTGGGAATATCCTCCCTTGGAGCTCCTGATGACAATGCCCCTGTGGCCTGTGTTGAACCTGTACTATGAGAATATGTGCCCTGTGATCCTGAACTCTATGAACCTATCACCACCAAAGTTGGTGATCCTCCTAACCCCAGTGAATCTAAAGATCCTGAAACTGTAGGAAATACTAAGAGGGGGGTGAATCAATATTTCTTAACAATTAGCACCTTTTAATCCTTTTTAGAGCGTTAGTCAATCTTCAATTACTATTATTGTTCTTCTTCAGATAATCAAAAAGAATAATCAACGATAGACAACACCATTCAACAATGCAAAAAGATAAAACAGTGGACACAGAGATTTTAGGTGCAAAACGCCCTCCGGGTCAAAAACCAGCGAACACTTCTGAGTAATTGCCTTCTTCCCTCTTTTCAAAGAAAATAATTAGAACAAGATTTCAACTACAACTGAGGGAGGCGTCAACCCCCTAATTCACAAGCTACAAGTTGTCGAACACTACGACACCCTAAAACCTGTTGCAACCGAAAGGATGCCCCAATGCCCTGTGATTCAGGCCACAACCTGAAGAGTGCCCCAGCACTCTGTTTACCAGCTATTGTCAGAAGGATGCTCTGTTGCCCTGTAATTTATCAGCTACAACTGAAAGGACACCACAACGCTTAATGCAGGCTACAACCCGCTTTAGCACCACCCTATTGCCTTGAAGTGTTTCAGGGCACAGCCTGAAGGTGATCGTGACTCCAATCACCTGCCTTGCACCACCCTCCCACCACACTGCACAATACTATCTAAACTAATCACTACGCAAAGTTGTTCATCAAAGCCTTACTGCTAACGCTGCCAAGTCAACTAACCACTGCACAAGCTAACCACTCTACAACTTGTTATCACTAATCACTGCCATTGCTCAACTGCACATCATTATCACTGCTCAACTGCACACAGTGTCACAATATATGAGCATTCACGAGCTCGCAAACTAGCTACCAATTGCACTGCACTGCAATAATCAATGCAACCTGCACTGTATTGTTCTCGAATGAATATGTGTTCAATGGCTCATAGAACAATCATCCAAATCAGTGTGCCAAGCTACTAAAGTTGTTGCAAGTACCAGGCACTGAAGTCCAATGATGGCACAATCCTAAATGCCTCATGTCATCGCTATGACCTACTTTGAATGCTCTCAAACTCTGCCCAAGCAGGGCAACCAGAATGTCATCTTTATGCTACTTAGATAATCAATGCCCTGGCACCATCATCATTTACTATTGTCATGTAAGATCATTGTTCAAGAATGTTGTTACAAAAATATTGTTATGTCAATTTTATTAACACTGTCACTGTTAAAGTCATCAACACTGTTGCATACAGTACAATAGTTCATTTCAAGTTTCTATGCCTCTCACTGTGTAAAGATGAAACCTTTTGACTACTTCTAATAGTGTACTATCACAAACATCAAAAACACATTCCCAAATGAGTCATTGTTACACTAAAATGTTCACTGGAACAATCTCACAAACACTCTTGTCTTAACTACTTCAAGTAATCAACTACCACTTATCAAGTCAAGATTCTTTTGTATCATTGTTGTAGGTTACTTGGAACTCACAGGTATCCTTGGTTTCAAATATTCAACTTTTCTAATCAATCATAGTTATGTACCCTTGTCTTTTGCTAGGATCAAACTCTCTTTATACTTGAAATCAAGGCCAAGATGTAAACCGATACCCAGTTAATCAAATGCACTAATTTCTTCAGAACACCTTTAACAATCTAGTTACTGAGGTGCAATTTCCTTAGGAAATTTGCCTCAATTCCACTCTTTATCATCTACTAAATATGTGCATTCACATTTCACACATCATAGACCCCCCTCATCAAATTCTTACGCATCATGATAAATTATTTCCACATGAACTTAATGAATATATCATGCATAATTTAGCATATTCTACTCATCAAAAAATTAAACTGTCCATGGTTTTATTATTTTAATTGATGGTTTTTCAAACCAATTGTCGCGTAATTACCTCCCAAATAAATTCAAACTCAGTAAATATGTAAAACCATTTATGAGACCAACAAAACAATTTCTAAAAACCACCCACAATCATAATTATAAAATAATCTCGTAATTACCTCCCAAATAAATTCAACCTCAATAAATATTTAAAACCATTTATGAAACCAAAACACAGTTTCTAAAAACCACCCACATTAATAATTTTAAAACAATCCATAGCCTCGGTTCATAATTACCATGAACCACCATAAGTCATTTAAATCAGTGGTTTTTCAAAACAGTGCATGGTTTATATAACCAATAATGAATAAAGTAAAATTTCCATTCACCACAAATTATCCTTCCAAAATTCTAAACTGCACAGGGTTCAAATGACATTTCCATTATGGGTTCCAAATTTGATTATTAACTAGGTTGATAAATAAATAGCATCACATTTAATCTATGGTGCAAATGATTTTGACTTTTTAACTTCACTGATCCTTGCCAAAATAAACCTCCCAAGAGCCAACAAGAAACCAAAATGGAATTGATCTTTTCACTGTCTTTTTCCTTTAGGAAGTTCGAACCCTTATTTTCCTCAAATTTCCTTAACAAGGCCAAAAGTTTCAGATCACAAGTCATTAATTGAGAATGTTATGTTTTTGGATATTAGACTAGGTCTCTTTTTATAGTTTTGGTTAGGCTTAATTAGGGGCTTCATGAATTAGACGTTGATGACATAAATCCTTTAAAAATTATATACCTTGTGCACTAAGGAAGGTCGTGAGCCGTGGAGAAGGAATTAATAACATTTTCATTATTATTAATAATATACCTTATACATAATGTACCTTATGTTTCAAGTAAGGAAGCACGTGACCTAAAATTTACATTAACAATTAATACATTATCCTTAATAACCCTTAATGATGTTTATTTATAAAACATACTTTACTAGGTTACCTTAAACCCTTAGTAAGGGTCTATTTTCCCTATAAATGAGGTAATTAGGTTAGCTAGGAGGTTGACTTCACAAAGTATGATGAGGAGCCCTTAGTTTTCGTAAGACATAATGAGGAACCCTTCTTGCTTAATTTTTTATGCCCATAACCAATAAAAGTATGCCATGTCACACCCCTTGGGGTTTTAGCCCAGAAACTCTTCCAACTTAAAAGGTGAATATCTCTCAAACCAAGAGGCCTCTCGGGGCGTACCACATACCACCAAAAACATATTTCCGAGGAGAATCCAATGACGTGAATATCCGAGACAAACTCAATGATTTTCTACTTCAAAAACCCTCGACAAGGTCAGGAATGTCCTCAATCCAGAGAACCCAAACCCTAGGACTTGGGTTTTCAACCATCCAACAGTGTAGCCTTCAACTTGATGTAATCTAGACAATTCTAAGAAACGTTCATTATTCATTTGACATCAATGACGAGTGTTTCAGTCAAAGTCAAACCCAGTCAAACCCTAGGGTTGACATCAATGACAACACCATCCAACAATCTCCCCCTTTGTCATTGATGGCAACACACATACTCTTGTGAGTACAACTCCCCCTGACTTCGTGTTTACATCTCCTTCACATGATTTCAATCTCCTTCTCATGATTTCTCTCCCCCTTTAACATCAATGGCAAAGGGTGACTCCCCTGATAATCTGCCTGCTTTCTGTGGACCTGTAACCTACTTGTGTTCCCCCTCTGTCTTCCTACAAAATGCTTGTCGCAAGAACCTGTATCCCCCTGTCATGCTACGATTTATACATATTGCTTCTACTGAATATGGATCAACTTGCCATGAGTTTCTGCAATTCTATAATGTTGACCAGCTATCAATGTTGATGATCGATCATTGTGGACCTGTATTCCATTGACTGTCCTGAAACTGCTATGGACTTGACACATCTGACTTGAAGTTGCTATTTTGCCCATAATGTTGCATATATGTCAACTGTAGACCTGTCAATAGATAGATCTTCAAGAATGTGCCACATATTGCTACATGGACTCCCCTTCTTCAAAATTCAAGGAGTCAATAAGTTGAGGTCTCCAAATAATGTATCACTCAGCTCTTCAACAGGACCTTCTTGACTCATGTCATCGTCCAATGTATCTAATGCTTCATCATGACCCTTTGCATTTATGAAACCAGAAAGCATGAGTGTTGAGACCTTTTTATCTGCTTGATCTTCTTGTACCTATTTTCTTCTCTAGCGGCAATCTCAATTTGTGTCCATAGTTATGACATTTATAACATTCAATGTTGGGGTTGTACCTACATTCTCGAGCTATGTGCCCAAAATTATGACATTTGAAGCATTCAATGTCATCCATGGAAGATTCCATCTGGTATTTTCTGCTGACAAAATCATCATGGAACTTGTCTCGTGATCTTGCAAACTTGCTTCTAGGGTTTTGCAGATGATAATTGTACCTGTCAAAAACTTCACAATCCCTAGCCATATGTCCATAGTTAGTACATAAAAAACAATAACCATTAAATAAACGAGCATACCTGGATGAGTTATCTTGTTTGGATTCATTCTTCTTCGGAGGCGGTGGTCTTTGATAATTGTACCTGTCAACAACTTCACAATCCCTAGCCATATGTCCATAGTTAGTACATGAAAAACAATAACCATTAAATGAACAAGTGTACCTAGATGGTCTTCTGTATTCGTTCTTCTTCAGAGGCGGTGGTGTAGTCTTTCGTTGTCCTTTGTCCTTGACTAATTCACCATCATTCTTTGAAGCTACAATATTCTCAGTCTTTTCCTCATCCTAATTTTGCAAGGATTTAGAGCTTGTCCCTTCGTCACATGGAGCTTTACCTACTTCTTTTGCCTTTATCTTCAACTGGGCCAATTCTTGATATTTCCTGTCAATAACCTGCAAATGTTCCTTTTG
The DNA here is from genome assembly GCA_031772625.1 of Pinus tabuliformis. NCBI lineage: Eukaryota > Viridiplantae > Streptophyta > Pinopsida > Pinales > Pinaceae > Pinus > Pinus tabuliformis. The sequence continues at coordinate 715,460,554 of CM062807.1, read as the reverse complement.
TCAATCCTTGAACTTGTTGACTTCATTAAGGGTTGCATCAAGTTCTTGTTTTTGAGAAAGGTCTTCTTGAAACTGCCTTTTCAAGATTTGTCTTCTTCTTTTTGCTTCTTCTATTTGTAGCTTTAGAAGAGTGACCTTTTCTGCTTCTTTGTTGAGAACTTGTATCTGTTCCTTCTGCCTTCCATTTTCCTTTCTGAGCTTGTCTATTTCTGCAATAGTTATAGGCAATAACTTTTGCTTTTGATCAACTTCAAATATGTACCTTCTACAAGATTCCTTTAATCGACTTGCCAAATCTTTCTCTTTCTGCTTTGCTTCCTACACTTGGAGTTTCAATAGAGCAACTTCTTCTTTGAGTGTATGATTCTGACTCTCTGACTTTTATGGCTTCTTCTAACTGGATTCTAAGACTGCAGATAATGTCCTCGAATTCTTCATTCTTCTTATTAAGTCTTTCAGAGTGTCCTTTTGCTATCTTCAGTTCTTCTTCTAGAAAATTAGCCCTTTCCTTTTCACTCTTAAGTTCCTTTATAACTCTAACAACTTCATTTTGAAATTCAATTTCACTTATTTCTTCAACTTCTTCACTATCATCATTGTTTGATTCCTTGATATCAAGATCCACATGATTATCAACATCTATATCTTCACCTACATGCTTCTTTGAGTAGAGACTATGGAGGCTTTCCCAAATAATTTTGGTCGTTGAGCATTGACCAACTTTTGGTTTTACAGGATCTGGCAAAACATTAAAAATGACATTCATGGCTTTCATATTGTACCTTTTAGCTTCATCGATAGATGTGTCTCCAGAAAAAACAAATTGCCATACATCATGAGCTTCCAGATGGACTACCATTCTAGATTCCCATATCAGTGATTATCTTCATCAATTTTGGGAATTGGTGTACAATATTGATTTTCTTTAGATTTAGAGACTATTACAGTACCTAAAGCTTCCTTTGAACGCTTGGCAACTTTCTTCTTCAATTTTCCCATTTTTGTACTCTAAGATATGCCTTCTAGTTATTAAGTTGCTACTTAAGGAACCTGCTCTGATTCCAATTGTTGGAAATACTAAGAGGGGGGTTGAATCAATGTTTCTTAGCAATTAGCACTTTTTAATCCTTTTCAGAGTGTTAGTTAATCTTCAATTATTATTATTGTTCTTCTTCAGATAATCATAAACAATAATCAACAGTAGACAACACCATACAACAATGCAGAAAGATAAAACAGTGGACACAGAGATTTTAGATGGAAAACCTCCTCTGAGTCAAAAACCACCAAATGCTTCTTAGTAATTGTCTTCTTCCCTCTTTTAAAAAAAAATAATTACATCAAGATTTCAGCTACAATTGAGGGAGGCATCAACCCCCTAATTCACAGGCTACAACATGTTGGATGCTACTACACCCTAAAACCTGTTGCAACTGGAAGGACACCCCAACGGCCTGTGAGCCATACCACCGCCTGACGAGTGCCCCAACGCCCTGTGAGCCAGCTACTATCGGAAGGATGCTTCGCTACCTTGTAATTTATCAGCCACAACTGAAAGGATGCCACAACGCCAAGTGTAGGCTACAACCTGCCCTAGCACCACTCTGCCGCCCTGAAGTGTTCTCAAGCCACAACCTGAAGATGACTCCAATCACCTGCCTTGCACCACCTTGCCACCCACGCTGCACAATATTGTCTAAACTAATCACTGCTCAAAGCTACTCATCAAAGACTTACTGTTAACGTTGCCAAGTCAACTAACCACTGCACAAGTTGACCATTGTACAACCTGTTATCTTTGATCACTGCCACTGCTCAACTGCACATTACTGTCACTACTCAACTCCACATCACTGTCACTGCTCAACTACACATGAATATATCAGCATTCACGAGCTCACAAATTGGCTACCACTTGCACGTCACTGCATTGCACTGCAACAATCAATGCACCCTGCAATGGTCAATGTTATTGTATTGTACTACTCTTGAACGAATATGCATTCAATGGTTCATAGAGAAATCATCCAAATCACTGTGCCAAACTGCTAAAGCTACTACAAGTATCAGGCATTGAAGTCCAATGATGGCACAATCCTAAATGCCTCAGGTCATCCCTATGACCTACTTTCAATGCTCTCAAACTCTGCCCAAGGAGGGCTACCAACATATGTCTTATTTCTACTGCTTAGATAATCAATGTCCTAGTGCCATCATCATTTATTGTTGTCATGTAAGATCATTGTTCAAGAATGTTACAAAAATATTGTTATGTCAATATTATTAATATTGTCACTGTTAAAGTCATCAAGACTGTTGCATACAGTATAATAGTTCACTTCAAGTTTCTATGCCTCTCACTGTATAAAGATGAAACCTTTTGACTACTTCTAATAGTGTACTATCACAAATATCAAAAACACATTCCCAAATGTAATAAGTCATTGTTTCATTGTTACACTAAAACACTATTGTTCACTAGAACAATCTCACAAACACTCTTGTCTTCACTACTTCAAGTAATCAACTACCACTTATCAAGTCAAGATTCTTTTGTATCATTGTTGTAGGTTACTTGGAACTCACAGGTATCCTTGGTTTCAAATATTCAACTTTTCTAATCAATCATAGTTATGTACCCTTGTCTTTTGCTACGATCAAACTCCCTTTATACTTGAAATCAAGGCCAAGATGTAAATTGATACCCAGTTAATCAAATGCACTAATTTTTTAACAATCTAGTTACTGAGGTGCAATTTCCTTAGGAAATTTGCCTCAATTCCACTCTTTATCATCTACTAAATATGTGCATTCACATTTCACACATCAAATAACCTCCTCATCAAATTCTTACGCATCATGATAAATTATTTCCACATAAACTTATTGAATATATCATGCATAATTTAGCATACTCTACTCATCAAAAAATTAAACTGTCCATGGTTTTAACATTTTAGTTGATGGTTTTTGAAACCAACTATCCCGTAATTACCTCCCAAATAAATTCAAACTCAATAAATATTTAAAACCATTTATGAAACCAACACAATTTCTAAAAACCACCCACATTAATAATTATAAAATAATCCCGAAATTACCTCCCAAATAAATTCAAACTCAATAAATATTTAAAACCATTTATGAAACCAACACACAGTTTTTAAAAACCACCCACATTAATAATTATAAAATAATCCATAACCTCTGCTCATAATTATCGTGAACCACCATAAGCCATTTAAATCAATTGTTTTTCAAAATAGTCCATGGTTTATATAACCAATAATGAATAAAGTAAAATTTCCATTCACCACAAATTATCCTTCCAAAATTCTAAATTGCGCAAGGTTCAAATCGCATTTCCATTATGGGTTCCAAATTTGATTATTAATTGGGTTGATAAATAAATAGCATCACATTTAATCTATTGTGCAAATGATTTTGACTTTTTAACTTATCTGATCCTTGCCAAAATAAACATCCCAAGAGCCAACAAGAAACCAAAAAGGAACTGATCTTTTCACTGTCTTTTTCCTTTAGGAAGTTTGAACCCTTATTTGCCTCGAATGTCCTTAACAAGGCCAAAAGTTTTAGATCATAAGTCATGAATTGAGAATGTTATGTTCTTGGATATTAGACTAGGTCTCTTTTTATAGTTTTGGTTAGGCTTGATTAGGGGCTTCATGAATTAGACGTTGATGACATAAATATTTTAACCTTGTGCACTAAGGAAGGTCGTGAGCCCTGGAGAAGGAATTAATAACATTTTCATTATTATTAATAATATAACTTATACATGTGTTAAACACATGGTAGCCATGTTAGAGAGAGTACGTGCATATAATTTAACCCAGAAAATTTTCCCCAATGGGGGTGACAAACCAGGCAAGTGAGTTATGCATGGGCAATAATGACTAACACATGGTTGTTGGTGCGGGGACCGCCTCCCTATCCTCTCATGGCATTTTGTGTACGGGAAGCATTATGGTAACCTGTGTGAATTCCCCATCAATCTTGAGGAGAGTGGGAGGGCACGATCGTCGAAGGTTTATGGAGGGTGGTGCATTTCTCTAGCCAATAGTCTAGTGGTATTAGTTTGAGTTTGCAGAGCTTAGTTCAAATTATGGGCATGGGAGTAGGAAGTGCAGTGGGCACCTTGTCTGGGAAAGGTGGCAATTTCGTCGCCGACATCCCCTCCCCAGCTTCTGGGCTAGTACTTTGGTCAATTTCCTTTCTGGTGTGTGGTCTTTGGTTTTTTCAAGTGGGAGAGGATTTGGGTATTTGGTTCTGAAGCCAATTCAAAGTTCCTACTATGGGTGGGTGTGTTCTCCTCTGCATCTATGCGGAAATTGGCTTCCCTTCCTCGGCAATTCTTCCTCGAGGCTTTGCATGGTTAAGTAGCTTTTGCAGCGAAGGTGTGTTGGCTTTTGGGTGGGGTATGGTCTGTGGTTGTCTTGCAAAGGGCAAGGACGGAGAATTGAAGGACCAATTCCCTGTTGCTGGTTGGAATTTGTGGTTCCTCGTTCTTCTCTTGGTCCAATTGTTCGTGGTCTTGCCAACATGGGTGGGGCGACTCTCTGCAGTTAAAGTTGAAGTTTGTGTTGAATTTCGTTGGTTCGCGGCATCTCTTCTCAGTGACATAGATTTTGTTATAATGCGTCTGATACCATGTATTGCTTGCTCCTCTTCCCCGTCAAAGCTGCAATTCGGTTGGCCAGAGGGGTCGGGAGTCTCCTATGTAGGTGGCAGTGGCGACAGCGACGACCACTGGCTCTAGCCAGCTTGGTAGAATTGTTGGTTGTTCAGGTCGAGCGGTTTCTGGGGCTCGCAGTGGTCGTGGTTGTGGTGACTCGGTGGGTGGCCATGGAGGTAGTACCTTGCATACTCAGCAATGGGGTGGAGCAACGCACCGCGGAGGCACGGGCAGACGGGGTTGGTGAGCCTATCGGGGCGTGGATAGAGCAAGGAACATCAATGTTGTTTGGAAAATTGTCGGGGACTTGATTCAGTCAGTATTGGAACGCTTGGAAACCTCGGAGCGGGCGCGGCAAGAAGAGCACGCAGAGCTCATTGCCACGTTGAACAAGATGCATTACTTCCAGTGTCATGTCCGAGAGTGGGTCGTGGTGGTCTGGCGAGGCCAGAATCTATTATCCAAGAAGGTGGAGAAGCTGGAGTCATGGATGGCCCACTTCGAAGAGCATGTCCAGTGTTCCTTCCGCCCTCCTCCTGCAAATAATAATTAATTCACCACTGCAATCTTCAAAAATAAATATAGGAACTGAGAAATAATGCACACACAATCACTGACACCAGTATTTTTGGACAAATTGTCCCTAGAAAAACCCCAATATGGGGAAAACCAATTCTGCACATGAGAGTTTATATTATTAATAAATCTTCAGCAATTTGAGAAATACAGCAATTGTTTGCCTCTCACTAGCGAAGCTCCAACAAACAATTTTCTCTGCTAGCAAAATGAACTGGATAAGCAAGTTCCCTTCTGCAAAATTAATTTGGCCTCCCTCTGCGTATTCGCACCTCCTCCTACTCCTTGCACTAGTGATTGGAAATATGCATTGTTGGCTCTGAGAAATTCTTTCAACCTTTGGAAATATGTTTTAGCAATTACATTGCCTCCTGCAACACACTGAGGCCACTTGCACCTCCTCTGATAGTTGACTTTGGCACTATAAATCGAACTGTAGCCTCTACAACTCGCACTGGGTAAACTAGCAATGCGCACTATCTAAATCGACTTCCTCTCCTCCTCAGAATGGCTGGAAAACTTGTGCAGAATTTTTCCGAAAATTCTCTTCCCAAACTCTTTGTTAAGCCCTGTTATTGGTGTCTCTCTCTCTGCGCCCTTGCTATCACTAACAATCGCACTCACTGAGCATCTTTGTGTGTTCTCCAAAGCCCCATCGATTTGCTCTTCTAATCTCTCGTTGAGCAACCAACAGCCACGATCTAATCACAATCGATGGCTAACATCATCTTGACCCCATCAAGTGACATTTCCGGAAGTCTCTAGAGCAAAATTGATTTTTCTCAATTAAACTAATTTAATTAACCAATTTTCCTAAGCTAGACTTGGGAAAATAATTAATAATTGGCTAATTAATCTAATTGAGGAATTTCTTGCGAAATTTTTTCTGGGTATTGGAAAAAATGTGTTCCTTAGCCTATTAGACACCATGGAGACTAGAACACCTGTCTACTACTACCAAAAACTAACACTCCCTCTTAGCAAGGAAGGTTTTCTCCATTACTCCCATCTTATCCCTAAAGTAGACAGACTTTCCCTTTCCCATGGCCTTCGTGATAATATTTGCAATCTACTAACCTATGGGAACATATTGTAACTAGACTGATCCACGTTGTACACAATCTCTGATGAAGTGGTATTTGATGTCGATATGCTTTGACCTATCAAGAAACACTGGATTCTCGGAGAGTTTGACGCAACTCTAATTATCACAGCAAATAATGGTCAAATCTAACTGTAGACCAAACAGCCCCACTAGTAGCTTCCGAAGCAAATTAGCTTCGCATGTGAACATGCTTGTTGCCATGTTTTCTGCCTCTATAAAACTCAATGCCACAAACTTCTGCTTCCTATTGCACGAAGAGACAACCCCTGATCCAATACTGAAGCAACACTCTGAGGTGATTTTCCAATCCACTAAACTGCTTGCATAGTCTGCATTTGTATATCCCATCAAACTAACACCGTCACCTTGAGTAGATCTTAGACCATACTCTCGACTGTACCATGTAGATACCTCGATACATGTCTCAATATTATCCAATGTACTCTCTTAGGCGCCACCATGAACTAACTAAGAGTGTTGACCGCAAAATAAATGTTTGGCTTTGTGTTGACCAAATACATGAAAGACCCGATGAGCTTCCTATACAAGGTTGTGTCCACATCTACATCAAACAATGTAAACTTTGAAACGGGAACTGATATTGTTACCCGTTTCATAGAGATAGCAAAAAAGTGACCCGATTTTGAAAAGGGGCGATGCAGAACACACATATTTTTTATAGAGCATAGTTTTTGGCACTTTAATTTTTTTTATGTACATTATGTTTTAGAATGTTAGTGATTTGCATGCTGATTTAAAAAAGTGGTGATTCTGCATCATGCCCTTTTTTTAAATTGTTACCCGTTTCGTAGAGATAGCAAAAAAGTGACCCGATTTTGAAAAGGGCCGATGCAAAACACATATTTTTTATATAGCATAGTTTTTGGCACTTTAATTTTTTTTATGTACATTACGTTTTAGAATGTTAGTGATTTGCATGCTGATTTAAAAAAGTGGCGATTCTGCATCATGCCCTTTTTTTAAAAGACTTATTTTTTGACTTTAAATTTTCTAATGTATGAAATGTAAATAATTATTTTCTAAATTTAACAATTTTTTACACTTTAAATTTGTTAATGTATTAAGTGTGGATATTTTTTTTTAAGTTCCATTAAATATAAAAATATATATAAAAAAGACAAAAAAAACATAAAAAATGTACAAATATATATATATATATATATATATATATATCTCGTAAACAAAAAAAGAATTTAGAAAAAAATAAAACAAAATTTAAAAATATATATATATATATATAAAATTAAGTAAAAATAGAAAAATTAAACAATAACAATAACTAAAAAAAATATTAAAAACGGACTACATTTAAAAAATATATATATATATATATATTTAACAAAAATTTGGTTACAAGTGTTTCTTTTTCTGTTGGAATGATTTTGTGGGCCAATGTTGTAGATGTAACACTCTTTTGTTTTTTCAATAAAAGACTTTTGTTTCCACCTTTGGAAAAAAAACTTAACACTGCACCCAAACATTGACAAACTTTATATTTATTTAATAAAATTATTTTTTGATGTTTAAATGTATTTCTTTAATGAAATTGTTTCTTTAAATATTTATTCATGTTTTAAAATTAAGATTATTTGTTTAATTGATTTGTATGGAGTTTACTATCAACTAAGCATCAAATTTAAATTTCATACAAAAAGTTTTAAACATGAACATCATCTCACTATTAAATAAATCATTCTTCCATTTAACATTAAAACTTACTCTATAAACTTCCCCGCTATTAAATAAATCATTCTTCCATTTAACATTAAAACTGACTCTATGAACTTCACCCACTATTAAATAAATCATTCTTCCTTTTAACATTAAAATTTACCATAAATTAAACATAAAATAATCCTTAAAAATATTAATTTTATTAAATTTAATAGAATAATATTAAAACAAAACAATAGACTCTATTTTTAACCTTCCCTCAACTATACTCTAACCCTATCATCGAAAATAAATAATGTACACTAATTTCCAAAGCCTTTCTAATCAAGACATTATGAACATAAAATATGATCATTTTTGTCCCATTAAGGATATGCATTGAACGGTTAACGCAACCAAAAATATGTCGTTGCACTCTTGGTAAAATCCTCACATTCAATACTTCAAAAAACTTGCCATCTGAAATTCATGAAAATGTTACGTAGCATGTAACAATGTGCATTGTACCTTTCATAGCCACTCTTCAAAGCATTAGAAAATTTAGCAAGAATATGTGTTTGCATCCGGTGTCAGTATTTTCCTCCTTTAACCGAAAAAACTTCATGCCCTTGAACAAATGAAATAGATGTTTCACAAAACAAATGGTTCTCTAACTTGTTTAAGCAAAGTCTCAGTTTCATTCTTTGTTGTTTTAAGCAAACGATTCCAATTTCATCCATCTGAAATTCTTCCTACCATAAAGTATCAGTTTCACTTTTTGTTATTTTGAGAAAACCTTTGGCTTACGATGGCATTTTCTAGGTGTAGGTATTCCAGAGAGAAGAAATGTCAACAGAAAGAGTTAGAGAAAAATGTGGTTGTCAAGTGGTAGATCGACCAATAGACTACAAACAAAAAAATTTCATTTGGGCCTTCATGTCTGTACTCGAATCACCCTCTTGAAAACTACCAAAGACATGTTGATCCAATACCTTCTTTGAGAGATCAACACTAGACCACTGAGCGTTGTTGTCAGAATCGTTATTAACTCCTATAGACTGACGTGCAAAAGAGATCGAGGATGGCTCTCTTTCCCTTAATACAGATGGGCTAACGAGGGCCTTTGAAACTGCATATGAAGGGTGGAAAGTAGAAAAATATGCATTTGTTGCAAATTTCGGCTTTGAAGAAACCGATGGTTGTGGCATAGGTTGATTACATAAATTAGAAGGTAGCAAACCTGGAAACTGCTGAATCCCCAACTGTTTATTCAAAATCGCACTAATATGATCGGGCCCCAAGTTGGACGCTGACAAAGATGCAACTGTAGGTATTGTATTCATATAAATCGTGAGATCATTAATATCACTGTGCATATATGAAGAACGCCAAATATACAGTTAAACATTCAATTTACAAAGGCAAATTCTCCAACTGCTTTGAGTGGATTCTAATTCACACATTGCAGTTTTGATCTATAACACCTGATTTATTGGACATTCAATTTACAAGACAAATTCCTCCAAACTGCTTTGAGTGGATTCTAATTTAGACAACACTTATCCATTAGTTTACATTTTGATAGTCGCCTGAATTTAATACTGTTGTTGCTAAATCTGGATTTTATCATCATAACTCAATAATTCGATCCCAAATTCTTTGTGGAAATCTAATTTGATCCGAACATAAAATAAAGAAACAAATAAGGAGTTCACACATTTTACAGTCGATTCCAAAACCGATTCCTCATGGTTCTGTGAAGCATGCCTTTAATGCTGAGATCGAAGGCATCCTTTGGAAAAATCTCACCATCATCTTTTTCTGCAAAATTCATATAAAGAAAACTGTGTATAATCTCAGTGATCTTTTCCCGCATGTTCTTGGTTTTCTCCTTAGAATAGCTCCTCAATGCGTCCTTGATTTTGAGGGTTTTCCCAGAATTCACCAATCTCTCATCTGTAATAATAACATAGTAGGACCTAACATAGTAGGTTTCTGGGTCTGAAGGAAGATGCCATGTGTATTTCTCATACTCAGAATCCCTTATGAAAAATATGGATATACACCCCGCTATCAACCCATGGAAAGTCAATCATCGGGTCAGGGAATTCTCGGGCGGTTGCAGGCAGAAATCAGCTCTCAGCAATTCCTGCATCAGGGCCTCCGGCCTGTTACTACACTTCATCTTAGTGCAATTCGCCATCAAGCATTTCAAAGAATCCCTGCATTGCTCGATAACGGTACACCGGATTGCCAGACCCCGGAATGTAGAACCCACGAACGCAAACAAGAAATTTCGCTGTGCGGATGCCACAGTCTTCATCCATTCCTTCAAGAATTCAGATGAAAATAAGTCAAATGTGGAACAGATTGTTGTCTGTCGATCCAGGTTCTCCTCTCCACCAAGAATGTGTGGCATTGCCAATAGCCGGGAGCTCCAACAAACTGGTTCCCCAAATAACGTTGCTTGCCATGGTAGGTTTGCTTGTAGCAGCGCCCCCACGGGCGGCTAGGCAATTCCCGGAATCGCACAGCCGCCCGTGGGGGGCACAGGGCCGCGCCCCACGGGCGGCTAGGCAATTCCGGGAATCGCCCAGCCGTCCCACTAGTAGCCGAGCGACAGCTAAATTGATTGGGCCTCCTTTTAAATAAAAATTTAATTTTAAATTTTCTTATATATATATATATATATATATATATATATATATTTCTAAAATATATATTTTTGAAAGATTTGAAAGAATTTTTTTTTAAATCAAAATTATATATATATATATTATTTTAAATGTTTTTTGTTTTAAATCAAAAATATATTGTTTTTTTAAATGTTTTTTTATTTATTTTTTTTTAATTTGAAAATAGGTATGTTTTTTAAATTTTTAAAAGGTTTTTGGTTTTTTTTTTTAATTTCAATATTTTTTTAGGGTTTTTGTAATGTTTTTAATGTTAATTTTAGTAGTTTTTTATTTATTTTTTTGTTTTTTTTGGTTAATTTTCTTTTTGTTTTTCTTTTTTAATTGTAAGTTTTTGTATATGTTTTTTAAAAAATTTCAATTTTTACTTTCTCAATTTTATATTTTTTTTAGATTTTGTTAATGCAATTTTTTTTTGAAAATATGTTTTTCTTATTATTTAATTCTTTATATTTTTTTTATTTTTTTAATTCTTATATTTTATAGGTTATTTTTTTTTTACATTTTTATAATTGATTTTTTTTGTTAATTTTTTTTAATGTTTGGTTCCTTTTTTTGTCTTTTTTGTATATTTGATTTTTTATTTTTAATTTTATGTTTTGTTTTTAATATATATTTTTATTTAAGTTTTGTTATTTTTTTTTACTTTTTATTTTTAATTTTTTTTCATTGTTTTTATTTTTAATTTTATGTTCTCATTATTCTTTTGAAATTTTAATGTTTTTCGGAGTCATAATAAAACCTTTTACACCATTATTTCAAAATGTCTTAAATTTACCCTTCAAAAAAAAAAAGTATTATTCCAACATCAACATTTTTCGTTTTGAGGGTGGTTTTTGCACAATTTTTGCCCATAAAAATTTGGTTTTACAGACATTTTTTAAAAATGTTGAAAATTGACCCTAAAAAAAAGCCATCGTTCTAATATCAACACTTTTCATTTTCAGGGTGTTTTTCGCATAATTTTTGCACAAAAAATTCATTTTCACTGCCATTTTTAAAACATGTTCAAATTTGACCCAAAAAAAAAAAAAAAATCATCATTCCAATATACACACTTTTCATTTTTAGCACTGTTTTTCATGTTTTTTTTGGGATTTTTTGGCCAGAGTTCCCGTTTTGAGTTTATAGTTCCCATTTCAAAATTTACATTGTTATCATCTAATGTGTCTCAAATCCATTTGGCTATCCAATATATAGCTCCTTCTCTATCACCCCGTTCAAGAAAGTTGTCTTGACATCCATCTGGTGAATTTGCCATCCAATGACGTTGTTAGAGATATAACGGCCCTAATACAGTTGTATCTGCCCACTAGTGCGAAGGTCTCCTCATAATCTAAGCCTTCCTTCTATGCATACCCCTTAGCCACGAACCTAGCCTTATACTTCTCCGCGTTGCCATATGCAACATACTTCATCTTATAGATCCAATGAGAACCTACAACTGTCCTGCCCACAAGTCTAGGCATGAGCTCCCATACATTGATCATGATGGAGTTGTATTCCTCCACCATAGCATCCTGCCACACCTAATGTTGTGCAGCCTTCTCATAACTAGAAGGCTCTTTGTCGATGACCTTTGTCACCGACGCCTTGTACTAGTCTGGTTGTTTGCACTCTTTGATGCTCGTCCTAGGAGCTCCCATGAACTCCTACGCATCTCTCAATGTCTGAAGCACCTCTCTACTCCTTCTACTAGTAGCAGTTGGAGCTTCCTACTCCTCATTTTGCCCATGTTGCTCCGTCTACTGTGAACTCATAGGACCTCCTACACCTGAGCTAGTGCTCGTACTGGTAACTATACAAGTACTTTGTTGTCCCTGCGACTGCTGCTCAACCATTGGAGCTTATGTTGGCCCACTTTGATCATCTATTGGCAATTCATGAGATCTTCTAAAGGCTTTCTCCTCCTGGAACATTATGTCTCGTCTCATAATGATCCTCCCACTGTCAGGAATATATATCCTATACGCCTTAGACGTTTCGTTGTAACCAATGAAATAGCCTTTCTCTGCAGTCTGATCTAATTTGGTGCATTTATCATTTGGCACATGATAGTAATCTATGCTACCAAAGATCCTGAAGTGTCTGACCTCTGGCTTCTTCGCTGTGAAGACTTCCTCTAGTGTTATGATGTTATCTTGCCCAATGCTCTGAGGAACCTTGTTTTGTATATACACTGTTGTGCCACATGCCTCTACCCATAGAAACTTGGGCATATCCTGGTCATATAGCATAGCCCTTGCTACTCCAACAATCGTCCTATTCTTTTGTTCTACAACCTCATTTTGTTGTGGGTTGTATGGAGTTGTCCACTCTCTCCTCATACACTCCTTCGCACAGAACCCCGTGAAGGCCTTATCTGTATACTCGCCTCCATTGCTCATCCGAAGCACCTTGATCTTTTTATCTGTGGTGTTTTCCACAAGAGCCTTAAACTCTTGGAAGTGATTGAAGAGCTCGTCCTTCGTCTTCAAAAAATAGATCCAGGTTTTTCTGGAGTAGTCATCGATGAAGGTTACAAAATATTCATAAACCTTGAGAGATACAGTAGACAACAAGCCACAAATATCCGAGTGTATGAACTGAAGCACGCCACTGGATCTATTGTCACTCCTTGGTAACGCTGCCTTTGCGAACTTCCTAAGTACGCACCCTTTGCACACACCGTCATGTTCCGTGCTCAATTCTAGAACTCCTGTCACGGTCTCCCTGAGCATCTTCAGTGCTCTATGATGCAAGTGTCTCATCCTCTTATGCCATAGCTCTCCCATGTCTTTGACACTGCTATTGCTACTATTGATCAGTGCATTTGGAGAATCGAACTGCAACTTGTACCAAGGCTGCGGGAGAGTGCACACCCCTCGAATCCACTCCCGAAGCACGCTCTGAGCGGAAGGGCATCGAGAGCACGCTACCGCAAAAAAAAATCCCTCCTTGGCTTTCTTCGCACATTTTCTTTTGGAAAGATGTTCCAAACGCAATTTTTTTTCAAAGAAACAAGAGTTTTTTAGTGGGGCAACATAATATTCAAGCCTATGGCCCTAGGATTGATATGCAATTCATGGTAATGTTAAATTCTTAAAGTAAAAGTGACATTCCCCTTTATCTTTCATTTTCATCCTTTTACTTAAATTTTTAACATTACCATGAAATAACTGAGGATGCTTAAGAGTGGTTCCGACCTCATTGGATTTTATATGGAGAAAGTAGAATATTAGATCTCACTCGAAATCCAGCAAACTTATCAGTTTTTCAAGATTTTAGGATTGGGGATTGCAACGTTTCCATTGGATTTTGTCATGTACTAGAATATGGAACTCGTATTTAATCAAGGGCACCAAGCCCTCTATATACCTTGATGTTTGTGACATTGGTTGTCGAACTCCTGTATCATGACCCTACTAAAAATGTACCCATCACTCAAACAAAATCTTGACTTGACATGCTACGTTTTTTCTATATTATGTTAAATCATGCTTAGAGGCTGATATTAATGACAAAGATCTCGAGATAGGCAATGATCTTGATGATATGTGGGTATTTGTTGTAGCATGATTTTTTTGGATGCTAGAGGTCATCTAGAGCCTATTTATTGATGTATTTTCCGTTCATATATGGGTTGCACTCGATGTTATTTTGGTTATGTGCACCCTTACATGCTAATACATGCTATATAAATGAGAACTTGTAGTTTGTGGACCTGTGGTTGATGAAGATTATAAATACTAGATGAATGGTGTTATATGGTTTAATCCGTGTTTTTATGTCTTTTATCACTAGTTCATCATTCTACATGCTTTTGTTGACATATATGCATCAAAATATATAAAAATATATATTATATAAAGATTCACTCCAAACCCAGGAGCTTTTGAAAATGTCGCTCCTCGGTCCCAAGTAGCCCTGACTTGTACAACTTGTTGCTTCAAACCCCAATCTGTTTGACTTTCTTTAAACTCTCGTGTTTGATGTACACCTTTTGCCCTACGAAGTACACATTGTACCCTTTATCCTGTAGTGCATAAACAAAAATTAGGTTCATGCTAAACCTGGCACATGCAGCACATTTGTAACACTGTTGCTCTTGCCTGACTCCCTCTGAATGTTGATGGTACATCTCCCAACTGGAGTACACTTCATTTTGTTTCCCATATATATCTGGAAGTCCATCTCCTCTTCCCTGTAATTGGAGAAATAGTCTCTAACCCCCATCATATGTGTTGATGCTCCACTGTCTATGTACTAGACACCTGTGGATGTGGAGCTAGAGAGGCAAGCTATGAGAGCGAATTCATCTTCCAACCTAGAAGACAAATCCTCAATGTTTGTTGAAGTTGTTGTTTGTTTTTCCTTTTTATCCTTCTTTCAGTTAGGAGTCAGGGCATTCGCTGACATAGTGTCCATGATAACCGCAACCAAAACACTTGACCCTAAAAAGGTCCTTCTTCTTATCTCCCTTTGAGCCTTGTCCCTTATTGGAACCCTTCTTCACCTTCCCTTTTCCTACCAAGGCTACATTTTCTTGCTCCTTATCAACTTTTGGTGCTTTATCGTTGCTACTAGTTCCATTGACCAGACTGAACCTAAGCTCCTCCTGAGTGAAGTCATTCCATAGGCGATCCCAACTTGGAAGTGTGTCTCACCCAAAAATCACTTGGACAAACATACTCCATTCCTTGGAAAACCCATTCAGTGTTATACGCACTAGCTCATTATCACTTGGTTTGTCTCCTACTGCAGCCAATTCATCTCTGGCAAGTCAAACTCTAGTAAGATAGGATGTAATGTCCTCACCCTTGTGCATCTTGATGGTCCTCAACTTCTCTCAGAGAATCAACTTCCTGTTCTCTGTAGGATTCTGGTACAGATTAATAATTGTATCCCACATCTGCTTCATTGTGTCCTTCTCAACAATATGTGAAACAATATGGTCCTTGACTCCATCAAGGATAATCCTCTTCACTTTAGCATTTTCCTTTTTATAGGTAGCCTGATTTGTGGATCTGTCAGTACGCCAGTCACATTCTCTGCATACTCCTTATGTCCATACTCATCCAAAAGGAATGACATTTTTGCCTTCCACACGCCAAAGTTAGAGGCTCCATCCAACCTGTCTTGATCTCTCAAACTTGTTGCGGCCATCTCTAGAAATTTGCAAAACTCAAATAAACTGGAGAATAAACTAAAGAAATCGAACAGGATTAAAACTTTTGGCTTTCTCTTCATGTGCCCTACGTTGATTTACTACTGCAAACCCTTTGCACCTAGATGAGCTCTGATACCATGTGAAATTTCCTTAATTGCAGTAATTGGAATTTGATCTTCTATCTACTGGAAATTATTTGTCTTTAGAAATTTAATTACAACAAATAGTGATTAATTCATTGCTACAATCTTCACAAATAAATACAAGAACTAATAAATAATGCACACACACAAACAAAATTATTGATACCAATATTTTTGGACAAATTTTCACTGGAAAATCCCTAATGTGGGGAAAACCAGTTGTGCAAATGAGGGTTTATATTATTAATAAATCTTCAGCAATTTGAAAATCACAACTGGGTTTATATTATTAATAAATCTTCAGTAATTTGAGAATCACAACTACCTGCCTCGCAATAGCAAAGCTCCAACAACCAATTTTCTCCACTCGCAAAATCAACTGAAAAAGCAAGTTCCCTTCTACAAAATTAATTTGCCCTCCCTCTGCCTATTAACACCTCCTCCTCCTGCTCGCACTAGTGATTGGAAAGGTACACTGCTAGCTCTAGGAAATTCTTTCAACCTTCGGAAATTTGTTTCGGCAATTACACTACCTCCTACAACAAACCGAGGCCACTCACACCTCCTTCGATAGCTGACACCAACACTGGAAATCGAATTGTAGCCTCTGCAACTCGCACTAGGTAAACTAGCAATGCGCACTAGTTGAATCAGCCTCCCTCTTGTAGAATAATTCGGCCTCCTTTCCCTCTTGTAAATGGCTAGAAAATCTGTGGAGAATTTCTCTGAAAATTCTCTTCCCAAACTCTTTGCTAAAACCTCGTTGTTGTTGTCTCCCTCTGTGCCTTTGCTATCACTGTAAATCACACTCACTAAGTATCTCTGTGTGTTCTCCAAAGCCCCATCGACTTGTTCTTATAATCTCTTGTTGAGCAAACAACGACCACGATCTAATCACAATCAATGGCTAAGATCATCTTGACCCCATCAAGTGACACTTTCGAAAGTCTCTAGAGCAAAATCAATTTTCCTCAATTAATCTAATTTAATTAACCAGTTTTCCTAAGTTAGACTTGGAAAAATAATTAATAATTGGCTAATTAATCCAATTGAGGCATTTCTTGTAAAAAAAATTATGGGTATTGGAGAAAATGTGTTCCTTAGCCTCTTAGACACCATGGAGACTAGAACACTTGTCCGCTACTACCAAAAACTAACAAAAGGCCTTGTAGGTCTCGTTGTAACCCACAAAAATGCCCTTCTCTGCAGTGGGTTCCAACTTTGTCCTCTTCTCCTCAAGGACATGTGAATAAGGCACCCAAAAATCTTGAAGTGCCCAATCTCAGGCTTCTTCCCAAAAAAAAGCCTCCTCAAGAGTCTTACTCCCCAACACTCTGTGTGGATTCCTGTTCTACAGATATACTGCAGTGTTACAAGCCTCAACCCATAAAAGAAAGGTAGCCTCTGATCATGTAGCATGGCTCTCGTTGCCCCTACTATGGCCCTATTCTTCCTCTCTGCCACCCCATTCTGTTGGGGGTTATATGGCACTGTGTACTCTCTCTTGATGTCTGCACTCATACAGAACTCCATCTCATTGGAGGTATACTCGCCCCCATTGTTTGTCCTCAAGACCTTGATCTTCTTCCCTGTCTAGCTCTCCACAAGAGCCTTAAACTCTTGAAACCTCTTGAAAACCCAATCCTTGGTCTTTATAAGAAAATCCAAGTCTTCCTGAAGTAGTCATCTATGAAAGTGACTATCCACTCAATGATACGGAAGACATAGGACCACACACATCAGAGTGAATCAAATCAAGAACACTTGCTACCCTACTGTCATTGCTCGGGAAAGGAGTCTTGGTGTACTTTCCCAAAGCACACCCCCTGCACACATCATGATGCTCAAACTGAAATGTGGTAAGCTTGTAACTATCTCCCTCAATACCCTCAATGCTCCACGGTGCAAGTGGGCCATCCTCCTGTGCCATAACTCACACAAATCATTGTTGTTGGTTGTCAACACTAAGGCTTTGGTAGGTTGAAACATGAACCTGTAAAGTCTACCATGACGAACTCCAATCACTCTAGCAGAAGTGATACTGGATCCCTTGGGATACATGAGCACCTGTCCATCTCGAAACACCACTACATATCCCTTGTCCTCAATACTAGAAACTGAAATCAGATTCTTCTTCAACCCTAGAACATATAGGACCTTCATCACTTTCAAGGGAGGTTGTGACTCCCTCTAAAAGGATACAGTCCCTACACCTACTGCTCTGACCTTGGAGTTATCTCCAAGCACCACCTCCAAATCTATATCAGTCTCTGTAAGATCTATAAAGTGCTCTTTGACTCCGGTCATATGGTAGGAAGCTCCATTGTCTACAAACTAGACACTAGAAGATGTAACACTAGTGGCAAGACTCACCACTAAAGCAAACTATGAATGAAATATTGTGGCAAGTTCATCCACCTTGGTTGATGTTGCAACACCCTTCTTCTTCCTGTTCTTATTGGGACGCTGAAAGGCATAATGACCCATCTTTTGACAAGCAAAGCATCTCACTTTGCTCATGTCCTTCGCTTGGGCTTTCTGCTTCCCCTTCTGCTGCTTGGCCCGGCTAGAAGACCCTTTCTTAGCCTTCTTCTTGCCCTTAGCTATGAGTGCAACATTCTCCTCTTCATTGTTAGTTTTTGGTAGCATTAGAAGTGCTCTAGCCTTGAAAATTGGTGGAGAGGCTAAGGCACATGAGTTCTAAAGAACCCAGAAACCGTTTGGTGAAATTCCACCCGGATTATATTTTATAATTAATATTTTTAATGGAGTTCCTAAGTCTAAACTTAGGAAAATTAAAATATTAATCAGCATTAATCAAAATATGTGTGAGAATGATCTAGAAGGCAAATCATGTCATGTTTTAATCGTAGTCGTTGATTAGAGACTTAATCTCGATCGTTGAAGAATCAACCGGAAAAATATAAAATGGAGGCTTGGGGTTCATTTGGAAAAACGCACAGAGATTGAGGAAATCGATTTTCTAAGGTGAGAAGTTCTCAATAGGAAAATCGATTGGGTAGATCTTGCAGCAGAGGGGCAGTGAGAATCCGAAAGGACTTTCCGGAGAATACTGACAGAGAGGCAGAGAGAGCTTGCAGAGAGGCAGCGGAGCAGCCAGGAGAGCTAACACGGAAAAGTTGTCTGTCACGCAGAATCCAAAACTGTCGAAACAGCCAAAACTGTCAAGAACTGTCGGAACTGTCGAGAATTGTCGGAATTGTCGAGAGAGCTAACGCAAAGGCAGCGCAATAGCCGGGAGAGTTGACGTAGAAAAGTTGTCTGTCACGCAGAATCCAGAACTGTCAGAACTGCCGAAACTGCGGGAACTGCCGAGAACTGCCGGAACATCTAGGAGAGTTGACACAGAGGCAGCACAGTAGCCGAGAGAGTTGACGTAGAGGCAGCACAGTAGCCGAAAGAGTTGACGCAGAGGCAGCACAGTAGCCAGAAGAGTTGACACAGAGGCAGCGCAGTAGCCGAAAGAGTTGACGCAGAGGCAGCGCAGTAGCCGGAAGAGTTGACACAGAGGAAGCGTAGTAGCCGGGAGAGTTGACACAAAGGCAACGCAGTAGCAGAGAGAGTTGACACAGAGGCAGCGCAGTCGCCGAGAGAGTTGACACAAAGGCAGCGCAGTAGCTGCGAGAGCTGACGCAAAAAATTTGCCTATCACGCAAAATGCAGAATTGTCGGAACAACCGAAACTGTCGGGAACTGCCAAAACTGTCGAAAACTGTCGAAATTGCCAGGAACTGCCAAATTGTCGGGAATTGTCGGAATAGCCGGGAGAGCTAACGCAGAGGGCAGAGAAGGTGATGCAAGGTTGACGCAAAGCCAGTGCAGAAATAGTCGGGGTTAGCCAGTGTTGTGCCAGATCAGTGGAAATTCTGCCAAGTGAAGTGAGGTAAAACTCACTCAGATTTTCCGCCAATATTTTCTCTGTAAAGGATTGCTAGATGAGCATCCTAGATTTGTATTCAGATATTTCCCCTGCATAATAATAAACCCTTAGAGCTGTTGCACCGGTTTTCCCCCATTGGGTTTTACCGGGGACTATTGAGTCCAAAAATAAGTGTATCCTATGTATACTGTTCTTTGCTCTGATTTTGTTTCATGAGATCAAATATTTAATTAGTATAGGCTGCAAAACTAATTTGCTTCAATATTCAAAAAAATAACTTGATGAATGTAATTTAAAATATCAAGTAGGTGAAGTAGATTCAGATTTGCTGCAGTAGGGGTTCCTTCAGTGGTAGAAATTTTCACATGGTATCAAAGCGTTGATTTCGAAACAGGAAGAGCAGATCCAGTGTTGAGCAGTGAGGCCGAAAGTTGCACTTGACAGCAATTCGAATCCCCTTAAAGGGATTGCACAGTGCTTGTCGAGAAGCAGATCCGAGGAAATCTCTCTTTGAGTGAGACGATAGAGAGTTACAATTTCCAGTTCGTGAGTTTGCAAAGGCAGAGGGAGTGACGCAGAGCCTCAGCGCAGTGCTTGAAGGGCGCAGTTTCTGTCGGGGCAGAAATCTGCTGGAAAAAAACAAAGACACGTAGAAGGGGAATTTTCTCCTCAGAGAACTTTCTGCCAGAAAGTTCAAATTTCTCACTTGCTGAGCAGCTGAGCAGTGCTAAGCAGTGACTAGAGGAGTCAGTTCGACAGTTGGGTGAAATGGCATCGCATGGGCTCAAAGATCAAGACAGGTTGGAAGGAGCTTCCAACTGTCATATGGAAGACCAGAATCTTAGCTCTTCTGGAGGAATATGATCTCAAGGCCTACATCAATAGTGTTGTAGTTGTTCCTACTGACAACGATCAAAAGAAGAAGTACAAGGCCAAGTAGGGGAAGGCAAAGAGGCTCATTCTCAATGGAGTTCAAGATCATGTGGTCTCACACTTGCAGGGCAAGGATACAGCCCAAAAGATGTAGGAAGTCTTGTCTTCTATGGATGAAGGCTCTTCCGAACAGCGGAAGATGCATTTGGAGCGGAAGATGCATTTGGAGCAGAAGTTGCAACGGACTTTGATGCAGAAAGGAGAAGGGGTAAACCTCTATCCTCAGCGTCTTCAGAACACTGGAGACCAACTTGCTACAGTGGGGTTCACTCCTCAACCTACCGCGATGGTGAGGATAGCCTTGAATGGAGTCTCAGATGAATGACAAGTTTTCGTCCAAAGCATATTGGGCAGGGAAAAACTACCTTCATGGGAGGAGATGTGGGCAGCTCTTCAACAAGAGGAGTTAAGGAGGGACCTAGTGAAGGTCAACCTCAGTGGCAGCAGTGGGAGTGGCACAAAGACGAAGGAGGAGGAGGAGAACGCAGCTCTAGCATCGAAGGGACAGCAAAAGCCAAAGCGAAAGGAGGACATTTCGAAGGTGAAATGTTTCAGTTGTGGCAAGATGGGCCACTATGCATCCCAGTGTCCTTTGAAGAAAAAGGACAAGGATGAGAAACATGATCCTAAGGCTGCTTCAGCAAATATTGACGAGGATGAGTTTGCCATGAGTGCCCACGCATCTCCAAGAGGGAGATGGGGCGATATTGAGTTGTAGTCGGGAGGACTACATGTGGGTAGGATCCTTGAGGAGTCCACCTCTTGGATCAATTCCTTGCTACGGGAGCCCGAGATTCAGCAGTAGCGAGATGGACTTAGTGTTAGATGATGCAGTGGATTGTTTGGAGGACAGATGCAGTAGCTTGGGACCAGAGACTAATAAGCGCAGAGCAAGGTTGGCAACAGTGCAGTTGGCACAGTGCAGAAGTCAGCAGCAGCGCAGATGATCCAGAGGGTCAGCAGTAGCCAGACTCCAACATTCATTGTATTATGCCGAACACAGTTAAGTTCAACTAATTTTGGATGTTTTTCGGTTGCTTCTCTCAGCAACTGAGTTGCAGTACGAATGCAATGTTAGCAGTGGCAATGACTAGCAACATAGCAGATGCAGCATTTGAGATGTAGTACAGATGCAGCAGTGGCAGTGGCAATGTCATGGGCAGCAGTAGCACAATGTTGGTGGCAACAGCAGTGGAGAAAGGAGGTGCTTCAAAAACAGAGCAACATGCAAGTGGACATTATTGCTAGAGCACTTTCCTCGCTAAGAGGGAGTGTCAGTTTTTGGTAGCATCAGAAGTGCTCTAGATTTGAAAAATGGTGGAGAGGCTAAGGCACATGAGTTCTAAATAACCCAAAAACTGTTTGGTGAAATTCCACCCAGATTGTATTTTATTAAAATAATTAATATTTTTAATGGAGTTCCTAAGTCTAAATTTAGGGAAATTAAAATATTAATGGGTATTAATCAAAATATGGGTGAGAATGATCTAGAAAACGGATCAAGTCATGTTTTAATCTCAGCGGTTGATTAGAGACTTAATCTCGTTTGTTGAAGACTCAACAGGAAAAGTATAAAATGGAGGCTTGGGGTTCATTTGGAAACACACAAAGAGATTGAGGACATCGATTTTCTGAGGTGAGAAGTTCTCAGGAGGAAAATCAATTGGGGAGATCGTGCAACAGAGGGGCATTGAGAATCCGGAAGGACTTTCCGGAGAATACTGACAAAGAGGCGGAGAGAGCTTGCGAAGAGGCAGCACAGCAATCGGGAGAGCTGACGCAGAAACGTTGCCTGTCACGCAGAATCCAGAACTATCGGAACAGCCAAAACTGCTAAGTACTGCCAGAACTGTCGGAAACTGCTGGGAATTGTCGGAACAACTGGGAGAGCTAACGCAGAGGCGGCGCAGTAGCCGGGAAAGTTGACGTAGAAAAGTTGTCTGCCACGCAAAATCTAGGACTGTCGGAACAGTCGAAACTGCCGGGAACTGCCAAAACTGTCGGAATAGCCGTGAGAGCTGACGCAAATGCAGCACAGTAACCGGGAGAGATGACGCAAAAAAGTTGCCTGTCACGTAGAATCCAGAACTGTCAGAATAGTCGAAACTGTCGGGAACGGCTGGAACTGTCGGGACTGCGAGAACTGTCGAGAACTACCGGAACAGTGGGGAGCGCTGACGCAAAGATCAAAGAAGGTGACGCAGAGCCAGCGCAGAAATAGTTGGGGTTAGCCAGTCTTGTGCCTGATTAGCCGAAATTCTGCTAGGAGAAATGAGGTAAAACTCACTCAGATTTTCCACTAATATTTTCTTTGTAAAGGATTGCTAGATGAGCATCCTAGATTTGTATTCAGATATTTCTCTTGCATAATAATAAACCCTCAGAGTTGCTGCACCAGTTTTCCCGCATTGGGTTTTTCCGGGGACTATTGTGTCCAAAAATAAGTGTGTCCTATGTATCTTGTTCTTTGCTCTGTTTTCTGTTTCATGAGATCAAATATTTAATTAGTGTAGGTTGCAGAAGTAATTTGCTTCAGTATTCAAAGAAATAACTTGATGAACGTAATTTAAAAATCAAGTAAGTGAAGTAGATTCAGATTTGCTACAGCAGGTGTTCCTTCAGTAGTAGGAATTTTCACATTCATCAACCCCTCCATGTTGGTTGCCACTCTTGGCACTCCTCCTGGACTCCTGGATGAAATCATCCCACATCCTCCTCCAATCTGGAAGATGCTCTCTAGCAACAATGCCATCTATGAATCCATCCCACTTCTTGGGAAAACCACTCAGTGTTGTCCTGACCAACTGGTCATCAAGGATAGCCTCTCCCACTGTAGCCAACTCATCTCTCACCTGTGTGATCTTGGTAAGGTATGAGGTCACTGTGTCAATCTTGGTCATCTTGGTGTTTCTTAGTTTCTCATGTAACACCATCTTCCTATTCTCATTGGTGCTCTGGTAAAGTGTTATCAAGGACTCCCACATCTCATAAGCAAACTTCTTCCCTGATACATGAGGTATAAGGTGGTCTTTAATTGCATCTAGAAGGATCCTCTTAGCCTTCACATTGTGCTTGTTGAATTATGCCAACTAAACTGGATCAGTAGGTGGAACTACTACACTCTCTACAATATCCCACAACTCAAACTCCTCAAGCAACAAGACTATCCTCTCCTTCCAGGGACCAAAATTTTCAGCCCCACTCAACCTATCCTCCACCCTCAATGTTCCGAAATTGATTAATCGATAATCAAGGATCTAGAAAAAGCCTAAAAATTCAAAGTTACTGGATTCAAGTGGAAGCTCACCATTGCGTAGAGCTCGTAGAAACAACTCCAACGCAACTTGAATGGGTGCATTTGGCCTTCGGATGAATGAGAAATAGCTCGTTGAATTTTTTAACGAATTAGTGCATGTCGCATTTTTGCTCAACACATGGCATTTACAGTCAACAGGTCAAGGTCAACTTCAGTTTTTTAGTGCAGATCTTCATTACATGGTGAAGGTATAAGTTTCATAGCACAAACATATGGTTTATGAAACATATATTAAAACATGTTATGGTATTAAATTTTAGGCCACACACCATATATTAAACATGTAATGTCGCAAATGGATATGGGTTATAAACCTAAGTTTAAACATGGCAACGAAATATATTGCAAACTACACGTTGCAATGCATGGTGCAGGTTAATATTAAATTGGTAAAACATGTGACAACACCACCACGGAGTTGGTACACGATGGAGCCTTTCGGTCTCGACAACACCGCCGTTATCACCGCTCCAAGCCACGGGATCCACCACTCCACCGTGTTCACATGCCACAGGTTCTAATGTGATACCACCACCAAGAATGCTATGCTAAGTTTAATACATAGTTCGACACACTTGCCACGAAATCTCCACTTCAAATCATGGGAACAAACGACATGGCGTGTTCCGCATCCACCGTGACCGCAACAGCTCCACCGCTCCGCCATTCACATGCTATATTCGATGTGGTTGTAACAATTTATGCCACGGGGTATAATACGATGGGTTTGGGTTGTAACTATATGCTAAGTTTGGGAAACCATATAAACGCGCCAGAGTTTAAGGTAGTATATGGTTGATATGTGCATAGTTTCCATTGCACCAAATGTAATGTTTTTATATGGTGCGGTTCTAAACAAATATTAACAATAGAACCATATTGTTATATGGTTATAACAATGCGATATGTAATTTAATTCATACTATGTTTTCCATTAGGGTTTGGTCACAAACACTATATATACATGCAATGTTATGCCATGAAGGGGCAGAGGAGATAGGAAGAGTGAGCTTGGTTCTTTGAGCGGAATTGTAACATTCTATGCAGTAGAAGAGTTTTTAGGGCAGTTTTGAAGACTTGGAGGCGAAACTTTGCACGTTGATTCCTGGAGTTGTAAGAGGACTTTTTCTGAGCTATCAGTTGTGTCGAAATTCTGAGGTCGAATAGAACACAGCTGGACCAGCCAAAGACCTTGTTGATGTAACTTTGATGTATTTTTTGGGCTTTGAATTTTTAATATAAAGGCCTCCCCGTTGAAGACCAAGGCCCGGAGATGTAGGCTTGAAGATAGTCGAACTCCATTAATAATCTCTTGTGTCGCTTTTCTTTTCATGATTTGCTATTCTATTTTGCTGCAAAATTTCTTATCGGTTCTTCATGCTTGTGCTTAATGGTGTTTTTAAATAATCATGCATTAACACTTTCTAAAAGACAATAAATCACATTTCAATTAAAGATCTTATTTTGGGATCATTTGGTATCAGAGCAAGTTGTTGATAATTGTGATTTTAAGTGTGCATGATCACCATGAGCAAATCAAATCTTGGTGAAGGAGAACTTGTTGAAGGAGATCCAGAAGTTGGCTCAAGAAGAAGGACAACTCGAGGAGAAGAGATGGCTGAAGAAGGAAGCAGTGATCATTCGTTTGGATTTGATGCAGGTTTCGTAGATGCTTTCATGACCTTGCGAGCCATGGTCGAAGAAATGTATCGAGAGTTTAAGAAAGCAAAAAGTGAAGACACAAAATCTAAAGACGAAGAAGGACAGCCATCACAATCTGGAAAAGAAGATGAAAGCAATCAAAAAGACCCTATCACTTCTCTCTTGACTCCACCTGAAACTTCGAAACCACTGTTGAAACTTGATGTTAAGTTCAAGTTACCCATGTACAATGGAGAAGTTGATGCTGAGAAGCTTGAAAACTGGGTCAAGCAAATGGAGGTATATTGTAGTGTGCAACGGATCACTGAAGATGAAGTCAAAATCAGACTAGAATCGCTTTGTTTAGTAGGCACAGCATTGATCTAGTGGCAGAGTAAGTTACAGAAAGGTACTTAGCATATCGGTAAGATTTTTCCATCATGGTTTGATTTTATTACTACACTTAGAAAGCAATTCTATCCATTGGGATATAAGGAAAAAGCTTTAATAGAATGGCAAGGACTAAAAGTTAAGAAAGGTCATTCAGTGCAGGAATATACAGATAAGTTTCGTAAGAAGGCATTGATGTTAGATATTCCTTTGTATACTCAAGAAACTCTAATGAAATACATGAGAGGATTACCTGAGTATGTTCGCAACACTGTATTTATGTTCGGTCCTACTAACCTGGATGAAGTGGCAATACAAGCAACTTACATTGAAGCAGGTAAGTTGGGAGTTGGGGTAACATCAGAATCGACAGACAAAATGGAGAGCAAGGGAAAAGGGAAAGCAAAGAAAGTAAACATCACCAAGAAGGAGGTTGAAAATCTCTCTTGTAAACATTGCAAGAAAGAGGGCCATGACGAGGATCACTATTGGCAATTGCATCCCGAAATGAAACCAAAGTGGATCAATGAAGGGAAGCAAAAGGTTGCAGCAGCAGCAGCGAAACTGTTCGACCTAGGGTCAAATTCAAGCAATGAGACGCAGGTCGCAACATTGGTTATGACTAGTAAACCTGATGAAGGTAATGATTCTAACAGTTCCAGGCGCAAGTTATTTCATATAAGGGTTATTATGAAACATACAAAGATCGACACATTGTTAGATAGTGGATCTCAAGCTAACCTAATTTCAGAAAAAAGTGGTTGAGCAATTGGTATTGAAAACCATAAAGCATCGTAAACTAAATACTTTAATTTGGATGAGAAGAAATCATAAATTACGAGTAACTGAGCAATGCATGTTACCATTTGCAATAACTTCTCAATTTAAGGATAAGGTGATGTGTGATGTGGTAAAACTAGATACATGTGGGATGGTCTTGGGTAGCCCATATTTATATGATAGAAAAGCGATCTTTTACAAGGAACAGAATCAATATCACTTGTTCAAAAAAGGAATTGAATATGTTGTACATTCTCATAACACAAAAGTAGATAAATCTCTTTTTATAGTTGAACAGTTAAAACAAACAGCTTATGCCAGTAAAGATGTTGTGGTACAATCTAAAGAACCTAAGCAAGAGATCATTAAAGTTAATTACAAACAGAAAGACATGCTTGAGGGATCTAAAATTGAACATCAACAAGAGTTGCAGCATGATAAGTTGAGTTTTGTTTCAGCTATGAAAGGAAAGCAAGGTATGGTTACAACTATGTCAATACTTTCAATGTTGTTAATGGGTTTATTATTGTTTAGTGGTGCCTGGATATTAGCAGAAAATATGAATGTAGATGTGGGTGAAAAGGACTTGATATATTCTGCAATTTGTGTGTTTTGCTGACAATTGCATGGATGAGTAAAGTGTACAGGTTCAAAACAGGGTGGAAGGACGTCGGCCAAGTGGGAAAATGGAACCCACATTTGTTTTATGGAACTTAATCCTTTTGGTGGTCCAAAAGGTCTTAGTGGGGAGGAAATGATCCGAAATTGATCAATGGATGATCAAGGATCTAGAAAAAACCTAAAATTCAAAGTTATTGGATTCAAGTGGAAGCAACGCCATTGCGTAGAGCTTGCAGAAACAACTCCAATGCAACTTGAACGAGTGCATTTGGCCTCCGGATGAATGAGAAACTGCTTGTTGAAGTTTGTGACAAATCAGTGCATGTCGCATTTTTACTGCTCAACACATGGCATTTACAGTCAACAGGTCAAGGTCAACTTCAGTTTGAGTGCAGATCTTCATTACATGGTGAAGGTATAAGTCTCATAGCACAAACATATAGTTTATGAAACATATATTAAAACATGTTATGGTATTAAATTTTAAGCCACACACCATATATCAAACATGTAATGTCTCAAATGGATATGGGTTATAAACCTAAGTTTAAACAGGGCAACGAAATATATTGCAAACTACATGTTACAATGCATGGTGGAGGTTAATATTAAAGTGTTAAACCATGTGACAACACCACCGCAGAGTTGGTACACGTTGGAGCCTTTCGATCTCGACAACAACGTCGCTATCACTGCTCCAAGCCACGGGATCCACTACTCCACCATGTTCATATGCCACGGGTTCTAATGTGATACCACCGCCGAGAATGCTATGCTAAGTTTAAAACTTAGTTCAACACACTTGCCACGGAATCTCCGCTTCAAACCATGGGAACAAACGACGTGACGTGTTCTGAATCCACCATGACTACAACAGTTCCACCACTTCGCCATTCACATGCTATATTCTATTTGGTTGTAGCGATTTATGCCATGGGATATAATACGATGGGTTTGGGTTGTAACTATATGCTAAGTTTTGGAAACCATATAAACGTGCCAGAGTTTAAGGTAGTACATGGTTGATATGTGCATAGTTTCCATTGCATCGAATGTAATGTTTTATATGGTGCGGTTCTAAACAAATGTTAAATAGAACCATATTGTTATATCGTTATAACAATGCGATATGTAATTTAATTCATACTATGTTTGGCATTAGGGTTTGGTCACAAACACTATATATACATGTAATGTTATGCCATGAAGGGGCAGAGGAGATAGGAAGAGGTGAGCTTGGTTCCTTGAGCGGAATTGTAACGTTCTATGCAGCAGAAGAGTTTTTAGGGTAGTTTTGGAGACTTGGAGGTGAAACTTTGCATGCTGATTTCTGGAGCTGTAAGAGGTCTTTTTCTGAGCGGTCAATTGCGTTGGAACTCTGAGGTCGAGTAGAACACAACTGGACCATCCAAGGATCTTGTTGATGTAACGTTGATGTATTTTTTGGGATTTGAAGTTTTAATATCAAGGCCTCCCCATTGACTACCGGGGCCCGGAGATGTAGGCTCGAAGATAGTCGAACTCAGTTAATAATCTCTTGCCGCTTTTCTTTTCATGATTTGCTATTCTATTTTGCTGCAAAATTTCTTATCGGTTCTTCATGCTTGTGCCTAATGGTGTTTTTAAAGAATCATGCATTAACACTTTCTAAAAGACAATAACTCACATTTCAATTAAATATCTTTTTTTGGGATCACTCAATCCAGTAGCCATCTGACCCTCTCAACCAACACAACTTCTAAACGTTGAAACTAAACAAACAACCTCCTTCTCAACCACAAATCTTTGGGTATATAGTCTAGTTTATGCTTTGTTGGTCACTGTTTATCAATTGTTGATTCACTAGTGCTCTGATACCAAGTAGAAATTTTGTGTCCTGTAGCCCCAACCCAGTTTCGATTTGTTTTTCTCATAGTGTTTAATGCCAAAACCCCATGTTCATTGTTGAGTTAAACATGAATATAAACTTGCAACTGAAACACTAAAAGATTACCACTACTTTTCACATTCACTTTCAGTTGATAAAAAATTTCACAGGCATGCACACAATTTTTGGAAAAAAATTTGGTCAACACAGACACTAGAAAAACCCCGAAGGGAAAGCCAGTTAGGAAGAGGATTTTATTTTTCTTTTCTCAGAGAATTTATTACAGCATTAATTACATAGGGGTACTTATCTCTCCCCTTGTTGTCTAGGAAATCATGCCATTGTCCTTGAAAAGCGTGCCATTGTCTAGCAATCACTGCCCTTAGAATGTGTGCCCTGGTTCAACTTCTCAGCCCTCATTTTTCATGTCACTGCCAGACTTCCAACACCTCGAATTCAAGCCCTCTACCTAGAATTTTATCCTTAAAATTCGGGCCCCAAATCCAGAATTTCTACCATGAATTTCATGCCACAAACCTGCACTCTTCTCCTTGAAATTTGAGCCTATCAAGCATGCAATAAATACTTTGACTCTCCATCGAAAATTGCATTGTAGCATCCTCAAATTATGCAATGGGAGTGATTGTTGAACCCTCTCAGACTGTGTGCCACCTCTTAGTACTTCCTCAACCTGCGTGCTACCTCCTAGCCTAGAAATTTGGGCCAATTGATGGTCTCTCTTTGCTACTACACTTGCTATCTTAGCCTCTCTTTCACCTTTCGGCTTCACCTCTCCTCTTCTCTTCTCCAACAACTACACATGAAGAATGAGCTCTCACTTTGCCTTTTTCCTCCTTTTAGTCTCATAATGATGAGAATCCCTCTCCCTAAGATCAAGGGCTAAGATTAGATGTCAGCTTCTCTTAATCAAGGACGTAGATCTAATCTCCCATTGACCCCCTCCTATGTCTCCCTCTTCATTAATAAGCCCCTCTAGTCACTTTAATAACTTTTTGTACCATATACCTTTTTTTCATAAAGTCACACTCAAAAGGTGGGTTCACTTTGTGTTCCTAGGCTTAGTCAAATAACACTAGGAAACACCTCCTTGGTAGCTTTTTCAACATACTCGAGAGTATGTGGAAGTGAATTATGTATACGAGTGTTATCCGATGCAGTATTACTCAAAGGGGCACCAACAAGGGTTACAAGTGTTTCCAATAGAGTGAAACCTCTAGCATTTTATCTATGCATGCTACCCGACCACAAGTTTACCCGCTTAAAGATGGATCTTTGTGTTAATTAAAGATGTCAAAACATATTATATATTCTAAAAAAATGTGCGAATGTGCTCTAATACCACTTGTGATGTGTCAAATAAAAATATTCAAAACAAAAGTTAGTTATTACTCAAAAAATATTGCAAAAAGAAAGAGAATTGCAAACACAATGATAATATGAATTGGAATACTATACCTTTATTGATATAAAAGCAAATTTCACTTGTCTCTTCGAGGGGTCAACCTCCAATAGATCAAATCTTAGATTACAAGTGATTTTCAAGACACATTTTACAATGCTTCTACATCTTTATATAGTACTTTCTAATCCTCGAGAATATTCTAGGAAGAAACTTTCTAGTGAGCGAAACCTTCTAGTAATCTTTGCTACAATAATCATGTTCACACTATAACATGGGCCTTATTTACTAGTGATGGCCTTCATACATTGTGATACATAGTAATCTATCTATTGAGGAAGTTAGGACCCTAACATGAAGTGTGCCCTAGGAGAATGTACCAAGAGTGGTCAGACCTCAATAACAAAGTATTACTCCATAAGCCATGTTACAAAGATATCTAAACAACCCAAGAGAGTGTTCCCTATAGGTGTGCCAACCTCTCAAAGAAACAATAAAATAATGCATGCTTGGTAATTGTGCCCAAGAAGAGGGTTGTGCCTCTAGAAAGCCTTAACCAACTCCAACTAAGACCTTTAAGTGTGAAAAGGAAGTCAATGAAGTAGTGTGCCCTAGCTATTAACCTTAATCTAAATAAATTAGATTATAATTTAATTTAACCATTGAATAATTAAATCAATCTCAACATATGTGCATAAGGTTAATACTCAAATATAGCCATAGTCCCCCCTCCAAATAGTCACCAAAAAATTAAATCACCGTGTGTGGCGATGAGGGGTGCACTCTAATAATGTGACGTACCATGTAAAGAAAAGATGTTCTCCCTACCAAAAACCCACCATGATAACAACAAAATATAAAGCCCAACCTAATGCACACCACCACCAAGAGATTACTACAACAAAAATCATCATCAAACATTAGGAAAAAGTTAGATTACCATCAAATTGTATGTTGTACCCCACCTTTTAACTCAAACTTGGGAAATAACACATCAATGAGGGTGCTAATATCATGAAACACATTTCCCTAAGTGATGTCTAGCAAATGTTACAGCATTAAATTACATCACCTAGGAAAACCCCACAATGGCAACATGCATCATCCCACCATAGCAACGTCATAAGATAAGAGGTCGTAACAATGTGCCAACCCATCCAATCATCAAGTATGATCCCCATTACACATCCAACATATGAGGTCCATGTAGAACACTCCATCCTAGTGACACCAACATCATACATCAACACACTAAGTCACTAGGAAACATCAGAAATATCATGAAACATATACCTCCTAACATCATCATCCAACCAAAGGTCCGCGTTCAAGCTGTTTAGACAATGTGATTCACATGCCCAACTCATCCTTCCTCAACCTGTTGGTTAAAGCTGCTCCCTTAATCAAAGCGCATTCCTACTGGATCCCAGGCAATGGCAAAAAGATAAATATATGGACTGATAAAATCGTGAATAAGGACCCTATTGAAGACAGAGCTTCCATTAGAGCGTTGCAATGCTGGATGGACAGAGAGGGCCTGTGTACATTGTGGGATATATCCCATTGGAGCGACTCTGTTTGGGCAGGTTGGAAAAACATTGAAGTGTCGGTTCATCTACTCAAAGAATGGTCCACGTTGCTTGATCTTCTTCACAGCTTGGCACCCACACACATGAGGAAAAGAGATTCGAAAGGCTGGGGGTCGAATAACAGAGGCTATGCTGTCTCCATGGGATACATCAAGCTGAATGAGAGGCCTTACGTCCCCCCCGACCCAGCTCCTTGGCAGGGAGTCTGGCGTTTCCCTTCATGGCCCAAGGTCGATTTCTTTGCTTGGCTTCTTTGCCATGGCAGAATTCTAACATATGACATCTTGCAGAGGAAAGGATTCCACGGTCCCTCCATATGCTCGCTGTGCAAAGAAAACGCAGAAACAGCAGTCCACTTAATTCTTGAGTGCAAATTTTCTAAGCAGATCTGGTTCTCCTTCATTCATAATTTGGATCCCAACTTTCAGTTGCCTTGTTCCACTGCCGAACTTTTTTCAAATTGGGCAATCAGATATCCTGGCCAGCCTCCTAAAAATCAGGTAATCAAAACTGCATGGGCTATCCTTCCAAAGATTCTTTGTTGGCAGATATGGCTTGAACGGAATAGAAGAATTTTCAGAAACACTATGCAGAATCACAAGGTCTTAGAAATCAAAATTAAATGCCATATTAAGGAGTGCTTGATGGATATAAAAGATGACTCCAATCTCAGCCAACAGGACATTGCTTGGGGATCATTCCTTGACTTGCAATTTCAACCAGCAGTCAGAAACGCTCCTTCTCTTCAGGACTGGCAAATAAGGAAAACTGAAACAGATTTTCAAGAATGGCTCAAAGCGCACTCAAGACATTCTCTCTTCTTTGATGGGGCAGCAAAGGGCAATCCGGGCAAAGCTGGTGCAGGAGGTGTTGTGGTAAATCCTTCTGGGGAAAAAATTCATTCCTTTGCTTGGGGGCTTGGACATTCAACCAGCATTCAAGCTGAGGCTTTGGCCCTCTTTCAAGGCCTCAAGATCCTCAAAGAACTAAATATAAGTGAAGCTATTGTTATAGGCGACTCCCAGATCATTATAAACGCAATGATTTCAAACTCCCCAGCGTTGGATCTTAATCTAGCAAGGCTGATATCCAGAATCAAGGGCTTGGAAAATGCTTTTCAGAAGCTGAATTACTATCATGTGTTGAGAACTCATAATAAAGAGGCGGACAATGAAGCCAACAAAGCTGCCCTTCTCTCTGCCGGGGTCAAGATGAAAGGCGAAGAGGAATCATGGGAACCCATCCCATAAGCTGATTACTGTCATGTTTTACTGCTTACTCTTAAATAAATTTGTTTGTATCTTCAAGTGGGGAAAAATCTCTGAATTTGAAAACATAAATCCCTTATCAAGGAAGAAGTCTTCAAGCTTCAGCTGCACTCTCATTCTTAGCAGAGAGATGCAACAGGACACAGAAGTCCTTAATATAATCAAATTTTCAGCATTCAGGCCAAGATGAATATAAACACCCCATAGCCGTTTCTGTCAAAAAAAAAAAACATCATCATCCAACCCCTTGGGTAGCTAGAACCAATGTTGCATGACTCAAACTCGTATAAGACTTGTCTGGCTATTGAATCGGTTACTCGTATAAGAATCGAAAACAACTCCTATAGGACTTGTATAAGACTCGACAAAATACAAAAAATAATAATAAAAATAAAAATACTTAAAATATGGTAAATTTTAAGCACAAAAAAAAAAGAAATTGAAGATATTTCTAATCCTTATAAGTTATAAAACCACAATATATGCAATAATTCATAGCATCATCTCATAGCTATGATAATACAACATAACATATTCGATTTTTGTAAGCAAAAAATTTAGATAGTGAATAGGAAAAGGAATCATGATTCCATAATCAAAAACAAAAATGGCATCAGCTTTAAAATTCAAATACATATGTCATAAATGATAAGTCATAATATCATAACAATCTTGAGTCTCATGCACAACTAGGCCTAGAGTAAGCCCTAGAGGAGCTAGTGCCAACATGGCAAGGTTGAAGCAACTGTGAGGTAGGTGTATTTGGAGTTTCCATTTGAGATGGCAAACTAGAGCAATCCTCAGTCTCTTCATCAAGCCAACTCAAATCAGGGGACTCTTCCTCCACAACCTAATCGGACTCTAAATCGATACTATTCAATAAAATTGGATCTAAATCGTTTGGCTGCAGTTGCTTTGTGAGCATTTGAAGGTTGTAGTAGATGAAATCTACTTCTCCAACCTCTCATGCTCCAACCTATTTTTATTTTGTTGTGGATGTGTTCAAGTACCGACAAATTGTGTTCACAACCAAAAGTGTTGCAGGGTTGACTCAGAACTTTGATGGCGAATTTTTGTAATTGTGGTGCCTCAGAGCCACAATCTATCCACCAATGTGTTGTAAAAAATAACAAAAATTATTAGTTTGCACCACCAAACATATAAAAGAAAACTAGCAAAATTACAAGCTACGTTCTAACAATTTGCACAAGGCATTTATTGGCTTCAGCTAAATCCAAACATGCCAGATGCTTCCTTGTACATATCTCGTTGCATGTTGATTTTGTCCTAAATATCTTGATCTGGGAACATCTTCTCAATGCATAACATGACACCTCTCATCACCTCGGGATATTTTTGAATGTCAGACCCCTTAATATAGAATAAGCTCGGATTGAGATATGCTCTCATTGCATGCAATGGTGAATGTAGTTGCTTGTCCCACCTAGAATCAATAATTTCCCATAAAGGGAGATATTTGGATTCAGCTCCCTTGTAGAAAGTCTTGATGGCCTCTTTGGTCGTATCCATGCGCTCATAAATATATACCATTGTCGGTTTCTCTCCATCCATCAATCTCAAGACTTTCACAAGGGGCTCAATGAAGCTGACAATCTCAATGACTTTCTCCCATAAACTATCACCTAGGAGAGATGCTTTCACAGCCAATGCTTCTGGTTTTGTGCTATCTTTCCAAAATATCCATTGTTGGCTACAAAACATTCTTCTCAAAGCTTGGTACTCATACAAAAGGCTTTGGAGGGAAAGAAAGTTTGTAGCAAATCGTGTGATAGTTAGGCGACTAAGCTCACCCTCTATGAATTCCCTCATAAGGTTCAACAACCAAGCATGGTTATAAATATACTTGGTAATTTGTTTGCACTCTTACACAACATCTTGCACCCACCTCAACTAATGCCCTCCAGTATCAAGTCTATGCAATGGGCAGTGCACAGAATCCAAAATATGGTGGGATATTTGGCACAAAGCAACCTTCCATTTGCCACATAATTTGTTGCGTTGTCCATGATTACTTAGACAACATTTGCAACCCCAACTTCCTCCACAACCTTAGCCAACAATGTAAAAATTAAATGTGCATCCTTTACATGTGCAAATGCATCAATGGATCTTAGGAACATGGTTCCTTTAGGGCAAGTTACAACAAAATTTATTATTGTTTTTCCTTTCCGATCTGTCCACCCATCAAACAAAATTGTGCAAGTTGTCAACTTCCATGAGCTTTTAATGCTCTCCAATTGTGCCTTGACACACTCGAGCTCCTCATCTAGGTCTTTCCCCATAAGTGAATTATAAGATGGGGCTTTGCATCCAAGATCGACACCTGTAATGGCATCCACCATGGGCTGATAAAAATAAGACTTTGCATAGTTGAATGAAAGACTATTATGGTACCAAAACCTCCTCACTACCATATCTGCCTCCTTCCTCCTCTTTTCATTAAAACTCTCCAAGGTTGGTTGAGATCCTGGAATTGTACAAACAAGGAAGAAAGGAGAGGTTATATTCTTGTTTGCCACAACAAAAATTGTCACCTTGTTTTTGTGGCATTCTATGCATTCCCTCACATGATTGAGAACATCATCCTTCATACCCTTCCATGAGAACCTTTCATGCACAGACCTGTATGTCTTCAAATAACTAGGGTTACCAACAAGCTGATTGTTATGAACAACAATTAGAATTTTGTGCTTAAACTTACTTTCGATCACTAGGTAGATTCTATTCTTGTAATAGATGATGTCATTCATCACTTTATATCTTCCATCATCAATTTTACCATCTAAAATATCATAGGCATGCTGATTTTTTACACATATTATACTAGTATGCGATCCTTCCAAGAGGCTAAAATTTCTGAAAGTGGGAAAAACGAAGGATTTCTTAATAATGAATCAGCAACAACATTATTCTTCCCCTTGACGAATTTAATGTCAAAGTCATACCCTTGTAGCTTACTTACACAACATTGTTGTCTCCCATTTAATCCTTTTTTCTCCATGAAATCCTTGAGGTTGTTATGATTAGTGCTCACAATAAACTTGCAGCCCACAAGATTTGACAAAACTTTTCAAGTGTGTGCATGATGGCCAACATCTCCTTATCATATGTGGAGAATCTCCTTTCAACTTCATTCAATTTTCAGCTTTCATAAACAATGGGATGCTTGTCTTGCATCAAAACAACACTAATACCAAATACCCGATGCATCGCACTCAAGCACAAAAGGTTTACAAAAATCCAGAAAAGCCAAAATAGGACAAGTACTCGTTACCTTCTTAAGATGATCCATAATTCCTTGAGTCTCACCCGTCCAAACAAAAGCATCCTTCTTGATCAAATTTGTCATAGGAGCAATTATGAAGAAAATCCCTTCAAAAACCGTCTATAGCATGTCCACATACCAATGAAGGCCCACAATTGTGAAACATTCTTTGCTTGTGGCCAATCAAGTATAGTTTGAATCTTCCCCTGATGTGCCTTCCCACCACTTCCCACAATGACATATCCCAAAATTGATAGCTCAGTCATGCCAAACTCACACTTACAGGCTTTCAAAAAAAGGAAATTAGCTGATAATATACTTAACAATTCATCAACGTGTCGAAGATGCTCTTCCCATGACTTATATATACTAAGATTTCATCAAAGAAAACTAGCACAAATTTCCGCAACTGCTTGTTAAACACACGATTCATGCAAGACTGAAAAGTATTTGGAGCATTTGATAACCCAAAGGGCATCACCAAATACTCATAATGTCCAAAGTGGCACCTAAAAGTTGTTTTGTACACATCCTATTCTCAGATTTGAATTTAATGGTATCCTGAATGAAGATCTATTTTGAAGAAATAGACCATTCTATGTAGATCATTCATCAACTCATCAATACGCAAAATATGATATTTGTTCTTGATGGTCCTCTTATTAAGTCCACAATAATCAATGCACATCCTCATAGTGCCATCCTTCTTCTTCACCAAGGCAACAGAGGAAGCGAACGAACTAGAACTAGGCCATATATGTCCTACATCCAACAACTCCCGATTGTCGAAAAACGCTCTCCATCCTCTTAGATGAAATGCCTCTAGGAGCATCTGAAGTTAAGCCCCATAATACCACCCTCCTACCATCTATTGCGAAACTCAATTGCATAGATTTAAAGTTTGTAACAATTGGACTTATAGAATACAACCACTGAACACCCAACACAACATTGGTATCCTCAATGTCAACCACATAAAAGTCATTAGTAAAGGTGTAATTACCCAAAGTTATACTCAATTGTGGAACACGATGAACATAACACAACATCAGGCCACTTGTTGTCTGCACCCAAAAACCATCATGCTCCCTAACTTGCAAACACCACTTCTTCACACAAGATGAGTCAACGAAATTGATGATAGCCCCAATATCAATCAACACAACAACTCGCTATCCTTGCATAACACCATTTATTTTGAAGGCATTATAATGAGGAATGGTAGTGAGGGTTGCAAATGCACCATCTATCTTTTCCAAATCATCCGAGTGCTCATTTGCACCTGTCTCTCCATCCATCTGCTCATCAAGAACCTATGTCGCTTTTGACTCATCATCACTAGGCTCCTTAAAGACCTCAATCCAGTGGGCCTTGCCTCTGTTTCTATACTTACATCTAGAAGTGATCCAAGGTTCATGACAATCAAAGCAAAGCCTTTTTCATCTCAACTCATCCCTCGAATCACAAGGTGCACCACCAACTGGCCTAGACATCTCACCTATAGGTCTATTATACTCTGGCTTCTTGTCCTTCCTCTACAACCAACTTTGTGATAAGGGTCTATGTGAAAACTTGCTAGGAAACCTAGCCTGTGGTGTGGATAACTCCATATTCCTTGCACGTTTATAGCATCCCGAAATATTGGTGGATCAAAAGCTTTGACCCAACCCCTGAGAGGTTCTGACAAGCCCTCTATGAACCAAGAAATCAATCTCTTCTCAGTCACATCAGAAACCATGATTGACAACTATTGAACCTTTGAAATATATGCATCAAGTGTCCCAAGCTGTCTCAACTAAGCCAACCCAGTAGAGTGTGCCTTTGAATCCTTGTGGTCAAACCACTCTATCAATGTAGTGCAAAATTGATCATAAGAGACTATTGCACCATGTCCTTGTGTCACTAAACTATGATACCACCATTCATGTGCAGCTCCTTCAAGGTGAAGGGTAGCAAACTTGATGGCCTCAATTTTCGTCATCTGATTTAGGGCAAGATAAGTATCCAATTTATGAATCCAAGCCAGAGTTGTACATTTGAATGATCCATCAAAACTTGGTAAGGATAGACATCCCAACCTCTTTTGCAACCCATAATTCCACTTCCCTTGGTTCCATCGCTTTTGCTTTGGCTCTGTTCATTTTGTGACCTCCAAGTAGTCCTTAAAAGAGATGGTTGATTGAAAATCTGCCCCCAAAGCTTGATACTTAGCTAATATTTCAGCGTCCTCATTGTCCTCCATAGGTTCCTCTTGTGTAGGCTCATCCTCTTGTATAAAAATAGGCATGAAAGGTCTAGATTGTGTTGAACCTAAAGGTTTGTTGGAAGAATGTTCAATGTTTTCTTCAACCTTGCTACTTTCCACTCCCTCCGTATGCACCAGATTTCTTCCATTTGTTGTGTTTTGAGCCATCTGACTCAAATAAAGGTTGTTCATTTGTAGTTGTTTTAACATTTCTGCAAACATTTGTTTTGCCTCTTCCTCACTTGATGGCGATGGTTGATCATTTCCAACCATATTTCTTCCTGTTTTTCCAGATTATGAGCACCCTCTTCATGCATGCAGTTAACCCAAACAAGATGCCACGTCTTGCAACTATGATACCACTATAATATATCCACAAATAGAGATACTAGAAAAATAATAATATTTCCAAAACATGGGAACAGCAGAATTTGAAATTTTATTTGCATATAAAATTCAGAAATTAGAAATATGAAGATAACTTACTAAAATAAACACAAATTTGAAATTGTCCTCTGAATTTTATCTCCAAATCGACCTCCAAGACTTATGAATGATTGCAACCCAGAAAAGATGATGTGCTAGGGTCTCACAAGCCAGAGCTCTTCCACCAAAACACACCCTTCTGACTAAAGGGAGCCCATATGTTTCTTTGAAACCATGGATACTCAAGATTGTCAGACCTTAAGCCCAAAATTGCAGCAGCATAGAATAGAAAACTCACAACATACAGCTCACAACTACCAAAGCAACCTTCTCCTTTTATCAACTATGGAAGTCGAATTATCCATGCAAGATTCTGTTTTCAACCCATGTGCATTAGTGAGACTCAAGCTGATGTGTAGGTGTGCCTTATCAACTTGAGGATGACCCAAAGTAAAGTATTCAAGCGCTGGAGTTAAGACAATGTTTCAAGGAGATGCACATTGTTAACTCACTAGTCGTCTTGGAGTTCTCTTCCATGCATTTTAGTTAGCTGATGGTAAACTGGGATGAGATGGCCATGTGCAAGGCTAAGGGAATACATTTGAGTTCAACTGAAGTAGAAGAGGAGAGAAGAAACATGTGCTTAGTCTAGTGGAGATACTCTGGATCTAACTCATGTCAAACTGCCTGAAGTGGAAGAGAAAAAGGCATGCGCCTAGTTAACTGGACTACACTCTCAGTTATCTCCCCATGCATGCATGTGTTGTAGTTAACTCCAAGAAAAGTGCCAACTCATTCCTAAATCAGTGCATGCATCCCAATGGTCTTTAGTTCACTCATGCATGTGCTCCAAATAACTCCCAATCATGCTCAATCTTATCTATGCGCACTAATCCACATGCATGTGCCCAAACCCAATGTGGCTCTGCATCCTTTTCCTCTTGGGTAAGCCAAGGAAAAGACAGCCAATTTGCTGTTAGTTTTCAAGGTTTGAGTTGGAGACATTACAGGATATGAATTCTTCTTTATTCATATCAAGTTCTAGGAGGTTGGAACCACTCTCAACCATCCTGGAGACGTTACCAGTAAGTTCAAATTTTAAGTAAAAGGATAAAAAAAGAAAGATAAAAGAGAATATCAACTTTTACTTCAAGGATAAAATATTACCAGTGATAGCTGATATTTCTTTTCCCTTTCATTACTACCAGTTATGGCTTATTTGTGCTGTTGGATCCGTGGGTTGGCAACTGGTTCAGCTGATCTGGTCCACAGGCCAGTTTGGGGTCCTCAAGGGGTGAACCAATCCAGACCAGGTGGTTCCAAAAACAATGGTTCCAAGGCAGAGCTGGCCTCTTCCTTCAACCATGGTTCCCTTTAATCAACCTTGCTTCAATGACTATTTCCTCAACCCTGATCTGGGTGAGATTGCCAAATCTCCCCGTCTACTTATGAGAAGAGTAGACATTGCAAGAAATCATAAATTCTTAAGGTAAATATATTAAGTTTGATCCAAGTCAGGAGGAAAAGTATATTTTTTACCGATGCCAGAATATGTGCAGAGTTGAACTTGAGTAAAGAGGTTTATCAAAGAAAATTTTCCTAGACTGTTAAGATTTCAAATGGACCCAGCAGCTGTGGTCTATGAGAACACAGCCTTTCAGGTGCAAACTTTGTTTAGAGGCAGGCCATCTGAAAGGAGCCTGTACTAAAAATATACTTAATAAGGTTGAAGGTCAGTATCCACCCACTGGAAAAGAAAGTTCGAATGCAAATCAAAAGGTTATTCAAAGCAGGGAGAAGAAGAAACACGGGCGGTCAAAGAGTCAGTCGAATTGAAAGCCATTTCATCCAGCAGCACCAGCCAATAAATCAGAACCCCCTAAAGATACCCTAATGCAAAATTCTGCAGTTGGCGAAGACGACCCTAGCGAGGAAGACCCAGCTCTAACTAAGTTGGCAAAGCAAGAAACTCCTTGCATCAAGATATCAATTTCAAGCTCTTATATCCCAAAAACAGAGTCTAATAAGAAGCTGAATAAAGAACATAAAGATATACCTGACAATTACATGAGCCCACCGGTCTCTGCTCACCACATGTATAATTTTGGCAGTTTGTAATCTAACAGAGACCGATATTGAAGATGCTTCACAATTTAACTTAAGCAGCGACCACCTCGCGGGGGCTGTAACAGTACCTAACCAGGCTTGCCCCTCGTGGGTGACACCAATTAATTTTGTTCTTGTTAATCACAAATGACTTAGGTTAATGGGAGCGGTTAATGTACTACCTATTTTTTCTCGTGGGAGAAGCCTGACCATTTGCTTTTCTTTTTCTTTTTTTCCCTCAGTGGATCATTGTTTGCGTATTAAAAAAAATTAGAACATTTAAAAAAAATTAGTAGAGTCACTTCAAACATAGCACTGAGGATACGGTTTTATCTGATTAAATAAACATAGTACCATTTTTATATCAATATATACACTGGATTCCATGAAAATAGTTGTTATGCAACACGGTTAACTATAGTTCTATAGTAGATGAAACATACCAGCCGAATTGCTGAGCAGAGCAATCCGCCCGTGAAATATAGATTTACAATCCTCTAGAGAATCTGCAATGCCGGGCCAAAGAGAGG
This sequence comes from Pinus tabuliformis, assembly GCA_031772625.1. Taxonomy (NCBI): domain Eukaryota; kingdom Viridiplantae; phylum Streptophyta; class Pinopsida; order Pinales; family Pinaceae; genus Pinus; species Pinus tabuliformis. The sequence goes on along the minus strand of CM062807.1, from coordinate 715,418,199 downwards.
GCGCGTAAGGGGCCGTCAGCGTATTGTCTTTATCGAACACAATCCCCTGAAATCCTTGCTCCTTCAACTCTTTCCAGTTGACCCACCTTATATCTGGGACATTTAAATGCGGCAGAGCCAAATGCTGCTCCCTGAATATAACTCTCAGGCTCGACATAATGCCCGCGGAATTGAACCTCTGACCTAACTTCGCCCACATGGTCTTGGAGCCCACACTTTCTTCTTCGATATTGCCGGCTACTGTCCTATAAGCGGTCTCATCTGTAGGCATAATGCCCAAAGTAGGAAAGAACTGCCCTACAGATTTTTTGAGCTTCTTGCATCTATGACCCCTGGGGAACTTTAATTTTAGAAAAGAATATCTGCGGGTCTCCGAGATCTTATAGTTGGTTTTCAAATCTGGGATTGAGAGTATCGACGAGAAAGCAGAAATGTGTACGGTAATGAGGAGTGTATGGGCAGTCATGGCTGTCTAGAACATAAAATATTCACAATAACTGTCCTGTCGCTCTCCCATTCTTATCGGATTGCTCAATGGAGTCATGGTTTGGCCAACATTGAAATGGATTAAAGACTATATATAGGGTGCGTGCGGACATTTAACAAGGTGGAATTTTCTGTGAGACTCTAATGTTTAGGAAAGAAAGAAAGAAATAAATTAAGGTTTTTATATTTTTCCTCTTTTTATTAAATTGATCATTTGTTGGTTTATTTTTTTAAGAGTCTTTTCGCTAAAAAGATAATATTATGAAATAGTTGTTAACATATTGTCATAATTGTTTTGATGTGTGTGAAAGCTTCACATTCTACTACCTCGTAGTGCAAAAAATACATACTTGTTCTTCTCAAAGTTTTTTTAGGTATTTTCCACCTTCTTGTTTCATACCAAAGTTGATCCGAGTTAGTTCTTCATTGAGCAGTAAGAATTTTTACTCTCCACAAAATATTAGCTCCAATGTACTCTTTTTGTTGGGGATCACAAGTAAGGTTGAATTCCTCAACATAGTACTTCTTCTTTCTACCCGACGCTTTTCCTCATATAGGCTTATGGAACTTCTCCATAACAAAATTATTTAACTCCTTATTTGTGGCACGGGCATTGAAGTAGATATTCAATTTATGCATCAATTTGTTGTTTTGTCTCATCCATATTTTATTCTTTCACCCATGCTTCCATTGAAGACAACTTTAGGCAATCTACCTACTCTTGTTTGTTCATTCTTTTTAAATAGCTTATGAAATGCACCATAGCAATTGCTTAGATGGGAGTTGCCCCTATTTCACTAAACATTATCTCACAAGTAACTGAACTTTTTATTTTGAACGTGCTCATGATCAAGCATTTTTAAGTTTTCTCAATTTGTTTCCATTTTGAAATGGAGGTGTTGCTAGCCCACAATTCACGCCCATAGAGCATCATTGAATGAACTAGGAGCCCAGAAAGCACTTTAGTTGTTATCCAATCTCAAAGCTCTACCTCCACATCTATTTTGAAGAGCATATAATGCTTTCCACCCTCCTGAAGTTCTTTTCTTTCTACAACCTCCCAATTAAGCTTGTTGTTGAAATCAATCTTGAGGTACTTGTACTCATTTACTTCATCAAGATTATTGCCTTCAAAGAATAATGTATGTTGACTATTCTTCCTTTTATTATAGAAAATCATTATTTTGGTCTTATTGATATTGATTTGTATCCTCGTTGCTATATAAAAATGCTCAAGGGCATATAGGTACATCTACAATCCATGGGCCAATTTAGCAATAAACACAAGGTCATCGACATATAAAAGAAGCCTTATCACAAACTCCCCCTAACGGACACCATCTGCACCTTGGAGATGTAGTCACTCTTTCAATTTGTCAATATATAGATCAAAAAGAGTAGGGGATAAAAGGCAGCGTTGTTTCACTCCAATGCCACTTCTAAAGATTTATGAAATGTCTGTTGAAGTTCTAATTTTGACTTTGACCTCTTCGTAGGGCCTATGGTCAACAACTCTATAATGCAAAGGAATTTCAAGTACTTCCATTCTATGCCACAACTTATCTCTAGGGACCATGTCAAATGCCTTTCTGAAGTCAACAAAGCAACAAAATACTTCTTCTTTGTCCCCTTAAACCTTTTAAATAATGTGTTTCAGTGTGATACCATGATCCACCATAGAATGTTTCGACCTAAAACCTGCTTACTCTTTTGCCTTTTTTTATTTTAATTCTGCCCACTTACTAATTATATTTCTACCATGTTGTTGAAAAGCTTCACAAATAAAGAAATGATCAAAATGGTTCTATAGTTGGAAGGATTATTAATGTCTCCATTTTTAAAAGGGTATTGTTAAGCTACTTGTCAAGACTCTTGGGAATCCTTGTTGAATGATGTTATTGAATATTTCAATGATGTGTGGTGAAAGAGTGTACATTCTCCATTTTAGATATTCTACTTGAAGTTCAACCAAGTCTTTTACTTTCCTATACTCAACTTCTTAATACCAATTTCCACCTCCTACAACATGAAAAGCTTTGTAGTTACATTGATACTAAAGGAGGCTCAACCTCTTATTCTTTCCATAGAAAGAGTTTAATCTATTTGATCAATGTTTTGTATGAACAAAGTGGGGCCTTAATTTATTTTATTAATGTTTTGTATGCACAAAGCGAGGCCTTAATTTATTTGATTGATGTTTTGTATGCACAGAATGGGCCCATGTTTGAATACTTAGAGAGGTTATGCTTTAATATAATTTTGCCTAATGTTTAAAATGTGGTTAATAGTGAAATGGGTTAAAAGCTATGTATGTGGAGTTTTAATCCTGTATGAGATATAAGTTTCGGCAATCAATATTTTTTTGGTTGCAGAGATTATGTCAATTGCAATTAATATTTATATGGTTGCAGAGCTTTTGTTAATTAAGTGATGTACATTGTTCATGATCCATTGTTGCATGTATAGGTTGCAAGTATATTCATCATTACATGTCCATCATTACATATATGTTCATCATCATGTGTATGTGTTGCATGTATATCCATTATTGTATGGATGGGAGCTAGTGAAGTTGTTTTTAATTGTCATATGGATGTCACTTGAAAAGATCACCATTGCATATATATAAGCCATATTGTAGAATATTGTGTAAAATGTACTAGTACATTGTATAAACCAAAGTTTTTATCTCCTTATGAAAAAAAGAGAGAGAGAGAGAAAGAAAAGAAAGAAAGAATAAGATTCTTGACATGTGAAATTCAATGACTCAAAGCGCCTTAAAATGGCCATTGCCGTAATTTTGTCTTATAAAAGGAATTTAACCATAATTTATTTGATCAATATTTTATATGAGCAAAATGACGAATAAGGTTCTTCACCTGTAAAATTCAATGACCCAAAATACCCTAAATGGCTATCGCTATAACTTTGTCTTAAAAAAAAATTAATCATAATGTATTTGATTAATGTTTTGGAGGAGCAAAATGAGGTCATGCTTTAGTTTTGTATGACCAAAATAATGATTAATGTTTTGTATGAGTAAAATGAGGCCATGATTCAATACCATTTTGCACAATATTTTATATAGGATAAATCAATAAGGCCATCACTCGTCTTCAACCACCTCTTCCAACCAGGAAACAGAGGATGTCAAGGCCATCTCTCCAGCCAATTCACCTAGTGGCTCCTGCCTCTATGGAATCTAATACTGAGCAGTTGTGGCATATACAAATTGACATAGATATTCTAAGGGACCACATGTATGAAGACCACAATGAAATTGTTGCCTATTTCGTTGATATTCAATACAGTCAGAATGCCATTAATAAACAGTTGGACAATCTCTGGCGTAGCCAACGTTCCACTAACAACCACTTCCGTAGCCTGGAGGCACGGGTACAACATAATGACTTCCATATACATGATCGTGTTGGCTACTTTGTAGCTCCCCCAGTAATGCCTTCTCATCCCTCTCCTTGATATGTTGCTACCTGTTCAGGTCTCTTTTTGTGTTTCACATAGTATGTTAAGGCCATAGGGCTCTTTGGAAATAATGTATGCAAGTTGTCTATACTGGTATTCTCCACCCTCCAATCTCAAAAAGTCTGGTCGAAATGAGGGAATGAGGGTTGTTGAGAGCATTTTTGTACGCTATGATATTTTGAAAATCTAATGAAATCCATTTTGAAAAAAAAGAGAGTATATTTTAATATAACATATCTAAATATAATAATTTATAATTTATATCATATGTTTATAATATCAATTAGAATTTTTTTATGAATGAAAAATTTTAATTTTTATCAATAAAAAGAATGATTCAAAAAAATCTTTTTTTTTTTTCTTATTATCGCTGCCACAGAGATGACATTACTTCTTCAATTTTTTATACTTGCTCGCACATAGTATTAGTTTGTCTTTGACCAAAATTATGTAGTTTATTCATAGTTTAACATTGAGAATTCATTTTTTGTTAATTTATTTTATTTAAATTTATTTATTTGTAAAGTGACTGGTTGAAGTCTTATTATGGGCTATTTAGTAACTTATTTGTTTTCAATGTTATTTTTTATTAATCTTTTTTCCTTTTTTATTAATTTCCATTTTCATGAATTATAGTTTTTTTTTGTCTATATTTTCAATATAAAATGACTTATTATTATATTAAAAACATATTTTACTAAATTTAATTATAAAAATTTATATATATTAATAATATATATATATATTTATATTAGTTGATTATAATTTTTTTATTTTTGGTGATGGCATTCAACAATATAGTGTTTATTGATTGTTTTATTTTTGTGATGAAATTTTTGGTTTTATTATTTTTTAATTTAATTAAGCTATACTTAAACTAAGCAACATGTACTAGCTACTATGTAGCCTTTGTTTAATTTCAATTTCTACTTTATTTGTTTAATTTCAATTTCTACTTTATTGACATTTAAAATAATATATTCTTATAAAAACAAGAAAGAGGCGACGTTATGCTATACATGGAATTTGCATTGTGAGAATTAGGGATTTGACGTCATTGCAGTGAATGAAGGTAGAGTTAATTTATATATTTCTTAAAAACGATTCAACTGTAGAAAAACAACATTAAAAAACACATATTATATAATAAAGGTTAGTGTCAAGTTATGGTTGATGTTATTGGGCACTTAGATTGTTCGATATTAAATTTTAACGTGTTTACTAGTGTATTAAATTGACGTGTCTACCAGGTCAGAATTTTATGGCTAAGTCTCACAAAAAAATTAATATATTATATTAATGTCATCCACCAATTCTAAAAAGTAAATTTAAATTTGCCATAAAATTTAAATTTATGACCAACAAGATCGTTGGGACAATTGTTATACTCGAGCATCGTGTTTTAGCTGCATCGAAAATAAGTGGCACGGGTTTCAAGTGGAGTAGTTGTTATGAGTATTATTTTTTGTGCAATTGCATTTTGATACATTTTTTTGGGAGACTTTCTCATTATTTGTGATTTGCAACCATAAGTACATATAGAGAGATTATAATAGAATCATGGGTATAGGTTTTAGGCGAGATATGAATCGGAGGTCCACATTCTCAATATTGAATGATAGAGGCAGAGAAATGTTATCTTATTGGAAAGATAAACTAGGATTTATGGAGAAAGTGGTTACTTAGAGTTTGATATTTATTTATGAATAACGTCATCACTCCCAAGATATGCATGAAAAGCAGTGTCCATTAACGTGGTGACCTTGATCGTACAACCTAAATGAAACTAAATATCACTTCCGAATGTGAACTTTCGAAGGGATTTAAATAATAATCTCAATTTATCGAAGTAGTCTATACTTGCAAAGAAATAGAGTGATGTGACCCACCCACCAGCGTTCGACACCCCTCTCTAGCATCCAACTCTTTCCCTAGTGTTCAACTCTATCTTCTCCTCCCGTCAGGGCCCACCCTCCAATGTCTCTCTGCATTGTGGCCCCACCCTCCAACGAGAGTCATAGGCGAGCGCATTCTCCAATGCCCACACCCTCTACCACCCTGCATTAACTACGAATACAATTCAAAACTACTCCAATTCTCGTTTGCACACCTTACTCCAGAGTTCTCCCCTGCAACTAGAGTTGAAGAGTGCCATAGTTCTCCCTTGCAGTCTAAGTTTTCACCTCTGCACGCCATAGTTCTTCCAATCGACCGAGCAAAGAGTTGTTAGTCGAAGGTAACATTCAAACTTTCTCTGACACAATATTATCTAACCAAAGAAACAAGGGATACATGGTTGTGTGCCCCTTGCCTGCAAATCTCTTAAAGATATTTGAATGTTTGCCTTGTCTGTATTCAGTACTAAGCAAGCATCCTTTTTTTCCTCAATTTGATCCCTGACAATCCAATCCACTAGATAAAGAGCATGTCAAAAAAAAAATGGTTTTTATTCACAACATGACATACCAATATAAGTGTCCATTGTTATGCAAATTTATTGTTCTTATACCGAGGTTAGTAAAGTCGGGTGGAGATATTTCACTCTTTCCCATGTCTGACATTTTGGACTGGATGCCTATAAGTAAATTGGTAAACTGCAAATTATGAACATACGAACAATGAAAGGAGAGCAATCACATGAGAAGAATAGACAACGAGCCAACAACACAAGAATCTTTCAAATCCTTTAAAACTTTTGCAGACAGGAAAATTGTATTAATCTGGTGAAATCACAACATACACAAGGTTTTCTGAGAAAATTTCGAACCTTTCTTCCTTCTCCTTCATACATTATAAAAATACACTTTAACTGAGGTCCATAGTATTTAGAAAGGTATGTCCAATTTAATATTACAAAATCTGATACATTCTTTAAAATAATGCTTGATCTCCAATCTAGTTACTCGATATGTACTAGATAAAACTTGGGCATCTAATTGAGAGGAAATCATTAAAACTCCTCGAGATGCTTGTTGTCCTTTGGAGGAAAATCTAGGAAAGATCACTACAAATTAGGTACTCCTGGAAATCTATAAAAATCCCTCAATTGTCTGCATGAAATCTCTGGATTTCCAGGCATCAAAATCTGATCCCTTATCTGTCAAAGTGACTGGGCTACGAAAGAGCATAGGCACACCATTTTCTCATCCATACCTTCTTGAATTGATCCCATAACATTTTCATAAGATAAAATAGTTATATGGCTTGGAAAAAACCCTAGGGTTAACAACTCTGAGATTCCCCTGTTAAACTTTCAATAGCCTCTGTTTCCTCTGCAAGGATTCTCATCTTGTCCTTCTTGGCCATTTCCCTTGTGATTCTTCTGCCTTTCGTTTGCATGCTTTTGGCAACTGTTGGAGCTTGTGGTTCAGATTCTACTCGAAGCCCCTCCTTGGCTCTAGAAGACCTTGCTTCCTCCTCATTGTTAATGAAAATTGGTTCCTTCATATTGGGATTTATTTTAGCCTTCAACCCCAACCTTACTTTGTTTGTGGGCCCAGTTCATGGCCTCCTTGAGTATTCTGCTCCATGGTGAAAATATTGAGGATCTTCACTCTTCTTTCCACCTTCCTCCATGATTTCATCTTTCTTATTCTCTTATACTTCTATCTGGTGTCCTCTAGTCCTCTTGTTATAAACCCTAGGGATTTTCCTCCTGTTAAGGTTTTCTGTGGCTTCTGCAACAGCTTGTTGGCTACTCTTGGCTTGTGTAGCTAGAGCCCTTTCCTTCTTATGTTTTCTAGGAAATGGATGTCCCAATTCCCTCGTTCTGGGATACTTTGTTTGCTTGTTTAACTCATGTAGGTACAAGATTTGGATTAAGTTGTGGTGATATACATCATGCGGATGTAAAACCCTCCTTTTTCTTGCAAAATCCACCATTTTAATTAAATTTTGTTGTTGGTAAAAAGGGAGATTCATCCTATTGAAATTAGCCAAGTGTACCAAAATTCTCATGTGATATAAAATTACCTTAGAGAATCAGCATCACATGTAAGAAAAAACCTTAATCATCCACATAGGTTGAACCACTTTGGTTTTAAAATGTTACTATGGACCCAAATGCTCCAGCAAGGGTCATGACAATCGTCTTTTAAGAAGAAATTAAAGTTCACCCCCTGTAGCATTTTATTTTTGAACCATCTCTCCCCTTTAGTCGGTGTTTTCGTTGCCTCCAAAATACTTTTCTCTATTACTGGAAACCCTAGCCCATGAACCCTAGTGCCAATACCATCAAAGGAGTCAATGAAATCATAAGTGAGTTTAAGGTTATACTTGATGAAGAGGTGAAAGATATACTCTTAGCCTGCTTCTCTGAAAATCGACAGTGCTTGTATTCCATATAGCTCAAATAGAGTTGCTCCATCCGGTTCAGACCTTTTAAGGTTTCCACTTTTTACCATCTTTCCAGCTAGCAATACTTCCCGAGCTTTGACCACCAAGCTTCCTATAGATTGATCTTTGCGTGCTCAACCGCCTTAGAAATGGTTGTTGTCGTCTCAAAAATGTCATTGGATAAAAAATGCCTGTGCCCCCACCGTCTTGAAATGTCGTTGAAATGAGACCACTGCCTTGGAATAACGTTGGAAATGGAACCTGCTAATTTTTGTCTTTATCAAACACTAATTTTATGTATATGCTCATAAAAACTTTAGTATATGTTTAATCCAAAGTTTTTAACTTATAGTTTATTAAACATGACCTTATCAGTTTTTAATCTTTCATGACAAAATATTTTCCAATGCTTAATAACTTAATTCGCACAAACTTTCTCGCTTTTATCATTTTGTAGCATTCTTGTAAGCGCTGGAAAAAGTTTTTCTAGTGATTTTTTGAAGGAGAATTTCAATAATTTGGACTAAAAAACTGACATTGGTCCAACATTACCAACAAGGTGGATGATTGCTTGCTATGAAATTAAAGAAATAACCTACCCCCTTGTTGCCTTACAATCGGTGACCCAACATAATAAAAAAATTTCTGATTCAATAAATACAACAGTAACTTAGGAGGGAATTTCTTGATATATGGGACAATCATGAAGTTTTCAGGGGATCAAAGTTGTAACATCCCTGGTGAAAATTCCATGTAAAAACATATATAAGGCCACGGTGATGGGACATGTATTCCAAGTTGAATGGTGGGGGAAACATCCTAGTGGGTGTTGATTCTGTTTATTATGGCTAAGGTAATTGGCAAAGGCAATGGCTAAGGTTTTGGAAAGGCGCGAGACATTAATTGGCATTTTTTATGAAAATAATGGTAATTGGGAGAAAAGGAGGTGAAAAGTCACAGGTTGCATGTGAAGAGGAAAATAATGGAAAATGAAGAAAATAAAGGACTCGTTGATAAAAAGGATTTTGAGGATCAGTTGGTAAGCTTTTGACAGGTTTTGATGGAGCTCTCTTCTATTCTCTCTCTCTTTCATATACTTGGAGACTTAGAATTTTCTTGGAGCACTCTTGGAGGGTGTGGCATACTTGGATTCTTGGAGCAAGAAGGCAAAGGAAGAGAAGGAAAGCGCAGGAGGACATCAGGATCAGCGGCTACAACGGGTTTTTCTTGCAGGTACTGAGTTGCATGTATGTTTTCCTCACTAGTTTTGGCATGCATGGCACATGCATGTGGTTTCTTGGTTATGATCTGTCACTAGCATGGAAGATTGCCTGGATTGACATTGGATTTGCCTAGCTATGCCATTTCTTGGATAACCATGGAGATTGTGGGTTTATTTCCTTGTTTTATTTTGGTTGGTTCTCATGTTTCCTTAGCTTGGTTTGAGTTACTATTTCATGGAGCCTTGGTTGGACAAACGTTTTGGAGCCCTGTAACAACTTGGGTTGAGTTACTAGTCCCGTAACCTTGGTTGGACAAACACTCTAGAGCCCTGTAACAGCTTGGGTTGAGTTACTAGTCTCGTAGCCTTAGTTTGACAAACGCTCTAGAGCCCTTGGTGGGTTGAGTTACTATTCCTAGAGCCTTGGTTGGACAAACGCTTTGGAGCTCGGCGGCAACTGTGGGTTGAGTTACTAGTCCTAGAGCCTTGGTTGGATAAACACTTTGGAGCCCAGCGATAGTTGTGGGTTGAGTTACTAGTCCTAGAGCCTTGGTTGGAACAAACGCTCTAGAGCCCTGAATGGCTAGGATAGAGACCAATCAGATGATGGTTTTGTGATGTATGACCATGAGGTGGAATCATTGTTTGATGGGTTGAGGTGGATGGCCTTTGGAAGCCTTGTATGAGTTTTGATTGATGTGCTCTATGAGATCCCACATTCATGCTTAGAATATGGCATGGGGATGAATGGCTGAAGAGAGATTTGGCTCAGCCATTCTACAGTCGGGTGGAACGTGGAAGTCCCATCCTAGGTTTGGATTTTGCATCATTAATGAAAGGTTATTTCTCCTTGTATTTATATGAGAATTATGATGGATTATATGGTTGTGATTTCATTAGTATTTTTGTCCCTATTATGCCGGTTATGCATGTATTTTATGGTAGCAACTATGTAGGACTCTCATCGATTTCTTACTTGTTATTGAATGATCAATGTATCTATGACATAATGAATGAAATGGCAGCTAATCTGATAAGGAGACAATGCTTCATAGGGAATCTTATATAAGTATGAGACCCCTATGCTCAAATCTGTTATTTACACCTATAAGTTGCATATTTACTAAGTGTTTGACAAAATGTTTGTCATGGTTAGGAGTGGTTAGGTCAAGCCCTTGATCAAGTTTTGTGTTAGATGCTTTCCCTCGGTGTCATTTATTGTCTTGGAAAGTCTCATTAAGTTCTAGGCATTGGTTTGGAGACTAGCTGTGAAAAGTGGCTTAAATCTCGCAGTCTCTGGCATAGAACTGGCTTAAAAAGACTGCAGTCTCTCCCTTGTTGGCATTGTGGGAGCAACTATAGGGTTCCAGTTGCATGCATGCCTTGTCATGGGAGTGACTTTAGGTTTAATTCATTGAAATGCTAGGTTAACTTAGGTGTTGGGCACCTGGAGTGATGGATTAGCTCTTGGGGGTCCTGAAGCACCTAAGGGAGGTCTGTAAGATCTTTTATTGTTGACTCCATTTCCTCAAGGTTACCTAGGAGGCTGAGTCTTATCATAGTGGCCTCTTGTCGCACGATTAACCCGACTAATCGGTTGCTTGGGTAGATGCGGGAGGAGGGTGTTACAGAGTAGTATCGGAGCCAAGTTGCGCTCTCCTTGGGCTGTGTGTTGATCATGCTTTCATGTTGGTTGCATATTGTTCCTTATGAATGTAGTCCATTTGCTTGTTGCATTTGCATGGTGTTAATCATGGTTGTAGCGATGTCACCATGTGAAGGTTGAAGGTGTTGTCGTGGAGTATGTCTTCATGTGTGTAACGTTGATTATGCATGTCAGTGTTCACATCTTATCAAGTGTACGTGATGTGATTGTTGTTGTCCTGCATGAGTTCATGTTTTGTGTAGTTGATTTGGTCTCCTATTGGTCTGTCACATCAACAAGGAAAATACAAGCAAGTGCTCGCGGGGAACTCTACTTAGTTCAAATGACCTATATCTATAACCTGAACCTTGTTTTTGGCTTGGTCCTGAATATTTAAGGTCTATGTTCGTTGTTCACCTGTCAATTGGAGATGTGATGTGAAAGCAAGGCATGATAGCAAAACTAAACTAGAAGACCTTTCAGTTTCTGTTAAAAAAGAAACAACCTCTCTTTCCCATAAATTAAGTAGGGATCCCTCATCCTCCTAGGCATAATAAACACCCAATAAATAAGCATCAATGCACACATAAAATAAAATAAAGGGTAAATTATTGAGAAAGGCTTCCTGCAAAGAGAGGTGATGCAATGAATCCACCAGGGTACTAACCAGGTTCGCTAGCGACAGAGCAATGTTTGTGATTGCTTGAAGTGACTCCACAAGGGTACTGTCCAGGCCTGCTGGTAGCAGAGCAACGCCAAAAACCCATTTTAAAATTCTGAATACTATAAGCCCTCTGCCTTATTCTTTGCATCATAATTAACTACTAGCAAGACCTAGTTGAGACACATGGGAAAGGCATATCTGTAAAGGTCAAGGTAATGCAAGAGGTACCCATAATGGTTGTTAAATACTTCCTTGCACTTTATTCATACTTTATCTATTATAGGGACGTGTCTAGAGATGTTGGTTTCTACTAGTGGTTTGCCAATGGTTGTAGTCGCTACAACAACACCCAAAATTTTTGGGCATATCCAAACTTTTGGGCCCCCCTTCTACTCGCCGCAGTCTATTGGGGTTTTAATAAGGTTTTCAACTAGTTACTCTCCTCGCGACCCTTCTTATCAAACCCTATTGATGTACCCACTCACGCGATGTCGACTACACTCATCTATCATGTTTCATCTCGTATTTTGACTTTATGATTGCATTAGGGTTTTAGGGCATTTGTTGCTTTAGTGATGCACTAGGAGCCTTATGCACCCACACGCCTTTATCCCTCTACCATGCACATCATAACAAGGTAGGAGCATCTTGTATTGATGAAAGTCACCTTTGTATTTTAACCTCACCCATATGCATCCATGTGTGCCCTCTCATTAGCATCACATTGCACTTGCATTGCATCATTACAATAACCCCTTAACATATCAACACCTCCATTACCATTAGGTTAATGCATGTGTTCGGAACTAAACAAGCTTGTATAAATAAACACAAAGGTAGAACATGACATATCACAATTTGTAAAGAAACTTTAAGCACTTATGCACACATTCATGTGTCACAGGCTTTGGTTTACTTTGAGTTATAAAATATTATTATCATATATAAATCATTTAATTAACACATTTTTATTTTTTTGCTATCCAAGGCAAGTGAGGCAATGCCTTTTATTTTGTATCAAGACATAGTCAAAGGGTCATTGCTCCTATACGTCTAAAGGATATATCTTAATGCTAGATATATGAAGCAAATTTTAATAGTCAACATTAATGTTTGCTATTGTAGATGTGTCAGGGTTATGAGCATAAATCAAATTTATTTAGTTTTATCTCAAAACAAGTACAAAGGAGTTCTACCTTTTGGCAGTCACACTATGGAGACATGACCTTTTATCTTTTTATGGCAGTCTCATGTTGGAGACATTACCTTATCCTTTTGGAGGCATCGAAAATTCATATTCCAAATCCCTCTCAAAACACATAAGTCGCCATCGTAATGACCAATGCACACTCTCAAATTATATACAAGGCATAAGTGGCACCAAATAGGTCAGACCATTCAAATAGGGCAACACAATGGAACACATGATCTAACATAAAGAAAGGAATATTTAAAGGAAAGTGCATGCCCATGTGATGAATTTATAGTCATGCCGGCACACAAGAAACACATAAATGTTGTTCTTTCTACTGCATTTTGTTCTAAAATGTTGTGTTGAATGTGCATTGTCTTATCCATCATCTTTTAAATATTTTGTTTTGTCACAAAATATTTGGATTTAAATAATATATTTAAATGAAATTCATAATTCAAAGTATTTATTAGAATGATTTATAAATCCATCATGTTTTCCAATCCATGTACTATTTCAAAAACCACGTCCTATTTCTCTTTTTACCTTCCCCTGTAAATTTCCTTTTACTCTTGTAAATCTTTGGATGGATTTCCAAAATAATGTGTTGTTTTTTTGTAAATCCATGGCTGGTAAAACATTTACTTTTTGACTTTTATCCTTGTAAAAACAATAATATCTTGCTTCTCTGCTAAAACTCATTTTTGCTTGTCCTCTTATGTGTAAAACTCATTTAGATGAAGCTCCTCATTTTTCCTCACATGTACATTTACTATTTCCTTTTACTCTTGTAAATCTTTGGATGGATTTCCAAAATACATTTACTTTTTGACTTTTATCCTTGTAAAAACAATAATATCTTGCTTCTCTGCTAAAACTCATTTTTGCTTGTCCTCTTATGTGTAAAACTCGTTTAGATGAAGCTCCTTATTTTTCCTCACATGTACATTTACTATTTCCTTTTACTCTTGTAAATCTTTGGATGGATTTCCAAAATAATGTGTTGTTTTTTTGTAAATCCATGGCTGGTAAAACATTTACTTTTTGACTTTTATCCTTGTAAAAACAATAATATCTTGCTTCTCTGTTAAAACTCATTTTTGCTTGTCCTCTTATGTGTAAAACTCGTTTAGATGAAGCTCCTTATTTTTCCTCACATGTACATTACTTTCATGAACATACTATTGCAAAATTTTCCTCTTATTTTCTCTCGTGTATTTATTTTATCTTGCTTCTCTGTAAAAACTCATTTTTACTTGTTCTCTTATGTGTAAAACTCGTTTAGATGAAGCTCCTTATTTTTCTTCACATGTACATTACTTTCATGAACATACTATTGCAAATTTTTCCTCTTATTTTCTGTCGTGTATTTATTTTCCAGCACCCATGAATTTCTTTTTTCCTATAACTGTAAAATTATTTTACTCCTTCACTTGTCATTTCATTTCACCCACCTTGCCTTCCATTCCTTCCTCTAAAATTTGGTTTCGCTCGATCTCAGCCTCACATCCACACAACATTGGTTTCGCCTGATTCAGCCTCCTATCCACACAATATTTATTTCATAATCGCATGAAATCCATTCCCACCATATTTATAAAAGTCAAACCAAAACAAGGGGATTAGAAACATATTCATAACCATAGATTATAATATGCACACATCTCAATGCCTTTAACGTTGGGGGGGGATTAATGCATGAGTGCAGGGTGGGCCATAGGCCTTCACTTTTAGATTTATAATGAATAAAGGAATTTTCATGTTTTTTAGAGTTTAGATTTATTTATTTATTTTTTGAATTAATTTTAATACTTCAAAATAAATGATTTCTCACTTATGCCTTCTTCTTTGTTTTGTGGTGCAGACTTCAACTTGCTCTTGCCTTTGATCCAGGAATTGGATTTGAGTGCATGATATATTGTTGGAAAACTGCTTCTGAGCTCTTTCTGATGAAAATACCTGCATTCTGATCTGATCCAAACATTTACATGCAAAAATCTCCTTAAATCTTGGTACTTGGTGTCTCTTTGGAAATAATTTGCAGGAAGAAATATTATTTACAACATCTCAAACATAATAATGATCAACTATAATCAAGCAATCCTATAAAAATTATAGGATTGTAACAATGGCTCCAGCTAGGGATGGCACTTCCTGGTGAAGTGTCAAGAACACCGTAGACTAGTAGCCTGATCCATTGGGCCGATCGCAAATCTGCAACCTGCTTTGTCATAAAAATCTATGTGACTGATACTCTTAAACTGAAATCAAAACCGTTATGCACACTGAAATCTAAAATATACACTGAATTGAAAGCTATATTGAAATCTGAAACTGAAACTGGAAAGAATGCTTTGAAAAGCAAAAATGCTCAAGGCACTGAGCTTATTTTCACTCTTCCACCTACTATAATCTGATGAAATGATTACCGTATCAAGTGATAACAAACATCCAGTTCAACCATTCAAGAAAATGGATACTTAACTCAACTTTGCATTCCACTTCTTTAGGTGGAAAAATAAATTCAGAAAATGGCAATTCAACTTTTCCAATGGATCCAATAGTTGTATTGATGAATCTGAAAATTCTTCCTACACCAATGACTGCAATAAACTGACCAAAGGATCATGGAAAACATGCAATATAAGATCTTTAGGATGATTTAAAACAGGAAAACAAACCTCATTCCAAACTGTTGTTTGGCTTATGTGTTCAAACTGATTCTCTTCAAACATAATGGGAGAAAATTGTTTTTCCTTGTTATTATTCACTGTAGTCAAGTGTTCTGAATGCTCTTGAATCTCCTCAAATATGACAGCAATATCATATGCAACAGGAAAATCCTTATCATTCGCTTGGTCACACAAAAGCTTACAAGGTAGTTGCAAACACTCATTAATTTCAAGTGAAGGAATATGACTTGCATCAATATTTTTCCTTTCTTCATTAACATCTGGGGAAGCAGCTAATGATTGAGAACTTTTATTATCTTCTTCAAGGGCTATAACTTGAGACAAGATATAACATGAAAGAGAATTGGAGACAATATCTTCATCATGCAAATCTGATTGGTCTTTAATCACTGAAGAAAACACTACTTGTTGAAATTGTTCTTGTGGATCAAGAGAATTAAGCTCTGTTGGTTCTTCTTTCGGATCACAAGACTGTTGTAAATCAACAAATGAATGTTCAACAATATGCTCAATTACCTTTACTTGCTGATTAGTAAAAGGAATTTTTTCTTTAATTTGATCTTCTGCAATTGAGACAACCACAGTGTTAATGTGTTCATCCATGGTATCTAAAATATCCTGCTAATTTTCATTGTTGTCCTCTTCTTGATTGGGTTCAGGCTACTGAATTTCTTCCTTAACCTCTGGCTAATCAGTTTGTTGTGGTGTTGCAAGAATTATTTCATGTGGGGAATCTTCATGAACATATAGACAACATACATCCTCTGTTTCTTCCTGAGGGGAAGACAATTCAAGCAAGACTTCTACTTTTTGTTCATAATGTTGAAAATGATTTCCATCTAAAGCCTCTAGTATTTCATCGTTTGTGAATTGATCATCATCATAGTAATCTTCCAAATATTGAATAAAACTTTCAAAATGATCACAGTAGTTTTGAATCAACAACAAAGATGGATAATCCTCTCTGTATTTCTCACAAAAAACAGTATGAAAATTCTTTAACTAACATATACTAGCAGCAGGAAGATTTTCATACCAAGATCTAGCCTTTTCCTCCAAAGTTTCCATAAATTTTTTCATAAGACAATCTTCATGAAATTTGACTTTAAGCTTACATATGTGCATATGAAACCTCAATAAATGTACAACAACATCATCTCCTTTTTTATCTTTAAACAATGGAAGATAATTTAACCAATCAATGTTGGGCATGGGATTTGGAAAACCTGGAATTCTTGATTTGTCCATAGGAGCATACCTGCATTGTATTCTTGAACTCATTTTGGAAACAATCAACAACGTAATGGAGTCACCGTAAGTACTTTACAATTCTGGATTTTTGACAATGGAGTCGCCATGAAAACTTTGAGCTCTGGATACTTTGAACGTGGAGTCGCCAGGTGAATGATACAACTTTCTTGTGTCTAATCACTGTCCACCATCAGTAATCAGATTTGGAACTTGATACACTTTTATGGGCTCTTCCCCAGTATGGTTGCCACTATATTGTCGTTCTGTATTTTTGAGGTTGAGGGAGTAAACACATAGGACAACATCAAAACCACTTTGGAAGCTGGGATCTAGCCCTGCTAGCTTTAGAGAGGGATATCTCTATAAAATTTAGCTTTGTTTTATGTGAATTTTAGGCTAGTTATGACTGTACTGATTGTTTTGATTGAATGGTTTGGTTGATTTAATTGCTATAATTCCATTGGGCATATGGAGTCTAAAGATTAAACTGGATTTGCACC
Source organism: Pinus tabuliformis (assembly GCA_031772625.1). Lineage (NCBI taxonomy): Eukaryota > Viridiplantae > Streptophyta > Pinopsida > Pinales > Pinaceae > Pinus > Pinus tabuliformis. The sequence goes on along the minus strand of CM062807.1, from coordinate 715,400,728 downwards.
AAATTTTAGAGGAGTTTCATAGGGCAAGTTAGGTTGCACTAATTGGATCTTTCATAAATCTAAATGGATTGTGAAATAGCAGAAATGTAAGATTCAGTAGAAATTAAGGAGCAATTAAGAATTCCTTAATTTGACTTAGCAGAAAACATGTAAATTACTAACAGCCAGAATAGGGTGCTATAAATAACATATCCTATTCATCACAGTTTCTGTTAAGTAATTGAGATTTTAAACATAAAAATTACTAACTGCTGGTGCTATAAATAACATATCCTATTCATCACAGTTTCTGTTAAGTAATTGAGATTTTCAGAATAATAGAGAAAGGAAAACAATGTTTAAACATTTAAGCTCAAGAAACACGTCACCATTTTGTACACCACATGAATCCTGTGAAAATGTCCTTGTATTACAATGTTTAAACATATAAGCTCAGAAACACGTCACCATTTTGTACACCACATGAATCCTGTGAAAATGTCCCTGTATTATTGATGCTCGAGTACTTTGAAAAATTACAATTTTGCAGAAGAAATTATATTCAAAAATAAACCCGTAATACTTTTTTTTTCTAAATAAAATTATTCTATTAACATGAAAGGGGTAAAATTACATCTAGACCGTAGTAAAAAACAACTACCCTGTAGGAGCGGCAGAGAAAAGCAGAGACACTGTCCATGACAGAGAGTTTAGCTGAGAACTAGAATTCAAATCCCACGTAGGGGAGCAAGTATTGACCTTCTAACTGTGCTTACAAAAATTCAAAGAAACATGCAGATTGAACCATATCTTGCAAGTGTGGATCCATTTATCCGCATGAACCAAAAAAAAGCCTGATATTATGGGCTGCATTACAAGTGACAGGAGCAACAGAGAGAGATCTACACATCTGGACGCTCTTCCACAATTCTGCACCAACCGAACTCAGGAAGTTCCCTAGCACAAGCCGCTTCAGAGTCATCCCTAGCACGAGTTGCTTCAGATTCATCCCTGGCGCGAGCAGCAGTAACATCAGAAGGACCAGGAGCCATTTCCATCACCACGTCCGAGGCAAAGTGAACTGGAATCTCCGGAACCTGCACAGTGAGAGGATTCGGCACAGAGACAGGGGTAGGGCCCTCTTGCTGGGCACTGGAGTCGCCCACCTCCTAGGCTTCTTCATGAAATATCACTGAGATGTGGGCCATTATCCTTGGACGAATCTGAGTGCAATTGAAAGAGAAAATAGCAGAGCCGAAGGAGGGAGACGACGAGGAGTCTGGAGGGTGGTGGCTGGGGAGATGGACGCGCCTTCTCCCACTGCGAGTGCGGGGGTAATGGTCGACAGTAAGGTCACTGGATAGGGATGGAGAAGTGGAGGTCGCGCTGGAGGGCGCACGCCGAGGAGTTCTTCTGCGACTCCTCATCCTATGGCACAAACGGGGCATCAAACAGAACGCAGCAACTCTATCAAAACAGGACTGCTCACCCACCGCCACCGAGCTTAGGCTGATTAAGAAAGCATCTGAACAAAGGCAGGAGACCTCCAGAAGACACTGGGGAAGAAACAGGGGCGGCTTCTCAAGATTGCGTGAGCAGAAGCAAACCCACAGGGCGATAGACCAAGACAAACTATAACTAGACCAAAGCACCAGCAGCTCCAGAACATTCCCATAATTGAACCTGTATTTATCATTCTCCATCCTGCCTCAAATGGCACCCATCATAACTGCTGCATTGAATAGAGCCGAGGCATCACTCAGTGCATAACGTGCGAAGGTGGTAAGGAAATCGGCGGACAGGCTGTGCAGATCAAAGCCACCTGAAGTGAAACCAATGCGCCGAGCGATACCCGAATGCTAGAGTTTAATATGCGCCAGTTGATATGCCATGTGGTACAGGGCAGGAAGGTGTCATCGCACCTCGCCCCACCCCTGTCCCATCACTTGATCGTGCTTGCTAGACACCTGCATCTGGGGTAGTTGCATCCTTTTGGACCAGGATTTTGCATTCCTGTTCTTGTTCATGATTCTGAATGATGTCTAGAGCTCCAGAGAGACGAGAATGCATATTTTCCACTCCCCAGGTTGGCCAGTAGGTCCGCAACTCTATTGCCTTCCCGTTTGACATGATTGAATATGATTGCTTGGTTGGTGTTGAGCGATTTTTCTATAGCATCCAGTTTGGCTTCAAGTCTCCAACTATTGGCTATTTTATGTGCATGAGCTCCATTGAGCAACTGGTTGGCCATGTTGATGAGGATTAGGGAGTCACCTTCTATCTCCAGTGGCTGTAGACCATGTTGTTGGGAGAGGATTAGTCCTTGCCATAAACCCTCCAGCTCAGCTGAGTTATTCGTATCCCATCCAATGTTGCCGAGGTAAATCAGGAGAGGAGAGCCCTTATGATCTCTGAAAATGCCGCCAAATCCTGCTTTGCCGGGATTACCCTTAGAAGCTCCATCAAAGTTGAGCTTGAATCTATGCCTTGGAGGGGGGGTCCAAATGTAGTTTCTGATATTCAAGCTTTCTGATGGCTTGCTAGTGGGAACTCCGCTAGGGAGTTGAATGTTCCAATTTTCCCATATGGCTGCCTCATTTGCCAGCGTGGGAAAGTCATCTGGAAGCCAAGACTTAAGCGCCAGAGTCTCTTTCAGATTGCGATAGAAGTTGTCCAAAATGATTTCTAAAGGAGTGCTTTGGTCTTTGAAAATACGCTTGTTCCTTTCTTTCCATATTGTCCATAGGAGGAGGCCTGGTATTATTCTCCATAAATGGTTGAGAAGTGCGCTTTTATAAGGGCTTTGGTGCCAAAGGCGAATGGAGTTGATAATATCCTCAGACCCTCTGCATTTTCTTTGGCATCGGAAACTAGTCTTCTCCCACAGATGGTTGGCCAGAGAGCAAGAGTCCAAGAGATGTTGAAGTGTTTCCTCCTGAGAACGACAGTTGAGACAAATGGAGGGCCCCTCAATGTTTCTCTTCCTTAGATTGTCCCAAGTTAATATCTTTCGGTGCCCAGTGAGCCAGAGAAATAAGGATACTTTGGGCCAGGTTCCCGGAGCCCAGATTCTTCCCCAGATAGGATCCTTGGACGTTGAGTCTTGGCAGCTAACTTTGTAGGCCTCTTTGGTGGTGAAGGATCCTCTTGGGGTATATCCCCATCTCAAGATATCTTTGCCTTCTGAATATCTGATTCGACGTTTTTGGAGCTCTCTTTCCAAGATTTCTTTTATCTTGTTGTCTGCATTTTCGATAAGCCTGTCGGTTTGCTTCCATTTTCTGTAGCCTTGTTCTATCTCCTGAGATCACTGATGCTCGACTGATTCCTTTTGTTGCTCCTCCCATTCTTGGCACGACGACTGACTGAGGATGTTGTTAAGCTTTGGAAGCTGATTCCAGGCGTCCGTCCAGAATCAGGTTGTGCGGCCGTTTCTTATTTCCCAGAAACTGTGTTGTTGGATTAGTAAGTAATGTTGTCTGGCCGAATTCCAAATTAACGATCCTTTTTCAGAAGAAGTGAACCTAATGAGCTCCTCCGCTAGTCTGTGATTGGCGTATTTGGCCGTCCATATAGCTGCCCAAGGCTTGTTGGGTGCTGCGAGCCATTGCCACCAAATTTTGGCGCCCATGGTTTCATTACTATGATAAGGGTCTTGCAGGAATGCCCCCTCTTTCCTTTGGCTTGCATGCTGTAGTCCATTTGACAAGGGCCCATTTTCGATTTGTACCATGAGCTCCCCAAAGAAAGTTTCGCTGAAGATCTCTGATTCTTTTAAGGACCCATTTAGGCGCTGCCAAGATTGAGAAGAGATAGAGGGGCATTGCCTGAAGCACTGCTTTGATTAGCACTAATCTACTGGCTATGTTCAGGGATCCGTGAGTCCACAAAGTGAGACGAGTTTCAAGTTTCTCAAGGAGCATCCACCAAGAGGCATGCTTGATAGCAGAGTTGATAAGAGGGGCGCCCAGGTACTTGGAAGGCAGGGAGGCTATGGAGAAGCCAAGAAGGCAGGCGATAGCATGTTGGGTAATAGGAGGGGTGTGAAAAAAGAAAATCTGTTATTTGGCTTTATTTATGGTTGTTCCAGAGGCGTCAGAGAAGTCCTTCAGGAGGGATTTAAATATGGGGGCTTCCTGGACAGAAGGGTACCCGAAAAGCATGTTGTCATCAACGAATTGTTGGTGAGTAATGGCAGGAGAATTGTGAACGGAGATTCCTTTGAGCTACTGGGATATCAGTGTTTGCTTGATATGACGACCCAACCCTTCTGCCATTAGCACAAAAAGGAAAGGGGATAGAGGATCCCCTTGCCTGATGCCTCTGGAGGGACTGAATGGTAGAGAGGAAATGCCATTTATGAGGATAGAGAAGAAGGTAGTGGAAATTAAACTCTGGATCCAGCGAACCCACATTGGTGAAAAACCAAAGGCATGTAACGTTTTTTGTATGTAAGTCCAACTTAACTTGTCAAAAGCTTTAGAAAGGTCGATCTTGAGAATCATACCTGCCTGTTTGGAGTTCTTGAGGGAGTGTATGATTTCATGAGTCAGGATGATGCCGTCCAGAATTTGACGTCCTTCAACGTAACCGGATTGTTTTGGCGATATAAGCAGGGGCAGCAGCGGCTTCAACCTGTTGGCAATGACTTTGGATATAGCCTTGTATATGACATTGCAAAGAGTGATTGGGGAAAATTTGTCCGGAGTGAGGAACTATCTTCTTTGGGAATGAGGGCGATAAAAGTTGAATTGAGCGAGGGCAGCAGCCAATGTAAAGTATGCGATTCCTCCACCACTTGCCACACTTCCTCTTTTATGAGCTCCCAGAAAGAGTGGAAGAAAGTAGTGGTGAAGCCATCCAGACCAGGTGCTTTGCCTCCTTCTGTGATTATTTTTGGCACATTTTGAGTGATCTTTTCTATAGCAGGTCGTCTGTCAATTTGGGGTTCTTGTAAGACCTCCTAGAAGTGTAATGAATTCCTATTCAATCTCTGTATGGTTTTCCACTCTTTCCCCTCCTTGCTTTTGAATAAAGGAGAGGATATTGTGCATTCTTCTTTGAATAGTGGTTCTGTGGAAGAATTTAGTGTTTCTTTTGCCCTCTTTTAGCCATCTAATCCTAGATTTATGCTTCCAGAGTATTTCTTCTTGCTTTCTCCTCTCCTCCAACTGATTGTGAATGTGCCTTTCCCGTTCCAAAGTCCCTTCCTTGTGTCCTTCTGTGATTATCTGTTTCTGGAGATCTCTCATTTCTTTGTTTAGTTCTTGTTGAGCCTGAAAGATGTTGCCGAAAGTCTCTTTATTCCAGCGTTTGATTTGGGCTTTCAGAAATTTTAGTTTCTGTTGAAACTGGAACATTTTTTATCCTGCTGGCGCATGGAAGTTGGTCCAATTGGATCTGATGAAGTCGTTAAAGGTGCGATGCGAGAGCCAAAAAGCTTCAAATCTGAATGGGCGTCTAGTTGAGTCTCCTGGCCGTTGCCATTGTAGAGAGATAGGCCAATGGTCAGAACTAGAGTATGGAAGTATAGATGCTGAGAGGTCGCCACCTAGATGTACTGCGTTGTCCAAGATGAGGAATCTATCAAGTTTTGAAGCAATTTGATGCCGCCCCGCCTGACGATTGCTCCATGTGTGCATTCCATTGGAGGTTTGCATATCTACTAGCATATTGTTGTGGATAAAATCTTTGAAGTGGTCATTTTCCTGTTCCATCCTGGTTCGACCTCCCTTCTTTTCCTCTAACTTGGTGATCATATTAAAGTCGCCTCCAGTGATCCATAGAGGATGATCTCTATTGAAGTTAAGTGCTTCGATGGTGTCTAGAAGAGCGATTTTGTTGGCTGCTTCCTGTGGAAAATAAACATTTGTGAGATGACCGTGAATGTTGGTGCCGATTATATGGAATGTTCCCTATATAATGTGATGGGAGGCATGGAAGTTTGAAAGTGTTATTGCTTGTGTATTCCAGGCAATTGCCAAGCCTCCAGATGCACCTGACGCATCCACTGCAACCGAATGACAACTTGGCCAAGCTTTTGAAAGGATGTTTCCCAGCGTTTTGTTGTTGCATTTTGTTTCCTATATAAAGAATATCTGGGGCTGTTCCTGCTTTATCATATTTTTAATCATTATGAGTTTCTCGGGGCTATTGAGCCCTCTTATGTTCCATAAAGTGAGCTTCATGATTCACTGTTAGTGGTGGGTTTGTAATACTTTGTCAATTTAGCATATCTGCCCGAGTCAACCAGGATTTTCCCTATGGCAATAGTTCGTTGGAGATCCGTCTTTCTTTCGCCTTTTTTGGAGTCTTTCGGAAGGAGGCAGCCATCCCATTGACTGCCCGGCTGTATTCCCAGTTGTTGTTGCTGATAGGCTCTGGATATTATAATTTCCAGAGTATTGAGCTGATGCGCCTGGATCTTATCATATTCCTTCTTTCTACATACTTGTTCCAGCTCGAAAGTGTCTAGACCGCTCAAATCTATGCTTTCCGGTTCTTTATCCATGTGTTGCGCTTGACTGCTTCCCTCTGTGATGAGAGCTAAGTGCATGGTTTGGCTTTGGGGATCGTCAACATCCATTTCATTGGACTTCCCTTTAGGTTTTTTGTAGAAACTTTGGGAGTCCCACTGAGGATTTTTGGAGACATGGGATTGGGAGAGGAGGCTGAAGGAGGGATCAGGGGGGATGGGATGATCGGCTGAGGGAATGGTACAGAGTTCAGGGGTGGGTCTTCTGAAGTTTTTGCAAGAACCTCGAAGCTGTTGCTCGTGGAAGGGATGGAGGCAGCATCTTGCTGGGGATTTTTCCCAGAGGAAGGTTTTTTGTGCGATCTTTTACGGCTTGCTACCTTAGTGAAGCCTTCATGGTCCGTCTTGCCTGAGGGATCAGAGTCTTGGGGTTTCACATTGAGAGGGAAGTCCCTAAACAGATGCCCAAGGGCATGGCACTTGCGACAACGAAAGGGAACATGTTCAAAATCTAAGGGTTGAATCCATTCATAGTCATCATGGAAGAGACTTACCGATTCTGGCAGGGCTTGGTCCAAGTGCATGAAGACACAGATGCGTGCGTAGGAGGTGTATCTACTCATCTTCGTTTCTTCGGCAATTTTGACAAACTCTCATAGCCCCTTCCCTATGTCTCTGAGAGATTCTTCATCCCAGTATTCCGTTGGGAGCGAATACAGTCTGATCCATACTGGCGCCCAGCTGAGATCCTCCTTGTCAGGGTTGAAACGCTCTCTCCATGCTCTTGAATACAGACCAGCAGAGTTGAAGAAGTAGGGACCTTCGTCCATTATCCTATTTCGATCTTCGATGCAGATAAAAATCGCCGTGAAAAACCCCTTTGGGCCTAACTGTAGGGTAACCTGTCCTTTGGGTTTCCATTTGGCTGAGATCCATCCTTGCAAGGCTTTTTCCGTTGGCCAGAATCCAATGAATTTTCCAATGAGCGCATGGTCCTTCATGTATTGGATCCGACCATTGATTCTGTGGCTGGGGAGTTCTATTTTGGGTATTTCAGCAGCGACAGGTCTACATGTCGATGAGGTAAACTTTGACGTTTCATGTTGCTTGGACTTTCCTTCTTTCTCTTCATTGTTTCTGTCAGGCTGCTCAGAGGAATCTTTTTTCGTTTCCTGCATTCGAGGGTCCCTGTTGTTCATTTTATCCTGTTTAGGTCCCGGAGGCTCGTTCGTGTTCATCTCTTGAGTACCGCTTTCAGAAAAAGGGGCAGGCATTGGAACCCCCCCAGGGGGGAAGCTGTTGTGGTGTAGAGAATAGTAGCTAGTTGTTGTCACGGGGTTGTGTAAAGACGTTGAGAGGGGGCGGCGATAAGACCAGGTTGCGCCATTGTAGAGGCGTTCCAGAAACCTAGTTGCAGAGCTGCGCACTCATCCCACCATGAGCCTCACCCGTAATACTTTTGAAGATGAAGTATTTATAAATTAATTTACAAAATATCTTGAGATCTTCTGGTAAACTAATATCAAATCCCAAAAAAGGAATTGTTTTACAAAATATTCTCTAATAATCTTTGGAAAAATATGAATAAAAAATTGTTACAAGCAATATCTACCAAAAACATGTAGATATTTCCCAAAATACAAGGAAGTTTCTACTATTTATGATCTTATGTTGAGCCTTTAAAGTGAATTGTTGCTGACTGTGGCTATTTCTGGAGAAATCCTACATAATAAACTAAAGATAAGATAATATCTCTAACTTGTCTGCTAGAAACTCTGAATTGCCTACAAGTATTCTGCATTCAAATATGGAATTGGTTTACTGACAGCTGGAAATCTGTTATTTCTCGCATTCTGGTGGTGACTGGGCCTTTGAATGAGCAATGTTGTTTGTCTTACTGGCAGATGTTTGTGTTGTCTTTGTTTCTACTGCATTCTGTTATGAAATGTTGTGTTGAATATGCATTGTTGTCCTTGTTTATCTTGGTCTTGTCATGTGCATTGTCTTATCCATCATTTTTTAAATATTTTGTTTTGTTACAGAATATTTGGATTTAAATTAATATTTCCAAATATTTAAATGAAATTCATAATTCAAAGTATTTAGTAAAATGATTTATAAATCCATCATGTTTTCCATATATTGTTTCAAAACTCCATGGGCTGTTTTCAAAAACCATGTCCTGTTTCTCCTTTTACCTTTCCCTCTAAATTTCCTTTTACTCTTGTAAATCTTTGGATGGATTTCCAAAACTACGCATTGTTTTTTTGTAAATCCATGGCTGGTAAAACATTTTTGTTTTGACTTTTATCCTTGTAAAAACAAAAATATCTTGCTTCTCTATAAAAACTCATTTTTACGTGTCCTCTTATGTGTAAAACTCGTTTACATAAAGCTCCTTATTTTTCCTCACATGTACATTACTTTCATGAACATACTATTGCAAAGTCCACCCTTTGGTTAAATGTTGGAGGGGCATGAAATCCAATAACATCATTAATCCAAATCCATATGATAGTATGAAAACCACAAGTCCATCAAAACATATTAATAACCATAGATTATAATATGCACACATATCGATGCCTTTACGTTGCGGGGAATTAATGCATGGGTGTCAGGTGGGCCATAAGCTTTGACTTTTGGATTTATAATGAATAAATGAATTTTCATGTTTTTTAGAGTTTAGATTTATTCATTTATTTTTTGAATTAATTTTAATACTTCAAAATAAATGATTTCTCACTTATGCCTTCTTCTTTATTTTGTGGTGCAAACTTCAACTTGCTCTTGCCTTTGATCTAGGAATTGGATTTGAGTGCATGATATATTGTTGGAAAGATGTTTCTGAGCTCTTTCTAATGAAAATACCTACAGTCTGATCTAGTCCAAACATTTACATGCAAAAATCTCCTTAAATCTTGGTACTTGGTGTCTCTATGGAAATAATTTGCAGGAGGAAATACTATTTACAACATCTCAAACATAATAATGATTAGTTATAATCAAGCAATCCTATAAAAATTATAGGACCCTAACATTACCTATGTGCCAAGAAAATGAATGTGATAGGGTCTCACTTATCTTGATGAATCATGTTGCAATATCTGCCTCGAATATACATAATAAAATAAAACCTCCAAATGCATTGAGGGAAGTTAGCGAGGGGAAACATAGGCCTAACCTTGCAAGGTGAAAACTCCACGACAAAAAGGTGCTTGTAGTTGCTTCTAAATAAGGGGAACTGCATGAGGGAACATCAGGTACTTGGGGCATCGATGACACCCAGAAATTCCATTTGAAGTTACTGCAAAGGTGCGACTCACCTTTGCTTATATTTTGAAGTAAAGCCTGTGTTGTTGATACAAGCCAAAAATGAAAATGAATAAGCATAGTGATGTCGCCATTCGTACTCTCATCAAGTCACATCCCTTGTTTGTGATCTCTCTCCAACTTGCAAAGTCGTAATGGAGAGCCTCAGACAAGCAACAGAGAAGTGCAACTCTCGCTGAAGTGCGACTATGTAACTTGGCTTTGAGAGGCCATGTTATCCACAAGTCACATTTACGTGTGCCATATGTGTGATTAAATCATCCGCAGGTCGCAAAGTCATAATTTAAAGGTTCAAAATACATCTAGGATGTGCGATCCACACAATAATGTGACTATGCGACCTAATATAGGTGATGGAATCAAGTCACATTCTTAGTCTGCAACTTTACCTAAACAACGTTTCCAACTATGAACCCAGACCAATTTGCTTTTATTTTTATTATATCACCATAAATAAATTTCACTATGGGAACAACATTTCCCTGTTGATTAGTTGATGAATCAAATGATGCAGGAAACAAAATTCCTCATTAGTGATGACAACCATTTCTCATACCCGCTACTCACACATATGCAACTAGCAAGTTGGATTGGGCTTCCTCCTTGGTGAACCACAAATAAGACATAACTGAAAATTGTGATCGATGATGTAAATTTGGAGTGCCACTACCCATAGGTCATAGGTCACATAACATATGGGTTTCAAAATGTGACTTATGCTCATAGCCAATCTTGCGACTCGAGGAAGGGCTTATGGAACCATAAATCACACGTGCAGATTCCAATAAACACAAATTTATAAAATGCGACCTAACCTCCACTGCAAATGTGCGACCTACTCGATAAATGATGTGTGTGACCAACCCTACAAAAGAGGATTGTGACCTAGTCACATCCTTGTTCCCAACACTGCAGTAGGGACATGTATTTTGCTTTTGAAGAACAAGTTTGTGACTTGTTTAAATCTCTAATCAATGCAACAAAGAAATGTGACCTCGATCTCTTAGAGGAAAGTGTGACTTGCTCCAAATTTGAAATAAAACATACAACATTGCTTGGAAAGACATGAAGAGTTTTAAATAAGAGCAACATTAGAGGCTGAAAAGTATGGGATAGTTTAAATAATGTGTGACAAACATGAACGACGCTATATGTTTTCTTCGGAATTAAGAGTCTCATATTGTGACTGGAATCAAGGGAGCAATGCAAGAGAGAACACTCTTCTTAATGGAGTTGTCCTTTACTTGAGATAATGAAAGTTAAATTGTTGGTTTTGCTGTGAGATGCCATTTTCCTTTGAATGCTGCAATTCGTTGATTTTGAATGAATCTCTTTAGTATTGAGAAGAAACTTCCATGGTTTTCCAAAAGAAAATTGAAGTAAGTGGGCCACATACATGTAAAAGGATAGGCCCAAAAACCAGTGAAACTACATGCCTCTCAACACCACAAAACAATGGAATTGCATTCAACATTTTCTCTAGGACAAAGACTTGTGCATTTACGAAACCATGACTTTATGGGGTACCTCTTATATGTTGAAAATTTCAATGGGATCTTTGGGATTAAACATGTGATGGATATATGGCTTAGGTTAAGGGAAATGGCTCTGAAAAATGTGAATGCCTAGGATGAAATAAAAATACCGCAATTAATGCAGTTTTTCTTCAGGGGTCTGTTGTGAACATTTTGAAGTCTAGGAAAAGCATGTAGAGACTACATGCATGGACAACATTGTGTCACAGAAAAGGACTATGCAGGGGCCCCAATTAATGTTTTATCTCAATCACGTGATTGTGCTTTTAATGTCATTTTTTGTTGGAAGGTATCTATAACCATTGTAATTTGCTTGCGGGTGGAAGGTTTACATGGAGAAAGCTAGGGTTTCTTGCAAGAAGTTGATTTCGAAAAACAAGCTATCTAGATCCATGAAGCTACTCGAAACAATCTGACAATCGTGATAATAGGAACATTAGTAGGAAAATCAATATTGAACACAAAAAATGGACCGCAACCATGTTCAGTAGCTCATCGTGATTGTATGACAACATTAGGGTTTCCCATAACTTTCTTCATTCTCCTCACGACCTATCTTTTCTCAATATGTAAATACTTCTTATCATAATACTAGCGGCGTTGTTGAGGTTGATTGGAGCATGTAACAATCACTGGATGAGAGAGAGTAAGAAGGAAGCTCAAGATTTGTGAGGGTATGTCAAAAGTCATAGAAGAAGGTGAAAGATCACCCTCCTTGTTTCTATAAATATACCCTCATGCATCATTTTGAGGGGACTTGAGTGCTTGAGTAGGGGCTAGGATAAAATAGTTGATTTGTGCTTGAGAGCTAGAGGCACTTAGCTCTTGGAAGTTAGTAGGGTGAGTTGTACTGAGGCAAGGGTTTTGTATCAGATAATGGAAGGAGCGACCCATGCTCCACTATTGGGCTTTGATGGTTTGAAAAATATGTACTTGTATTTGCAGCAACTTTAATAAGAAATGATTTATTTTCTGTATTGATTCCCAGGCTTCTTAGCTTGGTTATATTGACTCTTTAGTATTTCCATTATGGTTGTATGTGTGTTTTCATGTGAGTAATACGTTTATGAACTAGTTTGTAACTCATCGCTTGCATGTCTACTTTGAATCCTTGCTTTCTTACTCCATGCCATGCCGATGACATGTTGTGAACTAATTTGTGACTAACCTTTGGCATGTTTTCGTTCATGTATGTCTGATTGGGTTTTGGCTCACTGATCCTTCTTATGACATACTTATTCTTATTTTTGTTGTGACTTGCTTGTACCACTTTCTATAGTTTATCAATCTTGGGATAACTTTATTTCATTATCTAGGAATTTCTCTCTTATCCTCACTTTAACACCTTTTCATTTGACAACTAAGAGCGAAAACATTCATGGTGGCATTTGAGCCCACATACCGGATGGGGCTTCTATCCCAAATAGTGTGAGGTCTAATTAGGACGTCACATCGGGGAAACCCCCTAACTGTTGGCAGAATCCAGCACCGTGAAAAGAATGACAACCCCATTTTATCCCATAAGAGAGAAAACAAACTCTATTATGGTGTGGGTGTGAATTCTTGGTCTCTCAGCTCTTTTCTGGCATGATCCTTTCTTTAAATCAATACAAAATCAATTGGTCTTGTATTTGGATCGTGATGCCTCCTATATCTCCTCTAATGATACTTTTATGGCTTGCATTTTGGTCAGTGTGGATATTCGTGATGGGCTACCTGGCAGGATGGAATTAGGATATGGGATGGGCCCTATTTTATTCAACTACGAATGGATTCCTTTCCAATGTTGTTAATGTCATCAACATGGCCACAATGCAAAATACAGAGTTATGCCTATGCCTAAGAAAATTTTCAAGGACTCGAGATCTCATACTGTGGATGGATTGGGTTCAACCTCGTATTCGATGGCATCTACTCCCATGATGTCCTGCTCGATGTGAAGTGAGGCCACTACTAGGGTTACCTTCTCTGTCCCAATCTTTGAAGGTTCACATCCTAAGTCTATTCCTTCAGCTTCCTCGCCTCCGTTGGTTGAAAGTACTTCATCCATTCCTTTCCCTTCCTTTGTCATTTTAAGTAATGTCTCATATTCTCCTTGTGCTTTATCTTGTCTTTCTTCTCCTATATTAAACCTAAGCACAGTGGCCTTATCACCTTGACCTTTGAAGATTTCCCCTCGTATTGCTTCGTCCCTATGTCATTTTTCTGTGGCCTTAGGATATTTATCCTCAACATCCTCATCATCTTCTTTGTCCTCCTCTAAGTGTCTCCAACCATATGATATCCTTTATAATCTCCGATCTAGGATTGTTACTCGTCAAGGGTTTTCTTCTTGGGTTTTGGATCAGATTGCCCTTTCAGTCGAGGAAAAGAGAGGCAAGGGGCACAAATCTCTTCTATCTACAACATAAGAGAAAGCGATGTGCGATCTGGTTGCTGGCAATAAACAATCCATTCAAGGGGCCCTTAGGAAAATCCCAACCCTGTCTACTATCCCTCAATGAAAATAATGTCCTTCAATTACCAAGGGTTGGCTTGTCCCTCTTAAACACACACACTCAAAAGGTTGGTGGAATCCTCTTCTCCAAACATCATTTTTCTTCGAGAGACCTTGGGTAATGGTAAGTCCATTTCATCTTGTTTGGAATCCATGTTTAAAGGTCGATCCTTCTCTATCGTCAACACTTCGAGACATTTTGGGCGTCTTTGTATGGGTTGGTTATTACATTGGGTCCTTGTTTACAGACTATGGAATTCAAATTTGATCATGGGTCTGGAGCTTTCTCCTTTGGTCTTGCGTTAGGTTGTCACCCTCGTTAATCTTTACAACCCTTCATAAAACCATTCTATTTTTTGGGAGGCCACATTCAACACATCTTTGATTTGTTCAAAAAATTTCATTATTGGTGGAGACCTCAACTTCTCTTTGGGACCGGTTAAATCTTGGGGTCCTTGCGCTTATACTGATCCTCATGTTGAATGTTGTACTAGGTTCACTCTTCATAGTTGTCATTGTCATTATGTAGATATATATTTTATATAAAAGCAAAAAAGAAAGAAAAATAAATTTTATTTTTCAAGCATGGGTTTCACGCTCAAATCAAATTATTATTTTAGATCAGCGTGTTCTTCATGCTTCCAGGGTTTATTGAGTCAAGGAGTCAAAGTCCTATTTGGACCCATTATAGAGAAAAATGAAAAAAAAAAAAAAAAAATATGTAATTTGGGTCAAAATTCCCTCTAGAAGCCAAGTCAGCCTTGTTTCAAAAGACATGTATGTATGAACCCATCTAGGCAGTATAAATAGAGGGAAGTTGCAGTGCTTTTGGACACACAATTTTGCATGAGTTGACATGAAATAACCCAATCCTAGAGAGGAATAACGAAGAAGAGGAGATATGAAGTCTGAATTTGAACAAGGATTTCTCTTAAAGTCTGATTTGTGGAAGTTCTGCCTTATCACATCCCTTATTGAGGATTTGTTGTTGGTCTCTTGTTGATGAATTTGTTGTGCAGAAATAAGGAGGGTTTGACTTGGCAACCAGAAGGATTGGAGTTTTTTGTGGTCATCGTTCTTGGATATCTCACTTTGATTTGATTTTGTAAGAATATAATTGTTTTGGGTTGTCACCTTGGAGGGGTTTTTCCCTGTCTTAGAGCCTATATCTTGCATTCATTGTTCTCTTGTGATCTTCATGTTTATATTTTGATATTTTTTTGATGAAGAAACTTAATGAAGATAAGAAGCCAACAAAGTTCACAAGCAATTATCAAAGAAAGAGAAATATACCCTAATTCATAAGCCTCCTAATCTCTTAGCATGGTATCAGAGCTAAGGTTTGAAAAAGAGGCTTGAATATCACACATTGTTGGAATTTTGATCATTCAAAATCAAATGCATCAGATCTCTCTCTCTCTCTGTGAAACAAGTTCTTGTAGCTTTTGCAGCTTCTGTCTTTGCGAATAGGACAATTTTTGGGCTCGCATTTGTTTAAGAAGTCAACTCCTTAAGTTTTTAGTTGCTCGGTATATAAGCTATGAGCTTGTTATATACACATGGTTTTATGTGCTCATAAACAATAGTGGCATCTAATCACTTGTAACTCACTTATACTCATAGGCCCACATTTCTTGTTACAGTGGGATCATATTTTTTGTTACAGTGGTTTTCTTTTTCACTCACATTTGTTATTACAGAGGCTCCCTTAATACTCCAAGACTTGTATTTGTTACAATGGTGGCTTGCAATGTTTTGAGGATCACAACATGTTACATGACTCGTATGTCTTAGAGGCTCACATATATTTTTAGTGGTTTGTCAAATTATTATGGTTTGTATAATATCTATGAAAAGCTTCATATAAACTTTGTAGCATGGTTCATATACTCTTTGTGAAAACAACAATAATCTACAGTGAATGTCGTTATCCATACTCTGGTTACATTAACATCATTTTTCTACAGTGGCATCGAGGAATCCACCTTGTAGTGGCAGATGTCCAAACGCCCACTGCAGCTATTCTTTCCAAAGAAAGATTCATTCGGAGATCAGCCACCTCTACACTCCCAGATCGCCGTGTGTGAGTCAATCGCTTTGTCCAAACGCCCACTGCAGCTATTCTTCCCATATCTCTGGTTCAGATCTCGCAGGCCTACTCCGGGCGGCACCATTAACAGCGCGCAAGTGAACAGCGTGGTGGGTGGCTCTCTCCTTTCACTTCAGGTCTCGCAGGTCTGGCAGATCTAAATAATCAGTTATAATCTCGCAGATCTCGCAGGTCTACTATTCAGATCTGCGGTTTGGCTTTCGATCTGGTGCAGATCTGCGTAAAATATGGCTCCGAGCTTCGCAAAAATAATTGGTGGCTCATCCGCCTTTGGAGGGCAATCTCCTGCCCATATCGTGAGTGAAGCCCCAGCTCCCACTATCCAAGTGGTCCAGGACTCACTCGACGAAGCTTTGAAGTTCTCTGAAAGTGCCCTCATTTGCCGGTTCAATGGTTTTTGGCCGCGGCTGGCAGCACTCCACACTTGGATCTCGGAGGTATGGAAGCCTATCATTTCTGATGAAATTAATATCTACCCCTGTGCTAGAGGTTTCTTTATAGTAGATTTTGAAAATCCTGAAAGCAGACAATGTATTCTAGATTCCGGCCCTTGGTTTTGGGAAAAATCAGGCCTATTCATGAAGCCATGGAACCCATCATTCGATCCCTCTACAGCAGTGATAACCTCAGCACCAGTTTGGGTGAGATTGCCAAGCCTACCCTTGCATCTCTGGAATCTCTCCTCGCTAAAAGCCATCGGAAATGCAATTGGGAAATTTTACTGCAGGTGCCCAGAAACAGAGGAATATGCCAGAACCACCTATGCACGCATCTGTGTGGAAATGGATTTCAGCGCCGGATTCCCAGCTGAAATAAACCTAACAAGTAAAGACTATGTGTGGAACCAGAAGCTTGATTATGAAAGTGTCCGCTTCAGATGTCGATCGTGCTTTGAGACGGGGCATCTAGCCAAAAATTGCCCAAAAGCCTTTGAGAAAAATTTTGCTAGAAAAAACTTCCACAGATCTACATGGTGGGAAGGAGCACAAAAAGAACACTACACTGTCATCAAAGAAGAATATTCTAGAGAAAACTCTGAGTCACAAGAAATCAAGGAGGAAGGAAACAACTCTCAAAGCAAGCAAGGAGAAAGCCCGCCCCAACAAATCAACAGTGATGAGGATTTGAATACCAAAGCAGATCTCCTAAACCAAACTTCTCCGACTATAGATCGCGAAAGCTATGACACCAATGTCCCAAGAACCAGAAGAGATGAAGGAGATGCAAGACAAAGGAAGTTGGAAGACCGTAGAGAAAAGAAAGAAAGCTACAACACCAATCTCGCCAAGAAAGACGAGGAGCCAAACAAGTAAAAATTAAGAAAATTGTAGGTCCGATAGACCAATTTGGTCTCAGTGGACGTTAACCACCATCATCATCATCATCATCATCATCATCATCATCAATAACATCTCCTAATTTTGGTGGCTCTCTTTCCGTCGGCCTACAATAGTGGCTCAATCTCTATGATACAATGCATATGGCATGGCTCACACTCTATGGAATTCACATTTTCTAAACATATATATTCTTCCTAATTGTTTCTCTATGGAATACACATTTTCTAAATAGAGCGATACATGAATCTATGTCAGAAACTCACGTATGGATCATCCTTGTGGTTCGTTAAAGATTCGTTAACAAATATTATCGTTCGCTATATCTTAGTGGAATTGTATCATATACTCTGAGGCTTGATTAAAATTTTTACACTCTAAAAGGCTCACATTTGGTTCGTTGACATCGCACTATACAAATCATACATATTCAAATGACTCACATAATCTTTACATAGTGACATTGCCCTTGACAATAGTATTGACATCGTTACTTTACTGCTGGAATCTGTGGCATCTCTCATACCATGGCTCACATCCATTGCAGTAAGACAATATTTTGATCATGAGACTGTGGTTTGTATAACATTGATATGGAGAATTGGATGAAAATGATAGCGACAACTTGACAGTAATATTCGTATAGATGACAACTATGGAAAGTCGACCTAACTGTGAGGATTATCAATGCAATAAGAACTACCTACATATTCCCGTGGATTTGTAAAACTCGTACAATATTCTTGAGTGAGGGATGACTATAATCTGCAAGAACAATGACCTTGGTTTATATGACTATGAAGGATTATGATAATTGTGTTCTATGAAAGTTGCACAAGTGACATTCCAGTGACCTTGGCAATAAGATTACTAACCACAGATGGAATGGAGGAGTTTTAAAGATCCTGATCATTATGATATTGAAGCTTGTTGATTGGTTTGTTCAAGATTGATGATTGAAAACTAAACAACTTGAAGAAGAACCCTGATACTATATGAAGAAAATACATGTAGAAGGATGTTGACATTAGAAGAAGCAAGCAGCAAAATTTAACATCTTGATGAGAAAAGCCATCATAATGGCTTAAAAGAATATATGGCAGAAACATGTACACTACAAAGGCGGAAAAAGTAGCAGACACGAGATTGTTGATTGGTGTATTGACCCCAATTGTTTCACATCTATATAATCGTAATGTTGTCCACTACAAATGTATGAACATGAACATGCATAGGAACACACTTCAATGAAAAATTGTTAATGGGAAATAATGTAAACACATATAAAGTCATATACATAGCTTTTGTAATACTGTATGGCTAACGTGAACGCATTTGGTTACATTAAATTTTATATGGTTAATGTAAATATATATACATATATATATATATATAATTATTCCCCTCTATTCTAGTCAGGAATACTCCAAAGGTGACTTACAGCTAAGAACGAGTTATGGTTTTCTCTTTCTGGGTCTGTGTGCAAGTGTTGTAGCCTCTTGAGGGTGCAATGGGTAGCGTATAACAGTGAAGTGATATAAATCCCATCGTGGCTATCCTTCTCTATAATGAATGAAGCCAAAACCATGTTTAGAGGCATTGTACATAATGTTGACACCTAGGCAACGTTCCTCAAATCAAGGGACTAATATTTATATATATTATTTCGAGAGGGGTGTTCTTTATATATATAAGCACATATCCCACGATTGCCTATGACCAGGTTCAATCTTTCTTACTTACTCGCTATGTATTTATTTTCCAAATGAGAAATTACATTTCCTGTGAGTGTTATTACCACATATCCATGATGTGTTAATTTCCTAGGCTGATACTTGAAGTTTATGCTTGTTTGGGTATATTCATTTACAGGGAGCATAATCTGGCAGCTGACAAGCTGTCAAAGGGGGCCGCGCTGATGGAACGTGGAACATGGGAGATCACAAAATTTTTGGATCAGCAAGAACAGAAATTTTATCATAGGCCATATATAGACCCGGGTTATCCTACAGCGGGTCCACCACACTTCTAATATATTTGACTCGGCAGCAACATTACAGAACACAGCTTTATGCAAAAATTTACTCTTTCTTTGAACAGACTGAAGGTTGCTGACAAGCAACACAACTTTTGATAGATAAACAGAGCTCAAAATGTTTATATCAGACAGGAATATATGTAATTTTTGTATCTTTGTACAGATCCACAGCGATCATGGCATATGCTATAGCATCTACATATGTAATCTTTTCATATATTAATGAAAACTTTACGGATTTTTCCAGTGGAAAAAAAAATATTAAAATTTTGAGTGAATTATTTTGCGCATGAAATATATGATAAGGCACCTATGGCAGTATTCAACCAAACTGTCTGAGAAATTACTTCACTGAAACTCAAGCTAAAATAGTTAGAAAATTTGAAGAAAAACCATAAGTTTGTCAAGGTGGGATTTATAGTGGCCTTGATGGGAAATCAAGGTTAGGCCCAAAAATGGGACATCTGTAGCATTTATTGACTTAGGAAACCAACTGTAGAAATTATAAACCAGTTTTATGCACATTTAAATCAATAATTATCACAATGATGTTGTTCTCGATTGGAGGCATCATTGAACACAAAAAATCATAAGATTAGATAACCGTATATCCTCTTCAATGTAGTAGTTGGGATATTAGACTACTACTATGTGCTCGATTTCCACGAGACGGATTGAGTGATGTCCATTATTGTATCTATGGAAATGAATGTCCAGGCACTTTTTTCTGAAGTAGGGTTGGTTAACTTATGTTTAATGGATTAGAACATTTGGAATTAATTGAGGGTGGAGACCTTACCTCTAGAACCCCTCATTGGCTAAAGGGTAGAGGATATTGGTTACCCCAGATTAACCTTCCTCGATGAGGACTTCAGTAAAATTTGGATTCTCTTTGTAGGGTGGAGTCACTGCAACCTAAGGGTGGAGGGTTTTGCCTCTGGATTTCCTTAATAACAGATGGGTGGAGGAGATTACCCCTGGAGTCCCCATACAAATTTGTAGTTGGTTATGATTATGCCAGCAGGCTTTGGAATCCCTGTACCTAGACACTGTTGTGCCAAAAGTTTGGAGATCAAATTAGATCTTTGGAGTCCCTGTACCAGGACATTGTTGTGCTATAAGGGTGGAGATTGGATTAGATCTTTAGAATACCTATAATTGAACTCTTTTGTGCTAGAAGGGTGGAGATCATATTCAATCTCTCGAATCCCTGTACCTAGACGTTGTTGTGTCTGAAAGGTGGATACTAGATTAGATATTTGGAATCCCTGTACCTGGAAATTGATGTGCCAGAAGGGTGGAGATTGGATTAGATCTCTGGAGTCCCTATACCTGAGCAATGTTGTGCCAGAAGGGTGGAGATCATATTAGATCTTTGGAATCCCTATACCTGAGCATTATTGTGCCAAAAGGGTGGAGATCATATTAGATCTCTAGAGTCCCTGTACCTTAGCATTGTTTTTCCAGAAGGGTGGAGATCAGATTAGACCTCCAGAGTCCTAGTACATGAACATTGTCATGCTAAAAGGGTGGAGATTGGGTTAGATATTTGGAGTCCCTTTACCTGAGCAATAATGTGCTAGAAGGGTGGAGATCAGATTGGATCTTTGGAGTATTTGTACTTGAGCATTGTTGTGCCAAAAGGGTAGAGATTGGATTCGATCTCTGGAATCCATGTACCTGAGCACCATTGTGCCAGAAGGGTGGATATCAAATTAGATCTATGGAGTCCCTGTACTTGAGCACTATTGTGCCAGAAGGGTGGAGATTGGATTAGATCTTTGGAGTCTAGAATCACTGTACTTGAACATTGTTGTGCCAGAAGGGTGGAGATTAGATTAGATATCTAGAATCCTTGTACTTGAACATTGTTATTCCAAATGTGTGGAGATTGGATTAGATCTTTGGAATCTCTATAGCTGAGCACTGTTGTGCCAGAAGGGTGGAGGTTGGATTAGATATCTAGAATCCCTGTATATGAACACTCTTATGCCAGAAGGGAGAATATTGGATTAGATCTATAGAATCCTTGTACCTAAACATTGCTAAGATAAAAGGGAGGAGGTCGGATTAGATCTTTGGAATCCCTAAATGTTGAGCTAAGGAGTGACAACTGCAATAACAATATGTCAATGGTTGGGAGGAGAATCGTCGACTATGCCCTAGTTCCCATCCTAAATTCCAAAACATTGAGTGATGTATTAACTATGATAATCAAACATACCTGGACTGTTTCTTACATCAAATCTCGAGAATCTTTGGAATTCCTGGGAGTTGTTGGTTGGAGGAGAATTACCCTTGGAACCCTAGTAAAATACTATAAATTTAACATTTATATACAAGGTGGAGGTGGGACAAACCTTTCCAATCCCTGGTCTGGCCATTGGGATAGTCTTCACAAGCTAAGGGGTGGTAACTGCATTATTTTCAATTGGCCAATGGTTGGGAGGAGAATTATTAACCTTATCTCAGTGCCCATTTTGAGTCATATGGTATGAGAATTATGAACCTTATCCCAATGCCCATTATGAGTCATATGGAACTATGTATCTAACTGACTATAATTGCTTGGAAAGTTCACTAAATACCAGATAATTCCTAGTTTGCATGGTAGGAGATGGATTATGTAGTCATGGATAATGCCATATTAGGCTTTGTTGTGAGCCCATATGCTAAATGTGCCTCCACAAGTTGGATGGTTTACACACCATTGTACATAGCATATAGACTTCTTGTACAATAACAACATGTAGAACTCTGGGCCATTATTGCTCCTAGGAAATGAAAGTTGAATGTTCTCATAAGCCTGGGCCACTAGATGACAAATAATGACTTGAAATATTAAAAAGACTTGATGTAAAGCACTTGAATGGTTTATTTACTCAAGCTCATGTCATGGTGCATGGTTTTGATGCTTGAAACTAAATTTTCTCGATGTACCTTTGTCCTAGTACCTTCTTGCATGGGTCTTGGTACCCCTCTGTAGTACCTTGTTGATGGTATTGATGACCATCCTGTAGCACGAGTCTTTTCTCATCATGGAAATTTTATAGAGCAGTTTATAGTGATTGTTATGCACCATCTCGCAATAATAAAATATATAATCCAATTATTATGGTACAACAGTTAGGTAGGTAGGTTTGGTCCTTACAGGTTTCGTGGTACATTAGGAATCGGTTCCTCGTAGCAACCACTTCTCATGATGGGAGAAAGGGACCAAAAAAAAAAATCGTTCTCTTAACCACATAATGTTTCTTGGGTTAACGTAATGACCATCCCTAGTCATGTAAGGGGTTTATGATAGAGTTGGTCATGATAGATTCGATGTTGATCTAGATGAATTTCACTTTCCCGGTTGGATAAAAAGAGCTATAATGAAATTCTACCTTGATTGGTTAGAAAAGATACTTTTGATGACTAATATACTACAAATGATCATTGATGGAAAGAGATAATTAAGGTTGATGGCAAGGACCGTGTCACGAAGATAGAATTTTGGCTCCATAACATCTAGGAAGGTCGAAGCTTAGGAATGATATGATGATATAAGAAGAAAAATCCTTGTAACTACTACTTAAAAATCTCCATGACAGAACATGCAGCTGATGAATGAAACAAACAAAGATTATGATTGAAGTCTCCTTGATTACGAGGGAGCAAGGATTACCTCTCTTATTGAGAGGGAATGATGAGGGACACCATATTCTCCATGTGTCATGCACTAGAACAGGACTAACAGTCATAAGTCTTAGTGAAGGCATTGGTAGGGATAATGGAGGATTGGATAAACATCTTGGGACCGATACTCCTTGAGGATTAAGAATATAAGATAGGAAGTCTTGGAATGACACTCTTTGAGAATTAGATAGGGTCTCTAACATAAAAGTGGTTGAAAATGGGTTTTATATCTCTAATCGCAGATCATTTAAATTTTGAGGAGAGATGGTGGTGGAAATTAGTATGGAAGGCAAAATGTCCATCAAAAGGAAAAAAAAAAATTCAGGTGGTGCTTGATGATGAATAAAGTTCCCACTTGGGATTTCCACCAGCAGTGTTTCACGGTGGGTCTGGGTTGGTGTCATTTATGTCAAAGCAATGGTGAAAGCGTTCCTCATGTTTGTATGGAGTGATCTTTCTTTCAGGCAGTCTGGAAATTATGCGTTAAGGCCCTTAGTCACTCCATTCCATGTCACGTCCTAACATGGAGAATTCTTGGAGATTGCAGAATTCAAACCCAAATTGTCATTCATTTTGTGCTCTTCCCTTGATTATCTGTTGGGGCATTTGGTCATCACATAACAAGGCAATATTTACTGACAAAGTCTTTGTGCCCTCCCATATTGCCTCTGAAGGGTTAGAGATTCTCAGTCACTTTCCTCAAAGAAAAATGAACTAGATCCAAGGATTATTCTGGCCAAAGAAATAGATTCATCAAAGCCCTATGACTATTTCGATGGTGCTTCCAGAGACTTTGGTCGATCTTATGGGGGAGGCTTCATTCTTTATCTTTCTTCATTTCATTAAATCTGCTTCTATTTTCCAAGGAACAAGGTTGCACAAATATACACATCTTCGATGACTCCAAGTTGACCATTAATTGGATCTTGGCCATAATTTCCTGTAGGAACATCACCCTTTTCCCTATTTTAGAGGAGAATATTCGTCTTGCTAACTCTTTTGATTCTTTTTCTTGTTCACACATTTACAGGGAGAGGAATCATAATGCAAACTTCTTATCAAAGGATGGCTTTGATATGGAAAAGATGTTGGATAATTGTAGAGTATATTTGAGATTCGCAGGTGGAATAGGCTCGTTGTCTTCAAAATCTATAACTCATGCTTATATTACTCATCTATTGCCAATTTTGTTTCACTTAACTTTGATATGAATCTATGGTTCACAGATGTCCATATTTTTTGAGCCCTTAATTGGGTGTTCCTATTAGAAATTTTGTTACAGCCTCGATTACTTGATGAATGATGTTAATTTTCTACCACATGCAATATTTTGGTGGTTTTGTTAAGATTTTCCAGGCAGTTGCCAGACTCATATTACAGTTCTTTTTTTTCTATGACTTATTATCTATTGTTATGAGGGGATGGATACCCCATATACGCTTCATATGAGGTTTTATCTTATGTTTCTCAATTATAAATACACTAAAAAATGTTATACAAAATGCAACTTTTTTCATTCATAATGAAAGAATTACGCATCTTTTTCTTCAGGAAAGAAAGAACATTGAATGCCCGAATAAATTGCATAACCTATTTTTGAAAGTTGAAATACAAAGTAAAAGCTTTGCTACACCATACCCCTAGTGCAAATTCCAAGATATGCCATGTCACTGCCACATCATCTTCCATGTCATTATTTTATCCTCTACCACATCTCCTAATGTCATCCTGCCATGTGGCATCCTTTGAGTGGAGGCACATGTCACCTGGAATTGGCCCACTTGACCACCCAAAAACATAGAATATAGGTGACACATCTCACCCTTCCACCTGGCCATTTTCCCATTGCCACATCATCATGCTGAATGGATTTCCTCTTGTCATGCCACTTGCCACTTCAAAAATTGGGCCAATACTCATTGCTCATATTTTGTATCTCGTTAAATAGATAAGATCTTTACCACTTTAGCTAGCCCTTTATGACCAAAGGTAGTGACCGAGAGTCAGACCTGCGACTCTGTGTTAACTAGTGAGAGCCTTCCAAAGGCGGGCCAAATGTTCTAAACAATATCAATGATTAAAATACATCTCAGTGCGCCTCCTCTTTCCCAATGATTAATGAAGGTAGAGGGGTCCAAATTTTTTCACTTATGCGACTAGCTCGCCACTGTGTCTCTTGAGCTCACCAAGTACATCCATTAAATTGTCATATAGATGGACATAATTATACTTCAATACCCCCCAACTTCTTTGAATTTTAATGAGGGGCGAGGGTTTGATATTTTTCACATGTGCGTGCTAGAACCAAGAGTGGTTTAAACCTTGCTTGAACTATTAAACTTCAATCTTAATCTTCTCTTCACCCGTTTAGAGTTAGATCAAGTACCATATACCATTGGAAAGGTATAAAATAGGGATATCTAATTAAACACTTATTTTCATCATTTGAGCTAAGAAACTAAAGAACAAATGTCTTCATTCATGACCTTAATTTACGTAGAAACACACATTAACACAACATTGATAATGCTTTTACCAAGCTCCCCCTAAGCTTGATACTTGACATCCATGACTTAGTGGTCTGGATAATCTTAGCTGTCAAAATTAACCAAGATCTTTTACTTTTGTGATGTTAGCAGAATTGCATATGAGAGTATGAAAAACCACATATGCATACTTCAAAGAAGAGGAAACATAATGACAATCATCAAATCAAAGAACACACACAAGTTGACAACAAAGTTCACCTAGTGTGGGTTATGTCTCTCGGCCCAGTGTCAAGAGTGGGGAGGTTGCTTCATTAAATGCTGCAAGATCATGATGTGTTTTTGTCAATACAAGGAAAAAATCCTTTAACTAGAGTGACATATATCTCCACAAGACATTCTCCTATAAGAACTCTCACTCACATAAGTTATCCTTCAGCACGAAAAAATATCAAACTCTCACATGAAGTGCCATACAAGGATCTCAACATCAAATCAACATCTCAACAAAAATAAAAAAAAATACATGACATCAATGCATCTTATACCTCCCCTTTCAGGGATGCCCTAAAAATTCACAACTCTGCTGAAGATACGGACAACACGATTAGATTTATGGCAAAAAATTGTGAAATCTAACTGTAAACTTGACTTCCTTCTAGCTCGATCAAATTTGGGCTCCCAGGGAATCTCAAAGATTCCTCAATTATTCTCTTCTGTTGACTTCTTGAAAAATTTCCTCTCAAAAAAGAATCTAATCACACCATCGCGTTCGTTGCAAAAAATTGAGAAAAATGAGTATAAAGTCAGCATAATTCTAACACCTTCAAAAATTGGCCTTTAGGGAATCTCTAAGATTCCTCACTCGTTTTGTATGAAGAATATTCCTTGGTAGAACAATCCCTTTGAGATTCCTCAAAATTCGGGCCCCACCTCAGTGTGGTTCCGCTCTCGCTTCTGCAGCTCAGTTCTCCATTGTTTCGTCTGAATACAATATGCTAATTTAAATATGTGTAAACCGACAATTATTCCAAAGTCATGATTGTTGGTCGATTGGTTAAAATACCAATTTGGGTTGCTCTGTTACCACCTGTCTAAGGGTCAAACCCTGACAAATCATTTTATACAAAAAGACAGGCTGAATAAAATATATGTTTAATATTTCGCCATTTGGTGCTTGCTTTAATTAGTAACCATTATATATATGGTTACAACAAACCATATATCAAATATTCGTTGGACCTTTTTATACTATAAATAATCTTGGGTTTTTATATAGTGTTGTGGTTATAACCTTTTTTAGTAAATGTTTTTTTTTTTTTTTTAATAACTATATACCCATATGCCATTAATATGACATTTAGATATATACGTTGACCACTTGGATTTCATATTGTTTTTTTTACAGAAACGGATGGAGGATATATTAGATACTTGGCCTTAATGCCAAAAAGCGAATTACAAAAGGTGAGTCTAATTCCACAAGTCCCGCACAACCATGCAAGGCGATGGCGTTTATGCTTAGCTCACATCTCTTTTTGCCTGCTACTATGTAATCTATTTAAGTGATTTTCCCAACTTTATGGATGCATACAAACTGATTTAACAAAAGGCAGTAAAACATGACAGCTATCTAAATTAAGGAATTGGTTCCCATGATTCATGTCCTCCTCTGAGTAAGGTTCTAGCCATAAGGAGGGCTGCTTTGTTGGCTTCGATGTTCGCCTCCTTATTATTAGCTCTCAACACATGATGGAAATTCAACTTTTGGAAAGAGTCTCCAAGATTCGTTACTATGAAAATCAACCTTGCTAGCCTTAGATCCATTGGCTTAGAATGAGTCACCATAGTGTTAATTATTACCCAAGAGTCCCCAATTACATTTGCCTCCCTGATGTTCAGCATTTTCATAATCTTGAGTCCTTGGAAAAGAGCCAAAGCCTCAGCTTGAATGCTAGAAGCTATGCCCAGGCCCCAGGTGAAACTGTGAATCCTTATGCCACTGGGATTCAAAATGACGCCTCCAGCACCAGCTCTTCCAGGATTGGCCTTTATTGCCCCATCAAAAAAGAGGGAGAATCTCTGCTGATTTGTGGCCCAATCCTTGAAGTCATTTGCTGAAAGTCTTATTTGCCAATCTTTGGGGAGGGAGATACTATTTGCACTATTTTGGAACTGGAGTTTGAGAGAGGAGCCCCAATTTAAATCTTGCTGGCTGAGATTTAAGTCATCTTTAATATCTCTCAGACTCTCTTTAAGCTAGCTTTTAATCTTAACTACCACAAGCTTGGCCTACTGTTCGTAGCTTCTAAAAATCCTTTTATCTCTCTCAAGCCAAACCTACCAACAGATTATTTTAGGGAGAGCAGTTTAAGCAGCTTTGATAATTTATTTTTTGGGGGAGACCTGGGATACCTTTGTAGCCATTTAGTAAAAAAATCAGGGATGGAGGAAGGCAACATGATGCTGGAACTCAGGGTTCCCTACAATTCTCTCCAAATCTGCAGATTTCATCTGTCAAGATTTTGGAGTGACATAGCAGCCAGTTGAAGAAGTCGATTTTAGGCAAGGTGGGATAATGCCATATCCCTTTCCAAGGCTCAAGGTTTGTGGCCACATGGGGGCGCTCACACAGCTTGGCATAACCTTGAGCAATTGCGTATCCACCAGTCTGCGTGCCCCATCCTCTTGTATCCCTTTTTCGAGCCAGCAATGGAGACAGGTTGTGGAGCTTGGAAATCAGAATCTCGCGCTCCATAGATAGTTATAGGGGAGTTTGAAGATTCCAGCCAGCCCAGCGTGAGTTCTGCCAAGTTGAAATGTCCCACAGAGTTCGCATTCCAGCTTCATTCATCCATCTGCGTAGCATTTAGACTCCCAGTGGCTCGTTATTCAAAATTTTATCTGTCCAGATGTTGATCCTTTTTCCATTACCAGGAACCGAGAAGGCATGATCTTTGATGAGAGAGTAGGCTTTGCTACAAAGCTTCAGAAAGGGTGAATTTGGATGCATCTTAGGGTGATCTAGGCAGTGAGAACGCTGGCCTTTGAAGTATTTTTTCCAAAGAGCTAATTGCGCCCAGCCAGGTTTAGGGGCAATAATTCTCCAAATTAATTTAGCTCCCATTGCTACATTATGGTAGCCAAGATTCTTGAAATTCAAGCCTCCTTCCAACAGCGGTTTGGAGATACATTCCCAGTTGACCAGCGGAATCTTTTTCTCATTCTGCTTGCCCCCCTTCCAAAAGAATTTTCGAATGGTCTCCTCCATTTTTTTTAGAATACTAGTTGGAGCGAGAAGGACAGAAAACTGAAACAAGGGAAGGCTAGAAAGAACAGATTTAATAAGGATAGACTTACCAGCAATGTTAAGCCAGGAATAACCCTAGGCAAGTAGCTTGTTCTTGAATTTCTCCAATTGGGGGAGCCAATCTCTGTTGTAAGCTTTTTTGAGAAAAACCGGGAGGCCCAAATACTTGAAGGAAGTCCAATTTGAGGATGCTGCAAAACCAAAGGTTCTGGAAATGGAGTTGAGCAAGCTGGAAGTGGTGTTCCAGCAATAGATATGGCAATTGCCTTTGTTTATACTGCTCCTCGATACCAAACAAAACCTATCCAAAGCTCTTTTAAATATGGAGGCAATAAGCCCGCAATAGCAGTGAGTCATCCGTGAATACGACATGATTAATGATTTTCACACCTCTTGCAATACAGAGCCCAACAATATCCTAATCTGCTCTTTTTTTGTCTAGGTAAAAACTGAGAACAGAGGCTTGAAGAACAAATAAAATAAGTGAGAGAGGGCACCCCTTCCTGAGCCTTTTCGTGGCTTTGAAAAAATCTGCAGCTCTGCCATTTATTAATGGGGAAATCCAAGGCTCTAAGATGCAAGCTTGAATCCAATTTATAAATTTCTCACCAAATCCAAGCTTATGTAAGCCTTTTAGCAGGAAACTATGCCTCACTCTATCAAAAGCATTTGCTAAATCAAGTTTGACAACCATACCTTTTTCATTATGACTCAGGCTTGAATGGATTGCCTCTTGGACTAGAATGAAGTTGTCCACAATCTGTCTACCTTGAATGAAACCTCCTTGGCTTTTCGGAATGATTTTGGGGAGGATGGGCTTCAGTCTGTTAGCGATGACTTTGGTGATCAATTTGTAACCTATATTACAAAGCGAAATCGGACGAAACCTGTTGAAGGAGTTGGCTCCCTTCTCTTTGGGGATGAGAGCAAGAAAAGCAGAGTTCGTTCTTCCTCCAATTTTCTGGCAAACTTGAGATTCTAGAACCATTTTGTAAAGGTCCTTTTCCACAATGGACCAGCAAATGTGGAGGAATTTGGCTGAGAATCCATCCGACCCAGGGGCTTTGTCTGGGTTCATGGGAAATAAGGCAGCCTTGACTTCATTCTTGGTGACTTTAGCTTCAAGAAGGTGATTCATTTTAGCAGAAATCAGGGAGGGGATCCCCTCCATCATCTCTAAGTTTTGGTCCATATTTATATCTTCGCTATACAGACTTTTAAAATGAAGAGAAGTTGCTTTTTTGATGTTTGCATTATCCTTGTGAATGATGGTACCATCTTTGATTTCGGAAATGGAATTGGTGCATTTCCTTGCCTGAGCTTGTCTGTGAAAGAAGGGAGAGTTCCTATCCCCTGCTTTAAGCCAAAGACTGCGAGACTTAAGTCTCTAGTGTTCTTCCTCAGCTAGACATGCCTTATGATAGTTTTGCTGAAACAGGGCTTCTTTATCTAGAATCTCTTTTGTTATGTCAGTTGTTTCGGCTTGGAGCTAATGGACTTCCAGCATGTGTTGGATTTTTTCCTTTCATTGGCTGGATTTGGTAGAGATTTGGCCCAGCTTTTCAAAGCCCTTTTCACTCTTCTAAGCTTTTCTTCCCAGACAAAAAAGGGGGAGCCTTTGACCGGCTGTAACCAAGTGTCCTTAACTAATTGCATGAAGTCTAATTCCTTAGCCCAGAGTGGGCTAAATCTAAAAGGTATAGGTCCAAGGTCAAGCTGAAACACAAGTTCCAGTTTGATGGGTTTATGATCCAAAGCGCTGCATGGGAGAATATGCACTCTAGCCTCTAATCCAAGAAGAAGAAAAGAGCTTTGAATTAAGAATCTATCCAATCTAGCAGCAATGTGGCCAGGACCAATTATTTTATTAGTCCAAGTGTACTTACAAGAGATTGGCTTGATCTCCAGCAGGTCCCAGTCCTGCATAAGGTCCTCTGCCCATTCCCTTGCCAGATCCCGAACAATGCTACCTCCTCTCTTGTCTGCTGATAAGAGAGTGAGATTGAGATCTCCTGCTATGATGATATTCTCAAGATTAACTAGATCTTCTTGGTTTATTATGGAGTCCCAACGGGCCTTTTTTTCCATAGCGTTCATGGGGGTGTACACGTTGAAGAGACTGATTATCTCTTTTGAATCTATGTGCTGCAATTTTAAGAGCAGCCAGTGAGTATTGAGGGTTTCAGAGACGAATGTGAATTTGCTAGCGTTCCAAAGAGTGCCCAACCCTCCAGAAGCCCCTCAGGCTGAGATTGCTTTCGCCTCACATTTGTTCCAGATTTTCTTACTTGCTTGAAGGAAGACAAAGTCTTCCAGTTTGGTCTCCTGGATGAGAAGTATGTCAGGAGTTTCTGTTCTTGTTAAACTTTTGATGGCTTCTTCTTTGATTCTGCTCCCCATACCTCTACAGTTCTAGGAGACTATCTTCATCATTTGTATTTCTGGTTGGCTCCTTTGGAGCCTTGGGACTGGTTTCTCGCCATCTTTGCTTTTGATGCTAGTAGCTTCTCAAGGGTTGGCTGGCTGCCTTGAAGCTTATCCTTGAAAGTTTCCTGCTCTCTTTTTTCCCGATCTAATTTGCGGCCTCTTGTGGATCTCCTTATCGAAGCTTGGGATTCTCCTATTTCCCCTTCTTCCTCCGAGCACTCTGATTCATGCTCATCTTCCTCTACTTCGACAGTGTTTCCTTTGGAGCTCTCAGCCATTGCCATATCTATTGCTGGAACACCACTTCCAGCTTGCTCAACTCCGTTTCTAGGACCTTTGGGGGTACCTTTAGAGGGAGGGGTTGATTTTTGATTTTCTGGTTCCTGAGATTCCTCTATTTGCGAGCTTAGAGGGGCGAATTTATTTTCTTGATCCATTCTGGGAGGGGGTTGTTGAGGGGGGGCCTGAGGACCTCTTCCATTTGGACCAACCTGCTTTTGGATTTTCCTGGTGCGCTTGACCTAGTTCCAACCTTCTTCTTTACCCTTATCTGGTTCCACATTGGTTGGGCATCCTCTGGCAAAGTGGCCGTAGACATGACATTTTCGGCATTTGAAAGGCAGCTGCTCATAATCCAGCTTCTGCAAATGGGTCCAGTTTCCTACTTTGATTTTGATGGCTTCCGGGAGACCCACCTCTAGGTATACTTCTATGCAAATAGGAGCACTGTCATATTGATCTTTGCTATTTGCCTTATCTATGAATTTCCCAAGGTCGTTTCCGATGTGTTTCAGCGATTCCCAGTTCCAGCAATGGTCTGGGAGATTAGGGAGTCTAACCCATACCGGGACAGCCGAGGGGACATTGACTGTAGGGTCGAAATCTGGCATCCATCTGTTGAGGTACAATCCGTGGGGTCCCATGAAATAGGGGCCATTCTGAAAGATCAAATCCTTGTCTTCCTTGAGGAGAATTCGAAGAGGAAAAACCTCATCCTAAGAAGAAAGAGGTGACGCTACACTTGATCAGAGGACCCCAATTCCTATTTACCCAGGACTCTGTGGTCTTAGGAGAAGGCCAAAGACCTGTGAACTGGCCCACGAGAGCCCGCTCAGCTAAGGAAAGGGCGACTTGAATCAGGGTCTCTGGCGGCAGAGAGATTTCAGGAATGTCTTCCAGCCTCTTGACAAACTTAGCTACTTCACTCTTCTTCTTCTGCGACAAGCTGGCCAAGAGCTGAGAGAAAGCTTCAGCAGATGAAGGCGGGCCTGCCTGGGGCGAGCTCGGGGCCTCCATGAGGGCGAGCCCGGCTTAATTGTCCTTCCCAGCAGAAACCTAGGTGAAAACCTCCATGAGGCACATGAGGAAAAACCTAGGACTAAAAACCTTATGAGGTAGCCCAAGGGTCAAAAAGAAAAAAGAGAAGAAATAATGAAAAGATCGCAAGGTGAAAACCTCCTTTGAGGCACCTGAGGTAGTCCTGCAGGTTGAATAACTCCTTTGAGGCAGCCTGCAGGTCTCAAAAAGAAAAGAAAAAAAGAACAAAGAAAAGTAAAAGAAGCCCTTACATCAATGTTTCTCACATGTTTTTTTGCACAGTTCGAGTCACAATCCAAAGAGGATAACAGAAAAAGAAGAGAGCTTCAAAACTCCAGTCTGCCATCTACTAAGCTCACTCTTTACATGGCTTCAATCATCTCACTACCTTCCCCAAGTTACTCCATCACTAAGTCACCTATCTCACTCAATTATTCCCCAGTCCTAAAGTGCTACATGATTGTCTTGAAGTGCTACAAAATTGTCCATATTTTATACAGGATTGTGGTTGACATAGAAAAAGGGGGTCATATCTTATGCTTTTCATAGGGGAACAAGAGGAAAAGTCCCCCACACCATCATCATCCATCCTCCACACCATTTAGCCTCTTTTCCACCCAAATATTCATTTATGCCCATCAAAAATTCCCATTTTCACCCCTTCTTTCATTACCTTCACCACAACCAAGGCTTATGATCCTTGTCCATGGGTTGAACATGAATTATCAATGTTTTTAGGGGGCATCATTTAAAAGATATTGTGGTCATTGGGGGGTTTTTGTGATTTCTACAGGAATAAATACAATCATATGGTGGTTTTCAAAAACCCTACGGGACCACAGTTGGTAGCACTTGGAAGCACTAGAACGAAGAATCAACCATCATGGAGGGATTGAGGAATTATTTCCTTGATCCTGGGAAGTTACAAGACTTTTGTAGAGCTGCTATAGAATCATTGTTCATCTCCAATAGCAGCACTTGATCCACTTAATCATTGTTCATCTCCAAGACTTTTGATTGACAAGCCTTGATCAGTGCAGTACATATCAAGAAAATATACAAAAAAAATCCAAAACAGAGCTAGTTCATGGAACAACAAGTATGGGAAGATGACAACTCAAGAAGCCAATAGATCAACCATTATTTATGAGGCAAATTGCAAAGGTAAAGACCATTAGATAGGAATAGGTATGAAATTGATCACCTCTTCCTTTAAGTGCAAAATAGTTTGAAAATGTTTAGAATGCATGGGGAATAAGGTTTTTTTAGGTTGAAGGTGGCAAACAATCTTAGCCACCCTCAAATAGTTGAGTGAAGTTAACTCTCTCTCTCATCCAACATGGAGAAAATGACAAAAAATAAAGGTGATGATTTCGAGGAGTGGGCCAATGGATTTATGAGGAGGTTACACAGGTGGTAGGTGGGGCCAACTAACGCAATGTGTTGATCCCACCACCAAACCTTAAAAGGAATGAAGGACAGACCCAAGCCTCACTTGTACCAAGAGTTCTTTCCAAAAATGATAAGAGAGGCCCACTACATCATCGAGAGTCTGTTAGGCCCCTATACTACTAGTGTAACCCCTTATTATTATTAGTACAAACAACTTATTATATTGATGTACCCATGTAGTGCCCATATTGTTACTATTGTGCCACATAGAAGCCCACTATTGTTATTGTGTGCCCTACAATATTATTGTTATGTTGGCTTTGATTGTATTGGGACCACTTAGACTCCTATATATAGAAATGAGGTATTTTCATTTGTATCATCCAAGAATTGTTCATTTATGTAATGTAAAGGAGGTTGCCCCCTCGAAGAGGCTGAATTCTAAGGCGTGGATCTCTCTTTTCTATCTTTTTGTGAGCTGGTTTCATAACATTTGGTATCAGAGCTTTGGATTCTAGGGTTTCGCTGCTCCAAACAGGTCATCGTGGCATTTTCGCTATAACTTTGTTTCTGTGACGTTTCAGAAGTCGCAAAAAAAACCCATTTGCGAAGAATTGGCGCTGAACCTTGGGTCCGAATTTCAGAGCTTTTCGCGCGATATTTTCGGAGATATGATCTGAGGAAGTTGGTCTTTTTGCAGACTCCTGAATTACAGTCAAAACAGGTGACCTGGGGAAAATCGTCATAACTTTCTCTCTGAGGATCGGATTGAAATTTCGTAAAAAGCTACAGAAAGACGACGAACTGTAGTTTCTTGTGGGTGTTTTTTAGATCCAAAGGTCGAAACAGTGACTCGCAGCACGTCGTACAAGTTAGCTCTACTAAACTAGTCTATAATCAAGTCACTGTGGGAGATTGTCCATAACTCTTTCTTGGAGAATCCAATTTGGATTAGACTAGTGGCATTGGAAAGAGGACACAGAGGGCTACTACAGGTAGCAATTTCAGAACTTAAATATCCACAATTACAGAGTTACAGTTGTTTCAAGATTGAGGTCCTAAAATCAAGAAAAAGCAAGATGAGGAAGTTTGATGGCAAGGATCCGGCAAATTGGATACTTCAGATGGAGCAATATTTTGATCTACATGGTGTACAACTATTACAAAAGGTATGTATTGCATCTTCATATTTAGAACCAGATCAATTTTTATGGTATAAAGGGCTTTGTTCTCGTAAAAAACTTGTTACGTGGTCAATTCTCATGGAGGAAATGATAGCACATTATGAGGATACAAAGAGCAACACCTTCTTTAGAGCAACACCACAACAATTGGAAAGAGTAAAAGGGCTTTGTGACATATTGGAAAGTAAAATTATGGCAACAAATAAGTCTACCCCTCACAACTATAAAGATGGAAGTGTTGTTTCTCCTAGCCTTCCACAACCTACAAGGGTTACTCCACAACAATTGGAAGAAAAAAGAGAAAAAGGGCTTTGTTACAATTGTGATAGCCAATGCACTAAAGGTCATAAGTGTGCTGAGAAGAAATTATTTTACATAGAATATGAAGAGAAGGAAGAAAAGGATCAAGAAACATCAAAAGAAGAAGATATACACCAGGACCCCACCACAGAGAAAGAAGCAATGAATCAGACCATATCTTGTGAAGCATTGGCAAGAATTACCACTCCTCAAACTCTCAAGATAGAAGGACATATCAAGAAGAAAAAGGTGCAAGAAGTGAAATATCACACCGAGAAAGAAGAAATGAATCCAACCATATCTTATAATTCATCGGTCGAAATTATTACTCCTCAAACTATCAAGATAGAAGGACATATCAAAAAGAAAAATGTTCAAGAAGTGAAAGATCACATCAAGCATCAAGAAATGAATCCGACCATATCTTGTAAAGGATTGGAAGAAATTACCACTCCTCAAACTCTAGATATAGAAGGACATATCAGGAAGAAAAAGGTTCAAGCAGTGAAAGATCACATCAAGCATCAACAACAAGTTCTCCAAATTTTAAAGGATAACGACACTTCAGTGCAAAATCAAATGAAACAACAAGTAGATCAACATTGTAGTGAAAAATGTTTTGATTGGGTATTTTTACTGCTACATCTCAAGCAAGCTATTTATGAGAAAGAAATGTTGGCAATACTACATGCACTTAAAAAATGGCGACCTTACCGAATGGGAAGACTCTTCAAGGATGAGGATATGGAAGCATTGTTTTGTGTTATTTCTATTATCCAACCAGATTGGATAAAAGAAGCAAAGGATGAATGGAAGAAGGACAAAGAAGTATGGCCACTTATTCAAAAGTTGCAAAAGTTCCTAATTCAAACAATATTGCCAGAAATTGAAGAGGAAGGAAAAATCATATTGGAACCTGGAGCAGTCACAGAAACAAGAACTCGACAGCTACGAAATCGATCAATTTTAGAGTATCTCATCAAGTGGAAGAACTTACCTGCTGAAGATTCCACATGGGAGGACAAGAATTTTATACAGAAGCATCAAGAACTACTCAAGCGTTGAGGACAACGCTTTTTGAAGGAGAGGGGCATGTTAGGCCCCTATACTACTAGTGTAACCCCTTATTATTATTAGTACAAACCACTTATTATATTGATGTACCCATGTAGTGCCCATATTGTTACTATTGTGCCACATAGAAGCCTGATATTGAATCTGATGTATCTCTGTAATTTCGGATCAAGCTAGCTACAACCAAGGGTCCATAGGCTACTACAAAGGTGCTACAAGGTCGAATACTAGCTACTACAGGATTGAGGTTTAGTGCTATAGGATTGTGACTAGTTGCTATCGGATTGGCTCGAGAGGTGGAAAAGGGCTAAATTGTGTGCAATTTTTCGTCCAAAACCCCAAATCCATGAAGGAGTCTCCAAGGGAGGGGTAAGTATTTCATTTTCCTCAACTTCCATGTGTAAAAAGTTGGGAAACTTGGTCAATTTTTGTCTATAGAGGAATCCTATAGCAAACCCCTGAAAAATTATTTTTTTCAAACCATGTTGTTTTCTTGTGTGGAAAGCATACTAGCAGAAGGGTAATTTTTTTTCTAAAAATTTGGCATATAATTTTCCTACCTCTAATCAGAAGAAGAACACCATTCCTCTCATCTTTGTTTTGAAACCCTAGGCTGCTTAGAAATTGATGATTGACAAAAACTTTCCTAGAAAAAAACCTTGGGAAAGCTACAGTAAAAAACATGGGAGGAGGCTTCAATAGGAGGGAACCCATAGACTCAAAAAGAATCCATCAACACCCTCCTATCAAGGACATCTTCACAAACCACCAATGGATGGAGTTATTTGAGAAAATTAAGGGATATGATGATGAAATTACCCATGAATTTGCCATGGCCCTCCAACCTCAGGGGGAAGATAGTGCCACCACCATTGTGAGAGGGCTTGTCATCCATTTAAATGCAGAAATCATTAGCAGGGTGACCACATTTCCTTTAGGAGTTAGGTGGGGAAAGGAGGATAGAACATAAGCCATCACAACTAAAAAGAATTTCTTCCTCCCTGAAGAAAAACCAATTGAGGATAAAAATGGAGTTAGAAGGGAAATCCTACCTTACCCATGGGATGAAGTAGCCTACAACATCTTAAAATACATATCTTGTGAGGGGAGGCTTAGTGTTTTTTATGCCTATCAGTTTAGGCTACTTTATGAGCTAAGGTTCCACACTGAATTGCCTGTCCCAAACAGACTTAGTTTTCCCCATTTCCTTCCTCAGTCCATAGTGGAAATGAGTCTAAGAGTGAGATAAGGGAAACATCAATTTATTACTCACAATGGACTCATAAGGCTCATTGTTATGGATATGAGTCATGTCAAGACTCTTGTGTCATGGGAATAATTTGTAGACTTGGATAGGGAGACCTTCATTGAAACTCAAGCCCAAGCTCTATTAGAACATGAAGAGGCTACAAAACATAGCCCTACATACTAGAGAAGAGAAGAAGGAGAATAAGATGAAGAAGAAGAGGGGGAGGAAAAACGAAAGGATCCAAAAGAAACCATTGGGGGACCTCCTAGGCCTCAAAAGTGGAGGAGGCAAGAACAACAAGTAATCCTTTCAGAAGGAAACATTGAATAAGAGGTGGTTTCCACCTTGGCAACCATTAGCACACTTGTCAAAATCAAAAGGGGGCATCCCACGAAAGGTCCCATGTATTTCAAAAGGATGAGTACTATACTCAAGCAAGGGAAGCCTCAACCTTCCACCACTACCCCCATCAGCATTAAAGAATTAGTCAGTCGCCAAGATAACAATATAAAAAGAACATTGAGGAGGTCACCTCCCACGCAGCTAGAGGAAAGCAACCCAAAACCTTACCAAGATGGCCAAACACCAGGGGTGCTAAAACGAGACAGTGGAAAGAATAATTTTCCATGCTACAAGAAAGCAAGGAAATGCTACAGGAAGAAGAAAAACTGCTACAAGGAGTACAATAGCACCTTAGGAGAGAGGAGAACGAACATGATAGCTA
Source organism: Pinus tabuliformis (assembly GCA_031772625.1). NCBI lineage: Eukaryota > Viridiplantae > Streptophyta > Pinopsida > Pinales > Pinaceae > Pinus > Pinus tabuliformis. The sequence goes on along the minus strand of CM062807.1, from coordinate 715,362,283 downwards.
TAGGAGCCTAATCCTCAACCAGATCTTGGGTATTACTATAAATCTTATGAACAAGGACAAATCATACCCACCAAATTTGCAATTCCCCTCCTACTTGAGCTAGATAGAGAAATAAGTTGAACCCATCGATGGATGCAAATTGATAAATCCAAGGGAGTCGAGCATGTGGGCCTCATGGAAGAGAAAATGAAGAAATTGGGTGAATAAATGGTTGATTTGAGGCTAAAGGAGTCATCCATGAGGGAGAAGTTACAAATGGAAAACCAAAGATTAAAAGAGACTCTGCAAGAGAAAGGAAAACTTGCCACCATGGCAAGCTTGGCCTTGAAGGCCACCCAATGCAGACATCCCTCAAAAACACCTGCCCTATTCCTTAAAGAGTGGTGGCTTCAATTTCAAATCAAAACTCTAGTACAATATTGTTCAATGCCCTTCAAACACTACAAGCAGTGTATTGAAGATTAGGCTAGTGTGGAAGATCGAGCCAAGATGGAAGAGTTTTACATGAACAATCTCATTTTGACTAACATGAACTTTTGGGATACAAATTCTAGGATGGGGGATGTGCAGTTGATTACATTAGCCTCTTGGTTGACCCATGAGGAGGCAAGGGTTGAAGAAGCAAGAAGGGTCATATCCAATGAGACTAATGAGCCCTTATGGGCCAATGCAAAGTTGAGGGCTCCTCACCTTCTCATCAACAACCACAAGATCATCTCTGAGGATCCCAAATTGGCACCACTTTACATAGAGTAATAGGAGCAGTAAATTCAACACTTTGACGACATGTCTAGGCTACTAGGGATCGAGGGCTTGCAATATTGTTAGAGGAGTTTGAATTAATTTCCCCATAGTTTAAAAATCAGGGACTACCATTCCCTAAAGATATTCATGAATGCCTTGGAGAACACACCCTTATATAATAGGATAGTCCAAAGACTGAAGGCCAATTGGATTGGGCTCAAGTTCAACCCTCCTTTGTTTCTAGGGCTACAAGAAAGAAAGGATCAGATTGAAGAGCAACAAGAGTGGGTAGAAATAGAAAGAAATGTAGGGTTCCATCCTCAAGAGGGCACTCCTTCAAAGATACCTTGGGATGTTAGAGAAGCCACCAAGGTTATGTATGAGATGGAATTAAATGGTTGAGTTGATCAGAGGGTGAGAAACACCTTCAATGTAGGTGTGATGATGGGCCGCGTTAATAGGTACATAATAAGGCCCCTATTGAATTCCTTCACCTATATTTACCTCTTTCCTTGCATTTTATAACGTCTTTTTTATTATAATGTGTTTATTAGAAATACTAAAGGATGTGTGTCATATCTCGTCGCTTAATGTGATTAATGTGTAGGAAAAAGAGTGCATTTGAGTCCATTAACTATGCAGAGATACGTTGGAGGAAGTTGGAGAAGTTGTAGGAGGCTTGTCTCCTACATTTACTCACCTACAACTCGACTTGCTCCCTGAATTTACTCACCCATAGTTCAAAGAACTACTTACACCGGATGCACTCAAGGATTGTGAGGATCTCAAGGAGCTAGATCCAACTTTTTAGGGATTTTGGAGAGAAGTAGCCATCTTTCCAAGGCGGCTACCCCTTAGTCATTTTTGTATAAATAAGGAAGCCTAAGGGCTCAATAGGATTGGAGAAAATAGAGACTACTAAGAGCTAGGAGCTTGAACTTGACATTTTTATTATTTTTTTATCATGTACTTGAACATTATTTTATATTAATGAGAAACATGTTGTTATTTTTCATCTGAGTTTTCTTTAGAGTGTTGAGTCCCCTTAGGTTAGGGCCCAACTTAGAGGCTCTAGTCTCTCTCTTTGTATATTTTATTCATGTATTGACTTTCCTAGCAACATTTTCTTCCCTTACTAGTAGAATTTATTTATGAAAATTTCCTTGTGCAAGTCCACTGACCACCTCCCTTATGGGAATTGTGGTTGAGAATGTTGTGTTTGCAAGACAAAAAGATATAGTCACTTTCCTTTGCAATAGTTTTCATCATATTAGTCTTTTTTTGCATCTCTATTTTCTGCAAACTAGTGATTGGTTTAGCAATTTTCTTTGAGTACATGAAGTGTAACCTCTTGTGGATATAGGTATCATGTACTTTATAATATAGGTTGTCTTTCAATGAAAAAAGTTATATTTCCAATAAAATTAAACTCATCCTTTCTTTGTCATTTCAATTTTCTACAATTTCCATTATTAACATGCTCAAGGTGTTTGGAAAAATTGAGTAAATTTTTGTGATGTGCAGGAACTACTGTTGATCTGCAAGGTTAGAATTTTCATTTAAACTTTTTAGCCTACCACCATCTACCTAAACAAATCCCTCAAATCATTGTTCACTAAGAGTATATTCTTGGGTTATTGAAGGCTACTGTGTGCATTTTTTCTTGTGGAATATGGACCCCTGAAGGGTGCTAAGCTTGGAAAGGGCCTCATACAACCTTCATCTACCCTCCATTACCCTTTCGCACCTTCAGATCACCTTTTTCACCCTCAAAATGCTCACAGATTCAATCATGTATCAAGTTATATCACCATGTAAAAACCCTCCAAACTTGACCAAAATCATCCTTGAAGCTTGATTTTTTCCTCCTAGCCCTAAATAATATCCCTCAGGATTTGAAACCATGATTGATAAAGACCAAAGGGCACTTAGGACTAACCTTTCTGCCACTGCAACACATTTCAACAATTAGGGTTAGTAAACAGATTCATGAATTGGATAGCATAGTGATGATTTTCTTGATGAACTCATGAAGCACCTAATGAGCTCTTTTACTAGATATAATCTCTTTGGTATGTAGTGGTTCCTTATCCTACCACCATCTACCTTCCATCTCCTTGAACAACTCCCTCAAATCATTGTTCACTAAAAGTATATTCTTGGTTTATTGAAGGGTACTATGTGCATTGGTTCTTGTGGAAGATGGGCCCCTTAAGGGTAATAAGCGTGGAAAGGGCCTCATACAACCTTCATCTACCCTCCATTACCCTTTCCCACCTTTAGATCACCTTTTTCACCCTCAGAATTCTCACAGATTCAATCATGTATCATCCTATAACGCCATGTAAAAACCCTCCAAACATGACCATAATTGTCCTTGAAGCTTGATTTTTTCCTCCTAGCCCCGAATAATATCCCTTGGGCTTTGAAACCATGACTGATAAAGACCAAATACTAATTAGGACTTGCCTTTCTGCCACTGCAACACATTTTAACAATTAGGGTTAGTAAACAGATTCATGAATTAGATAGCATAGTGATGATTTTCTTGATGACCTCACAAAGCACCTAATGAACTCTTTTACTAGATATAATCTCTTGGTACGCAATGATTAATAGTTTGTTACATTTTCTTTTCCTTATCCAAAATATATTACATTTTCTTTCTTTCTTCTATGCTTCTTAAGTTAGGGTTTCCATTTTGAGCATTGTTATTTCCTATGCATAGACTAGGTTTCCTTTTAATGCAACATTTAAATTCTACAAATAGATTAAAGTTTACATTTTTGCAAGTAGTGTAGCCTTTACGTTCTTGCAAGTAGTGTAGACTTTACATTCCTGCAAGTATTGTTTTTGCAAATAGGTTAGCATTTACATTTGAGAAAGTAGCATTTCCATTTTGCAAATAGAGTAACATTTCCATTTCTACAAGTAAATTAGAAGTTCGCTTTCATGCAATTTCTTTCATTTCAAAACTAGATTCAGTTGATAGAGCGGTCTCTATATACCTTAGTCTGGTCCATTGCTTCAAAGTGGCTTGAGTAAAACTTAGCCTACTATGCATATAGAAGTGTCACCTCTTAAGTTTGTATGAACCCTGGGTTGATAATTAAAGATGATAGCCTTAAGAGTTGTAGCAATCTTGTTGCAATACCAAGGCCCATCAATGCTCCAATTTCCTGTTTACTAACTGCAACTGAAAGGACGCTCCAACTCCCTAGTTTACAAGCTCCAACCTAAAGGATGTTGACACTTTGTTTACCAGTTGAAACCGGAAGGATGCTCCAACGCCCTATGTAGGCTCCAACCTACCCTAGCACCACCCTACCACTCTAATCAGTCGATGGACCATGTTTCATAAATCTCAGACTAGATCTGCTTGTGCTCGTAATCAATACAAAGGAATTGCAATCCAACAAACTATTATACACTCTTTGTTAATAAATTTTTCCTCTGCTCAATTTGCATACAACCCTAGCTACGCCAAACATCAGGCTTAATCAATTCACTGCTCAACGCCTTCACAACAATGTACTTGGCATACATTCCCAGTACCACTTCACTATCTCTACTTCTGCCCAACATTTCACAACAAAATTGTTGGGTTGTGTTATTTTCTTTCCACGACTAGCCCAAGCAGTTAACCGGGGGGTTAGAGGAGGAGCAGAGCCCCCCCTTCGTTGCACCGATTGCATAGCAAGGGGGTCACAGGGGGTTTGAGGGGTGCAAGTAACCCTCGCACATGTTTTTGGACGCGATGGTTTTCGGTCCATGGTATTGGATGCTTTGGCATGTATAAATATGTATTATAACATGGAAAAGAACATAATGAAAAATCAAGTTGGTAGTCCCAGTTTTGGGATCTAGGGGAAAGTCTCTGTGTATATGTGTTATATTCTCGCATTGTTTATTTTATGTGTTTTAGAATTCATATGCAGGTAATTTCTATACAGGGTTAAAACCTACAAAAACAAATTGTAAATTAGATCAACCCAAACTTCATAAACCGTTGTTCTATTCATTATATGCATCAATCCCTATCAAGTCCATTGTTATGACAAATATTTACCAATTGTATCATAATGTTTCTGCTCATCAACATGGTAGGCCCTAACAATGTCAATTCTATCTTAACCAATATATGTCTATGTGAAAATAACATCCTCATATACAACTGACAATCCTAGCTACAATCATGAGACTCATATAAAAACTGACACCAGTTATTGTCGTCATATACAACCCTTGTCAAAACCTTAGCATGGCGTAATGCTAACAATATCCTTAAGACAACCTGTGTTTGAAAAGTTTAGCTTAATACCAATCTCAATAATTTATACATCAGGGTCCCCAGATTTGTCTAATAACACAAAATTTGTTAATAACCAATCTGATTATTGTGACACAAACTAGTTGGATGCCACATCAAACCCTAGCTAAACACCTTCAATACTTTGTATTGTCCGATTTCAAACCCAATCATCATTTTACCACAAGGACATACTGCTGCAAAAAGGTTATGATGATGAAACTCTCATTGTAACCATGATGAGACTGCCTTATTGTTGCGTAATGATCTAACTACCAAGCTAATACAAATCTTAAGAGAAAATGATCTGCAAATGGAAACCCTAACAACAAACCATATTGCAATAAGGAGATATAATGGTGAAACCCTACTGCTGTCAACTGTTGCAAATAAATTTGTTACTACTAAGTGATGCCACTATAGGTTGCACTATTCAGAATCATCAAGGATCAATGCACAAGTCCATTCTCCTCCACATAGGTAATGAGTGATTCTTAGAGCCAGATTAGTACAGGACTCAAATGCAACCATTCGATATCCTTAATAATGCATCAAGGTACAAGATACAAGGATCATCAATAAACACTTCAGGTCTTCACTGAAATTTGACAACGTATTGCTAAAAGATTTCAAGCACATAGGTCGAAACAATGATGAGGCCACATGATTACAAAGGTTACAAATGATGACATAATCCCATGTTGTTTTTCTTTACAGGAGTCTACCAAAGAGGATGATCAACAAGAAAATAAGGCCACAAGAAATAGATCTTAAGGATGGGTCGAGAACCTTTAATGGGCACTATTGTTACTGCTTAAGGGTTCAAATCAGAGGTCAAAAATTTAGTGATAATATCATACTAGACTAGTCACATGTGTATAATATGAGTCTTGGACTGCAAATCCAATCAATAATATATGCATGTGCCCTAAAATACACAGAAGGCATAAATGTGTGTGCTCAAAAGACAGTCACAGATATTAATCAACAAGAATGCAGGTTATTAGGCCTTTGCAACAGAGATAGCCCTTATTTAATCTTCAAATCAATCATAGATACAAAGGTCCTTGTTATAATATATGGAATTCGCATGCCCATTGATCTAAAAATGAGATCTTAGACAATTATTAAGGTATTACATACTCATGTGCATGCATTTTCCTATGTTAATATGTGCAATGGATCAATAAGATTGCGAAATGCATAAACAATGAAGCATTTAAAGAACATAATAGACAAACACACATAAACACAGCAAGCTTTATAAGGAGTTCACCCAACACTCCTAGGTTGTGTCTCCTGGTCCAGCCTTTAGTGGTGACCTCTCTATTATGGCTTCAGAAGCATAGTTTTTACAAAAGTGAGCTCAATTTGAGTCTCACACAACAGATACAAAATAACAAGGCTTTACTTGGATCCCCCAAGTCTTTCTGAGTACACAGACTCTCCTCACAGACTCTCTGTCTCTGTTTGCTCTCTGTCTCAGCTTTCTCTCTCTGTCTTTTATCTTCTATGGCTTTAAAGCCAATCGGCACTATTTGTTCATTTCTCCTTCTTAGGATCTCTGGCTCCCAACCTCTGTCCACTCGAATCCCCCTTCTGAGCGTTAAATAATCATTGTTAATGCCTTTAGGGGAGGTGGCCACCTGTTTTGCAATAGAAGAGTCCATCGGGTCTTTGAAATCCTCGGAATAGCCATTCTCTATTTACACAGAGAAATACGTTCAAACATGGAAAAATCCACCAAAACACAGTTCCCCGAACTTCAAATATTCATAAATCCATTTTATATTTCTACCGAGTCCGCCTAAAATCGCTTATCGCATGTCGCAAATTCTTGTTCCATGGTTTCCCTTTGTATTTATAAAATACATCAAAACACTGAAAAATCTCGTAAAAATGGCTTTAGATGGATTTGAAATATTATATATTTTCATTCACAAACCCTTTCGGGTCCAGTTTTCATCGCATTAGCGCTTCCCTTCGTATTTCATTTAATAAACAAAATACGCGAAAATACATAGAAATTGTCGTTTGATGGATCTCAAATTTTATGAAATATCACCTATATCTCCATCGGGTTCAGCTATCGCATCGCATATATATATATATATATATATATATATATATATATATATATATATATATATATGGCCCCACTCCTTGTGTAGCTCTGATGCGATATTGCAATGCGATTGATCGCAATCGCATATCGCACATACCCCCGGGCCGTTTGGTAAGCGCTCCATTGTGGTTTGTCGACGCGATATTGCGATGCAACTTGGGCCGTCGATCTGCACGCTTGATTGACGGTCCTCGTTGACCCCGCTGATCGTTGTTGCATATACCATGTGGTCTTCGCCGATAGCCTTCGCTTGCCACTGCCGATTGCGATTTGTCGATTGGATCTGGACCGTTGATCGGCCAAATTCGACGGTTCCTGTGTTGCTCCTTTGACCGCTGATAAGCCTGTTTTCCACTATTTCTTCATATCTTTGGGTCCCGATAGTGTTTTCCGCCATTTTGTGAAGGTTTTCTCATGCCATTGTTCTGATCTTTTAAATGATTTTGAAGACTTAGAGGGTATTTGGATCCATCTTGGATCACACCTTCCCACTGAAAAAGCTTTTGGACCACCAAAAGATGGTTTTCAAGCATCGATTAAGTGAGGATACAGCTCCCTCACCTATCCAATTTCCATCCATCTTGCACTGCTTGGTTTTGAACCTTTGAGTCCGATTCTGAGGCACTCAACATTCCTTCTGCACGTAGTTCTCACCTTTCTGTACAACACTGTATCTTCCTGCAACTCATTGAGATATTTAGGCAACAGATCATCAATAGAAGGCAACTGACTTTGCTCTTTGAAATCTTCAATTAATGAAGGCTCAAACAGTCTCAAATTTTTTGCATTAACCACTGAATAGATGTGCATGTAAGCTAGCAAATAAAGGCGAAAATCATTCTCACCAACTTTCTCAAGTATCTTGAAAGGCCCAAACCTTATTGACTTCAGCTTCTTCCCTTCACCTTGCATTTTGTCTTTGCCAATATACAGCCATACTTGATCACCAACTTGGAAACTATGTTCCATCTGATGCTTATCATGCCTTGCCTTATACTTGGCCTGGCTCTTTCCAGCTGTTCCTGCACTGCCTGGTGAATTTCTTGGATCTGTTCAATGAACTTGGTTGCTTTGTCCACATCATTGTGTCCATCAACAACTATGTCTTTTTCAAAGACAAATCCAAGGGAGACCTTGGTGTAAAACCAAAACAAGTCTCAAAAGGAGATCTTTGTGTAGAAGAGTTCTTGGCACGGTTGTAAGCATGTTGCACATAACATAAATGCTCATCCCAAAGATTGGGATGCTGGCTACAATAGCCTCTGAGCAACTGGATCATTATCATGTTGCCCACCTCTGTTTGGCCATCTGTTTGTGGATGAAAGGGTGTACTCTTCTTCAGTCTGGTGTCCATCAACTCCCATAGACTTGACCAAAACATCCCAACAAATCTGGAATCTCGATCAGATCAATGGAAGTGGGTAACCCAAAATGAACCCAGACATGCTGAAAGAACAACTTCGCTATTTGTTTAGCTGAAATATGCTTGTTACAAGGTATTAAGATACACATTTTGCTTAACCATGTTGCATCAACACTACTCCCATGGCATAGTCACTGGCATCTGTTTCAATCTCGAATGGTCTTCGAAGATCTGGCAATGCTAGTACTGGTGTTGTACTAATTTTTTCTTACAAAGTGTCGAAGGCTTTCTGCTGTTTGCCTCCCCACTGAAACGCCTTGTTCAATCCTGTTAAAGCATGTAAGGGAGTTGCAATCAAGGAGAAGTTAGCAATAAACTTTCTCCAATATTATGCTGCTCCTAAGAAGCTCCTAACTTCTGTGGCAGATTTGGGTAAAGGCTAGTTTACAATGACTTCAACCTTAGAGGGATCTATCTTCAATTCACCACCCCCTACAATATGACCCAAATAATTTAAAGATGTTTCGCCAAATTCACATTTTGATAACTTAGCATACAGATTTTCTCTTTTCAAAACATCTAGAGTCTGCTTTACATGCTTCAAATGTTCTTCCCATGTTTTACTAAGAACAAGAATGTCATCTAAATATACAATTACAAAATCATCAATAAAAGGCCTGAGTACATCATTCATAACTCTCATGAAAGTGGCAGGAGCATTAATTAAGCCAAAAGGCATAACTAGCCATTCATACAACCCTTGCTTTGTTTTGAAAGCAATCTTCCATGCATCATATTCTGCTACTCTGACCTGATGATAGCCACTACTTAAGTCCAACTTGGAAAAGTAGACTGCTTCCTTCAACTGATCCAATAGATCATCAATGCGAGGAAGGGGGTAACGATTCTTGATCGTTATTTTATTCAGTGCTCTGTAATCAATGCACATCCTCCATGAACCATCTTTCTTTCCCACCAACACAATTGGAGATCCACATGGTGATGTGCTTGGTCTTATGAACCCTTTTTCGAGCAACTCCTGTACCTGCTTCTTGATCTCCACATTATCTAAAGCGGATAACATGTACATTTCGACGTTAGGCAATGGAGCATCTTGCTGCAAATGAATATCATGTACAATTTCCCTTTTGGGTGGCAGGCCTTTAGGTTCTTGAAATAGGATATCATATTCTGAAACGACTTTTTCTAAATCAGCTTTCTGTTTAGCATCACAACCCTCAAATATCTTGGTCTTATCATAGTTCTTTTCCTTTACAACCATCAGTAAAAATTGCTTGCATGAATTTACAATTCTTTTCATTTGCCCTGAGTTTATGAGAGTGTAATTATTTTTGAGCTTATGAGCTCTTACAATATATTCTATTCCATCTTTGGTGAGTTGATACTTATTTTCAGCTCTATAGAAAACGGCTTTTCTATCATACAAGTAAGGACTTCCTAAAACAATACCACATATATCCAAGGGAATTATATCTAACTCAACCTCATCTATAAATGTTGACCCAATAGCAAACCTAAGTTTACATTGTCTAGTCACTTGTAGCTTTGCTTTATCACATGCCCAACCTAATGGATATGGCTTCTTGTGAGGTGTGGTTAGTAATCCCAACTTCTTTACAATTGCTTCAAAAATCAAGTTTACTTGTGAACCACTATCAAATAAAGTATCAATCTTTTGGTGCTTGGAAATAACTCTAATATGAAAAATTTCATGCTTTTTCCTCTCATTTTCTTCATTATCAATAGTTTGTGCAGAATTACTAGTAGATGCTTTAAAATTTTTACCTTTGATACCTATAGCTGTGACTGTTGTTTCATCACCTGAGTCTGACCCCAAATCTTTTTGAACAGCAGCAACAGTCTTCTTCTTCTTCCCATCGAAATTCTTGGGTTTCAGATCCGGATGCAAAGACTAGCAATGTTCATCATCATGTCTATCCTTCTTGCAGTGAGTGCATGAAGGTTTGTTTTTCTGTACAGTGTTTGCCTTCCTCTCTTTCCATTTCTGCTTCTTATTTTCCTTGTTCTTGCTTGCAGTGGATTTTGATGATCCCCCAATCTCTGGGTTCACATTCTTGCCTCTAGCCTCTAGATGTGTAGCCTGCACGGATACCTCATCTATGCTAGTGGGGTTAAACATGAGAATGGTGTGCCTCAAATAGCTATGCAGACCACCTATATACTTCAATAAAGTTTCAGGTGAGTCTAGAGAAATGCCTAGAATTAAAGCTCCTTTTCTAAATTCCTGGGTATAGCTTTGTACACTTTGCCCCTTTAATTGGCAAAGAGTTTGCCAACTCATCATTTTTTGTTGCATATAAGCTAATGGATAGAATTGTTTTTTAATGGCAAAAACAAATTCACTCCAAGTAGAAAGAATTTTACCGTGCTTCTTCAAATCAGCTTGTGTCCTGCCATCCCACCATACTACGGCAGTTCCTCCAAGGTGAAGGCTGGCCAGCTGAATCTTTCTCCTTTCTGAATTGATGTTCTGCACCCTGCAATATACATCAATTTGTCTAATCCAGTTATCTAGCTTTTCTGCATTTAATTCTCCATCATATATTGGCAAATCAAATTTTACATCTAATTTAATCACATAAGTCTTCTTCTTTTTCTTCCCATCAGGGCTAGGAGATGAGGATGATGGAGGAGGTTTTTGCCCTTTCCCTTTGCCCTCTGGGGAATTGAAAGAAGGTTCTCCTGCTCCTTTGTCTTGCTTGAGAACAAACGAGCTCCTTTTCATAGTAATTAAAGGGGTAAAATGGAGTCGACCTGTGTCTTTTGCAGGGAAGTGACTTTTAATTTGAGGAAAATAAAATTCAAACATTCAATTTCATTGGAACCAAAGTGCTTGTTAATGATAGAGCATCTTTAATATTGTTTCATTTCAATTTGATGCCCTCAACAAAGTATTTTAACCATATAATGTTTGATTTGGTTTTAATAAAAAAACCATTCAATGAAGTATTTTAACCATATAATGTTTGATTTGATTTTAATAAAAAAAATCGTTTGACTTCTTTAGTCTTCAATTAATTACCTACTGAAGTCATCAAGCTCATGGGGACATTGAGTACATGATGGGGCTTTGATCTTCGGAAGGCCATATTTTTTGAACCGTAAAAAACTACGAAGTGTGTCATATATTGTTGGAATCGTTATGAGGAGGAGCATCAACTTATAGTTACGGAGGTAAATTTAGCGATATTTATCCTAAAAAATATTCAACAAGTACGGGGCTAATTGGAGTTTTAAGGGCTTCTAGGGATTTCTAGTAATTTGGAGCTTTAATAGTGCAAACTAGACAAATATTAAGAGCATTCAAGAATTAGCATCAATGACAACACCATTCAACACAAGAGTGACCTCACTCCTAAATAAGTATCGTTACATCTCACCTTGGCCCGTTGCTCAGCCATATCTACGAATGAGTGAAATGAGAGAGGGAGAGGTGTCACCCCTAGGTTAACTGGATTGGTCCTTATCAAACCACATCCAAGATTGTGAATTGGGTCCCATAGGACTTGACCATGGGTGCGAGCATTCTCATTTGTTGAATAATGACTAAAACCAAGTTGGATGTGAGAGTTTAAATTGTGAACTTCAAAAACCAAACTTACTGAAATTGGTGTTGTCTGCCTGGCTTCTTAGGGGGCATGTGAGGAGGGTGTTGTTGCTCTTCCAACACCAACAATATATCCCATAGAAGCCTGATAGAATTCAACCCTAGAGTGAATACTAGGAAAGTTAACTTGCCATGCAAGTTGGTGCCATGTGTGGTCCGAGAGGAGGAAACAACAAGGCTATGCCTACATTTCCATCCAAGACACAAAGTTCGCCTCAGTGGGGTCCCAATGAAATCAAATTTGCTTAGCATTTGAGGTGACCTTAGTGTTCAATTCTAGTTTCTAAAGTACAAAGAAGGATTTGATAAGAATAGAAATTGTTGTGGTTGCTCTGAATAAAGAGCTAAGTCTTCAGGATCACTATAAAAATCCCCAAGCATCATGTATACTCCCAATGTGACAACCATCAATGGTTCTTCATTGAACGTGAAAGAATTGTTAGGATTGCAGTGGGGTGGCTCGTGCATGTGAATGGTATTGGCTTGCATTACATGCCTTAGAAGATCTCCCGAAATGCTTGTTCGCATGGGTGGTTGGTTATGACATTGAATGCACAACATGCTTGCTAGGTGGCACCCTACAATGACTATTGTATTGTTATATGTCATTTAACATTCTTCGAGGGAGGGGTTTCCATGTCCCACAGGATTATCAGATGGTGGGGCGTTGGCAACACACTCGACCCTACCCCCAACTCCCCCCCCCCCCCCCCCCTTGGCCACCTTAGTCATCCCATTCAAGGAAATGACCTTTAAAAGGAGGACACGAGGGTGGAATTTGATCCACTTATGTGTGTATGGGTCATGAAACCATTTAATATGGTCTCTCTAGGTGCAACCACATGTTCTACCTCAATGTGCCTCCATGGCTCCAGGGAATCCCTTGTGGAAATTGAACCTTGCCCAATGATGAAAAACTCATCACTTTCCACAATTGGATCCAATCCCTTTGGACTTACATATTTTACCAATTCACTTTATATCCATGAGTTTTACATTTTGAAATTGATAAAATAATGCAAGTATATTAAATTGACATTATTTAAATTTGATTGGTTGTGTATATAAGTTAAATCATTTAAAACAAACTTTCTTTTCCTTCTCAAAAACTTTAGTCTTTTAAAAAACCTAAGTTATATATGTTATGAAACCAGCTCAAGAAAAGATAGAAAAGATAGATCAACGCCTTAGAATTTACCCTCTTCGAGGGGGCAACCTCCTTTACATTACATAAATGAACAATTCTTGGATGATTCAAATGAAAAAACCTCCTTTCTAGATATAGGAGTCTAAGGAGTCACAATATAACCCAGCCGACCTAACAATAATAATATAAAGCCACAAAAATAACAATAGAGGGATTCTATGGGGCACAGTAATAACAATATGGGGATAATAGGGGCACAACAATATTAATAAGGGGTACAACTACAATAGTAATGGGGTAATCACTAGTATTATAGGGACCCAACATGCCCCTCTCCTTAAAAAAAGTGTTGTCCTCAACGCTTGAGAAGTTTTGGATGCTTCTGTATAAAATTCTCATCCTCCCATGTGGAATCTTCAGCGGGTAAGTTCTTCCACTTGATAAGATACTCCGAAATTGATCGATTTCGTAGCTGTCGAGTTCTTGTTTCTGTGACTGCTTCCGGTTCCAATATAATTTTTCCTTCCTCATCAAGTTCTGGCAATATTGTTTGAACTGGGAGCTTGTCGCCTATAACCTTCTTTAAACATGAAACATGGAAAACTGGGTGCAATCGAGAAGCTGCAGGAAGCTCCAATTTGTATGCCATAGTACCAATCTTTTGCAACACCTTGTATGGACCATAATACTTTGGTGATAATTTATTATCCTTCTTAGCTTGCTTGAGGGTCATTTGCTTATATGGTTGTAGCTGTAGGAATACCCAATCACCTACATCAAAACTTCTTTCGCTACGATGTTGATCTGCCTGTTGTTTCATTCTATTCTATGCCAACACGAGGTTATCCTTTAAGAGTTGGACTTGTTGTTGATGTTCAATGTGATGTTCCACTGCTTGAACCTTAGATTTTTCTCTTAAATATGATGTGATGGATGGTGGCTGATACCCATAAAGTGCCATAAATGGGGTCATTTTTGTTGCTGTATGGAAGGAAGTGTTATACCACCATTCAGCCAAAGGCAACCATTTGACCCATTGTGTCTGTTTATCAGATACAAAGCAACGAAGATATCCTTCCAAACATTTGTTTACTATCTCAGTTTGCCCATCAGATTGAGGATGATAAGATGAGCTATGAGCTAACTGAGTACCAAGACAAGAAAATAATTCTGTCCAAAAATTTCCAGTGAAAATGGGATCTCTGTCACTTACAATAATCTTTGGGTTTCCATGTAGCTTTTGAATTGTTTCCATAAATGCAGTAGAAACTGTACTGGCTTTAAATGGATGTGATAATGCACAAAAGTGTGCATACTTGGTAAGTCTGTCAACTACCACCATGATGACACTCTTTCCCTCAGACTTGGGTAAACCTGTGATAAAATCCATTGAAACCTCCTCCCAATGTTGGCTTGGAATGGATCAAGGTTGTAATAGACCCGGTGTCTTAATTGTTTCAACTTTATTTTGTTGGCAAACCAAACATTCCGCCACAAACTTTTGAATATCTGATTTAGGGCCATCCCAAAAAAATTCCTTCTTAACCCTGTGGTAAGTTTTTAAAAATCCTGAGTGCCCTCCTAAGGGAGAAGTGTGCAATTCCATAAGAATTTTTTGTTTTAGCTGGGAATTCTTACAGAGGTATAAGCGATCTTTGTACCATAATGAATCATTTTTCCAGCTAAATGTATCAGACATACTGGAATCTTGTTGTAACTTTCGAATAAGTGCCCACACTTCTTCGTCATTCTTCCATTCCTCCCTTGCTTCGTTTATCCAATCTGGTTGGATAATAGAAATGGCACACAACAATGCTTCCACATCCTCATCCTTTCTTGAGAGTGCATCTGCCACCACATTTTGCTTCCCTTTTTTGTAGATGATTTCAAAGTCATAACCCAACATCTTTGTGACCCACTTTTGTTGCTCTTCAGAGGATAATCTTTGTTCTAAAAAGTATTTAAGGCTATCATGATCCGTTTTTACCTTGAAGTGTCTTCCCATTAGGTAGGGTCGCCATTTCTTAAGTGCATGGAGTATTGCCAACATTTCCTTCTCATAAATAGCTTTGTGTAAAAACTTTCCCTTGATTGGACGACTTTCAAAAGCAATGGGTCTTTCATCTTGCATTAAAATAGCACCAATTCCATTCCCTGAAGCATCACATTCCACAATAAAGGTTTTTGTGAAGTCCGATGTAGCTAAGACCGGTGCTTGGCACATTGCCTCTTTAAGATGTTCGAATGCCTTTGTTGCTTTTGGAGTCCATGAAAATGCATCTTTCTTCAATAATGTTGTTAGAGGTGCTTCTATTCTCCCATAATTCTTAACAAACTTGCGATAATACCCTGTCAACCCGAGAAATCCTCGCAGATGCTTTATGGATGTGGGAATTTTCCATTCCTTAATGGCTTTAATTTTGCTAGGGTCTACCTTAACTCCTTCATGAGATACAATATGACCCAGATATTCCACCTCTTGTACTCCAAAGAAACATTTGGATCTTTTTGCATATAATTGTTTCTCCTCCAATAGTTGTAGCACCCTATCAACATGTTCAACATGATCCTTCCAAGACTTGATGTAGATTAGTATATCATCAAAAAATACTAACACAAATTTTCTAAGGAATGGTTTGAAAATTGAATTCATCAAACCTTGAAATGTTGAAGGTGCATTGGTAAGGCCAAAAGGCATGACCAAAAATTCATAATGACCCTCATGAGTTCTAAATGATGTTTTCGGAATGTCTTCAATCTTCATTCTGATTTGATGATATCCCGAACGAAGATCCAACTTGGTGAAGTAAATTGATCCATGCAATTCATCCAGTAATTCATCAATGACAGGAATGGGAAACTTATCTTTAATAGTGAGCTTGTTGAGCTCCATATAATCCGGACACATGCGCCATGATCCATCCTTCTTGTGCACCAATACAACTGGAGCAGAGAAAGAACTTTGACTTGGTTGAATTATACCAGCCTCTAGCATTTCTGCAACCATACGTTCAATTTCACTCTTTTGGGCATAGGGATATCTGTACGGCCTGATGTTTGGAGGAACACTTCCTGGAATCAGATGAATAGCATGATCATGATCACGAATAGGTGGGAGACCTTTGGGAGTCTCAAATACCTTGGAATGATTGTCCAAGACTTTTTGGAGATCTGGAGAAATAGATGATTCCATTGTGGACACATCTAGCGAACATAATTGTGCAATTACACCTCTTTGTTCCTTTTTTAGAAGCTTTGTCATACCGTTAGAGCTGATTATCTTTCCCGGTTTCCCTGCAATACCCCTTAATTCAATTTCCTTTCCTTCCACAGAAAATTTCATGAAAAGTTCTTGAAATTAAAAGCTATTGTACCCAAGGATTGTAGCCATTGGACTCCTAGTACAACATCAGCACCTCCCATTGGAATGGAAAGCATTAGGTTAGTCAATACATATTCTCCCATGGATAGATTGATATTATGGCATTTTCCCGAGCAATTTATTGTTCCTCCATTTGCAACCATCACTTGACACTCTGGTGCTGGATATAAGAAGCAATTCAATTCTTTTGCTACCTTACAATGAATAAAATTGTGGGTACTTCCTTAATCAATCAACACTATTACCTTTTTCTTCTTGATTTGTCCTTCTATCTTGATGGTTTGTGGAGGGTAATTCCCGTCAATGCATTACAAGATATGGTCGGATTCATTTCTTCTTTATCTAGGCTTTGTTCTTGGAGTATATCCTCTTCTTTTGACCCTTCTTGCTACTTTTCTTCTTCCTCTTCACAATCTATGTAGAATAATTTCTTCTCAGCACACTTATGACCTTTAGTGTATTTGCTATCACAACTGTAGTAAAGCCCTTTTGCTCTTTTTTCTTCCAATTTTTTTGGTGTCAACCTTATAGGTTGTGGAAGACTAGGGGCAACAACACTTCCGTCTTTATAGTTGTGAGTGGTATGCTTCCTGGTTGCCATAATTTTGCTTTCCATTTTTCTTGCTAACCTGAATGCCTTCTCTAATGAATCAGGTTCCCAAAGGTGAACGTCATGTTGGATATTATCCTTTAAAGACCCTATGAACACATCAATCCTATGCTCCTCTGGAATATCTTTTACTCTTATGTTCAATTTTTGAAACTCCTCAATGTGCTCCATTATTGAACCCTTTTGTTTGAGACTTATCAATTGGCTAAAAAAAGTGTTGCTTTTTGTATCCTCATAATGTCCTATCAATTCTTCCGTAAAAATTGCCCAAGTGATAAATTATTTACGAGAGCAAAGCCATTGATACCATACAAACTGATTTGGTTCCAAATATAAAGTTGCAATACGTACTTTTGTGTGTTTTGCACATTATTGAGATCGAAAAATTGCTCCATCTGTAATATCCATGTTGCGGGATCCTTGCCATCAAACTTCCTCATATCGATTTTTGGAATATGGTGGTTCTTCGATCCAAAATTAGAGTCTATGGAATCATGATTAACATTTATTTTGTTCTCATCATGAGTTTCCTTTACTACCCTTTCACCATTAGTGACCCTTTGTTGTAACAACTTATTCATATTTATCTTCAATTCTTCCATGTCTGTCTTCAAATCTATCTTCAAATCATCTGTCTTAGCTTCCACGTCATTCATCTTAGCTTCTACACCTTTCTTTAAACAATCCATCTTAGCTTCCACGCCTTTCTTTAAACCATCCATCTTAGATTCTGTTCCTTTTTGTGCAAGGGACAGTTGTTGCACTTGGTCTTGTAATTTTGATATATCATGTTGCATTTCTTCCTCTTCTTCATGAGTCATGCTAGAGCTTTCAGGTTTCTTACTAGGTGTTTGCATTTTCTTTTCTCGGGGCATCAGTTACAAATAATAATGCCCTACTATGCCCTTTGAATTCCTTCAAAATAAATTTTCAAACCAAGCTTAAGCAAAAATTTAAGAAAATCTACACAAACTTTTTCACTTTGTAGGAGCTCGATAGTGCCTCTGATGTATCTCTGTACTTTCCAATCATCTAGATCCGAATTTGTGACTTGCAGTAGCCCTATGTGTCCTCTTTCCAATGCCACAAGTCCGACCCAAATTGGATTCTCCAAGGAAGATTTATGTGAAATCTCCCACAGTGACTTGATTATAGACTAGTTCAGTAGAGCGAACTTGTACAACTTTCCACGAGTCACTGTTTCACCTTTGGATCTAAAAAATGCATATAAGAAACTACAGTCCGTCCTCTTTCTGTACCTTCTTACGAAATTTCAATCCGATCCCCAGAGAGAAAGTTATGATGCTTTTCCCCAGGTCACCTGTTTGGAATGTAATTCAGGAGTCTGCAAAAAGACCAACTTCCTCATATCATATCTCTACAAATATAGCGCAAACAGCTCTTAAATTCAGACCCGAGGTTCAGCGCGATTTCTTCTCAAATGGGTTTTTTTTTGCAACTTCTAAAACGTCGCAGAAAAAAAGTTATAGCGAAAATGCCACAATGACCTGTTTGGAGCAGCGAAACCCTAGAATCCAAAGCTCTGATACCAAATGTTATGAAACCAGCTCAAGAAAAGATAGAAAAGATAGATCAACGCCTTAGAATTTAGCCTCTTTGAGGGGCAACCTCCTTTACATTACATAAATGAACAATTATTGGATGATTCAAATGACAAAACCTCCTTTCTATATATAGGAGTCTAAGGAGTCACAATATAACCCAACCGACCTAACAATAATAATATAAAGCCACAAAAATAACAATAGAGGGATTCTATGGGGCACAGTAATAACAATATGGGGATAGTAGGGGCACAACAATATTAATAAGGGGTACAACTACAATAGTAATGGGGTAATCACTAGTATTATAGGGACCCAACAATATATATATATATATATATATATATATATATATATATATATATATATATTACATGGTTTACATACAAAGGATTTTAATGAAAAATTTCTGCTTTAAATAATGCATCATACATTAGGGGATTTTTGAGGTTTGAAATGGGTCTCCTAAGGAAATTATAAAATAATAGTAGAAATAATAAAATAAGATTAGATTACATTATCAAATTTTAGACAGGAAGAAGAAGAAGAAGAAACTATTTTTTCAACTCGTATTTTCAACTTATCTCCTTATGGGTTTACTCAAATTTCAAGCAGAAACACTCGTTGGATGCATAATTTGATTCCCCATCCAAGGAGTACCCATGTTGCATACTTTTGATGAACCCTGCTACATGAAAAATGAGAAATACATGAAAAACATGATTGCAATCACATTTTTCATGTATTTCTCATTTTTCATGTAGCAGGGTTTATCGAAAGAATGCAACATGGGTACTCTTTGGATGATGAATTAAATTTTGCTTCCAATGTGTACTTTAGCTCGAAATCTAAGTAAAAAAATTAGGGAGATAAGTTTAAAATATGAGTTGAAAAGGTAGTTTTGTTATTTTATTATTTTTATTTTTTTACTCCAAAAATGGTAAATCATCCCCCATGGTTGACATCATCACCTTGAATCCTATTGGTTCTTATAAAGTTTATTTTTGTTGTACATTTTTCTTAGGAGGCCCATTTTAGACCTCAAAATTCCCCTAAGTTGAAGTGGTTTTGACTTAGCAGCTCTTTGTTATTATAAACATTGATATGGATAGAATATGTTTATAAGTATGCACTGAAACTTGTCTTTCTATTAGATGATGAAATCATCTCGAGTAAAAAACAACATTATTGTTCGTTGGGATATTGTCTCACCAAAAAGAACATACCATACTTTATCTTTCCAAAGGCAGAGAACTCCTAAAAAAATATTATTTTGTTATTTTGTGTCATTTGAACAAATTGTGGTTGCCAAACATTTAATAGTATAGAGGATTGCCTACATCCACAACCACACATCAATATATGATGAACTTTAATATTTATTGTTTTCTAGATTTTAGTTTTGAGTGTTAATGAAGGCATGAAAGCAAGATAAAATATGGTCCTCCACCTTTAAATTTTTTTTTACAAAAAATGTAGTATATTATAAATACGAAATCTAAATTTATATTTGAATTATAGTGCAGAACCATAATATAGCTTTAAAATGTTAAACAAGAACATAAATATAATATCATGTTTAGCATTTTAGAAAGAAATAACACACCCACAACTTCTTGAAAGCATGGGATTTTTTATTTTTTATTATTATTATTTTTTAATTAATTTATTTTTATTTTTATTTTATTTTATTTATTTATTTTCTTCAGTGTTGCTTCGATTGGATTAATTGCACTAGGAACAACGTATCAATTTCCAAACCCAATGAGATTCCCTACCGAACTTCTCGCAAGGCCCCCGAAAAAGAATTATTACTCATTGATATTTCATTAAACAATCTCATCCATTAGTGTCGAACTTCAAATATTTCTAAAAATAGGCAAGTCTCCTTAGGAAGTTTGGTTGGGTAGACCAAAGAAACAATATTTTCTCAGCTATACCAGTATAAGAGCCCAAATTAGTGTGGCCAGTCTCATGAGTGAGCTTGTCCTATAAAAATAGATGAGATTGAGTGAGTAAGCCTTATGCCAAAGTCCAAACTATCTCCCATTCAAGTGGTTGAGTATCAATGGATTGAGACTTTTATTGGCATTAATGTAACAAGAAGTGATGGGATGGGTATAATCATGGCATGTGGGCAGGTTTCTTTAGACAAGTTGATGTGAGTGTTGTGTGGTTAGTTATTGGATATTCTTTTCATTGCAACACTGTGGCCACGAACAAAGTGGAGGCGAAAACTGTCGATATATCCAAGTTGATATTGTATGCCATATTTACTTACTTCATTTATTTAATTTAATTCATCAAGTAGAGATTCATTTATCCATTTTAATTTATTTTCTTGATTAAAATTCATTATTTTAATTTAATAGTTTTATATAATCACCATCAGGTGAAGGGTTTTAATTTGTATAATTAGTATGAATAGGAAGAGCAAAAGAGGGTGAGCAGGCTATGTCATGTTGTCTCTAGAGATGGCAAGTGAAGCCCTTAGACATGTGGCACAACATAATAGGGATATGCCAAGTCCACCAACAAGGCTTTTGATTCTGCCCTCTTCAATATCTCTCAAATGAACCTTTTATTGATTAGGAACATTTTCTTAAATGAACCTTTTCTTGATTAGGAACTCTTTTTTAAAATCGCTCCTTAAGGTAGAGAGGTCAGTGTCGAACTTATTTGGCTAGAAGTAAATCTTGTAGCCATATTCAATCTTTCTATCCACAATAGAAGTTTTCTCTACGAAAACTAATTCTATGAGAGGAAAAAATTGCTTGTGAATGCCTGATTTTCACTACAGTCTCCTCCAATATATCCTCACATGGTTGAAACCTAATCATCATAAGTGCTTTGATCATTCCATTGGAGGAAATCAAAACAATATCTAATTTTCTAGACAACCCTCCAGTTGATTTCGGTTCTCATCTTTATCTTCAATTAATTCTAGTCGACAAGCATCTTAGTAACATTGGAGAACAACCTTTTCCCCTCACAATCTAAATTAGGTGAGTAATTAATGCAACTTCCATCAAAAGGTGTATTCCATTCTCATGGAGTTATATATTTTTCATGCATTAGACCTACATGATTGGTTGCTTGATCATTTCCTTTTCTGAAAAATGAATTATTGACACTAGAAAAATTCTCATGCATATATAAGGGGCAAGGAAGGAAAATACGAGGTAGGAAAAACAAATACGTATTATTCATCTTCTACTTCATTATACAAGCTCATGAGATTCAATATGCTCATTCTTGTCATGTGTGTGTATTGTATCATTATGTTTCTCCCTGGTAGCCTCAATATTTATGGCGTTGAACATCCACAAATATGAGAATGATACATCTTTTGACAAAGCATTGTGGTATGATTATGGTGCTTTCAGGTGAGTTTCCCCATTTCATTTCATTATGATGCCTTTCCTTTGTACACTAGTTTTCTCCATGGTTCATAATGTAGTTTAGTTTATGGAGTATGGTCATGGCCATTTTTTATTTTTTATTTCCTTTCCAAATCCTTGGATAAAGGCACCCAAAATCATACATGACATGACTTGCACTAGGCCTCAACATGTTATCAGTTTTTGTGGTCTCTAGATAGCTTGTTCAAATTACTCGATATTCTTAAGACAAGCATGAAATTATCAAATGTAGTCCTAAAAAATTCATCTGGCATGGTAAATATTACATACCAATATGTTGGAAATAATGAGAGGGGGGTTGAATCAATATTTATTTTCAATAATTATTTTTTTACCAGTTAGATCACTTATAATTAGAATACAAAATGAACAATGATAGAATAAATAATTTTATTAATCAGATATATTGAGTACAATAATAATGTAGGGATCCAACCCTAGATGAAGACACCAATCTTTAATTTTCCAGGCTCCAACCTATATTATACCAAGCACCGAATTGGACTTCCCAAGGCTCCAACCTTGTCAATTTTAGGCACCAACCTCTAGGGCTCCAACCCTATCTCTGGTAAAGGATCCAACCTGATCTCTTGAGCACTCCTATCCTCTAGGGCTCCAACCCTATCTTCCAGGGCACAAACCTTGTCTCTATGAGGCTCCAACCTCTAGGGCTTCAACCCTCAACTTCAATTCGTCAAGATGTTTTTAACTGTTCTTCACAGCTCCCAATATCCTCTTCAATGAGCCATGTCTATCTTCAACAATGCCTCCTTCAAATCACTTCATCAATGATAACCTTGTCTTCTTAGAAGGTGTCACCACTGCTCTTCATATTACCCAAACTAGATCTCCAAGGTCACCTCATGATGACTTTCAATGCATCATGATCTCCAAGGTCAACTTCCAAATATTTTCACAAGGTCATTAATATGTCGCCCCAAGAACTGAAAGCTTCTCCAAGGTGTGCTCCAAATATTCAAGAATGCTAAACAAAATTCCAAGAGATAGACTCCAAGGATGTCTTTCACAAATCTTCAACAATGATGGCATCAGATTAAGGAAATTCCCACAAATGTCTTCAAGGCATCTTTCAAGATGTGATGCTAATGTTGCTTTAACAAGACTTCTTAAAGATACTTCAAAGTGTCACAAAGGTTGCTCAATAAATTATCCAGTAGTTTCCAAATACAATGATGAACAAGTTATGTCACAACCTTGCAGCTTTCCAATCTTCAATGAACTTCTCCAACACATAAATTCAGCCCAAACATTATCCACAATAGGTCCTTTATAGTCAGCTCCAACAAGAGATCAAAAATGTCTTCAACCGTGGTTCACAACTTCAAAGGTGGTCTTCAAGGAGGTGATAACAAATCTGCAAAAGTGATGTCTTCTTCAAAAAATGCTTCTAGAGCTACTATGATGATGCTTGAAGAGGTGTCACAAGTATGCTTCAACTAGATGTTAAAGGACTACTTCAACAAGTTTTTTAAAGTGTCTTTTATACCGATGTCTTGCTCGTTGTTCTTTGGGCTAATAACCAACCCCAACAACACCTAAACATAGCTCTATTTTAGGAGAGAATAAGGTCTGTGACCTACTGTCCTTCTCTGCCTGGACTGTGCTAATATGCAGGAGATAACCCTCTCCTAAACCATACAGAAACCTTCCTTCTTTCTGCTCAGAACTGTGGCTACTTTCTTTGCTCAGAAATCAGACTATTGGAAGAGGAAAAATGTCCATAATATAATGGATGTCCTTCTATAATAATGGGGCCTTCTTACAGGTGTAAACTTGCCCTTAAAAATAGACTTAATCACCTTCGTCCTTCTCCTTATGAGCTCGACTACCTTTCTGAGTTTATCTTTTCTCTTTAAAATCTTGTGATTGTTTTCACCGAAAATTATGTACTAGAATGATGAATTCCGACTTGTATTTATATTGATTTGAGTTTGAAATGAAGGGACACGTCTTTCTGGAGGGACGTCGACCTAGCTAGTTGATCATAGGTCGGTTAGGATACAAAATAGGATATGTCAACTTACAAATTCAATTTCTCTTAGACTATTGGGAGTTAGGAGCTGAGTGAGGCTTCATTGGAAAGATGAAAGAGAGCCGTCTACAAGATAGTCAAGGAGTCATTATGAAATGATGTCTTAAAGATGTCAAAGAATAATTTCTTTATGGTTGTTTGGAATTTTTAGTGCAGACCTTAGGATGATTGTTTTGGAATTTTTAGTGCAGACCCTGGGGATTTAGGATTATTCATGTATAAGGATGAGGGTTAGGGTATTTTTATTATGGATTCAAGTATGGTCTTCCATCATCACCCATTTTCATAAAGTGTGTCATTATGTGGTATCCAACCATCATCCATGTGTAAACATTGGTGTCATTATGTGGTAATCAAGTGTAAACATCCATGTCATGAAATCCTTCAATAATGTTCTTCAAGCGTCATCATTCATGTATTCATCAAGTGTGTCATCATATGGTCTTCAACAATCATCCATCATCAACATTAAGGACATCATATTATTGTGTGCTTGTATATTAGGCACATAAATGGTACTTAAGGATTATACATCAATCTCATATTTAGGGCATCATAGGCATCTTAGACTTCTTCATTAATGGTATGGCGTCTTCATAATGTAAAGGAAACCTTAGCATCTAGGTTTTACTTCATTAATGGCATCCTTAGCACCTGCAGTTTGCATGAGGTTCATGTATCACAAGAATATTTGCCATCTCCAATAATGCCATATTGACATCAATGACAACCTTGACCAATAGTCTCCCCCTTTGTCATTGATGGCAATATTCTTGCCTTCTCAACATTCTCTCCCCCTTCGACATCAATGGAAAATGGGGTTCCCAAGTACTCCCCCTAACAAGCTGGTTCTCTTCATTGTATTTTATTCATCAATGATAGTTCTTCATAGATATGTTGCTCCCCCTCTCATGGTGCTCTTCTTTAATGTGCTTGCTCCCCTTAAGCCTCTGCATACCTTCATGGAAATGAGTGAGGTAGATGATCAACCAACTCCCCCTGTCTGCATAAACTCCTCTAGCTTGTTTAGACAAGAAAGATTGTTGCCTTGTGATCAAGTGGAGATGTTGTCTAGGTAAATCGTCTCTATGAACAAAGATGATCCCTTTAGCCCAATGAGTGGGTCTAGCAACTGAAGTGATAGTATACCAAACACTTTCCTAATTTACAATTGAAAAGAGAGACGAAGAAGATGGCCTACCTCGTTCTGATGCTATTTCGATCTCCTTTGTTGAAGACCTTGAATCGCTTGCGTCACGGGCTCGTTCCTACTGTTCATAACATTTATGCACCTGCACAAGAGATTAATACACAAGAAGGTATGCAAATACAAATAGCATATTCAAAAGTAACCTACTTAACTGATCAAGGAATGTTAAGCTAAATGATACATGAGCTTACACATTTAGGGAAAATGAACTAGCATTTGTATATTAATAGAAAATATGGCCCATTAATTAGGACTTGGTCCATATCTTTCTATGTGTCAAATTGAACTATGAGGAAACCCTTGGAACATAAGTAGAGATAACAATTAAGTGTCCAAGAAGAAAACATCCATTGATATAAATCTTCAAATCTTGTCCGAAATTCATTAAACCTGCATATTAGTGCCTTAGATTGGAGATCAACAAAAAGTGATTTTACCTCTAGGACTTTAATGTCCATAGCTAGTGTTTTTTCTGTTTATTCGACTATGTAGGTCTTAGCATATTTTGGGTCTGATTAATAGGAGCGAAAACCTTCCCTTTCACTGCATCCTTGAAAGAGACTAGTCCATTAGATTTTTTGGAGCCTGAAGCTCCACCTCAGAGCCTCATATTTAATATTATGATGGAGTTCCTTTCAATGACATAATATTTCAGTCAAAAGGCTTCTTGCAACAATTTCCCCTCAAATATAAAACTTTGTAAAATTATATGTATACCCAGGTCACTCTAAATGGTCTGCTTCATATTTTCCACTAGATCAAAACCTTGTATCTCGTAGACATAAGTATTCCAATTGAAGTTTTTTAAGAAAAAATGGATTTTTTTCTTCTTTGACTGTATCTTGACCATATATAGGATAAAGAGATGGAAATGTATCCCATGGGTAGGAGAATTCCCAAGCTTCAATACTATGAACCCCAGATCTAGTGTAGGGGGTTTCTCCTTCAGTGACTCCATACCCCAAGAAAGAGTAAATGCAAGAGATATTTGCCCGCTAGAAGAAAGGCGAAGGGTTGACAACCCCTTAAATCGCACTTGACCCAAATGAAGCACAATGCCATCAATGATAGAACCCAAAGATTCCAACCATGTCTTTTTCACCTATTTGCATGCATCATCTAAATGGAATGTAGGTCCCTCAATCCCACTCAAGACATGTCCATACTTGAGAACCTTCCACGAGGCCGAGCCCTTTCAATCCTTTCTGATCCAGAACTAGACGGTGACAGAAAATCAATCGATTCTCTGCGTGCAAGATCCAAAACAATACCCCTTCGTCACCATATATGGGAGTAATCATGACATCCCCCAACTTAGGTTTCCTACAAAGAAAAACATAATCGCTCCCTAGCTCGTGAACATAAAAAATGCCTAACAAAAGACCAGAGAATATAAAAACTCTAGAAGAACTTGTCTTCTCCATCTTGCCTCTAGATCTCAATAACATTTTAACACACCACTTATTATATAGTGTTTGAAATTTATGACATTTTGAGTTGTAACCATTCATTAAGTTGTGTTGTTTGCAATACTATGGCATGACAATAACCACCACAAGTATGCCAAACCATGTTTAATCCCAACACTGGAGTTGATCATGAAATAAGAAGAATGTAAGTTTTAATTTAATATTATTTTAAGTTTATAAACTTGAGTACCATTCCCATTGGGTATTAGAATAGCTAATCATTGCCAAGTGGGAGCGCTACACAACAAAGATGTGGTGATTTGAAATTCTTGAAACTATCCTTCAACTTTAATTGCATAGATAAAATTCCCTTAGTTAATTTGGCATCTAATCAAATATGTTGGTACAAATTTGGTGTAAAACTTGGATTTATTTTTGGGTGATTTATATGATATATGAGAATATAAATATTTGACAAAACTGATTTCTATCTAGTGTCATTGATAGTTTACATTCTTGTCAAATACACACTCTGCCCTCATGAAATAGCGATGATAGTTTGTGTTCGTTGTAAACATCTAGGGTAAATCATGGCATGGTACCTTAGAAAAAGAGTTGTGGAATTAAATGGATATTGTGCTGCCTTAATTCTCTAAATGGATTTATTACATACATGTTAGTGGTTATTAGGTTAAGTGTTATAAGCTTCTTTGTACCTACTACGAGAACTTTCTAGATCAATCTTGAAGGTTAATGGGAAAAATTGTAATGAGAAGATGGGATGCAAATTGAATGCATGTTGTGTAAAAGGGCTTGTCATCTGATTAAGTTAGGTTGGACTGTGCTTAAAAATGAGGGAAATTATCCATTAGGCCTGATAGCGCTCCATGTGAAGATTAATAAGTAGTTGAGGAATATAATAATCATAAGGATCCATCACTCCATCTATTTCATTATTACAAAATGCCTAATCTTCATGTGTAAATAAAATATAACATTATATAGAGATATAAAGTCATTTTCATCAATAGAACTACAATGCTTTCATCACCCTCTATTAGCGTCGTATAAGTAGTTATTTTAAGTGCTTATGAATTACATCCCTCCAACACAAAACAAGCATAAGGAGACCAATCAATTTCAAATTAGACCAAATCATTTGTTTGGACTCTAGAGGTACAAGTTGCAAAACTAAAACTACCATTTACCGTCTTAACATTAGTTGCATTCTTAGAGTGCACTTCATCAAGTTTGAAACACTCACATTAGATTTGATTCACTCCCAATTAGCCATTGTAGAAAGCCACATTAGCATGGACATCAGTTTTTTATATGAGAAAAATAACATTATTCCAATTAATAGTATTCCTAAGAATGACATCTCCATTAAGCAAGACCATTGCACTAATTTTGCAACATGCTAAGGCCCAAAATAAAGATTAACCTATCATAATTATTTCCTTCGAATTAGCATTGCAATTAGAATGAAAAGTAGACATAGTTAGAAAAATGAGAAAAGTGCTACTTTTGGAGAATATATGGAACCCATAAAATTGATAAACTTCGTAAGATTTATCTCCTAATTTCAACACTTAATAAGAAAAGTTTGTAATTTAGGAAAGGAACAAAGATAAAAATAAATAAAACCAATCGTAAAATCAATGGATAATGTCACTTCTTTTATGAAATCTTCTCTTGGGATTAGCATTGCTTTTTGGAGTTTAAAATCAATCCATAGATGGATCAAAATCATATGAGGATCAACACTAATTTTTGACAAAGTTGGAAAAATAAGGGCAAATTTAGTATGATGCATTTTTTAGAAAAGGAAGCCAAGATTGGTGTAGCAGCAGACATGAAACATGCAATTGGTTACAGGTGGAAAACATAATGATTGGTCATAAGCACTTTAATATCTTGTTTGACATATATTAAAAAATCTACAATTATGCTAATGAAGTTGGAGGATTTTTTTAGCTCAATGGATATGCTAAGCTCAACTTTGTCATCTAGAATAAGGTGTTTTTCTCTTTTCAAGATACTATGAGCGTTTACTTCTCTTTACATTCATTGCCTTTATTTATGTGGTTTCTCATAGAAATTAATTTTAAAGATTTAAGAAAAACAATAATCAACCAACTCCCCATCCTACCTTTGTTGCTCCGTCTACTGCGAACTCGCAAGATCTCTTGCACCTGAGGTCGTGCTCGTACTAGTAACTGTACTAGATCCTTGTGACTGTCCTTGTGACTAACCCTATTGCTGGATCAATGGAGCTTATGTTGGCCCACTTTGATCACCCGCTAGCAACTCGCGATATCTCTTGAAGGCTCTATCCTCCATGAACTTTATGTCTTGATAATATTCCTATTCCTAGCAATGCAGATCTTGTATGCTTTCAAGGTTTTTCTATACCTAATGAAGAACCCATTCTATGTATTTTGATCCAATTTAGTGTGTTTTTGATCTGGTACATGGCGGTAAGCTATGTTGTCAAAGATCCTGAAGTGACTTACTTATATCTTCCTCCCTGAGAAGATTTCTTCTGGTGTTGTCTTCCCCAACGCCCTGTGAGGAATCTTGTTTTGTATATACACAACCGTGTTACATGCATTTTCCCATAGAAACTTGGGCATGTCCTGGTCAGAGAACATAGCCTTTGCAGCCCCAACTATAGACCTATTTTGTTTCTTCGCTACTCCATTATGTTGTGGATTGTATGGAGTTGTCCACTCTCTCTTAATGCATTCCTTCACACAGAAACCCGTGAAGTCACTATCTATGTACTCTTCTCCATTATCTGAGTGAAACACATTAATCTTCTTTGTTGTTGCATTCTCTACTAGAGCCTTAAATTCCTTGAACTGACTAAAGACCTCATCTTTGGTCATCAAGAAATAGATCCAAGTTTCCTAAAATGGTCATCAATCAAGGTGACGAAGTAATCATACCCTCTGAGAGATATAGTGTACATAGGGACACAAATATATGAGTGTATAAGTTGCAACACACTTTTTGATCTATTATCACTTCTTGGGAACATTTCCTTAGTATACTGCCCAAGTACACACCCCCTGCACACATCATCGTGTCTCGTGCTCAAATTTGGAACATTTGTCACTGTCTCCCTAAGCATCCTAAGTGCCCCATGGTGTAAATGTACAAATCCCCTATGCCAT
Organism: Pinus tabuliformis; assembly: GCA_031772625.1. NCBI lineage: Eukaryota > Viridiplantae > Streptophyta > Pinopsida > Pinales > Pinaceae > Pinus > Pinus tabuliformis. Next base: position 715,332,116 of record CM062807.1, on the reverse strand, counting down.
AGTTCATTCAACCCACTGCTACTACTATCATTGTCGCGACTGCTAACTAGTGCCTTTGGAGAAATTGAGTTGCAACTTGTACAACTTGTTGTCATGAACTCCAATCTGCTTCACCTTCTTGCAGTTTGGGTGCTTGACGAACACCTTCTTCCCTACAAAGTGGACATAATATCCTTTATCCTATAGTTGGGATACTGAAATTAGGTTCATACCCAAGCTGGGCACATGCAACACATCTATAACACTGGTGCTTTCTCTTGACTCCCTCTGCATCTCAATGGCACCTACTCTGATTGGAGAACATTTACTTTGTTTCCCACCTAAATCTGGAAATCCATTTGCTCCTCCTTATAGCTAGAGAAGTATTTGCTAACGCTTCATTGCCTATATACTGGACACCTTGTGAAGTTGATTTAGAGAGGCATGCAATCTGAGAAAATTTATCCTCCAATATGGAAGACAAATTCGTAGCCGTAGTGATGGAATGAGAATTTGGGGGTTGCCCAAAATCCCAATTCCCAAATAAAATTCGAACCTGGACCTGTGGGTTATGGGCCCACAAGTCCCGTCGGAAGCGTTCTAGATTTTTTCAATGTGGATCTGTATTAAATATCGGACCATCCATAAACAAATACATGGGAACTATACAAATCTTCAGTTATAACATAAATTAATCCATGCCGCGCCATTTTGTACAGTAGAGTTATATGACTCATAGCTTGACACTGAATATAAATTATTCTGATTTTATGACCGTCGTTGGGCACTCTGATTTAAAAATTGTGATTACTAACATAGACGTGCCTAGGTATAAGCACATGCACATTCCACTCACTGAATTTTGCATTAATGTAATCTATTCCTGCCATGATAGGCCCATGCAAGCCGATAGCTCCATTCTGAAATAAAAAGATCACCTACGTTTACACCAGGAATAGATCCAATTACCCTTCTGACTTGATTGACACAGAACCCTCTTTCCATCATGATCGACCCAGCTTTCAGATCAAGCCGTTTAAATTAGTGCCGCCAGGTCCATCTTTATGTGCGTCGTCGTCCTGCACAAGCTTCCGATGTGAAGCATTATAAATCAAAAGGGAATCTTTAGCTATCTGCCAAACTGTGGAACGGTGATGATAACCAGCTTCCATAACATATTATGTATATATAAAATCCCAACTGAAATTGGTCACACAGACAGATGGGATACCAGCATCTGCTGCCGCTCGATATGCCACAGGTACAACATCTGAGATCACTAAATCTGCCTTGATTGATTTCAGCCATTCTACTTCAGTAGCCAATATTGAGGCACGTGGTACAACTGCTGTCTGGGAATACTTCTCTAAGGACGCAAGTCGATCAACAGTCAAAGCATCTGCCTATACAGCTCCACAATCAAGCAAAACCTTGCGAATAGACAAGTTAGAAGAACTTATTTCACTAGTGAAAACAAAGTCTGGAGCCCCAACAAATAATCTCTGCCATTCCATACGATGATATATAGAACAATCACCTATAATAGTTAAACAAGCTCACACACGGAATGAACGCAATTATAAAACACACATATACGCACAACTGTAAACCCAGGTTTATATATTAAACAAAACGGTTACATACTAAGGCATTTCAGCCTTATAAACGAGCTCACGCTCAACTACATCTTCATCACTCACAATTTCTTCCCAGAACAGATATCTCACGTCCTATAGATCTCTGTCTTATATAAGAAGCGTTTGAAAGGAAGAACCGATCAGAACCGCTCGTTTTTCTCCCACAAAAGATGCATGCATGCTTTAAATCTGCTTTATCTACTTTAAATCTATTTTTCTGCTTTAAAACAGACTTCTCTCTGTTCTGATCCTCTGGTCCACGTTTGCCGCTGAGTGCTCCCGCATCAGACTCCCGAGGCACAAAAATTTGTGACCTCCTGGTCATATGCTTCTGGTCTTCGTAATAACTTTAACTTGTGAGCTGCAATCTACCTCTGCAACAGCAAGTCCTCCTTGCTGCCTCTTACCTCACCAAGCTCTCCTCTAGACTTGGTCTTTTGGTAAACGCTTTAGGCTATTGCAATCTTCTCACCTTCCTCTACTGCTACCTACACAAAATATAAAGACCATACCACTTCATACTTTATCAAGAACTATACCTCCTTCCGCAGAATCTTTTTCTCGCTCTGATACCAAATTGATGGAATGAGAATTTGGGGGTTGCCCAAAATCCCAATTCCCAAATAAAATTCGAACCTCGACCTGTGGGTTATGGGCCCACAAGTCCCGATGAAAGCGTTCTAAATTTTTTAAATGTGGATCTGTATTAAATGTCAGACCATCCATAAACAAATACATGGGAACTATACAGATCTTCAGTTATAACATAAATTAATCCATGCCGCGCCATTTTATACAGTAGAGTTATTTGACTCATAGCTTGACACTGAATACAAATTATTCTGATTTTATGACCGTCGTTGGGCACTCTGATTTAAAAATTGTGATTACTAACATAGACGTGCCTGGGTATAAGCACATGCACATTCCACTCACTGAATTTTGCATTAATGTAATCTATTCCTGCCATGATAGGCCCATGCAAGCCGATAGCTCCATTCTGAAATAAAAAGATCACCTATGTTTACACCAGGAATAGATCCAATTACCCTTCTGACTCGATTGACACAGAACCCTCTTTCCATCATGATCGACCCAGCTTTCAGATCAAGCCGTTTAAATTAGTGCCGCCAGGTACATCTTTATGTGCGTCGTCGTCCTGCACAAGCTTCCGATGTGAAGCATTATAAATCAAAAGGGAATCTTCAGCTATCAGCCAAACTGTGGAACGGTGATGATAACCAGCTTCCATAACATATTCTGTATATATAAAATCCCAACTGAAATTGGTCACACAAACAGATGGGATACCAGCATCTGCTGCCGCTCGATATGCCATAGGTACAACATCTGAGATCACTAAATCTGCCTTGATTGATTTCAGCCATTCTACTTCAGTAGCCAATATTGAGGCACGTGGTACAACTGCTGTCTGGGAATACTTCTCTAAGGATGTAAGTCGATCAACAGTCAAAGCATCTGCCTGTACAGCTCCACAATCAAGCAAAACCTTGCGAATAGACAAGTTAGAAGAACTTATTTCACTAGTGAAAACAAAGTCTGGAGCCCCAGTAAATAATCTCTGCCATTCCATACGATGATATACAGAACAATCACCTATAATAGTTAAACAAGCTCACACACGGAATGAACGCAATTATAAAACACACATATACGCACAACTCTAAACCCAGGTTTATATATTAAACAAAACGGTTAAATACTAAGGCATTTCAGCCTTATAAACGAGCTCACGCTCAGCTACATCTTCATCACTCACAATTTCTTCCCAGAACAGATATCTCACGTCCTCTCGATCTGTCTTATATAAGAAGCGTTTGAAAGGAAGAACCGATCAGAACCGCTCCTTTTTCTCCCACAAAAGAAGCATGCATGCTTTAAATCTGCTTTAAGTCTGCTTTATCTGCTTTAAATCTATTTTTCTACTTTAAAACAGACTTCTCTCTATTATGATCCTCTGGTCCACGTTTGCTGCTGAGTGCTCCCGCATCAGACTCCCGAGGCACAAAAATTTATGACCTCCTGGTCATATGCTTTTGGTCTTCGTAATAACTTTAACTTGTGAGCTGCAATCTACCTCTGCAACAGCAAGTCCTCCTTGCTGCCTCTTACCTCACCAAGCTCTCCTCTAGACTTGGTCTTTTGGTAAACGCTTTAGGCTATTGCAATCTTCTCACCTTCCTCTACTGCTACCTACACAAAATATAAAGACCATACCACTTCATACTTTATCAAGAACTGTACCTCCTTCCGCAGAATCTTTTTCTCACTCTGATACCAAACTGATGGAATGAGAATTTGGGGGTTGCCCAAAATCCCAATTCCCAAATAAAATTCGAACCTCGACCTGTGGGTTATGGGCCCACAAGTCCCGACGAAAGCGTTCTAAATTTTTTAAATGTGGATCTGTATTAAATGTCGGACCATCCATAAACAAATACATGGGAACTATACAGATCTTCAGTTATAACATAAATTAATCCATGCCGCGCCATTTTGTACAGTAGAGTTATCTGACTCATAGCTTGACAGTGAATACAAATTATTCTGATTTTATGACCGTCGTTGGGCACTCTGATTTAAAAATTGTGATTACTAACATAGACGTGCCTGGGTATAAGCACATGCACATTCCACTCACTGAATTTTGCATTAATGTAATCTATTCCTGCCATGATAGGCCCATGCAAGCCAATAGCTCCATTCTGAAATAAAAAGATCACCTACGTTTACACCAGGAATAGATCCAATTACCCTTCTGACTCGATTGACACAGAACCCTCTTTCCATCATGATCGACCCAGCTTTCAGATCAAGCCGTTTAAATTAGTGTCGCCAGGTCCATCTTTATGTGCGTCGTCGTCCTGCACAAGCTTCCGATGTGAAGCACTATAAATCAAAAGGGAATCTTCAGCTATCTGCCAAACTGTGGAACGGTGATGATAACCAGCTTCCATAACATATTCTGTATATATAAAATCCCAACTGAAATTGGTCACACAGACAGATGGGATACCAGCGTCTGCTGCCGCTTGATATGCCACAGGTACAACATCTTGGATCACTAAATCTGCCTTGATTGATTTCAGCCATTCTACTTCAGTAGCCAATATTGAGGCACGTGGTACAACTGCTGTCTGGGAATACTTCTCTAAGGATGCAAGTCGATCAACAGTCAAAGCATCTGCCTATACAGCTCCAAAATCAAGCAAAACCTTGCGAATAGACAAGTTAGAAGAACTTATTTCACTAGTGAAAACAAAGTCTGGAGCCCCAGTAAATAATCTCTGCCATTCCATACGATGATATACAGAACAATCACCTATAATAGTTAAACAAGCTCACACACGGAATGAACGCAATTATAAAACACACATATACGCACAACTGTAAACCCAGGTTTATATATTAAACAAAACGGTTACATACTAAGGCATTTCAGCCTTATAAATGAGCTCACGCTCAGCTACATCTTCATCACTCACAATTTCTTCCCAGAACAGATATCTCACGTCCTCTCGATCTCTGTCTTATATAAGAAGCGTTTGAAAGGAAGAACCGATCAGAACCGCTCCTTTTTCTCCCACAAAAGATGCATGCATGCTTTAAATCTGCTTTAAGTCTGCTTTATCTGCTTTAAATCTATTTTTTTGCTTTAAAACAGACTTCTCTCTGTTCTGATCCTCTGGTCCACGTTTGTCGCTGAGTGCTCCCGCATCACGTAGCCTCTTGAATGTTGAATATTTTTGCCACCATACTGTAGAAATTTGAGAAATCTATTAGATACATCTTGGGTATAATTTATGTGTGCCTTTTATCTTTTGTCCCCTGCCTAGATATACAGGATAAACCCTCGCTACAATTTTTTTCACCCAGATCTGCTTAACCAACATATTGATCTGCTCACCAAAACCCTCTGTTCGATAAATCCACTGCCTACAAATTCTACTTTTGAGTCTATTCGAATTTTCCTCCACCTGGATCTGGAAATTGAACCTCATTGCCTCTACAATTCACACCTATAGCTGACTCATGTAGGTCTGGAAAATTGTGCCGAGATCTCCCTCTGAAGATGCACAAATTTTTTCCTCTTGCTTTTCAGCCTCTGATCTGATCTTTAATGCTCTAATACCATGTGAAAATTCCTTAATTATAATTAATTGGAAATTTATCTCCTAACTATTCTACAATTTATTTGTTATTATGACAAATATCAATAAACTCACAATTGCAATCTTCTCAAAAATAAAATACGTTGCGGAAGATAAATTGGAAGCTCAGAAAACAATGCACACACACAACAAAATAGACACCAATATTTTTGGATTAATAGTCCCAGAAAAAACCGTGAAGGGAAAGCTAGTGCAACAATGAGGGTTTATTTTATTATTATGCAGTAGTAAAAATATGAGTATAATACTCTCGATTCCCAACTAGAAATCCTATAGAAATAATCTATCAAAATATTGGGAGATAATTTTCTCCCTCTGCAATACAATTCAACCTCTCTCTAGCCTGCTTTTTCTCTCTCCTTGGCAACACGACCTTCCTGGAACTCACACCATTGAATTTGGAAATCTTTATAGCTTGCAATTTGGATCCAACTTAGCCATCCAACATCCCTCTGCCTCTAGAAATGACTCGTTTTTCCTTCTAGGTGATCTCCCAACCTCTAGGACTGAAACAACTCCCATTTTAGCACTCACACTAGGGTTTCTAGTTGCTCGCATTGGTTATTCGATCTCTCTATAGAATAATTTCAACCTCCCTCTTCCTGCCTCTCCAACACTAGAAAATTATTGGGAAACTCCTCCAAAATTCTCTGTACTACTCTCTTAATCATTGATTCTCTCCTTCTATGGCTCGAACTCACTTCCTTGCTGAATCACAACAACTAGATAGTTTGATCTACCAAGGAACTCACTCCTCTCTTATGTATCCCTCCATCCCATTGAATTTCTCTCATAATCTCTCGTTGGGGCTTCAATGACCATGATTAGATCCTCATCAATGGCTAAGGTCATCTTAGACTCGATCCATGTGAGTCTTTAGAGCATTCTCGATCTTCCTTAATTAATTCCCATCAATTAACCAGTTTTCCTAAGTTAGACTTAAGAAATATTTAAATGATGGCTAATTAATTTAATTAAGGCATTTCACAAGATTATCTCGAGAAACCCTTTCTAGGTTTTGGAGATCTCGTGTCCGTTAACCTCTTAGACACAAATCTAGACTAGAACACATCTGATGCTACCAAAATATAACATTGTTGGTGTCGATCTCCACACAAATGTGGGTGTATGTGAAAAACCGCTTTGTTATTCTCTCACTATCTGTTTTGATAAAAACTCCCAGTGTGTTTCTGAAGTCTTAAAGAACTATATGATGCCAAAAAGGGAGTGGGAGATTAGGCAGATGAACCTAGATAGGCATTTTTGTCACTTCCATTGTTGATGGGTCAAATTTTGGGAACTAGGGAGTAGTGAATAAGCCAACTCTTCCCCAAAACCATAGTCCTTCCTCACCAATTTTTTGGTAATCTTCTTTAGAGGAAGGGTGTACAATGAAAAACCCCTTCGAGCATAAGTAGATGTCGCATTATTTAGTCTAGTTTGTGTGGATCAATTGGTATAGGTCCGTAGGTTTGGGTAAAAAATGATTAAATATGCAAATAATAACCTCTTTATGAAAATATGAGAACATATAATTTACTCGTGAGCTTTGGATCTTGATCTATGGGTGTTTTCCCATCTTTTCCACTATGTAAGGCCCGAGTAAGGTCCCAACTGGGGTTGTGGTCTTAGCATGTTCTACATTCTCTCTGACAACTTCTCTATAGGAGGATGAAGGGGTAGGGCCCAATCCCCCGTGTAAACCAATACCAAGGATAGAGTGGAGCCTCTACTTATTCTGTAATCTTTCAGGGTCTTCTTGTCTTGTAGGAATTTACCTTATGAGACGAGCCTTTGTTCAGTTATTGGGAGTCCCTCCCGATGCTAAATCTTGTGTTTTATGTTCTCAAATGAGTCTTCGTCATTGAACTAAATCAATATGGATATGCCAACCAGGGCTTTTATGAATATTGAAAAGTCCTCTCCTCTTTTATGTAATAAACCCTCCTTCTATTCTAAAATTTTAGTCATATCTACATAGATATAGGGTCTAGGAGGAGGGTAAATGTGTAGATATGAACATGCAAAACTAGATCCACACCCAATAACTCATTATGGTTGGATCTATTCTTTTAAATCCCCATGCAACCCTAATGAGAGGGGGGATTTTTTCTTCTTCGACGGATCAACACCGATATGGAGGCAACAGGGTGATAAATCTTAAGGAATAAGAAATTCAAGCAACAAAGACTTCCATACATCGGATACCAGAGCATCATGGTGTAGTTGCACATTTTCGTAAGGTTTGGACCCTGTCATAGTATAGAAGGCCTAGATTTCCCCTTGATCTTAGCCCCACTTATGATGAAGGGCACCATCTTCACTCTAGGATCCTCCTACGCCCTCTAGAAAAACTACCGCAACACATATGAGGGACTTTATTTCCATCACATGCATGATCCATGGCCCGCCATATTCACCGACACAGAGGAGACTTACCACAACAACCGATGATCTTAGTTCTCCTCTAAGGTTGATCTGGTTTATACAGACATTCGGTTCATCCTTGCGGTGAGAAAAACTTCAACGTGTCACTCCATCCATGTGGACTCATCTTTCATGGCCCTTTATTCCTTACGGGGCAGGGTGACTGCAAAACAAGACTTGTGGGCAACGACATTAACCCAAAGAAAGCTAGGAAGGACCCTAGCGCCGTGCTCGTTCGCCATCATGCATGATCTCAACCTAAACATCATAAATATGGAAGTTTTAACTGGCATGCAAAATATTCATTAAGTTGACATCCTTTAGCTATCATATCTCAAGAACATTACTTTTTGGCCTCACACAATAGGTGGGAGGTAACATTTATGAAAACTAAACATTTCTAAGCATGGGATAGTGAAGCTTTTTGTAAGCATAAAATTGCAGATTTTTGTTGAAAATTACTTATGCATGCATTTCTATTGTGAATGGGAAAGCTTGGTTGATCTAATAGCTCTACATACCTTATAATTTCGACATACCTTTCCCCGATAGTTAATTCCCTTTGTAGGTGATGTAATGTTTATATGCATAATTAAATATGGCAAGTAAGGTATAACCTGTTTTTGTGCTTGTCATATAGGCATACAATCATTTCGCAATCATACCTAGAACCAATTGAATGGACTCACATTCTCAAGCTTACAATTTAATCTGAATGTAAGAATGGGTTATCAATTTTTTCTCTAAGGATTTGCATTTATTCCCAAGATCATTTATCAATGTTATTTGCCCATCTTTAACTTGCTTTTTTGAAAAGTAAGAGTCAAGGTCATGTCATGTACATTTCATTGAGGTTGTAACTTTTTTTTGCAAAATGGACACCCATGAAGAAATTAAATTAGTAACCATTTTGCAGTGCCTTAACAATACACCCATTCACTATCAATCCAAAATCCATTAAAATTTAAAAAAATATTAAAAACAAAATTATAAATTAAACCTTAAAAAATAATCTATGAATTAAAAACAACTTAATTCAATATAACTCTCTTATTCATAAAAATATAAAATAAAAAAATCATAAAAACTAAACGTTTGAAAAATAAAAATAAAAAAAAGCATGAAAACTAAACCCTTCAATACAAAAAAAAAAAAAATCATGAAAACTAAGCCCTTTAGTTCATAAAATAGAAATTCACATAAATATTTCTAAGTTAGTTTTATTCACCATTAATGTACTAAACAATTTCAACGACTTTACATATTTTTAACACTTCAAAAAAAACATATTACAAATTAATTAATCCATTCTAATTTCTCAACCCCACTTTGATATGTTATATTGGTACATCCTTCTTTCTTTACTTAATGAAACTATTTATTTCTACACTCGAGAGGTGAAGTTGGTGTTGTATATGCATTCATGAAGTTGGTGTTAGTTATTCAATTCTAATTTCCCTACTCCACTTTGAAATATTATATTGGTTTATTCCTTCTTTACTTAATAGAACTATTTATTTACAAGTTAACCCAAGACTTGAAGTTGATGTTGTTACGACATGAATTGTTTCTATTTATTTATAAAGTTAAGCCAAGACCTGAAGTTGGTGTCGTTAGGACATGTATCGATTTTGTGTTTCAATTATCAAATTACTATATGCAAATACTTTGGTGGTTTATATAAATTTATAAAACTTTTTTGTTTTTCACTTCAACAAAGTATACAAGTTTTATACATGTTTAAAAAATTAATAATTGTGAGGTTTATTTAATAATCTATGAAAGTTATGTGTTATTTTGTTTGTGCTCAGTTTGGAATTGAAATATGTTTTTCAAAAAAATATTTTAAAAACATTTTATTTGGTTAATTTTATAGGTAATTTGCAAGTTCGGTTGGTGAGATATGTCTGGATTGAACTTACATTCACTTGGATACACAAAGACTTGCCAACATGCTTTTTGCCAATTGTACTAACACCACCAACAAACTACATGTAAAAAAAACCAAAAACTATTTCTCTTATAAATATTTTAATATAAAACTTAAATAAACAATTTGAATATCCATATTAACTAATATATGTGTATGTGTGTTAATGTTTACCTTGGTAAAATATTTCAATGTTTAAAAGGAAAAAGTAATTAAATGTAAATTAATTTAGTTGCTTGAGGAAAATCTATAATTCATTTAATTTTTAATATAAAATATTATTAATAATAAATTATTTGAAAATACAATTTAAATAATGAAAATTACACATGGTCTATAGAGAGATAAATAACTAATTTATCTAACACTAAAAGAAATTAAATATCCTGATGTGTAAATCTTTTGCCAAGTTTGACATTTTAAAAAAAGATTTGCATATAATGAGATTTGATCCATCTTGACTCTAGTATATTTGTAGTTAAGATGAATCTACACTGATAAATATTCAATTCATTGAATTATATATATTTTAATTATTTCCATTTTTAAGTTTTTTAAATTCGAATAATGAATTTCTTCCAAATTAAAATACTTCAAATAATTTTGTTATGGAAAAGTTTAGTAAACGAGTATGGGGAAAATAGTTGGGTAGAAAGAAAAAGTACTACAATAATGAATTCAACCTAACACAAAAATTCTTATTTCTTAATTAAGAAGAAACTCTCATCAACTTCAATGTGAAAAGAATGGGTGTATACATTCTTGTGATTCCATAAAATATCATTTCATTTCATTTCAATTATAAAACAATTCTAATTAAATAAACTAATTTAAATGATTAATCATATTGATGATGATGATGATGGTTAGCGTTCACTGAAACCAAACTTTGGTTTATCGGACCTAAAGAAACGAATTATTTAGTTTGATTTAAGATTTTATTCCTATGCTCAAAAAGCTTGGAGAGAAACTTCTCGAGCTCCTTGTAATTTTGACAATGTAAAAGGCTAGGAAGGTCAGTGTTACAACAAAGATTTTGAAACTGAGACTTAAATGATAAATTTAGATCGATTTCCTAAATTAAATATCTCTATTATTAAAAATTTACATTTTTTATTTAAACATTTTTATGAAATCATTAATTTCATAATTGCACATTATTTTGATATTTTAAAACAAAATTATCTACGGTTGAAATTGTAACCTGACTATCCGTACAAAAAATTACTTGCGTTTCAAATTACAACACTTACCGACAAAAGAAATTTGAACCTGAACATTATACCAAATTTAAATTTTAACATAAGACTTGGACAATAATAAACGTCTATTCTCACGTGACACGCGTCACATGAGAATGGCTATCGAATTCTGTAGTTTGATTCTCTCGATTCGTTTAAGTATCTTCTGGACATCGTATATATAGATATCGTCATTTTGGGAGATGAGCGAAAAGAGCTTACAGAAGAAATTGAAAGCAAAAAAACAGAGCAGAGAAGAGTTTGAAAGCAAAAAAGCTGAGCGGAGCAGAATTTCCCCGAATGGCGGAGCAGGATCATAGCAATATCCATGCCGATGGCAATCCAAATTCAAATATATCACCGCCTTCAGCCTCTTTAGGGCAATCCGTTATTCCGATAATCAACAGATTGCAAGACATATTTGCCCAGCTGGGCAGTGCTTCGACAGTTGATTTGCCTCAGGTGGCCGTGGTGGGCAGCCAGAGCAGCGGGAAATCCAGCGTTCTAGAGGCTCTTGTTGGCCGGGATTTTCTCCCCAGAGGAGCTGACATCTGCACTCGAAGGCCTTTGGTTCTGCAGCTCGTTCAACTTCCCCGTAGGGAGGATGGCTCATTGTCGGAAACTGCTGAGTGGGGGGAATTTCTGCATCTCAGTGGAAAGCGATTTTTCGATTTTAGCGCCATTCGGAGGGAAATTCAGGTAAATGGTTGTCCTCAATTTCATCTCTGATCAAATTCGATTTTCCATTTTGATTTCAAAATGAAGAGGTCTCTTATATGCCAGGTCTCAAAGAACGTCAGTTCCTTAAACTTTAATATGGCACCGGTGTTAAAATTTGAGAATGTGAAAAGGCATGTTTCAAAGAACGTCGTTGTTTGAACTTTAATAAGCCTCAAGTGTTAGAATTTGAGACTGAGAAAAGGTAGGTCTCAAAGAACGTCGATTCTGTGAACTTTAACATGATACCGCTAGTGAGCGGTGATAATTTGCATAACCACCCCACAACCAATGGCTATTGGGGACGCCATTTTAGCATAATCGTCAGGGCATATTGGAATTTGGGGTTAATATGTTTATATGAACTAATTCTCACAGCCAATGTGAGATAGTTTGGAAAGAGGTTTTATAATCGTAGAGCCTAACCTATTCCAAGACAGGACAACAAGTCCGATTATTATTATTATTCCTGTTACATGTAAAGCAGAAAAACAACAATCCAGCTATATTATTTTTCTTTTGGACTGAAACACTGAATGTGGTTGATAGAACCCATGAAGTATATCGGGCAAAGAAACGCTCTCCACGCAAATCATCATCACTCTCTCACACTCCACAACCCTCCTTCACGATAATTTTGGGATCACACACATGAAACCTCGCATTCAAAAGGGAGATGTCATTATTTCTATTTTCGTTTCATCCCATATTTAACGATCCAATTCCGTCATTGTACATCTTAGGATGATATGGTAATGCATATTGTTGAATGTCACCATCCTGGGCCCTCATAAAAAATGATCTAAACAATGAAAATCAGCAGGAATGCTCTATAAAAGGCCAAAACAGCAGTTGAAGATGAAAAAACAGGTGAAACTCACGTCCACTGGCTATGTCTTGGCAACGATAAAAACAAAATATTGCTGCTTACATACGAATAAAATGCGACAGATAAGTGAGGGAGTGCCCTACGTAAGCTCTTGAGCAGAGTTACTTATTTGACCCTGTACCGAGGGTGTATTAGTCCAAGGTTTCACTCAGCAGGACTCTCTCTCTCTCTCTCTATATATATATATATATATATAGCATTTCGATTTCTCTCTCTCTCTCTCGCTATATATATATATATATATATATATATATATATATACATAGCATTTCGATTTAAAAAAACATTTAGAATGCCAAATTAGCTGCAGAGTATGTGGAAACATGCACGTAAGCTCTTCAGCAGAGTTACTTATTTGACCCTGTACCGAGGGTGTATTAGTCCAAGGTTTCACTGAGCAGGACTCTCTCTCTCTCTCTCTCTCTATATATATATATATATATATAGCATTTCTATTTAAAAAAACATTTAGAATGCCAAATTAGCTGCAGAGTATGTGGAAACATGCATATCTGCACATCAATGAAGATAGAAATGGCATCCAGAGTACATTAATAATTAATCATTTGAGCATCAACCATCTATCAATCACAAACAAACATACAAAATTTTAATCCATATAATAGAAAAGTAGACCATTAACTTATGGAATGAAATGGGTTAACTAACAATTGTCAACAATAACATGACCAAAGAGTTATGTTTACAAAATAGGTCATCTACACACTGAAATATGAAGACCAAAAGGTCCGAAATCATAAATTGAGCTAGTTGCTAAACACCTCTCGATAGAAGAAATGTTCACAAATTGTGAAAGCACTCATGTCGCCAAAGGTTGTAGCTGTGAGGTAGCACCACCATGCATGTTCTGCTACTCCTTGACAAACAATGTTTCACCATCACTTATATTGGGGTCCTCATTATTAGTATCATTATTCATTCTTTTCCTTTTGTCTAGCCTTTGCCTCTACCTCCTAAGGACATTGATCGACACCACCCAATTTTGATGAGATTGCCTAATCCAGGCCTTAAAATATGGTAGAAAAAATACTTGCCTGATGAATGATTTTGGTTTGAGTGAAGGGTACATTTTTGTCAAGGCTATGACAAAGGAGTTCAATAATCAACACCTCAACACTGTGGTATGTGAAAATTCCTAGACTCGAAGGAACCCCTACTTCAGCAAATTTGAATCTACTTCTCCTACTTGATTTTTAAATTACATTCATCAAGTTATTATTTTGAATATTGAAGCAAATTACTTCTGCAACCCACACTAATTAAATATTTGATCTTCATGAAACAAAAAATAGAGCAAATAACAAGATACATAGGACACACTTATTTTTGGATACAATAGTCCCTGGAAAAACCCAAAGCAGAAAATTGGTGCGTGCAACAGTTTTGAGGGTTTATTATTATGCAGGAGAAATATCTGAATACAAATCTAGGATGCTCATCTAGCAATCCTTTATAGAGAAAAATATTGGCGGAAAATCTGAGTGCGTTTTACCTCACTTCACCCGGTAGAATTCTAGCTGATCTGGCACAAGACTGGCTAACCCTGGTTATTTCTGCGCTGGCTCTGCGTCAGCCATGCATCACCTTCTCTGCCCTTTGCGTCAGCTCTCCTGGCTCTTCCGGCAGTTCCTAGCAGTTTCGGGAATTCCAACAGTTTCAGTGGTTTCGGCAATTTTGGATTCTGCATGATAGGCAATTTTTCTGCGTCAACTATCTCGGCTATTGCGCTACCTCTGCATCATCTCTCCCAGCTGTTCTAGCAGTTCTCGATAGTTTCAGCTGTTCCGACAGTTCTGGATTTTGCGTGACAGGCAACTTTTCTGCATTAGCTCTCCCGGCTTCTGTGTTGTCTCTCTGCAAGCTCTCTCCACCTCTCTGTCAGTATTCTCCGGAAAGTCCTTCTCTCAGATTCTCACTGCCCCTCTGCTACAAGATCTCCCCAATTGATTTTCCTCTTGAGAACTTCTCACCTCAAAAAATCGATTTCCTCAATCTCTCTATGTGTGTTTCCAAATGAACCCCAAGCCTCCATTTTATACTTTTCCTATTGATTTTTCAACGGCCGAGATTAAGTCTCTAATCAACGGCTAAGATTAAAACATGACTTGATCCACTTTCTAGATCATTCTCACCCATATTTTGATTAATACCTATTAATATTTTAATTTCCCTAAGTTTAGACTTAGGAACTCCATTAAAAATATTAATTATTTTAATAAAATACAATCCGGGTGGAATTTCACCAAACAGTTTATGGGTTCTTTAAAACTCATGTGCCTTAGCTTCTCCACCAATTTTCAAGGCTAGAGCACTTCCGATGCTGCAAAAAACTAACACTCCCTCATAGCGAGGAAGGTGCTCTAGAAACAATGTCCACTTGCATGCTGCTTTGTTTCTGAAGCACCTCCTTTTTACATTGTTGCTGCCACCAACATTATGCCATTGCTGCTACTATAATGCTGCCCATGACACTGCCACTGCCTCTGCTGCATTTGTACTACAACTCCCTCTCAAACACTGCATCTGCTATGCTGCTAGCACTGCATCCATATTGCAACTCAGTTGTTGAGAGAAGCAACTGAAAAACATCCAAAATTAGCTGAACTTAACTGTGTTCAACATAATACAATGAATGTTGGAATCTGATTGCTGTTGATTCTGACCCTCTGAATCTTCTGTGCTGCTACTGACTCCTGCGCTATGCCAACTGCACTGCTGCCAACCTTGCTTTGCGCTGATCAGTCTCTGGTCCCTAACTACTGCATCTGTCCTCCAAACACTCCACTACATCATCTGACACTAAGTCCATCTTGCTACTGCTGAATCTTGGGCTCCCGTAGCACGGAATTGATCCAAGGCATGGACTCCACAAGGATCCTGCCCACATGTAGTCCTCCCCACTATAGCTCAATATTGCCCCATCTCCCACCTGGAGATGCGTGGGCATACATGGAAAACTCATCCTCGTCAACCTTTGCTAAAGCAACCTTAGGATCATGTTTCTCATCCTTGTCCTTTTTCTTCAAAGGACACTGGGATGCATAGTGGTCCAACTCGCCACAACTGAAACATTTCACCTTCAAAATGTCCTTCTTTCGCTTCGGTTTCTGCTGTCCCTTTGATGCCAGAGCTGCGTTCTACTCCTCCTCCTTCGTCTTTGTGCCACTCCCACCACTGCCATTGAGGTTGACCTTCACTAGGTCCCTCCTTAACTCCTCCTGTTGAAGAACCGCTCACATTTCCTCCCATGAAGGTAGTTTTTCTCTGCCCAATATGCTTTGGACGAAAACATGCCATTCATACGAGACTCCATTCAGGGCTATCCTCACCATCGCGGTTGGCTGAGGAGTGGATCCCATTGCAGCAAGCTAGTCTCTAGTGTCCTGAAGACGTTGAAGATAGAGGTTCACCCCTTCTCCTTTCTGCATCAAAGTCCACTGCAACTTCTGCTCGAAATGCATCTTTTGTTGTTCGGAAGAGTCTTCATCCAGAGAAGACAAGGCTTCCCACATCTCTCGGGCTATATCCTTGCCCTGCAAGTGTGAGACTACATGATCTCGAACTCCATCGAGAATGAGCCTCTTTGCTTCCCCTGCTCGGCCTTGTACTTCTTTTTTTGATTGTTGTCAGCAGGAACAACTGCAATACTTTTGACGTAGGCCTCGAGATCATATTTCTCCAGAACAGCTAAGATTCTGGTCTTCCATATGACATAGTTGGAAACACCTTCCAACCTGCCCTGATCTCCGAGCCCATGTGATGCCATCTCACCCAACTATCGAACTGACTCCTCTAGTCACTACTCAGCATTGTTCCGCTGCTCAGCAAGTGAGAAATTCAAACTTTCCAACGGAAATTTCTCTAAGGAGAAAATTCCCCTTCTACATGTCTTTGTTCTTTTCCAGCGGATTTCCGCCCCGACAGAAACTACGCGCTTCAAGCACTGTGCTGAGGCTCTGCGTCACTCCCTATGCCTTTGCAAACTCACGAATTGGAAATCATACCTCTCTGTTGTCTCACTCAGAGAGAGATATCCTCGGATCTGCTTTCGGCAAGGACTGCACAATTCCTTCAAGGGGATTCGAATTGCTGCCAAGTGCAACTTTCAGCCTCACTGCTCAACACTTGATCTGCTCTCCTTGTTTCAAAATCAACCTTCTGATACCATGTGAAAGTTCCTAGACTCGAAGAAACCCTACTGCAGCAAATCTGAATCTACTTTTCCTACTTTATTTTTAAATTACATTCATCAAGTTATTCTTTTGAATGCTGAAGAAAATTACTTTTGCAACCTAGACTAATTAAATATTTGATTTCATGAAACAAAAAATAGAGCAAAGAACAAGATACATAGGACACACTTATTTTTGGACACAATAGTCCCCGGAAAAACCCAATGCGGGAAAACCGGTGCAACAATTTTGAGGGTTTATTATTATGCAGGAGAAATATCTGAATACAAATCTAAGATGCTCATCTAGCAATCCTTTACAGAGAAAAATACTGGCGGAAAATCTGAGTGTGTTTTACCTCACTTCACCTGGCAGAATTCCGGCTGATCCGGCACAAAACTGGCTAACCACGGCTATTTATGCCCTGGTGCTGCGTCAACCCTGCGTCATCTTCTCTTCCCTCTGTGTCAACTCTCCCGGCTCCCGACAGTTCCGGTAGTTTCGGCTGTTCCGACAGTTCTGGATTCTGTGTGACAGACAACTTTTCTGTGTCAGTTCTCTCGGCTGTTTTGGCAGTTCTCGACAGTTTCGGTTGTTCCGACAATTTTGGATTTGCGTGACAAGCAGCTTTTCTGCGTCAACTCATCCGGCTTCTGCGCTGCCTCTCTGCAAGCTCTTTTCGCTGCTCTGTCAGTATTCTCCAGAAATTCCTTCTCTCAGATTCTCATTGCCCCTTTGCTGCAAGATCTCTCCAATCTATTTTCCTCCTGAGAACTTCTCACTTCAGAAAATCGATTTCTTCAATCTCGATGTGTGTGTTTCCAAATGAACCTCAAGCCTCCATTTTATACTTTTCCCGTTGAGTCTTCAATGACGGAGATTAAGTCTATAATCAATGGCTAAGATTAAAACATGACTTGATCTGCCTTCTAGATCATTCTCACCCATATTTTGATTAACACCCATTAATATTTTAATTTCCCTAAGTTTAGACTTAGGAACTCCATTAAAAATATTAATTATTTTAATAAAATACAATCCGAGTGGAATTTCATCAAACGGTTTCTGGGTTCATTAGAACTCATGTGCCTTAGCCTCTCCACCAATTTTCAAGGCTAGAGAACTTCTAATGCTACCAAAAACTAGTAGGGTACATATAGGGCTTGGTGCCCTTAATTAAATGCCAATTATGTACCCTCATACATGATAGAATTCGATGAAACACCACAATCCTATTGATTTGGAAATTCTGAAAATTGTTAAGGCTGTTGAATTTTGAATGGAATATGAAATTCTGTTTTCTCCATATGAAGACAATGAGATTGGAACCACTTTCAAACATTCTGAAACAATTAATGGTAATGTTAAAAATTTAAGTAATAAACTTTTACTTCAAGAATTTAACATTACCATTAGGCAATGCCTAGGGAGCATCCAAGGAGCACCTTGGGAGTGTCCAGGGAGCACCTTGGTAGTACGCGGCTTGGCTGTGGGAGCATCCTTGGGAGCACCACACTCCCAAATAGGTAGTGAGCATTCACAAAAGGTCTAGAGCGCGCTCCCAAGGGTCCTCATTGAGTGTTCCTGCTTGGAGGGGGATCCAGGGTTGGGATCAGGGAGTGTGGTGGCAGATGGTTTCTACAAAATTGTGTTAGTTGCTTTGCCTTTGTCCTCAACATTTTGTCTCTTTGGTGTGATATCTCAAAGGTTTCTCCGCAATGTCCTCAAGCTACCTCCCTTGGAATGTTGCTATCTAGTTGGTCCCCTCTAGTAGTGATTCTTGTCTTATGTATTTGTAGGATTCCAATAGGAGTAGAAAGTTATACTTCATCCCTATCTCCCATGAATTATGTGTTGAAAATTTGAAATATCAAATATGTAACTAGGTTCGACCTTCATAATGACATATGTAATCACAATTTTATGTATTTGATGAAGAAGAGAGAAATAAAATTATTATTGTTATTCTTGACGCATGAATTTCATGCTCAAGGTTATTTGTTTTATAGGTCAAGCACCCATTGAGTGCTTCTAGGGCTTGTCATTGAGTCTACAAGTCAATTGAGTCATTGTCATGTATGGAAGACCCATTTGTGCATGTTACATATTGTAAAGAAAAAATTATTTGAGTCAAATTAGAGTCAAAGACCCTCCAAGACCTTGTCATGGTGCCTCAAGCAAGTCGGCCTACATGAAAGATCAAGTCGGCCTCAAGGAAGCAATTCATACCCCTAGAAAGCCTATATATAAGAAGGAACTCGACCTCATTTGGACACACAACAAGCAAGTTCGATCTCCTCAAGAAAGAAGTTGGAAAATGACAAAAATCAAGGATAAGAAGAAGAAAAACAAGATTGAAGTTTTGGATCTCTCTCTCTCTCTCTCTCTCTCTTGTGTTAGGGTTTCTAAAGTTGTTGGAAAGTTGCTGGGCAAGTCGATTTGTTGGAAAGTCGCTGGGGTCGAAGTTGCAAAAGAAACTGTTGGGTTGAAGTTTCAGAAGCAACTGCTAGGGTCGAAGTTGCTGGGGTCGAAATTGCTAGAAAGAAGCTCATCAAGGAAACAGTTTGACTTGGTCTTGGAGGGGTCTTTGTCGAGGGTCTTAGGTCTTGGAATTCGTCATTTGAAGATTCTATAAGAAGAGAAGAATTCTTGTGGGTTTTCCTCTCAAGAGGAGAGTTTCTGGCCCTCGCTGATTGCCTATATCTTGTGTCCTCTTGTTTCATTGTTCTTTATTGTTTGGTAGTTGTTTGATGATAAGAACACTAAATATAATCAAGTGAAAGAAGAATCTAACCAAGATAAGTAAAATACATCACAAGCATTTAACAAAGTAAGAGAAATCACCTAACTTACTGCCCCTAGATTTCTCAACATGGTATTAGAGCTAAGGTGACTACGACAAGAAGAAAAGGCAGCTAGAAGATCATTATTGAAGAAGGATGCATAAGGGCCGAGTGCAAGGAAATCATCAAGAAGGACTAACCTACTCATGATCTTGAAGGAAGGAACTATAAGGAGTATCTAAGAAGACCTCAAAACCCTAGCTCATCCAAAGAAGGGTTCTACACTTGAAGCATTCTTGGAAAGCTCACAATCATCATCACAAATACCCTATATACACTCAAAGAAGAACTACACATTGAAGCATCTTGAAGTCTCTACATTCAAGGGAATTGCCATCATCATCATCAAGGAAATCAAAGTGATCCCCCTCTCATTGAAGAAAGGATCACCTTTCAAAGCATACTTGAAGGAAGACATCTTTCTATTATCATCATCATCAAAGAAGCATCTTCACTTGACAAGTAAGTATCTTTATATTTATGTTCAAATCTATCAAAATGACTTCATTTTGCAAGGAAAGCAACAAA
Source organism: Pinus tabuliformis (assembly GCA_031772625.1). NCBI lineage: Eukaryota > Viridiplantae > Streptophyta > Pinopsida > Pinales > Pinaceae > Pinus > Pinus tabuliformis. Next base: position 715,311,539 of record CM062807.1, on the reverse strand, counting down.
TTGCTTGGGTCATCAAATTTCCTTGCATAGAAGAAGAGGACAAATTTGATCCTCAGAAAATGAAGTTATTCGACATGTTAAGGGTTCAACCACTAAACCACCAAAGGAAGTGTGAAAATTCCTTGAAATGCAGGAACTAAAAATATTTCTCCTAACTGAAAAAAATTAATTATGCAATCTATTTTTTTTTTTCGGGCAAAATAACGAAATAGTCTCACTGCAATTTCTTCACCAAATAAAATACCACGGAAGGAAAAATAGGAGCTTAGAAATATGCTAGCACACATAAAAATTAACACCATTATTTTGGACAAAAGTCCCTGGAAAAACCCAACTTGGGAAAACCAGTGCAACAGTATGAGGGTTTATTTTATTATGCAACAACAAATTTCCGTGTACATTATTTTGGATGCTCTATTGGCAATCCAATCTGAGAGAAATACTGGCAAAATTATTGTGATGATTTTTCCTCACCCCACAGTTGATTTCTATCCCCGGAACTGCCTCCCCAGCCACACGCAGATCCTTCTGTGTCAACCTCTGCACAAGGCTTGTGCAGACTCTGCTATAGTTTCCTCCAAAAATTCTAAAATCAATAGCTCTGTCTCTCTTTGGCTCTGGAACTGACTCACTGGATCATCTGACCAAAATCCCGGCCTCTAGTTGCTGAATCACTAGCTCCTCCAGCTAGATCGAACTGTTCTGCTGCTATGCCTGCGCAGTCCTTGCGCAAAACCTTTGGGAATTTCGCACTCCCTCTCACTGCCTCTACTGGAACTGGAAGACTTCCTCCAGAAATGCTGCTAACCTCCTCTGCCACCTGCTACTCACCCTCTGGCTCAATCTTTTCCACTGGGTCTCTGCTACTGAGAAAATCAAACTACCTGGGCAACTAAATATCTACACTGGTGTGTCCTCCATCTACCCATTGACCTCTTCTGATAATCTCCAATTGGGACTCCAACGACCAAGATAAAAACATAATTGATGACTGAGATCATTTCTGGATCTATCCGTGTGAGTTTATAGATGATTCATACTTTTATCAATTAATACTGATTAATTAACCCCTTTTCCTAAGTTTAGACTTAGGAAATATTTAAAAATAGACTAATAATTTAATTGAGACACTTCTAGGTGGAATTTCGAGAAAAGATTTTTGGGTTATGGAGAACCCCTGTGTTTTAGCCTCTCCACAAAGTTTCGAGACCAGAACACCTTCAATGCTACAAAAACTCTAGCGAAAGATATGAAGGGGGAAATAACGACTTAAAGAATCCTTATAGAATCAATCAAGGATTCCTTCATCTCTTATATGGCAAAGTTGTAAGATTCGAAATAAATCTATGATAAGCTACTAGAATTGTTCTCCGTAAGCACTATAGGGGAAGTGATATCTCTGACAATCGAGCTTTGTCTAGTCAATTTAATGTCTTAAATTGCTTCTACATAAATTATCAATCCGGGTATCGTAAACTGATGAAGTGTGGTGCACCATATGTGCTTAGTTAACATTTCTCCTACTTCGTTGTTTTATAGTTTATGTTGTTTTTGGGGTTTTGTTCTTGTTAGTTTCCTAAAGTGTCTAATGCAAATGGAAATCCTATTCTAAGGTCTTAAGAGTACTTTTAAAGGACAAGTATGGATAAAGATTTCAAGACAAGGCCTTATGTCCCTAATGGTAACTTCCAAAACTTAGCACTTCAAAAGAACTTAAAACATGTTATTGATGGAATTAGTATTTAAACAAAAGTGTAAATATACAGCTAATTCAGTCAAAATAAAATGCAATAACCAAACAATGAGCTAGTGACTATGAGACCCAGTATCCTTGCTGCTTCAGCAAAAGGACAAGATGATTCTATCATGTCTTTAGTCATTAAAAGGCTATGTGCATCACTAATCTACAATCAAAATAGAATGCAACAACCAAACAATGAGCTAGTGACTATGAGACCCAGTATCCTTGCTGCTTCAGCAAAAGGACAAGATGATTCTATCATGTCATTAGTCATTAAAAGGCTATGTGCATCACTAATCTACAATCAAACTTGAAAGCAATTTATGTACAGCTAATATACAGAAGCATAACAAAATTAAATGCAGAATTAAATGACAACTATACAAGGCTTTAGTGTGCAGGGGCCCTCTGCCACTTGCATGAATTAAAATTGCATGAATGAAAAATCTAATCTATCAAACTTGAAAGCAATTAAATAACATAATGAAATCAAAGCAATATTTACAAAATGAAATCTACTCTACCTTACATTCTACAAAGCAATATTTACAAAATGAAATCTACTCTACCTTACATTCTAATATGCTCCATGACATCTACTTCACATCTCCTTCCATGTTGAGAACATCAAAGCTTTATTCAATTTCTTCAAAAGTACAAAGTACAACAAAGTTCTCCAAAGCTTTCAAAAGCCATCAAGGAAGAACTACAAACTTAAGAACTAGGGACTAAAAACTAACAAATGAAGGAGAGAGATCTCCTATTTATACAAAAAGATGAGAGCCATCTCATTAATGATAGTCCATGAATCTCTCCCTCTACCTCTAGAGTCCTAATCAAAATAGGAACTGATAAGACACATGTCTTTTTAGAGTTACAATACAATTAGGAGATGTGACACATATCCTCATGATCCCATGATTCTTTCCACTCAAATTCGAATTTGGCCTTGGGGTGCCACATAAGGGTCTTCTAGAAGCCTCCTTTCAACCTACACATGTCAACAATCTCAACCCATTTGTTAGGTATAAGCATATGCACATTATTTTCTAATGTTTAACCGCAAATTCACTTAAAAGGCTTAGAAATAATAAAGATTGGAAAAACATAAATGTGGCCCAATGATAATGAAAGTGGGATGAATGTGGTGACATAGTAGTAAAATGGAGGTGAAATGGAGGTGATATAATGGACATAATAGTGAAAGTGTAATGGAAATGAATGACATTTTCAAGACTCAACACTATATAAGATGAAGGTATTCAGGGAAGAAGGGATAGCCTTATATCTTATGAGGGTGTCAACTGCAAGAGTTGGGGGAAATAACGTCTGACAAAGAAATGACCACAGTTGTGCTCAATGCACTACCATAGGAATGAGGTAACTTCATATCAAGCATTTATGTAAAGAAGGAAGCTACCCCATTTAGTGAACTTTGGTCACTATGTAAGATTGAAGAAACTAGGTTGAAGGCAAAAAGCAATGTTGGATCAAACGAACAAGTTCAAGCATTCGCTGCCATGGCCAAGAGAAAAGGAAAGTTTGGGAAGTTTGGTCCTTGGAAAAAAAGAAGATCGATATGTCGACGATCTAATACTATGGTTGACAGGAATATGGGCATTTCAAGAGAGATTGTCCTAAATTCAAGAAGGACAACAAGAAAAGGAAAGAAAGGAATGAAGCCCATATCACCAAAGAAGTGGAAGAACCTGATGACAAGAAATCCAAAGGGATAGATCTTCACTATTAAGGTTTCTCATATGCATAGCAAGGAGTAGGAGGTGAAAAGACCTCTACCATGGCAGTCAAGATAAAAATCATTATGACAAGATGCATCTTAGTAGAAGATGGCATCATATTAGAAGCATAAGATTGAAGCAAAGAAAGAGCTCATGACATAATTATAGAAGCTTGAAAGGATAATTGTAGTAGTCACGATGATAGTAGCTCTACTGAAGTAGTAATATGATTGGAAGAAAGTCATCTAGCTTAGAATGAAATCATCATACATCATCTATAGGAAGGAGCATTTGCAAGATGAGGATAATCAAGATCCTTCGTTGGAATCTTCATTAGAAGGTTCACCTCTACTTGGAAGAAGCAAGTGTCTTGCTAATCATTCCACCTTGTCTGGGATCCTTTGTTTAAAAGGATGATGGTATGATGTAATAGGAGTGCAACATGGTTGAAGTACTTTCAAGCAAGGAAAAGAAGCTGCCGAAGGAAGTTTAGATGACCAAAAGAAGAAAAGAGGTATGTATGCATGTATTTGATAGATTAAGTCATGTCATCATATAGTTGTAGATAACATGGTTGAATGCTTTATCTTCAAAAAGGAAGGAACTCTTCCTTTAGAAAGATGCATGAAGGTATAAGCCTTGAACTAGTTCACATATTGATAAGATGAAATCAACATAATATGTCCTCATATGGAATATGAGGTGGTTGAAAATCATAATGAAGGAACCATGTCGAGAAGTTCCTGAGGAAGCAATATGTGAAGGAAGAAAGAAGAGTTTGTTAAAGTTGCAACTATGGTCACGTAAGATAAGGAATCAACATCCGATGACTAGAAGGATCTAATGTGACATCTCCATGGAAAAGGTATGAAGACCTTTGATAAAGTTTGAAAAGGAAGAAGACCCTTAACATTGGAAGCCTTGGAGATGTGTTTATGAATATGCAGTATGTTGATGTCACAAGAAGCAGGTTTCATGATGAAAGGCAATCATTAAAGGTAACTTTGATTTAATGTTCATTTTGATTTTTGAACAACATTTGGTTGGGTTGAAATAGGGCTACCGATAGAGAGTTGTAGATGTCACCTACAACTAGTAGTCATGGGAATGGATGGAAGATCCTAAAAGAAGCATGACTTGAAGGAGGTAGCTATATGAAGGAAAACCATTAGTGGACTAGAAGATCACTTTCTGATAAAAAGGAGGACATGACTATTAATTCAACCCTATGGTTCGATGAAGGAAAATGAAGGAAAGTGATGGATGGTCGATGCCGTACGAAAGATGAAGGCTCCATAATGAAGAAGATGTAGTTCATGACATCGAAAGTAGGAGCCCTACAAGCAGCTAATAATACCATGATCTCCACCAAAGAGCTGAGAGCTGTTGTTGGTAACAAGTCACTACTTAAGAGGGAGCTTGGACAAGTCCTTGGATAAGAGGGAGCTTGGGTACATTCCTTTTATGGGAATGTGAATATCTACCCTAGTTAGGAGGGAGAGATAGACACATCATTCTTGTCTTTAGGTTGTGAAGAAAGAATGGAGGATTGGGTAAGCATCTGAGATTGAGACCCATACTCTTTGAGGATGTGGTAGGGCATCCAAGATGTAAGAGTAGTCGAAGAGGAAATTCCTTGAGGATGTGTTATTCCAAGATAGGAATTGTCCTAAAAGGACATAACTTGTGCACACCCGAGTGGGGTATGTGCCTTGAGAGACAATGATGATGGTGTCTATCAATCATTGGTCTCGCCAACATTATGCTCTGATCTTATGGAGAGATAGAGTTGTTAGTCAAGGCCTTGCTATGTGACAATGTTGGTTAGTATGATGAGATGCTCTAGCATAAGCTAAGGAAGTAGCTTATGAGATGGCTTACCAATCTGACTCTTCTTATGAGAATTCTTCATATTGAGAATGTCCAAGTACCTTGTATGGATTATGAATACCTCCCTAGTTAAGAGGGAGTGTTGAAATATGTAACTAGGTTCAGTCTTGATAATGACATATGTAATCATGATTTTATGTATTTGATGAAAAAGAGGAAAATAAAATTATTATTGTTATTTTTGAGGCATGGGTTTCATGCTCAAGGTTATTTGTTTTATAGGTGAAGCACCCATTGAGTGCTCTTGGGGATTGTCATTGAGTCTACAAGTCAATTGAGTCATTGTCATGTATGGAAGACCCATTTGGGCGTGTTATATATTGTAAAGAAAAATTTATTTAGTCAAATTAGAGTCAAAGATCCTCCAAAACCTTGTCATGGTGCCTCAAGCAAGTCGGCCTACATGAAAGATCAAGTCGGTTTTGTTACCCACCATTTTGGGTGATATCCCTAGGAGAATTTTTTTTCTCCAAGATGGTCCTAGTTGCCTATCATCTCTGATTATTCCTCCTTGTAGCGGGACTCCCTTCCTCTCCTCTTTGTTCCTCTACAACGAGCCTTCCCATTTCTTCTCCTCGCTTCCTTGCAGTGCGCCCTCTCCACTCGCTTCTCTTCTTTGCTCTGAGCTTTGCGAGCCCCTGATCCTTATCTAATGATCCGAACCAATGCTGTGCTCACTGTAAATCTATCAAAATAGAGCTGGAATAGATCAGGTTGTTGCATAATTAATGGAAGGAACGAAGCTCATCTGAATTTGGGTATCTTAGCCATCAAGGCACCAAGCACAAAAATGCCATTGACAAGCTCAGTGAATGTCACGCTCATATTGAGCATGCCCCTCAATCTCTGCAAGAAATGGTGGGAAAGAGGTTCGGGGTGAACTCGAATTCAAATTATTGTTTCATTGGGTTCCAGCAGAGGGAGGGAGAATCAATCAACAAAGAATGAAAGGAAGAGACAACTCTTGTCTCCGTCTCATAACTTTTCAGAACTTGTCTTCTCTCAATCAGAATGTGCTTCCTATATCTGTTTCTGAATCTCCTCTTAGTTAATCATGAACAACAGATGTACTCTTTTACTTCGGTCGTATGTTAGAATTTACAAACCAAGTGTAGTAGGAAAATTAGGAATTTTCCAGCATCATGTTAAAGCAGGAGCCAACAGATCAAGGAATTTTGTTCAATCTTCCCTCTCGATCTGCTCAAATATTTTATATCTCGGAGTTTATCTCCCCTCCTTTTTTGAATGAATATATCATAACCGACTTTGTTAATTTTTTTTTACTAACCATGGGTGATCATAAGACACCACAAAAACATGTTGCCTCGTGCGCTTGGTCTTTGATATGTGCAGGTAATAGGTTTGCAGTCCAAAGAGATCGTTGGTGTTCTCATGACTTCTCGTTCAAGTACATTCATGCACCCTTCCGAGAGCTCATGTCCTAGTTGGAGCCAGATGTTATCCACTACCTGTGGGTCATATCCCTAGGAGAATTTTTTTGTCCAAGATAGTCCTCATCCTGCACCCAGGGGCCCCTTGCAGCCCCTAGATAACTCAATGTGCCATTGTTTTTGCCACCTAAGCCAACCATGTGGTTCCTCGCCCATCTGTTATGATCGTACGTTTAAAGGTGGGCCTCCCGACCCCAAATGTATGACTTTTCATTGGTTTTGTTGAGTGGCGGTGAAATGGCACAATGAGCTAGTTGGTGGCTGCGAGGGGTTGCTGACTGAAGATCATCTTGGAGAAAAAAATTCTCCTAGGGATATTACCCACAAAATGGTGGGTAACAAGTCCCAAGGAGAGGTCAGAATAAATCAAGAGATCTTTCTAAAATTCATTCCATAATCTCTCATTCTTTCACATTCCAAATTGGACCTCAGAAAAATCCAAAATTAGTCCCCTCCTTCCTGAGGCTTGTCGTTGTTGATATCCCCACAAAATCTCTCCCATTCAAAGCTCCTCCTACCAAGTTGATAAGAGACCCTCTTCGTTTTTGCGTCCCCTGTCTTTTATGCAGGACAAATTTCAATGTGTGGATCTTCGCTGTGGTCACAGGTTCCTTTTTGGCCCTCATCTCTCTTTATATTCGCTTTGTTTCGCTCTTAGCTTCGCATTGCCTTCTATGTCTCATCCTCATGAAGCTCCGAATTGCGTATCATCTCTCATTCTTCATCCCTGCAACGGGACTCCCTTCCTCTCCTCTTTTTTCCTCTGCAGTGGGCCTTCTCGTTTCTTCTCCTCACTTTCCTGCCGCGCGCCCTCTCCACTCGCTTCTCTTCTTTGCTCTGAGCTTTCCAATCCCCTGATCCTTATCCAATGGATCTGAACCAGTGTTGTGCTCACTGTAAATCTATGAAAACGGAGCTGGAATAGACCAGGTTGTTGCATAATCAATGGAAGGAATGAAGCTCATCTAAATTTGGGTTTCATAGCTATCAAGGCACCAAGCACAAAAATGCCATTGACAAACTCAGTGAGTGCTGCGCTCATTTTTGTTGAATAAAGTTGTCATTGATGGCATCATAGTTGAATTGTTGAACATAACCTAAACCCTAGATCCTAAGTACATGAAACCCTAGCTAATACCCTAACCCTAATTTTACATTTGAGAGATGAACAAAATGAAGGAATATACCAAAGATATATATATACATATATTTATATCAAATATAAATATATATATTATATTTATATGATATAAAATATATAACCTAACTTTTATCCCTAAAATAAGAATTAATGACCAAACTTATATAACAAACCATGCAAGAATACAAAAACATATTAAAAGGTTTTATAAGGATGAAAAGCGTACATATGAAACCATGCATGAATACAAACAAAAAAAACATTTTGAATACGCTGGAATATTTAAAGTTAAATGCGTTGGAATACGTTGGAATATTTAATCCAAGGTTCGCTCCACCATCACGTGTCGACTCTCAAAACGTTGAGCATTGTCGGCTCTACTTCATTCAAGACGGCTCCACCACATACCTATTAATACATGTAAAATAACATTTGATTTCTACAGCAGATTCAGTGAGGAAATTAAAACAGTAAGAGATTATGCGATTGTACATCAAAAAATTTTACCTGCGAGCTTATCAAAGGAATCTCGATCTCGGTGAAAGCACAACGCAGTGCAAATGTTCACAACTCGTGAACTGAAGAAGAACGATATTTCTTTCAGGGATAAAAACTCGCACTGTTCTAAAGAAAACGTCGAGATTTCTGTTTTGGGTTTGAATCTACAGGACAACGTGGACAGTGGCAAACTTTGACTGTGGTTTGGTGCAACAACCTTCTTTCTGCAGCTCGGTTTGATGCAACATGTGTTTTTAGTGACTCGGATTGTACAAACATTAACACAGCAAGCTCCTTCAGTGGTTCAGATGCATGGCTGATGTGTCATCAGATTACTTGCTCCAGACAGTGTTGAAACAATATATTTCAGATTTCTGCGTAACAGACCTTTCTCCTCGGATCTGTGGTAAATTAATTTGTGTGAAGGCTCAGTGTGGGAAGATTGAAGCTCATATCTGAAGGTTATTGAATACTTAAGAGAACAGTCACATGTATACTTCGACCTGAACTTGTTTAAGGGCTCAATGCAGGAATTATAACCTTAGTACCTCAGACTATATCCCTGTGGTTTATTGAACAACAGGAGGTCAGTTGAACAACAATTGAATAGCAGGAGGTCAATTGAACAACAAATGACGCAGAAGGTTAATTGAACAACAATTGTACAACAGGAGGTCAATTGAACAACAAATGACACAGGAGGCCAATTGAACAACAATTGAATAGCAGGAGGTCAATTGAACAATAAATGACGCAGGAAGTCAATTGAATAGCAATTGAACAACAATTGAATAGTAGGAGGTCAATTGAACAACAAATGACGCAAGAGGTCAATTGAACAACAATTGAACAGCAGGAGGTCAATTGAACAAGAAATGACACAGGAGGTCAATTGGACAACAATTGATTCTATTGGAGACATCCTTGGTTGAGAAAATTGTAAGACACTTTGAAGAATTTGTGGAGACCTTGTTTGAAGTCTTTGTGGAGTGGTCTTGAAGAAGATCCCAGATTGCAGCCCTCTCAATGAGTAGTCTTGACTGACCTTGGAGACGTTGTTGAATACATTTTGGTGGAATATCTTGAAGATAACGTTGAAGACCATGATGCATCGCTGATGTTATCATGAGGTAACTTGGAGAAATTGCTTAGGTATGATGAAGAGCAGTGGTGACACCTTCTAAGAGATCAAGGTTGTCATTGATGCTATAGCGTGGAAGACTACAGTGAAGCTGGAGATTGACATGGTAGGTTGAAGAAGATATTGAGAGCAGTGAAATACTATCAAACACATCTAGACAAAGTACGAGAGTGGGTTGGACCCCAGAAGGTTGGTGCCTTGGAGAATAGGGTTGGAGCCCTAGAGGATCGAAGTCCTCAGGAATCCAGGTTGGTGCCTGAAAAAGATAAAGGATTGGAGTCCTTAGGGTCAGTGCCCCAAAACTGATAGGGTTGGAGCCTTAGAGGATCAGTGTCCTCAAGAAACTAGGTCGAAGCCTGTACCAAAGAAGGGTTGGTGCCATAGGGGTTGGAGCCTCTAAACGCTAGGTTGGTGCCTTGAGAAGATAGGGTTGGTGCCCTAGGGGTTGGAGCCTCTAAATGCAAGGTTGGTGCCCTAGGGGTTGGAGCCTCTAAATGCAAGGTTGGTGTCTTGAGAAGATAAGGTTGGTGCCCTAGAGGTCAGAGCCTCACTAAAGTCCAAGTTGGTGCTTGGCAACAGGTTGGAGCCTGGGAGATTGAAGATTAGTGTCTTCATCTGGGGTTGGAGCCCTATATACATTGTACTTGATTCATTGTAAAGATTATATTAATAAAATAATTTTTTGTTATTGTTCTTTTTGTGTTCTAAATATAAATGATCTAATTGGTAAAAGTAACAATTGAAAAGAAACACTGATTCACCCCCCTCTCTGTGCTTCCAACAATTGGTAACAAAACCAGTACCTTCACTCAAAGCCTAACAACTTGAAGGTTGATCATTAGAACATAAATGGCGAAGCCAAGGAAGAAGGTCTCCAATCCTCCTAAAGATGTGTCTCCCTCGACCACCGAAATTGAAGTCAATCAATTTGGGAAGGCTCCATTGTTCAATGGAAACTTTGATATATGGGAGGTAAGAATGAGGAATTTCTTAAAGACTCAAGGCATTGAAGTCTGGAAATCGGTGATTGCTGATAGCATGATGGATGGAGAATCCAAGGAACATAATACAAGAGCAATGAAAGCAATCTTGAATGCGCTACCCAGTTCTATGAAGGCCAATTTTGAAAAATGTTCGTCAGCAAAAGGCATATGGGATAAACTTCATGATCTTCACTCAAAAGGAGCATTGACAATGATCTCTAGTCAAGAAAATGATCTAAATCCCATCAAGGAAGCTAAGGATAAGAGTGATGACATCAAGGCTAAAGAAGACCTAGAAGATGAAGAGAATGAAGAAGATTTTGAAGAAGATCTCCTCACTAAACTTATGGCTGCCATGGAAGAGATTAACAATTTGAAAAAGGAAAATGAGGAACTTAAGAAGAAAGCACAAATTGGTGACCAAGACAAGACAAGGAAGGAAGTTGACCTTGTCAAGCTTCAAGTACAAGAAAGAGATGAGGAGCTCACCAATATTAAGGAAGAATTTCATCAAAACAAGAGAAAGCATCATGAAGAAGTCATATCCATGACAAATCAATTGGATAAGGCAAAGAAATGGGAAGATACCTTGTCAAGCCACCTTGAACAAAGGCACAAGAGCTTGAACAAACTTGAAGCAGAGATTGGTCAATACAAGGAAGAGGTCTCCTCCCTTAGATCTCAACTAGAAGAAGCAAGGAAACAAGCACAAGGAGCTGAGAAGGTGATGGAAGCTTTGACATTCATAGAAGGACAAGTTGATGAAGCAGAAAAGGAGAGAAACACCATGATATGCCAACTAGAAGAAAAGGATGATGACATCACCAAGTTAAAATAAAAAATCACAATGTGAAGCAACCAAGATGAAGGAAGAAATGGAGATCATTCTATCAAATAAGGATGAAGAATGCAAGAAAATGAAGGAAGAAATTGTCTTTCTTAAAAAGGAAGTTGACTTGCTGAATAAGAACTTGAAAAGTTCTCAAACCCTAGATGACATCCTAAGTCATCAAAGGTCTCTCTTTGATAAATCAGGTCTTGGCTATGCCGGTGAATCCTCAAGCAAGAATGATGCAAATCCTAATACTTCAAACAACAAGGATGTGAGGAAGCTTGGGATAAATGTTGATGCTCCCAGTTCCAACAAAGGCAAGGAGAAGAGTCAAGACAACTATGGAAGAAATCATACTCTAAGGAGACTTGCAGATGGTGTCAAGAATACAAAAGGCAATGAATATCATCAAAGAATCCTAAGGCAAAAAGACTTCAGAAGTACATCAAGGAAATCTTCATCTCCCAGGTACCAAAGTATATTTCTTGGTTATTGCTATTCTTGTACAAACTTTGGGCACATGACAAAAGATTGTAGGGCTTATCACAAAAACAAATATAATGGTCCCCGTCAATCATCTAGAAGCAATTTTGCAAGAAGTCATGATTACTCATTCATAAATAAGATGGAGTGCTTCAATTGCCATACCATTGGACATATGGCACATGACTGTAACTTGACTTGGGCCCCTACACAAGCTAGAACCATACCAGAGAAAAAGGTTACACAAGTATGGAGAAGGAAGCAAATACAATCCGAAAGTCTCTTGAACTCTCCAGCCAACAACACATGTTGATGACTTGATGATGTCATCCTCAATATTCCAAGTATCTGATGGGGAGACGCTGCCGAAAAGAAGACCATGCATACAATTAGGGGAAGCTTATGATGATTAAGCACTCTTGTTGCAGAAGCTATTTGTGAATGGGCCCTATGAAATCCTTGATAAGCAACATGGACATTCATTCTTTGAAAGATCGTCTCTGGGGAGCATTTCCATTAAAGAACATATTCCCTATTAATCCATGAACTACTACTGAAGATCTCTTCCACTTGATCACTTAGCAGGTAATCTTTCACGAGCTAGAGGAGGTTGTGCAGGTAGGAGAAGTTGGTTCATCACATGAAGAAATGCAAACATATCATGGACCACATTACCAGAAAGAAGAACACCATGACAGGTGGAGCAACATATCTATCATGGAGAACTATCACAGATGAAGAAAAATACATTGGAGTAGCATGTCAAGAAGTAGCTTGATAAGGGGAGTACTTAGGTACACCCCATTTGCCATTGATGTCAAAGGGGGAGAGAATGCTGAAAGGGGGAGAGCATTGCCATCAATGACAAAGGGGGAGATTGTTGAATAAAGTTGTCATTGATGTTATCATAGTTGAATTGTACATAACCCAAACCCTAGATCCTAAGTACATGAAACCCTAGCTAATATCGTAACCCTAATTTTACATTTGAGAGATAAACAAAATGAAAGAATATACCAAAGACATATATATGCATTATTTATATCAAATATAAATATATATATTATATTTATATGATATAAAATACATAACCTAACTTTTATCCCTAAAATAAGAATTACTGACCAAACTTATAAAACAAACCATGCAAGAATACAAAAACATATTAAAAGGTTTTATAAGGATGAAAAGCGTACATATGAAACCATGCATGAATAAAAACATTTTTTTTTGAATACGCTGGAATATTTAAAGTTAAATACGTTGGAATATTTAATCCAAGGTTCACTCCACCATCACCTGTCAGCACTTAAAACGTTGAGCACTGTCGGCTCTACCTCATTCAAGATGGCTCCACCACATACCTATTAATACATGTAAATAACATTTGATTTCTACAGCAAATTCGTTGAGGAAATTAAAACAGTAAGAGATTATGCGACTGTACATCAAAAAAATTTACCTGTGAGCTTATCAAAGGAATCTCGGTCTTGGTGAAAGCACAACGCAATGCAAATGTTCACAACTCGTGAACTGAAGAAGAACGATATTTCTTTTAGGCATAAAAACTCGAACTGTTCTAAAGAGAACGTCGAGATTTCTGTTTTGGGTCTGAATCTACAGGACATCGTGGACAGTGGCAAACTTTGACTGTGGTTTGGTGCGACAACCTTCTTTCTGCAGCGTGGTTTGATGCAGCATGTGTTTTCAGTGACTCGGCTTGTACAAATGTTAACACAGTAACCTCCTTCAGTGTTTAGGATGCATGGCTGATGGGTCATCAAAATACTTGCTCCAGACAGTGCTGAAACAATATATTTCAAATTCCTGTGTAGCAGACCTTTCTCCTCGGATCTGTGGTAAATTAATTTGTTTGAAAGGCTCAGTGTGGGAAGATTGAAGCTCAGACCTGGAGGTTATTGATTACTGAAGATAATAGTCACATGTATACTTCGACCTGAACTTGTTTAAGGGCTCAATGTAATAATTATAACCTCAGTACCTCGGACTATATCCCTGTGGTTTATTGAACAACAGGAGGTCAATTGAACAACAATTGAACAGTAGGTCAATTGAACAACAAATGACGCAGGAGGTCAATTGAACAACAATTGAACAGCAGGAGGTCATTTGAACAGCAAATGATGCAGGAGGTCATTTGAACAGCAAATGATGCAGGAGGTCAATTGAACAGTAGGAGGTTAATTGAACAATAAATGACGCAGGAGGTCAATTGAACAACACTTGAACAACAATTGAACAGCAGGAGGTCAATTGAACAACAAATGACGCAAGAGGTCAATTGAACAACAATTGAACAACAGGAGGTCAATTGAACAACAATTGAACAACAAATGACCCAGGAGGTCAATTGAACAACAATTGACCCTATTGGTGACATCCTTGGTTGAGAACATTGTAAGAAACTTCGAAGAATTTGTGGAGACCTTGTTTGAAGTCTTTGTGGAGTGGTCTTGAAGAAGATCCCAGATTGCGGCCCTCTCGATGAGTAGTCTTGACTAACCTTGGAGATGCTGTTGAATACATTTTGGTGGAATATCTTGAAGATAACGTTGAAGACCATGATCCATCGCTGATGTCATCATGAGGTAACTTGGAGAAATTGCTTAGGTATGATGAAGAGCAGTGGTGACACCTTCTAAGAGATCAAGGTTGTTATTGATGTTGTAGCGTGGAAGACTACAATGAAGCTGGAGATTGACATGGCAGGTTGAAGAAGATATTGAGAGTAGTGAAATACTATCAAACACATCTAGACAAAGTACGAGAGTGGGTTGGCACCCAAAAGGTTGGTGCCTTGGAGAATAGGGTTTGAGCCCTAGAGGATCGAAGTCCTCAAGAATCCAGGTTGGTGCCTGAAGAAGATAAAGGATTGGAGTCCTTGGGGTCGGTGCCCCAAAACTGATCGGGTTGGAGCCCTAGAGGATCGGTGTCCTCAAGAAACCCGGTCGGAGCCTGTACTAAAGAAGGGTTGGTGCCCTAGGGGTTGGAGCCTCTAAACACAAGGTTGGTGCCTTGAGAAGATAGGGTTGGTGCCCTAGGGGTTGGAGCCTCTAAACGCAAAGTTGGTGCCTTAGAGGTTGGAGCCTCACTAAAGTCCAAGTTGGTGCTTGGTAACAGGTTGGAGCCTGCGAGATTGAAGATCAGTGTCTTTATCTGGGGTTGGAGCCCTATGCACATTGTACTTGATTCATTGTAAAGATTATATTAATAAAAGAATTTTTTCTTATTGTTCATTTTGTGTTTTAAATATAAATGATCTAACTAGTAAAAGTAACAATTGAAAATCCTCGGATGCGGGTGTTATTGCGGTCATAAATGGCTCTGACGCCAACTGTAACTACCGCGTACTGCATGTAGCAGAGCGGCGGGGCTCCCCAGACCTTCACCTCAGGTAATATGGATGTTCAGCATGTCGACGGCAACGGTGGTGTCTGCACATTTATGGTTTACATGGTTCGAAGCATGGCGAGGATGGTTATATTCATTACCACCCAACTCTTCACTTTCACGCTGTGTTTCAATTACTCTGGTTCTGAATTCTGGTTCGCGAATTCCCCTGCAAGCAAGAGAGTTCTCCTTCTCAGAGGCGTGCCTTGCAAGTTTCAAGCACGTCTCAGGGGTAAGCAGAACACTCATCCCTCTCTGGTTCACGCATTTCGCTTTTCTATTGCGCTCTTTGCTGTTTCTGTGGTCTCCGTTGCCTTTTTCTTGCTATTCATCATGGGTCGACGAGGGGGCAAGAAGAGACCCAGAGGTGATCTTGATGATGGCTCTCGGCTTTCTCCCAGTAGCTCTAATAACCCTGATCACTCCCCTGCTAATCCCCCTCCACCTCAGGCGAATGTGCAGCCCTCTAGCTCTGTTCGTCAACCTCTCCCAAACAATGCCTTTCAGACCACCCATTTTAAATTCCAGAGTAACCTCAACCGACCTCTGGTCTCTGCCCACATCACCTTAATTATCTCTGAGGAAGAAAATCATATCCATCCTTTGGCTTGCATCGCGCCGGAACCCTCTCAGAGTAGCGAGCAGCATCTAACCTTGGACAGTCCGGAGAAAGCATTGGTGGAACAGATAGGCAATATTGATAGCCTGAGAATTACTCTGCCCCATGTCGATACTCTCCCTGCTGAGGGGGATGAAGCTCTGAATGATTCCAACTGCCCAATTTTAATCCTTGAGGACGATAAGGTCGACGATGAAGTTCTGGGGGTGGCTTGTGACCGTCCAGAAGATGAGAAGACCTCTGGCGGGAGTAAGGAAGATTAAGGCCACGCGGCACTGTTCGGTATTTTTTGCTTTTTGTCTGTCAAGCAGACGACTGTTTTCAGGTTACTTTGATAAACCACATGGCTTATCTCCGTCAGCTTAAAGTTTTTGCTCAGTTTCAGGGCAGAAGCAATGCTTTATAGACAGACTTGCAATGGCTTCTCGCTTCTATGCTCTCGTGCACAATTTCTCTCATCTTCTGGTCTTTATCTGAAATGTATTTTTGTTATGAAGTTTTTTGTAGCACCTATGCTCAGAATCCTTACATTCTGAAGCGAACCTGCTGTGTACAGAGGCCTCATGACTCTTCTGAGGTCTCGCTTATATGTAAAAATATTTTTATTTTAAGTTAATAGATATTAGTCTTTGCCGAGAAAAAAGAAAGAAAGTAACAATTGAAAAGAAATACTGATTCACCCCCCTCTCAGTATTTCCAACAATTTTGAGCATGCCCTTCAATTTCTACAATAAATGGTGGCAAAGAGGTTTGGGGAGAACTCGAATTCAAATGATCGTTTCATTGGGTTCCAACAGAAGGAGGAAAAATCGATCAACAAAGAATGAAAGGAAGAGACAACTCTTGTCTCTGTCTCATAACTTTTCAGAACTTGTCTTCTCTCTATCAAAATGTGCTTCCTATATCTGTTTCTGAATCTCCTCTTAGTTAATTATGAACAACAAATGTACTCTTTTACTTCAGTCATATGTTAAAATTTACAAACCAAGTGTAGTAGGAAAGTTAGGAATTTTCCAGCTTCATGTTAAAGCAGGAACCAACAGATCAAGGAATTTTGTTCAATCTTCCTTCCTGATCTGCTCAAATATTTTGTATCTCGGAGTTTATCTCCCCTCCTTTTTTGAATGAATATATCATAACCGACTTTGTTAAAAAAATACTAAGTATGGGTGATCATAAGACACCACAAAAATATGTTTCTCCGTGTGCTTGGTCTCTGATATGTGCAGGTAATAGGTATGCAGTCCAAAGAGATCACTGGTGTTCTCATGACCTCTCGTTCGAGTACATTCATACACCCTTCCGAGAGGTCATGTCCCAGTTGGAGCCAGATGTTAACCACTACCTCTGGGTCATATTCCTAGGAGAAATCTTTTCTCCAAGATAGTCCTCATCCTGTAGCTCCTAGATAACTCGATGTGCCATTGTCTCTGCTTCCTGAGCCAGCCATGTGGTCCCTCGCCCATATGTTATGATCATATGTTTGGAGGTGGGCCTCCCTACCCCAAAGGTATGACTTTTCACTGGTTTGGTTGAGTAATTTTGTTTACTTATCATGGACACTTTTGTGCATGGATTAGTGGGGGGGTTTGGCGGAAAGAGTGGGGCTAGGTTTGTACTCTTGTCTCCTTTGCCTGATTTGGTAGTTAGCCATGTATCCTAGTCTCGTGGGATCTCCTTTATTGGCCATTAGCGTTATGTTTGGTACTGCATGGGAAATCCTAATTTCAGTTGGATGGTCCCGCTTCCTGACATCATATACATTACTCCCTTCACTCATTTTAACCCCATTCATCACTTTTCCTGTCTGAGTCCACAAGTGTCCACTGGGTCCACATAGGGTTAGCCTCACCCTCCCTTGGTCCACACTTTGGGTCGGGCCTGGAACGATGCTAAAGGTTGATGCAGTTAAAAAGAAAGGAAAAATCATAATTTGGCCACTTACAACAGGAAATGTATTGCAAAATGCAAAATATGGTTGGGACATACAAATTTAGCACGTGGGCAAAAGCCAAGCATGAGCTTTACTCCTCATTCATGGCCATCACCCTCGTTCCTATGGGGTCTAGATTAGCCCCCTCCACATTAAGGATCCCATGATTTTCCCAACCTCCAGTGGGAAATGAGCTGCCCCACCTTAAAAGGGGGTATCTACTTCTATATTCTACACATCGTGTTCTCATCCCCTGGGGCACCGAGTAGTTATAAAAAAAATCAATTAAAGGAAAAAGGCATATGAAGAAGGGTGGAAAAATAAAGGCTGGGGTAACTCATGGACCACCATTTTCTCCCTCCTACACTCATATACATAAGTGTGGGCTTCCCTCATCATAGCTACCCTTCTACCATGACATGTGGCTTCGAGCCTTCCCCTGATCCCCATTCTGTCTCATCACTATATCACATGCCAGCTGACTATTAAAGGATGTACCATAGAAATGTCACCCCCTTTAATGGCTGAAACCACCTTATAGGGTCCTTGGTTAACCCCCTTATTGAGTTGGGAGACACCTATACATGCCAAAGCCCATTATGGAAGGGCATGCCACCATGAATTGCCCACTTGATTCCATGATTTGTAAGCTCTTTTACTTCTTTACTCTAATGATTGGTTGTATTGGAGGGCAAGGGGACACATTGGATCTTATGTAGGCTGGCATGTGGGTCTCCATTTTGGGGTTTGGTCTCCCTATACGGGGTCCAAGCCCTCCAAAGGGCCACATTGACACTTGTAGGGTGAGCGTTGAGAGCCATGGGTCTCCACCATAGCAGAAAACAATTCATGCGTCCCTAGCACCATTCAATGATTGTTTGTGTTCCACTTTTGGATGAGGATGATGCACCTGGTTCACCATGCCTAGCTGACTCCACACTTGCACCATATACTTGGTAGATGTTTTAGGGTCTAGATGAGAATGTGTCTCACTACAAGAGACAAGGGGAGGGCTTATCTTATCATGCCAACCCTTACAGATGGTTTACAGACATTACCGATCCAGTGGGAGACCCATGAGAATGTAATTGTGCCCCCACACACACTGGGGAGCACCACATATGATTTGCTTGGATATCAAGGGGCCAACCCCTTGTACACTATGTTTGGAGCCTTTTCAGTCAATTTGGCACATTTGGACTCCATTAGGCCTCCTCAATGGCCCAACGAATCATCATATTCATTATTTTGCCCTCTTGATAGGTTATTCTTTTTATTGTTGAGCTATTTTGGTGGGCTTGTCACTAAGTCATGTCATTATTATGTATTGTTTTATTGTTTGGGGTTAAATTACGCCAATTAGGGAAATCAAATCCCCTTTAAAGTTGTATAAATATGAGAGAGGCTCATTCGAACCTCTCATCATCACTTGGATTGGATTAGTATCACTTGAGAGATTTTCGCGCTTTTTGCTCGGGTAAACTTTTTGGAGTTTCTTGATGCATTATGATGTTTGGATTTTTGCTATTGTCTTTGGAGCTTCTTTCTAATGGAAAGTTGATGAATGGATATACTCTCTCTCATGTAAGTAAACTTTTAATGCTATTCTTGTTATCTTACTTGTCAAATGCATGTATATTGTTATCATTATTCTTGTATGGGTTAAACGTAATGCGAAATTCTTCTGGGACCTTGAATAAGTGATGTAATGCATTTGTTGCTCTTGAGGGATTGGGTCTAGAGGCACCTCTTAGGTTGCAAGACCTCGAAACTTCATCTCTTTGGCAAATTTGAAGTATAAATCTCTAATAACCTAGTCGTTGCCCTTGAGTAGGCTAGTGAAGGTGAATTAGGGCTCCTTAGCTCACGAAATTCCTCGATCTAAATGTGTCTTGACTCCATTAAGCCCCCTAAGCAAGGCACTGATCATCACATCCTCTTGGTGGTCGAATTTATCTTTTTTTTTTTTACTTTTCCCAATTCTAGTTCTAACACTCGGTCACCTAGGGCATCAATCAGTTTTCATTGTAGCCATCCAAAATGCTCGATTCTTGGTCCACTACTGTGCTGGGGTTATGTCTAGAGGTCCTCCAAGTTTGAGGCAAATCCGACAGTGGAATCCTAAGATATAGCAAGCCCTAGCCATAAGACCAATTCTTGCCCTAGGTTGATTTGGGTTAGTGTCCTCACTTGGATCATTGCATTCAAATCTCAAAAGAAAATTAGTCCTTTGATCCTATTCTCCTCCCTAATTAGGTCAATCCCCTCCTTGGTTGATCAACTCCATACCCTTGACCTAGTTTGGGTCCACTTGGGTTCTTTGTGGTCCCACAACTTCATAACTCAAATTCCACAAAGATTACATAGAATCCATTTCTCCACAAGGATCCTTAAGTCTAGGAAGCCCCTTGTCAAGGTATATTCCCCAAACCTAGGCTCAAGTGTCCTCTTAGCCCTTCCTAGAGAGCCTATCACCTTGCTTTCAAAGCAAGCAAGCCAATTATTTGAGCCTCTCTTGAGAATAGGCTTTAGGAATCACCTCATATCTTATCATTGATCCATTCATTCTTGTGATTCCTCTTATACCGGGATTCCTCCCATCGGTGAAAGTCCGTAAAATGCAGGGAGCTTTAGTTGAGGTGAAAGTGGGCTATCACTCCATTGTTGTCCCTTGACCTAGTAGTTGCTCTATAGGATCCCTTTAAAGGACCCTTGCTAGTTTGACTGGTAACAGGGCCTATCTTTCTTTTTTGAGCTGAATTGCATTTGTTATGTTGCAGAACAGAGCACCTACAATATGAAATAGAAACATCTAAATATTCCTCATACGCTGACCAAAAGTCCATCCTATGAAAGTAGAAGCTTGCGGGGGTGGGCAAGGACAAGGAGAACTCGCAAATTGCGCTAATGAAGGAAGAGCACAAACTCACTGTGAGGTGGGAGGCTCCAAGCCAAGCAAGAGCTGGCCTGAGAGGCCCCAAGCTAAGCAAGAGCCAACCTGAGAGGTGTTAATTTGGCAGCTCAGTGACAAATTCCAACCATGGGATGAGATTCTTCTTTTCGAGAGGACCAATTTTGTCTATTGAAGCGCTCAATTTGGACAAGGGAAAGTGTATTTTTGAGTTAAAGTCCACATGTGCATATTTGATCAGGTTGGCCCTAAATAAAATTGGACACTCTTAGAAGTCTATAAATACAAGTGACCTCAACCTCATTTGGACATGATCATGAAGCATCCTTTTATTCTCTTCTTTGGTTTTGGATTAGGCAGTGCGCGGAGATTGGCTTGCACAGATTCAAAATTGCAGGGTTCGAAGCTCGCACACGTGTCTAGGGTTTGGGTCACAACCGTAAGCTTGTAATTGGAAATTTTCGGCTATAAGTGTAGGCACACAGACTCATATGTTCGGTTGGAAGGTTTCAGCCACACGCACATCACTCTGTGCGTGCAGTTGGGATCTAAGGGTTGAATTTTTCAGTTGAAGGAAGATTTCATCCGTTGATCGCAGAGTTCGGCAATTGACCTCAGACAGTGACAGTTAATTGCAAACTTCTGAATCAGGGTTTTGATTATTGGCAGTGTTGGGTTCATCTCTTGATGTTGCTTAGTTGATTTTTGCTGGATAGAAAGTGTATTTTTGAATTAAAGCCCACATGTGCATATTTGATCAGGTTGGCCCTAAAGCAAATTGGACACTCTTGGAAGTCTATAAATACAAGTGACGTCAACCTCATTTGGACATGATCATGAAGCATCCTTTTATTCTCTTCTTTGGTTTTGGCTTAGGTAGTGCGTGGAGATTGGCTTGCACAGGTCCGAAATTGTAGGGTTCGAAGCTCGCACACATGTCTAGGGTTTTGGGTCACAACCATAAGCTTGTAACTAGCAATTTTCAGCTATAAATGCAAGCACGCAGGCTCATATGTGCGGTTGGAAGGTTTCAGCCACACGCACATCACTCTATGCATGTGGTTGGGATCTAAGGGTTGAACTTTTCAGTTGAAAGAAGATTTCGTCCGTTGACCGTAGAGTTCGGCAGTTGACCTCAGACAGTGACAATTAATTGCAAACTTCTGAATCAGGGTTTTGATTATTGGCATTGTTGGGTTCATCTCATGATGTTGTTTAGTTGATTTTTGCTGGATAGTTGTATGGATAAAGATACAGAGCATTGTACTATCTTTTGTTGAATCATTTAATAACAATCTAATAAGAAGAAGAATTTGAAAGGGTTTTCCCTGTAGTGGGTTTTGCCTTAGTCTCCGACCAATCCTGGTGTCTCTATGTGTGAATGCTTTTCTTTTGTTGTTCCTTTATGTTCTGTTGTATTGATGATGATGTTGTTCTTTTTATATAATTGCATATGATTCTAAATAATGTTGTAAATTTGAATAATGATATGATGCTATGGGGTGAATTTAATATACAAATGTTGAAGTGCAATTATCTAAAGCAAAGAACAATATAGCCCTAAGAAAAATTAACATGGTATCAGAGTTGGGTTGAAGAAATTTCATTGAGATCACCCCTGATAAGACACCTTTCATGGAAGCAAGAGAAGGTGGAGGAGACCTAAAAGAATACCAGGGTTTGAAGGAAACCCTAAAAATTTGGTTATTAGGGTTTGATGGATGACATGAGGTTAAGGTTTGGAAGAAACCTTGGGATAAATGATGGCTTGAGTTTTGCAGTTTTGAAACATGATGAGTGTGAAGATGTTCTAGCTTTGTGTCAGGGTTGATGGCCTTGGATGTTGATGAAGTCGATGGAAGTATAGACAATGGATAGTAAGGACTTTTGAACGTTGGTTCAAGAGGGCGCTGATCTCCTCTCGTTAAAGATAAGTAGCTTTAGATTTATGCTACCTCTTTATGATTTTATTCTTGTTTATGATTATTGATTTGATTATTGCTTCCTGCATGAATGTTTGAGTATGTGGTTACTTCTAACCTCTTGATG
Source organism: Pinus tabuliformis (assembly GCA_031772625.1). NCBI lineage: Eukaryota > Viridiplantae > Streptophyta > Pinopsida > Pinales > Pinaceae > Pinus > Pinus tabuliformis. Next base: position 715,288,717 of record CM062807.1, on the reverse strand, counting down.
AGATGTGATAAGTGGATCCTTCAAGAGGATCATCTAATGTGCAGGAAAAGAAAGCTAGTGCAAGAAAAGAAGAGCTAGTGGAAAGTTGACAAAGTGCTACAACTGCCTATGACAAATAAGTGTTTCAAGCTGCAAAGGTATGTAAGCTACAATATTGGATGGCAAGGTAAGCCCTGCGATATGTCAAGAATATGAAAGTTAGTTTGATTTATGGTAAATGTGATATGTATTGGTGCTCTTGTTATTTGGCAAGCATCTTTCATTTTAGTCATAATGGATTTCTTGATCCCACAAAGAAGGCTAGCTCATTGTTTATGATATTTGGTAGTTTGATGTTGTTGTTAATGCTTGAGATAAGCATGATGAATGTGTGACAATAAGATTGATTCTCTTGTTGATCTCGCTAAACTTTAGTAAATCTGACATGTGGTAGAATTGGAAGGCATGACTTGATTATTATGATCTTTGAAGTATGAAGATACTCTTATATGAAACTAACCCTTGATGAATGTTTGATATATTTTTAAGAACCTGATATAGTTTGTGATCTAACAATTTTGCTATAGCATGACAATATTATGATAAACAAGATGGTTGTGATGATTGAAAAAAGGCTTCTCATTTAGAGGGAGAATCAATTCATGAGATTTTATCACCTATAATTATTTGAAAATATGACACTTGACTATGGAAGGATTCTGGACATGAATAACCATCTGATGTTGTTGAAGAAGTTTTGGCAAGTTCTGATTTGAGTAGAGAGGGTTTACCTTAGTCTAAGCCCCAACCAAATGGAAGAAGGTCTATGGGTGCGGTTGTGCCTGTAGGTCACGAAATCTAAAGCCTCATGCACGAAATCAAAAGTACACCAGGAGTATGATAGACCTACATACATGGAGCAGATGATGTAAGAGTTTTATGAGTAGGGAAGTTTCAAAGAAAGCATTGCATGGTTTGTATCAAGCTCCCCGAGCCTGGATAGTGAAGTTACTGAAGCTTGGAAGCAGTACTGATCCAAACGTCTAAGTTGGTCCAAGGTATGCATTTGATTTTGGTTTTATATGCTAATGATCTATTATTGACAGGTAGTAAGCCTTTGATGATCAAGTGTTAGAGGGAGCTACCTGCTGAGTTCAAGATGAAATATTCATCCTTTGATATGTGACTGCATAGATGCACTAATGCTAACTGGGATTGTTATTAGTGAGATGAGCACATCTGGGTGTTGCCTTAGTATGAGATCTGCCATGATAATTTGGATGAGAAGTCTGTAACTTTAAGTATGGCGAGATTGAGTACATCGTTGCTAGCATGGCTAACTATGGGGCAATTTGGTTAAAGAAGCTCTTTAGAGAGTTGTTTGAGCAGGTTCTGGATATGAAAGTGATATATTGCAAATGCTGTATGTAGCTGGGACAAAGATATCTTCATAAATTGAGACAGTGCTGCTATATGAGACAAGCTTAGGCTTGTGGTTGCTACCTCCGTGAGAGGGAGGATGAAGAAGGTATCCTTTTTGTGATATATTTTTGCACTAACATAATGTTTGATTTTGATGTCTTGCATGAACAAGAAAACAAAGCACTGCTACTCTTGGTGATGTTTGAGGCAACTCTTCAGTGAGTTGGTACCAGACGTGAGCACATTGATATGTTTCTGATCTACAGAGAGCAACATGGATTGATGAATGTGACCCTCTTGACGTAAGGGTCTAGGCTGATCGAGGACATTGAGCCGACTCTTCTCCCCTGTTTGATCTCCCAAGGTGAGGAATTGAGATGTAGGGCTCCTTGGGTTGAGGGATCTTTGGACAATTGGGTATTACCCCTATCTATTACCCATAGGGTTGGAGTTGTTGCTCCTCTATCTTGGTCTATGCAGAGCATACCCCAGTTGGCATCTGGCTTTCCCACCCATCTGGCCAAAATGGGTGTTCGCTGCTTGAGTTAGGCGCAATCCTTACTATTTATGGTAAGTGGCATCCCTCTCAAGCTAGAGGTGCAAGTGTTCAACCACTGACTCTTAAAGGTCATGTTGGGAAGATCAACAAAGTTTCCTAGGTTGTAGCATTGGCTCCTAGTTGGCAGAGTTTCTCGGCTTTTAGCGTTGGATTCCCTGTTGGCAGAGTTTCCTAGGTTGTAGCATTAGCTCCCCATCGACAGAGTTGCCTGGGTTATAGCATTGTGTCCCTATTGGTAGAGTTTCCCGGCTCGTAGCATTGGCATCTCGCTGGCAGAGTTTCCTGGGTCGTAGCATTGTCTCCCCACTTGCAGAGTTTCGCAGGTTGTAGCATTGGCTCCCCACTGGTAGAGTTTCCTGGGTCATAGCATTGGCTCCCCGCTGGCAGAGGTTTCCCCGGTGGTACCATTGGGCTCCTCACTGGTAGTTATTTCGGGTGGTAGCAGTGGCTCTCCGATGGATAGAGGGTGGTAGCTTAGGCTCCCCTCTGATGTGAAATTATTCTTCTATTAGATTCAAGAATGTTCAGCATATGAGCAGAGATAAGCAAGAGATGAGCAAGGATAAGCAGAGATGAACCAAGATGAGGAGCGACGACACTTGATGACGAGATTCTTGAGATGGGGATATGATTTGATGACAGGATTCTTACGACGGTTACATGATACAGTTAGAATTTCTCCCTAGATGAGAGGGAGTGTTAATTTGGTAGCTTAATGACAACCATGAGACAAGATTCCTCTTTTTGAAAGGACCAATTTTGACTATTGAAGCGCTCAATTTGGACAAGGGAAAGTGTATTTTTGAATTAAAGCCCACATGTGCATATTTGATCAGGTTGGCCCTAAAGCAAATTGGACAGTCTTGGAAGTCTATAAATGACCTTAACCTCATTTGGACATGATCACGAAGCATCCTTCCATTCTCTTCTTTGGTTTTGGCTCTGGAAGTTCGCGGAGATTGGCTCGCATAGGTTTGAAATTGTAGGGTCTGAAGCTCGCACACATGTATAGGGTTTTGGGTTACAACCACAGGCTTGTAACAGGCAGTTTTCGGCCATAATCGCAGGCACGCAACCTCATGTGGGTGGTTGGAAGGTTTCAACGACACACACATCACTTTCTGCATGCATTTGGGATCAAAGGGTTAAATTTTTCAATTGATCGAAGATTCCGTTCGTTGACCATAGAGTTCGACGGTTGACTGCAAACAGTGATAGTTAATTGCAGGCTTTCGAATCAAGGTTTTGATTATTGGCATTGTTGGGTTCATCTCATGATGTTGTTTAGTTGATTTTCACTGGGTAGTTGTATGGATAAAGATATGAATCATTGTACCCTCTTTTGCTGAATCATTCAATGACATTCTAATAAGAAGAAGAATTTGAAAGGGTTTTTACCGTAGTGGGGTTTGCCCTAGTCTCCGACCAATCTTGTTGTCTCTTTGTGTGAATGCTTTTCTTCTATTGTTCCTTTATGTTCTGCTGCATTGATGATGATGTTGTTCTTTCTATATAATTGCATATAATGCTGAATATTGTTGTAAATCTGAATAATGATATGATGCTATGGGGTGAATTTAATATGCAAATGTTGAAATGCAATTATCTAAAGCAAAGAGCAATATAGCCCTAAGAAAAATTAATAGGAAGCTTCAAGGTGCCCAAAGAATTGAGCCCAACTTTGCTATAAAGGAATTTACCTGCCTTCTTCTCATATTTATGGCCACCAGATTGGCTGTGTGAGAGATTACAACCCACCATCTAGTAAGAAGCTTGGAATCATCTGGCATGAGTGCAGATAGAATTTCTTGGATCTCTTGCATTCCAGGAGAAGGTGCCAGCTCTAAGTGCATGCCCCTATTTCGTCCTCTGCCGTCCCATCTATGTATGTTGACTGATCTAGGGAGGAAATTTTGGCTCGTGGAACTCATGACTGCGACCTTGGCCTCTATTCAAGATAGCTGCTAGCAAGGGGAGAAGGACGAAAGGGTGACACCTTATTGAGATCACAACTATGTTATTTAAAAGGACTTGCTTCAGAAGGATGATGCATGAGGTTTCACTTCCGTCATCTCTGCTATGGGTGTTCCCTTCTATGATTAAATCTTGAATTCTAAAGTTTATTGAAGAGACGATCAACTTGTTTTTAGACTTCATGGAATGAACTTCCATTTGAGGGAGTTATTAAACTCATATTGTCTCTCTCTCAATTGGCAAGCGATATTTGCTTGGGCATCAACTTCATGGATTTGATTGCGGAGAATATGAAAGAAACTCTTATTCGCAAAGGAGTCAAGAGTGTTGTAGATTTTTTGGAGAAGTTGAGAGAGAAGGTTGTTTTTAGGAAGAGAGCCTGAGTGGAGGAACTGAATTGTGATGAGGGAGCCCCCTAAAATGACGATGGAAGAGATCTCCATCGAGGTTGAAAATAATTCCTCCCCCTCCTTCCACCCCGCTATGCTTAAAATTTCACCATGAGAAAACTCCTATAAAAAAGTTATAGCGAAAATACCAAGATGACAATTGTGAAGCAATGAAACCCTAGGTTTGCATGCTCTGATACCAAATATTATGATTCAAAGACAAAAAAATAAAGAGTACACACCATATACACCAATGTGAGCGTGGTGAACAACTCCAATATAGATAATAATAGAAGGGATTCCTCCAAATACCTAAATACATTCATACATCGTGTTGTCGCGCAAACTGACACGACAACGCTCAGACCGGGGGCTGTCACTCTGATCCCCGGTCTCTCCGTTTAAGCCTGTCTCCCACGGCTAAGGGGGGTAGACCCTGAGGAAAGATGAAGGCCAACTGCCAAACAGTTGGGCCGGGAGACGAGATGCACTAAAATGGTTTTATTGATTTGATAGACCAGTGCCTTAAAGGATCTAAATGATTACCAGCTAGATGATATAGGAACATGAACCATGGACAGCAATCATCAGATAAGGAGAGCAATGCTTTAAATATTTAGTAAAACCACAACGCTCTTCAAATAACGATATCCAGCAAACTAAGAGAAAATAAATTGCTTCAAACAACAGAGAAACCGGATATCAAATTCGATTTAGATCTTAGCGTGAAAGGTATGCAATGATAAACGACTGAAAATGGCAAAATAACTTTTCCGATTTTTTTTTTTTTTTTTTTGAAATAAATCTAAAAATAACAAAAAATCTAAAAGAAACTAGACTAGACTAACAAAACAAAAAAAAATTAAATCTAACAAAAACACATTTTTTTTTTTTTTTTTTTTTTTTTAAAAAGAAAAAAAAAAGAAAAACCTAATAAAATCCTAAATTAAAAGTCTAAAAATACCAATAAAAATATATCACAATCTAACTGAACTCTAAAAGTTTAAACTATGCAAACATATGCGTTCATAATCCCAAACTAAAGACTAAAGAAATTAAATAAAATCAAATTAAAGATTAACTAAACCCTAAATTTGAAACTCAAACTACGCTAATGAAATAATAACATACACAAAACAGTGAATGGAACTATTAAACTAAGACAAAATTACATGAAAGCTATGACTAAATAAATGAAACCAAACAGAAAAAAAAAAGACGTATCTCCTTTACCCTAACGATAATGAACAGCGAGTAACAAAAGGGGCACGATAGGGTTTCATACACAGTTGACGGCGGCAGTCTTTCTGTGGAGATGACACGCAGCTGGAAATGAAAACGCAAGAGGATATGCCCAACTGCTGAGCAATAATCTATCAGCCACCGGAGGAAGGAGGAAATCGAAACCACGACGGCAGCTATAAATCGATTCCACGCAGCTGCACACAGATTTCCTGAGACAAAACTTCGTTAATGCATCTACGATAATGACAAACACAACGTGGGACTCAGGATGAGGACGAGACAGGGTTCGAAGGGAGAACGAGGTCTGGAAAGGCAAACGCTGGAAATAAATCGATTTGAAGCTGAGAAATTTTACCTGGGCAGCTTTGATATCGGACGGCGGCGGTAGTAATCGATTATGCGGAGAATAGACTCACGTTTAAACAGTGCAGAAGTTACCTGTTCCGTCTGATTGAAGTCTGGGCATGTTTCAAACGAAATGTTAACTGCATATCCGTAAAATTTAAGCGATTATGTGGACTGCTCGGTGTATACCCACGCCAACAGGTTTAGTTTTACTGCTCAGTTTTGAAAATGGGTTGGTGACGGCGGGTCTCCAATGGAACAGCCACGCATAGACTGCTTGCAGAAGCTTGAAAACAAACGATCTGCTCAGCCAAAACACTTACCTGCGTCTTCTGGCTTTGAAAGAGATCACAGTGAATGTAACCCTATATATATATTTTATCAAACAAAACCAGAACTCTAAATGAAAACTGCACATACATTATAGCAAAATCGGAATGCAGCGATTATTTGTTCACGTGAACCAACGACATCAGATGATTTTCGATCAGTGAAAACACATAAATTTTTGCCCTCACCTGAAACCCATGAAACGTTACCTTGTTTGCTCCAGCGATGTATGTATTTATTTTTGTCTGGAGGGATGCAATGCTGAATGAAATGAATTTGTAATCCAGCTCAACGGAAGATGACGATTTGTTTATGAGCCTGCCGCTTCCAACAATTCAGGCAGCGAAATGATAACCCTGGAGACAAGACAACAAGAGCCCGACAGATGTATGCAAAATTTTGCAGTAAAACCCTTGAAACTTTGCCCCAAAATCACAAAAATTATAGCTCTGGACAGCCTAATTTAACAATAATTGCAGTAATACTTTTGAAATATCAGGAAATCTGAATTTTACTGTGAGCAGAAAGAGAATTTCTCAATGTAAAACATGCAATAAACTTTAACAGATTAACCCGGGGCACAATCAGCTGGGCTCTGCACAGAACAGCCTGTGGGAGTCGGCTGGTTCAGCCCAGAACTTCCCCAAACGCCCACAAATACCCTTCACCTAAAGATTTCCTGCACACCTCAAGCAGACATCAGCAAAGAGGGCAAGATATGCTGCCAGACTTCAAGGGATAATGGAGATACCTGCCATTATTCCAGGAAACCTACAACACTCAAACCCTAGCACGTGAGCAAGATACCTGTACTCACAATGCTCTGAAAAATCAGCTAATTTAACTGCTGAAAACTGAAATATGCAGAAAAGCAAACATCTCACAGCAATTCCAGAGAGTAACACCAGCCAGTTTGAACCCCAAAGTCTTCTTTATTAATCAGAAATCAGATTACAAGAGAGCTTTCAGTACAGACTCACAGATCAGATAAACCTGTAAAATGACCCCCTAAGACCCTATAAGAAGGAAATGATCCCAACGGCTAGTTTTGGGTGATCCATGTAGCACTGATCTCGACCGTTGATGAGGATCAAGACATCTCTTGATCTCATCCGTCGATTTTATTTAAAAATGATATTTTGCATGTGTTCACAAAAAATATTATTATTTTATTATTTAGGGTTTTTGCTTTGTTTTATGAATTTTTTATTTTTTATTTCTTTTTATATTTTATATTTTATATTTTTTATTTTTTAAATGGATCATTTGAACCAAACCGTTGGAAACATCCCCTAGGACCTAGGACCTAGGACTCACGAGGGGATTTAAACATTTCTCAACCCTCAAGACACATTACATCATGACTTTTACAATTTACATCTTAAGGGGACGAACCCACTTTAACATAGACCCTCATAGACCACCCAGATCTGCGACACAACTATAATCTAGCAGATTAACACGCTAGGATTCTCCTAAAGTCCTAATAACGAAATGCATCCCGGCTTTGGGGTTGGGTTTGAAGGAAAACTCTGCCGATCCATGGATCGGTGAGACTAAAAACCTCCCGGGACGCAGATCGTCATTAGAAAGTTAGGTCCACCTAGGCAACTTTACATACATGACTCTGATCTGCTTAGATTATTTACAAATTCAAACATGCAGACTGGGTTTACAACAGGAAAGATCAAGCTGTCGATGACTGTAGGCTGGCACGGACATGTCGCTCAGGAGCTACCCTTCTCTGCCAACAGAAAGGAGGTGTACTGCATGGGTAGTTGACCAGTAGTGGTCAACATCTGGCTCTACTTGGGGACACGTTGCTGCACTAATAGGAATGTGAGAATCCAGAATCTGCATCCATACAACACACAAATAAAAATAAGTAGCGTCCATTCCCAAATCATCATATGCATTAAGTACAGGAAAGATAAAAGCTCTTCATTTATTGACTAACTAATAACATGAAAAGTAGATCTAATCCTAAAAACAGAAATGAAATGCTGAAAAGACAAGGAGTAGGGATAGAAATACAATACAAAAGATACCCCATGGCATCAGATATCATCTCTGAAGAACAGCTTGAGCATTTGGCCGTTCGCTGGTAGATGAAGTGGCTCACCATCCAATCTGCTCAAGTGGAATGAGTTTGGTCCAGCTGTGTCTCTAATGATGTACGGTCCCAACCACAAGCTGTCAAACTTTTTATGCTTTCCTGGTTTTTCATTTTTGCGATCCCAAAGTAAAACCATATCTCCAACCTGCAAAGATCTAGATCTAGAGCATTTATCAAAGCTTTTCTTAATATTAGATTGATTTTTGCATATAGTTTCAAAAGCTGTCCTACGAGTCTCATCTAATTCCACAATCTGATCTATCCTATTCTGAACAACATCTTTATCAGTGGAAAAATTTTGGAGAAGCTGATAGGCTGGCAATTTTAGGTGCACAGGAAAGGTAACATCCAAGCCATAAACCAATTCAAAGGAAGATTTACCAGTAGATTTCTTCTTAGTAATTCTGTCTGCCCACAAAGCATACTTGATTTTGCTGTCCCAAGACTTCTTGTTATCTCCTACTATTTTCTTGATAATGGTTATGAGATTTTTATTACTTGATTCAGCCAAACCATTACCCTGAGGATAGTAATTCGACGAATGAGATAAGACAATGCCATATTTGAAACAAAAAGATGTAAACTCTGAAGAACTGAAAGCCTTGGCATTGTCAGTAGTGATCTTAGCGGGGACACCAAATCTAGTAATGATATTATTCTCAATGAAATCCATAATCACCTTTTCAGTGGGATTCTTAGCAGGAATGGCTTCGACCCATTTAGTGAAATAATCAGTAGCAGTCAAAATCCAAGAGTAGCCATTGCTAGAATTTTCATGGAACTTCCCTATGAAGTCCAGACCTCAATGCTGAAAAGGTGCCTCTACAATAACAGGTTGTAGAGGAAGGGCAGCAAGCTTCTGTTTCCCAGTGAACAGTTGACAGGCTTGACACGTTCTAACATACTCGTGCACATCAGAAAAAATCGAGGGCCAATAATAGCCGGCTCTCAGGATTTTGTGGGCAGTAGTTCTAGCGGCATAATGACCACCACAAAATCCTGAATGAAATTCGGAGATTAATCTTTTGGACTCAATATCGTCAACACACCTAAGCACTATGCCCTCTGGATTTCTCCATCCAAGGCCATCCTTCATAAGGCAGTATTTAGTGGCTTTTAGTCTAAGAGCCCTCCTCTTATGAGCGACTAAGTGGTTAGGACATGTAAAGTTTGTTAAGTAGTAAACTATGTCCTTATACCATTCATGCTCAGCTAACCTTCTTAATTCTGGTGAAGCTAGATCGTCAAGGCAGAACAAACCAAGAGTCTTTTCATTACTCTCAGTTAACATTTGAGCTAAACCTTGGCCTTTGATCAGCTTGGTGGGTCTAATTTCTAAATCATACTCCTGTATCTTAGTAACCCACCTAGCACGAGTCCCTAAGCAATCAGTTTGAGTTAATATGTCCTTAACAGCAGAATGTGGGACGAAAGCGATGATCTTAGAATAAACCACATAAGTTTTAAAATGCTTAAGAGACTTGACTAGGGCATAAGCCTGCTTTTCCATGGTATTGTACTTCAATTCGGAGTTTTGAAGTGCTCTACTCATGAAAGCGATAGGCTGCTCGTGACCCTCTCTATTCTTTTGAAGCAAAACACCGGCGATGGTATCCTCAGAAGCGAAAGAAAAAATCATGAAATCTCTGGAGTAATCAGGACTAACAAGGACAGGAGCCTTCGCGATAGCAGACTTGATTTCTTGGAAAGCCCTTTTGCCCTCTTCTTGCCAGACAAATTTCACATCCTTCTTCAGAAGACTTTGAATGGGCTTAGCTATTTCCGCATAATTCGGGATAAATCTTCTAATAAAATTTATCTTTCCAAGGAAAGACTGAAGGGACTTGAGGTTATGCGGGAGAGGAATCTTTTGAATTGCTTCAACACGTTCAGGATCGACCTTGACTCCTTCCTTAGAAATGATATGACCCAGAAGTTTCCCTTCAGTTACCCCAAAGACAGATTTAGCCGGATTCAAAGAGATTCCATATTCTCTGCATCTATCGAAAACTTTCCTAAGATGATCTATATGGGTGATACCATCTTTAGAGAAAACAGTAAGATCATCTTGGTATATTTCGATAATTTTCCCGATTAACCCTTTGAAGGCATAGTCCATGGCCCTCTGGAAAGTAGCTCCAGCGTTTGTTAACCCAAATGGCATTCTGATGTATTCAAAAGTGCCCCATGGTGTTGTGAACGTGGTCTTGTGTCGATCTTCCTTTTTAACCCAAACTTGATTATACCCAGAAAAACCGTCTAGCAATGACATCATTCCAGACCCAGTCACTCTTTGCAACAAAGTTTCCATTTTTGGCAAAGGGTAATTATCCTTTTTGCACGCTAGATTAAGGTTTCTAAAATCGACACAAAGTCTTATCGTACCATTCTTTTTCCTGACAATCACTAAATTCGAACACCATGTCGAATGCCTAGTTTGGGCGATGATTCCCGCTGCAAGCATCTTCGCAAGCTCTTTTTGGACCAGGGGGGCTAACTTAGGATTAATCTGCCTAAGTTTCTGCCGAAAGGGTCTAGCATTTTCGTCTTTTAAGGGAATAGTATGCTCCATAATATCTTCCCTATAACCCTTCAACTCATCATAGGAAAAAGCCAAAACATCTCGATAGTCACGAAGTAAATCAATTAACTTTTTCCTTTCTTCCAGACTAGTACCTTTACCGATTTTAACCATTTTCGGATTTTGAGAAGTACTAATGTTAACTTCAAGGTACTCGCCTGGGTCCAACTTGTCTTCTTCTCTCAGCTTCGTGGCATCATGCCGATCAAAATATTGCTCTAAGGCAACTACATTTCTGGGAGTGGGATTTATGATATGTCCTTGATCTAAAGACCCATCCTCGCCAGAAACTAACCGGAAATCCTCAAACTCGTCTAAACTATTGAGAAAACGAACGACTTGCTTTTCATCATTAAAAACTTGCCAATGCTCTGAGTTGTCTGGGACAGATGGTCTGAATATTACTTCCATTTTAATCTTATCATTAATTAACTCATCAGACAACTGGAAAGTGGTAGCAGCTACGGCAAGTTCATCTGCCGAACTATTCAGCTCTCTAGGAATTGCTTCAAGGTTAAGGGCATCGAAGTGCTCCATAGTATCCCACACAGCATTTCGATAGTTTCTTAATCTCTGATTTCTACATGTGAATTTGTTCTTAAGCTGCATGATAACCGGATCGGAATCCCCCTTTATGCTAAGCAACTTAATCTTCAAGGCTTTGGCCAATTCAAGGCCCAGCAATATGGCTTCATACTCAGCGACATTGTTGGTTGCTTCAAATTCTAAACGATAGGAAAACTTGAATACGTGACCAAGGGGAGATTTAAGCACAACTCCCGCACCTTTACCATGACTAGAGGACGCACCATCAAAATACATATACCAGACTTCATCCTTAAGATCTTTAATCTCATCATCGGGAGGAATTATGAAATTGGACATGATAGCATAGTTCCCGATGTCAGATTTTTCTTTAATTATTTCGTTATGAGGCTTTTTAGGATTTTCAACATGAAATTTCCTCTCAGGCTCTCTATTTAGTCTAACGAAACCGTCACCGCTAGGAGAAGGAATCATAGCATATGACCAATTCATCTGAATGCTTCCCCCTAGATCAGAGGCCCACTTTCTAGATAACAGCATACCCCAAGCATCAGGTACATCAACAACAACAATATCCATAACCACCATGATGTCTGGGTAGACCGAAAGATGAACTTGCAAATCCTTGATTAAACCATGTACCTCGATCTTCTTAGAATCCATGGCGCATATATTATAGTAGGGTCTGGAAACTCTTAAGTTAAGCTGTTCCATAACCCTTTTAGTCATAACACAAGCAGATGCGCCTGAATCCAACATGCAGTTATTCAATTTATACCCATTGACTAATAAGGTGATAAAGAAGGGTTGATGATCCTTGTTATCAGCATCTACGCTTTGCAGATAAATAGGAGCATCATGATAGTCAACCTCACGAATCTTCTGCTGAGAAGCGTTGACTTGAGGACCCTGAATTGCTTTTAGTAACTTGTCCCTTTGGGAAGGGATCTTAGCGATCTCGGACACGGGAACCCAGATTTTAGCATTATTAAACCAATTCCCTAAATCGACATCTATTCCAGAGTTCATACCAGGGCTTAAAGTTCGAGGAGGAATTTGATTTCCGCTCTGATCTTTATCCCTTCTCTGGTATGTTAAACCCTTATCTCTAGCAATTTCCAGAATTTTCTCAGGAGAGGGTTTCTCACCATATAACCTGGCCAAAATGTCATCTTCGTTTTCAAGGTTATTTATACCAAAAGCAGATTTAGGATTCACAACATCATAGCTCCTTTCCTTAACCTCTATCCAATCATTCATGGGCAAAGGGAACTTGCTCCCTACTACGTTTATTTGCTCACCTGTCCCAAGCATTCCATTATCGAGAAGTCTTCTGATAATGGGACAAGAGGACTCTTCGTGAAAATCAGCACAAGCACGACAGTAGGGAGGAGCATCATCCACCAGATTGGTAAGCGGATTAGGGGGCCTCTGCTCACTAGTTTGACCCTTTCTTTGCCAGTTACTATTTCTGTTATTATTATTTCGAGGCTGAAAATTTTGCGGTTGCGCTCTTTCCATTTGAATTAACCTATTCTGCAAAGTGTTTATCTCCTTATTATGATTGATTTCCATAGTTTCAATTTTTTGCAGCAATTTAAGAACAAGCTCACTTTCTGGCTCCTGGGCTGCTTTTCCCTTAGGTTCCTTTAGTTTCGTAGCAGCCCTATCAAAACCTGGGATTTCAGACTTCCCAGAAGCTGCCTTGTCCTTTTCAAGTTCTACAGCTAAGGCTTGGCAATCTCGATAATCAGTAAGTTTAGCACGCCTTAACTCGTAAGATGGTTCAGGACCAAAGGCGTCAATATAAAAATCTTGGAGAGTTTTATCTGAAGGTTTATAGTCTTGAGGTAATTCTCTAATAATACCATTAAACCTTCTGTTAAATTCTTCAACAGTTTCGTCTTCTCTCTTTTTCATCAGAGTAAGAGCTCTTACAAGATGTCTTCCCTCTCTCTTATCTCCAAATTTTTCTCTAAATGCATTAATGAGTGATTGTAGAGAGTCAAAAGTATTAGGAGGTTTTTCTGTATACCAGTCATGAGCATCACCTCCTAGAGTCAAGACAAAAAGGGTCATCCTGACATCTTCATGATCAAAATCAGGAGATCTAGCATACTTAGCCATCCATATGTTGAAATCTCGCAAATGGGAATTAACAGTAATGGCATTATCTCCATGAAAGCTAGGCAATTTGTCTATCCCAACAGATGGAATATCATTTGGGGCTCCAGGAATGTTGGAAAAATCACAAGGGGCAAACAGACTCATGGTGCTGCGCTTAACTTGACCTTTAAAGAGCAAATGAATATCGGAGAGGGCTTCTTGTCCAAGATTTCCAAGAAGTGTACGAGAAGCGAGTTTGTGTGATCGCACCCTATAAACCTTTTCAGGATCAGGAGTAGGATTGCACAGACTGCTCGGATGTCTTCTAGTGTACACTCTTGCAGATAATATAGGAAGTGGAGTCGCCACTTGAACAAGAAGCTAAGCACGGAAAAGCTTGAAAAACAAGGACCAAGGACAGAAAAACTCTGTCCCCGGCAACGGCGCCAAAAAATGTTGTCGCGCAAACTGACACGACAACGCTCAGACCGGGGGCTGTCACTCTGATCCCCGGTCTCTCCGTTTAAGCCTGTCTCCCACGGCTAAGGGGGGTAGACCCTGAGGAAAGATGAAGGCCAACTGCCAAACAGTTGGGCCGGGAGACGAGATGCACTAAAATGGTTTTATTGATTTGATAGACCAGTGCCTTAAAGGATCTAAATGATTACCAGCTAGATGATATAGGAACATGAACCATGGACAACAATCATCAGATAAGGAGAGCAATGCTTTAAATATTTAGTAAAACCACAACGCTCTTCAAATAACGATATCCAGCAAACTAAGAGAAAATAAATTGCTTCAAACAACAGAGAAACCGGATATCAAATTCGATTTAGATCTCAGCGTGAAAGGTATGCAATGATAAACAACTGAAAATGGCAAAATAACTTTTCCGATTTTTTTTTTTTTTTTTTTGAAATAAATCTAAAAATAACAAAAAATCTAAAAGAAACTAGACTAGACTAACAAAACAAAAAAAAATTAAATCTAACAAAAACACATTTTTTTTTTTTTTTTTTTTTAAAAAGAAAAAAAAAAGAAAAACCTAATAAAATCCTAAATTAAAAGTCTAAAAATACCAATAAAAATATATCACAATCTAACTGAACTCTAAAAGTTTAAACTATGCAAACATATGCGTTCATAATCCCAAACTAAAGACTAAAGAAATTAAATAAAATCAAATTAAAGATTAACTAAACCCTAAATTTGAAACTCAAACTACGCTAATGAAATAATAACATACACGAAACAGTGAATGGAACTATTAAAACTAAGACAAAATTACATGAAAGCTATGACTAAATAAATGAAACCAAACAGAAAAAAAAAAGACGTATCTCCTTTACCCTAACGATAATGAACAGCGAGTAACAAAAGGGGCACGATAGGGTTTCATACACAGTTGACGGCGGCAGTCTTTCTGTGGAGATGACACGCAGCTGGAAATGAAAACGCAAGAGGATATGCCCAACTGCTGAGCAATAATCTATCAGCCACCGGAGGAAGGAGGAAATCGAAACCACGACGGCAGCTATAAATCGATTCCACGCAGCTGCACACAGATTTCCTGAGACAAAACTTCGTTAATGCATCTACGATAATGACAAACACAACGTGGGACTCAGGATGAGGACGAGACAGGGTTCGAAGGGAGAACGAGGTCTGGAAAGGCAAACGCTGGAAATAAATCGATTTGAAGCTGAGAAATTTTACCTGGGCAGCTTTGATATCGGACGGCGGCGGTAGTAATCGATTATGCGGAGAATAGACTCACGTTTAAACAGTGCAGAAGTTACCTGTTCCGTCTGATTGAAGTCTGGGCATGTTTCAAACGAAATGTTAACTGCATATCCGTAAAATTTAAGCGATTATGTGGACTGCTCGGTGTATACCCACGCCAACAGGTTTAGTTTTACTGCTCAGTTTTGAAAATGGGTTGGTGACGGCGGGTCTCCAATGGAACAGCCACGCATAGACTGCTTGCAGAAGCTTGAAAACAAACGATCTGCTCAGCCAAAACACTTACCTGCGTCTTCTGGCTTTGAAAGAGATCACAGTGAATGTAACCCTATATATATATTTTATCAAACAAAACCAGAACTCTAAATGAAAACCGCACATACATTATAGCAAAATCGGAATGCAGCGATTATTTGTTCACGTGAACCAACGACATCAGATGATTTTCGATCAGTGAAAACACATAAATTTTTGCCCTCACCTGAAACCCATGAAACGTTACCTTGTTTGCTCCAGCGATGTATGTATTTATTTTTGTCTGGAGGGATGCAATGCTGAATGAAATGAATTTGTAATCCAGCTCAACGGAAGATGACGATTTGTTTATGAGCCTGCCGCTTCCAACAATTCAGGCAGCGAAATGATAACCCTGGAGACAAGACAACAAGAGCTCGGCAGATGTATGCAAAATTTTGCAGTAAAACCCTTGAAACTTTGCCCCAAAATCACAAAAATTATAGCTCTGGACAGCCTAATTTAACAATAATTGCAGTAATACTTTTGAAATATCAGGAAATCTGAATTTTACTGTGAGCAGAAAGAGAATTTCTCAATGTAAAACATGCAATAAACTTTAACAGATTAACCCGGGGCACAATCAGCTGGGCTCTGCACAGAACAGCCTGTGGGAGTCGGCTGGTTCAGCCCAGAACTTCCCCAAACGCCCACAAATACCCTTCACCTAAAGATTTCCTGCACACCTCAAGCAGACATCAGCAAAGAGGGCAAGATATGCTGCTAGACTTCAAGGGATAATGGAGATACCTGCCATTATTCCAGAAAACCTACAACACTCAAACCCTAGCACGTGAGCAAGATACCTGTACTCACAATGCTCTGAAAAATCAGCTAATTTAACTGCTGAAAACTGAAATATGCAGAAAAGCAAACATCTCACAGCAATTCCAGAGAGTAACACCAGCCAGTTTGAACCCCAAAGTCTTCTTTATTAATCAGAAATCAGATTACAAGAGAGCTTTCAGTACAGACTCACAGATCAGATAAACCTGTAAAATGACCCCCTAAGACCCTATAAGAAGGAAATGATCCCAACGGCTAGTTTTGGGTGATCCATGTAGAACTGATCTCGACCGTTGATGAGGATCAAGACATCTCTTGATCTCATCCGTCGATTTTATTTAAAAATGATATTTTGCATGTGTTCACAAAAAATATTATTATTTTATTATTTAGGGTTTTTGCTTTGTTTTATGAATTTTTTATTTTTTATTTCTTTTTATATTTTATATTTTATATTTTATATTTTTTAAATGGATCATTTGAACCAAACCGTTGGAAACATCCCCTAGGACCTAGGACCTAGGACTCACGAGGGGATTTAAACATTTCTCAACCCTCAAGACACATTACATCATGACTTTTACAATTTACATCTTAAGGGGACGAACCCACTTTAACATAGACCCTCATAGACCACCCAGATCTGCGACACAACTATAATCTAGCAGATTAACACGCTAGGATTCTCCTAAAGTCCTAATAACGAAATGCATCCCGGCTTTGGGGTCGGGTTTGAAGGAAAACTCTGCCGATCCATGGATCGGTGAGACTAAAAACCTCCCGGGACGCAGATCGTCATTAGAAAGTTAGGTCCACCTAGGCAACTTTACATACATGACTCTGATCTGCTTAGATTATTTACAAATTCAAACATGCAGATTGGGTTTACAACAGGAAAGATCAAGCTGTCGATGACTGTAGGCTGGCACGGACATGTCGCTTAGGAGCTACCCTTCTCTGCCAACAGAAAGGAGGTGTACTGCATGGGTAGTTGACCAGTAGTGGTCAACACATCGAAATCACCTATCCTCAATAATAACTATATGATCTTTATATATGCCTATTCACACATTGCCCATGTTGCACCTTCATCACTAGGATGATCCTATTACATATACTTTTACATAGTATTTGTACATTTAACCCCATATATGCCCCCCATTGTGGTCATACCATATACATTTGAGCCAATATAGTCCCCCCTTGTGGTCATAACGTGGACATTGAGCTCCCTGGTGGGTGCAGGGATCAATGTAGAACTATTATTTTCTTTGTGCTGTTCAGGAATCACAAGTGTCTAGAATAAGGCATTGATGATGCCTCATTCCTAAACCTTTGTTGTATTGCATCTATTTTGCAGCAAAAAGTTGCCTTCTAGCTTCCTTGTAGCTTGTTACCTCTACAAGTTGCACGTTAAGATGATAAAAGCTCCAAACCATGCCGCACAATCTAAGTGGCATTTGGGTAGGTCACCCATTATGACCTCAACAACCTACCTTGATTATCTTTTGACCAACTCTCTTTGGCTCCGAGGGGGGCTCCCCTATTAGGATCACTAGGGCTCAATAGAAGAATGCAAGGTGATGTCAAAAGATGTCCCTAGTGAAATAAAGTTTGGGTTTTTGTATAGGAAATAAAAATGAGGGTGATGGAAGGATACGAGGATTGATGCCAATTATTCAAGGGCAATAGGCGGGGTCACAATCATAACCCCCTCTTTGTAAGCTCTTCCTTTAGGACTCGATGGTTAGGAGTTAGGGGTGAAACAATGCCACTCAAACTAGTCTAGGCTAACCCACAAGGAACATGGCTTCACTAGGAGGACCTGCTCATTTGAGATGCCCCAAACACTATACTAACAATTATCACCAATATCCCACAGATTTAATTGAAGATTCCCCTTAAAAGGGATTGTCCAACACTTGAAAATATGTATATTTTGATGAGAGCTAAGGGAGAGATGAAGAGCCTAGAAGCTTAGACCTCCCCTTCCCTTTGACAATATCACTCACTGGATCGATAAAGTGATTTTGTGATCATCGATCTATCGCTGCAAAATTAACCTAATTAAAGCATGAATTAGAGGCAAGAACTAAGAAGAAGCATAGAAGAATCAACTTGAAAAATACGACACCCATAAACGAAAGATTTTTTTTATTAATCTCCACGGAGAGGAATACTCCCATTCTCCAACCATGATTACAGATGGAAAAATCACCTCTCTTTATAGGAGGCTGTAACTCCTTTACAATAAAATATTATTATTTTTATGAGAAGACTTAGTCCAAAAACACTAAGTCTTTTTCTTAACTAAAAAAAATGATAATAAAAAAAGGGTAGGTGGACAAAGCCACATATACAATGAGAATTATAATGAAGTCCAATCTCCCACATCCTCTTGAACATCTCACTCTTAAAAAAAATGTAACAGTTGACAAATGGTCAACATGCCCATTCGTACCCATTATACAATGGATTTTTTCTCATTGTTGACCAAACCCAACTCCTTGCTTTGTGCCATGGCTAACTAACAATGCGCTAAGATGGAGTTCGCAAGGCTTGGAACCACGATTTTGCAGCGGAAGAAACCATGTGGCTCATTCCAACTGTGTCAATTGACTTCAAGTCTTGGGGAAGTGATATGTGCTCGACAGTCGTGGCTTCACAAGATTTGAACAACACGAGAATGGCTGAAACAACCTTGGATGGACTTGTGCCCCATTTCTTTTGAAATTCAAAGTGGCTACCTTGAGAACAATCGGGTCAACAGGGTCACTAGTGTGACAAATTCTATACGTTCAGAACCCCTGTCAGAACCCAAACTATGTACCAGTGCATATTTTTCATCATCATTGCAGGTTGTTTAATAAATTAACAATGGAGCCTTGAGCAACCTCTGCTGTCGAATTTCTCAGTCGCTGTTAGAAGCCCTCGACCATCGCTGAAGCATGCGACACTAATATTTTCTGCTGAGAATGCTTTGCTAACAACTTTCTCATTGAATCAAGTGTGCAATGTTCATGATTCACTTTCTGTTCGAGGATGCAATATTTTGACAGTGAATAAATTCCTGCATTTCCAGATGTGGCTCAGAATTAGATACCTTCTTTATTGTTAGGATCAATCTGAATTATAGTTTTATCTGGGTCATAAGGTGCATGGCTCGTAACCATGAGAGATTCAAAGTTTGGTGTTGATTTTGGACCAACAATCACCACTTTCTTTATGGATGGGATGACTAGCAAATCTGCCACACAACACATCAACAGAACTGCCATGGCTTGATCTCTTATTCACACTTCAAAGTTCAAACACTGCGAGAATATGTTCCAATGTTTGACGGTAGGCATCAGACAAATTGCCATATAATTTATGACAATCATAATAGATTTGATTGTAGAAACAAAGTTTCGTGAAGTCTTGTCCCTATTATTTTTTGTATTATCGGAGGGGTTATAGTCTCAAAACTTTGTGGAGAGGCTAAAACACATGAGATCTCCAAAACCCAAAAATTGTTTACGGAAATTCCACTTAGAGATGGCTCAATTAGATTATTAGCCGATTTTTAAATATTTCGTAAGTATAAACTTAGGGAATATGGTTAATTAATCAGTATTAATTGAGATAAGGTGAGAATTCTCTAGAAACTCACACGGATCGACAAGGAATTAATCTGGGCCCTTGATTAAGTTCTAATCTTGGCCGTTGGTGCTCCAACAGAGGATTAAAAGAAGAAGTCGATGAGTAGATGGAGAATACACCAATTGTAGATAGTTAGCAATCTAGGCTGTTCGATTTTCCAGTAGCGTGCGATTCAATAGTGAGATCGAGCCGATGATCGTGTAGCAGGTGGCAGAGGGGAAACATAGAGATTTTTTAGAGGAGTTTCCAGTGCCGGAGGAGTTAGCAAAGGATGCCGAAATTATTGTCTAGGAGGCTATGTAAGGGCTGCGTAGTGCCTCAAGAGGGGCAGTTTGATTTGGCTGTGAAGCGGGTTGTTTCAAGTGTCGTAGGCCAGGAAAATTTCTAGAGGGCCTGGCCAGAGACTTCTAGTGACAAAGATAGGGAGACATCTAATTCAGAGGGAGTTCTGGGTTGAGCGTACAAGGGAATGTGCAAGGCCTGCGTAGAGGTTGACGCAGATCATTCCGGGGTTCAGTTTCTGAGCCTAGACTAAGCCGATATTGCTTGTAGAGTGAAAATTCCTAAACACGGAATCCCTACTGCAACAACTGATGTTACTTCTCCTACTTGTTAATCCATACAAGCTATTTAATGTTTTCTACGGGAAATGTCAAAGTAAATACAACTTCAACCTTCACTTAATTAAATTATATGCGGAAACAAGAGATTGAACACGAAAGAGATACAACACACATCTACACAATTATTTTTGGACAAATGTCCCCGAAAAACCCAATGTGGGAAAACTGGTGTAGCAGCTCCGAGGGTTTTATTATTATGCCGTAGTAATTTCTGAATACAACTTCTTGATGCCTTCCTGGACAATACACTTACAGAGAATATCACTAACAGAGAGATCTGTGAGATTACCTCACACTATCACTGGAAGTCTTGGCTGATCCAGCTCTTGAATGAACAACCCTTGGCTGCGTCTGTGTTGCCTTTGCACAGTGTCTGCATTAGCCCAACGTCACACTGTCTAGGATCTGTGTCACTCTTCTCGGTTGATCGATTTGCCTTTGAGATTCTGAGTTCTTCTCTCCTGGTCTCACACCTCGGCTTCCAACTACAAAAATCTAACCCTCCAACAAATTTTGGACTCCCTCAAGGCTTCTGCGTTGCCTCTGCGTCAACCTACATTGCCTTTGCGTGGCCTTGCGTCAGCCTCTTTTGGCTCTGTGCCGCCTCTTCAGGATCTTTCTCTGCCTCCTCTGTTGAGTATTCTTGGATCAAGGGAAATCTCCAACCGGAACTATCCTTGCCCCTCACTACAAAAGCTCACTTCGAATTTCTCTCCGGCAGCTGCTCTGCTTCAGAAATTCGATTTTCTGAACTCTATTCGGTGTGTCTTCGAAATGACCCTCAAGCCTCCTTAAATAATCTTCTCGTTGACATTCAACGACCCATATTAGAAGCTAATCAATGGCTAAGATTATTTTTGCTTGATCCTCGTCTTCTTCTAGAAGTTACACCCACAGTTAGATTAATACCCATTAATTATTTTAATTTCCTAAGTTTAGACTTAGGGACCCATTAAAAATAATTAATTATTTTAATAAAACTGTCTCCGGGTGGAATTTTCCAAAACGCTTTTTGGCTTGTTTGGAATACATGTGCCCAAGCTTCCCTTGAAAATTTGAGACTTAGAGCACATCCGATGCTACCAGAAATCAACACGCCCTCTTAGCGAGGAATGCGTTCTAGCAATGCCTCCCGTTGAAGCATCACCCTGACTTCATAACCTCAGTGTCTGCACTGCTGATGTCTGACATGCTGTCCACCAACTATTGCGCAAATGCTGCATCTGTATTGCTGCTGACCTTGCCACTGTCAACATTGCATTTGTACTGCAATTCCCTCTCAAATTTTGCATCCGTGTTGTAGCTGGCACTGGCACTGCGAGCGGCATCTGCACTGCAACATTCTCCAACTGTTGCTGCAACTGCATCAGAAACCGAAAAACATCCCAAGTTATTGAACAAGTGTTCAACATATATGCATCTCGATGCTGAAGATTTGACTGCTGCTAGTCCCACGCTATCCTTCTGAAACCACTGTGCTGCTGCTACTACTGCACTGTTCCTCCCTGCACTGCTGCACCTCTGCACTACGCTACTCAAACTTGGCGTTCTAGCCACTGCAACTGCCACTCCTGCACTCCTTTGTACCAACTGACACTGGTCCATCCTGCTACTACTGATCTGGGCTCTCGTAACAAGGAATTGATCCGAGAGGTGGGCTCCTCAAGGATCCTGCCCATCTATAGCTCTTTCGAACTACAACTCTAAATCAACCCACCTCCCTCTTGGAGGTATCTCGGTTGTCATGGCAAACTCCTCCTCCTCAATCTTCGCGGGTGTAACCTTTGGATCGTGCTTCTCATCTTTGTCCTTCTTCCTGAGAGGACACTGTGTTGCGTAGTGACCCATTTCACCACACTTGAAGCATTTGATCTTCGAGATGTCCTTCCGCCTCCGCTACTCCAGCTGCCTCTTGGATGCAAGGATTGCATTCTCTTCCTCCTCCTTGGGCTTCGACCCACTGCTGCTGTTTCCGTCAAGCTTACACTTGACTAGATCTCTCCTCAGCTCTTCCTGCTTGAGAGCTGCCCACAGACTATCCTAGTCTGGGAATGCTGCCCTGCCTAGGATGTTCTGGACAAGGACGTGCCACTCTTTTGAGACTGAGCTTAGGGCTAGTCTCACCATCTCGGAACCTTGAGGTGTAGACCCCGCAGTTGCTAAGTCGTCATGGGTCTCTTGAAGCTTCGTGAGGAACAGATCTATGCGCTCTCCCTTCTGCATCTCTGTGTAGATCTCAATTTTTGCTTTAAGTACATCTTTTGTTGCTCGGAAGATCCTTGATACAACGTAGACAACACATCCCATATCTCCTTAGCAATTCCTCTGCTAGCAATGTGACAAACTACATGATCCTTCACTCTGTCGAGGATCATTCTCTTTGCCTTTGCCATTTTTGCCTTGCACTTCTTCAATGAACCTAGATCTGCAGGCTCAACCACCATGTTGTCGACATAGGTCTTGAGAGAATGCTCATCTAGAAGTTATGACAATCTTGCCCTCCAGATGACGTAGTTGGAAGCTCCATCCAACCTGTCCCGATCTCTCAGCCCATTGGTTGCCATCTCTGCCACAAAAATGTCGAACTGCTGCTCCTTAGTCAATAAGAAAACAGACTTCTTGGTGGGAAGTCTACTAAGGAAAAATTCCCTCACTGTGTATCTCTTCTCTTCTGACGTCTTTCTGCCCAACAAAACGACATGCAGAAAAAACTGCGTCCCACCAGCTCTTCCTCCTGCTGAGGCTTAGCGCTGCTCCCTCTGCCATGACAAGATTTCGATCTGGAAGCCCTTCTCTCTGTCGGCTCACTCAGAGAGAGACTGCCTCGAAATTCAGCCCTCTGGCTAGCACTGCGCAAATCCCTCTGAGTATTTGAATTGCTGCCTCCTACCACTATTTCGACCTCCTTTTTTGCTTAGCGTTGGGTTCTCTGGCACTGCTCTTCTTGCTTCACCTGCATTGCTCTGATACCATGTGAAAATTCCTAATCTCGGAACCCCTACTACAGCGAACTGATGTTACTTCTCCTACTTGTTAATCCATACAAGTTATTTACTATTTTCTACGGTAAATATCAAAGTAAATACAATTGCAGTCTTCACTTAATTAAATTATATGCGGAAACAAGACACTGAACAGGAAAGAGATGCAACACACATCTACATAGTTATTTTTGGACAAATGCCCCCGGAAAAACCCAATGCGGAAAAACCGGTGCAACAACTTTGAGGGTTTTATTATTATGTAGTAGTAATTTTTGAATGCAACTTCTGGATGACTTCTTGACAATCCAGTTACATGGAATATCACTGACAGAGAGATCTGTGAGATTACCTCACACTATCATTTGAAGTCCTCGCTGATGCAACCCTTGAATGAACAACCCCTGGCTGCCTCTGCGCAGTGTCTGTGTCAGCCTAGCGTCACATTGTTTAGGATCTACGTCACTCTTCCCGGTTGATCTATTTGCCTATGAGATTTTGAGTCCTGCTTTCCCGGTCTCACACCCCGGCTTCCAGCTACCGAAATCGAACCCTCCAGCAAATTTCGAACTCCCTCAAGGCTTTTGCACTGCCTCTGCATCAACCTACGTTGCCTCTACGTGGCCCCGCGTCAACCTCTTCTGGCTTTGTGTTACCTTTCTAGGATCTCTCTGTGCCTGCTCTGCTGAGTAATCCCGGATCAGGTGAAATCTCCAACTAGAATTATCCTTGCCTCTTACTGCAAAAGCTCACTTCGAATTTCCTTCAGAAATTCGATCTTCTGAACTCTATTTGGTGTGTCTTCCAAATGACCCTCAAGCCTCCTTAAATAATCTTCTCGTTGACATTCAACGACCCAGATTAGAAGCTAATCAATGGCTAAGATCATTTCTGCTTGATCATCGTTTTCTTTTAGAAGTTACACCCACAGTTAGATTAATATCCATTAATTATTTTAATTTCCTAAGTTTAGACTTAGGGACCCATTAAAAATAATTAATTATTTTAATAAAACTGTCTCCAGGTGAAATTTCCCAAAACACTTTCTGGGTTCTTTGGAATACATGTGCCCAAGCATCCTTGCAAAATTTGAGACTGAGAGAACATCTGATGCTACTAGAAATCAATAGAGAGAAGGGTAAAATTCCCTCAAATATTTTGGCTAGTATTTCTCTCTGATAGATAACCCAATTTGGCATCATTTATTTGTACTAAGAATTTCTGCTGCATAATAATAATAAAACCCGCATCTACTGCACTAGTTTTTCTGGGGACGATTGTCCAAAAATAATGGTGTGAATTTTTTTTGCGTGTTAGTATTTCTTAGTTTCCAGCTTTCTATTTTTCCGCAGTATTTTTATTGTGAAAATTGCAGTTGTGATTTTATTCATTGTTTGCCATAGAAAATAAATTGTACAATTAAATTTTCACTTAGAAGAATAATTTCCAATTGTCGCAATAGATGAAATTTTCAAATGGTATTAGAGCATGAGTGATCAACTGGGAAGCTCAGAAGCGGAGAAGGGAATTTTGTTGTTTAGAGGAGTAGCAATAGCTCATATTTTTGCTAAGCAAGTTCGTTGGTTGGACACAGAGGGTTTTGCAGCCGCAGAATCAACATGGGGAATAACACACAAACTTGTCTTTTCTATGATCATGGACAAAATTGACATTCAAGAGGCTTTAGATTTGTCTTCCAGGTTGGAGGACGAATTTACTTGCTTGTTAGGATCAACTTCACATTGTATCTGGTATATAGATAGTAGAGCATTAGCCCCCATGACAGGGGTTAGAGAATGTTTCTCTAGCTACAAGGAGGAGTAGATGGATTTTTAGATTACGATGGGAAACATAATGGAGTGTACGCCAGTAGGGAGAGGTACCATTGATTTATAGAGGCAGTCAGGAGCAAGGAAGGAACTGAATGAGTTATGGCATAGGAGAATGGGACATCTACACCATGAACACTCAAGATGCTCAGAGAATTAGTAACAAGGGTTCCAGAACTTGGCACGAAACACGATGATGTGTGCAGAGGATGCATACTTGGGAAGTATGCTAAGGCAACATTCCCAAGAAGTGACAACAAAACAGATGGCATGTTAGGACTTACACGCTCAGATATTTGTGGCCTGATGTCCACTAGAGCTCTCAGTGGTGCCGAATACTTCGTCACCTTTATTGATGACCAATCCAGGAAAACCTAGATCTACTTCTTGAAGACCAAGGATGAGGTATTCGATCATTTCTGGGAGTTTAAGGCTCTCATGGATAATACGATAGCAAAGAAGATCAAGGTGCTTTGTGTGAAAATTTCTAAATAGAAATCCAACTGCAGTGACTGATATTATTTCATCTACTTATTAATTCAGAAATAAGTTATTCACAGTGTTTCTGTAGCAAATATCGAAATAAATTCTACTGCAGCTTCACAATTCAAATACGCGGAAAGTAAATGTATGGAAAAATACTAGCACAAGTACAATCACAATTACACGGTTATTTTTGGACAATTGTCCCTGGAAAACCTAATGTGGGAAAACCAGTGCAGCAGATGAGGGTTTCTTTATTAATCTTTAGCGAAATCTCATGTACAAGATACAACCAGCAAAATGGAAGAGGAATTTCTGTGAGAAATTTTACAGACAATTTTCTCACGCTTCACAGTGAAATTCTAACTCTGGAGAGGACTTGTTGCCCTCACTGCGTCACCTTCTGCGTAGTCCCGGCGTCATTGCCTCTACGTTCTCTCTCCTCTGCTCTGCATCTTCTCTCTGCTTCCTGCTCTCCCGACTATTGTTGATACCCTCTCTCGCCAATTTGCAACTCTCACTCTAATTTGATTTTCTCTTGCCAAACTTCAGCTAGTGAAAAAATGGATCTACTTGGGCAACTAAGTATCTGCCTGGTTCAATTTCCAAATGCCCATCGAAGTCCTTCTAATCCTCTCGTTGATCAATCAACGACCCAGATTAGATTCTAATCAATGGTTGAGATCATTTTGACTTGATCCTCGTCTTCTTCTAGAAGTTTCACTCTCATTTTAATTAATACCCTTTCATTATTTTAATTTCTTAAGTTTAGACTTAAGCATCCATTAAAAATAATTAATTATTTTAATAAAACTGTCTCTGGGTGGAATTTCCCAAAACGATTTCTAGGTATTCTAGAATACGTGTGCCAAACGTCCTTGCAAATTTTGAGGCTTAGAGTACATCCGATTCTACTAGAAATCAACACTCCCTCTTAGCGAGGAATGTGCTCTACCAATGCAACCAGCTGAAGCATCACTTTGACTCTGTAACATCACCCTCTGCGCTGCTGATGTCTGACATCATTGCTCACCAACTACTACGCAAATGCTACATCTGTGTTGCCGCTGGCCATGCCACTGTCAGCTCTGCATCTGCATTGCAACCCTCTCATATGCTACTGCTGCAACTGAGAAACCATCTGTTTCTGCTATTTAAACAGGTTCTCTACCATACCCATCTACTCCCTGAACTGGATGAACTTAGCTCTTCCTAGAGCTTTTGTGAGTACGTCTGCTACTTGATTTCTTGTGGGGGCATAATGCAGCTGTACTGCCCCACACTGAACATAGTCTCTGATAAAGTGACATCTGATATCTATGTGTTTCGACCGATCATGAAATACTGGATTCTTAGAGAGTTTAATACAACTCTGATTATTGCAGAAAATACTGCTCGCTTCCATCCTCTTCCTGAGCAAACTCACAAGTAGTTTTCTAAGCCATATAGCTTCGCATGTAGCTGTGGTAGTCGTCATATATTCTACTTCTACTGAGCTCAAAGCTACCGACTTCTGCGTCTTGCTACACCAAGAGATCATTCCTCATCCAACGTTGAAGCAATACACGGAGGTACTTTTCCGGTCTATTGAACTACCTTCCCAATCTGCATCTGTGAATCCATTCAATCTGAAGTCACTCCGATATCCGATTGTTCCATGCATATATCTAAGAATGTGCCTAACTACTGCCCAATGCACCCTTTTTGGTTCCACCATGAACTGACTAAGGGTGTTGACGAAGCAAATGTCTGGCCTAATGTTGACCAGATACATGAACGACCCAATGAGATGTCTGTACAAGGTGGGGTCCACTTCCTTGTCGTCTGATGCATCTATTTTCTTCCAGTTGGTGATCATGGGCATAGCCATGGGCCGACAATCTTGCATTCTGAATCTCTTCAGGACATTTGTAGCATATCTTCCTTGCCCAAGGAAGATCTCCCCATTCTTCTGCCAATCTTCCAACCTTAGAAAATAATGCATCAACCCCATATCCTTCATGTCGAATTCAACTTCAAGATTCTTCTTGCAGTCATTTATGAGCCTTGATGACCCTGTTAGAAACAAGTCATCCACATATAATACCAAAATAAGTGGCTCATTCTCCACAATTAGATAGTAGAGATTGAGATCAACATCACTGTTGACGAATCCCAACTGCTACAAGTAACTATCAATCTGACCATACCATGCTCTGGGTGACTGCTTGAGCCCATACAGGTCTTTCTTTAACCTGCATACATGAGTTCTCTTTTTATGAGTTTCAAAGCCTTCAGGCTGTTCTATAGACACCTCTTCTTCTATCAACCCGTTCAACAATGTTGTCTTGACATCCATCTGGTGAATCTCCCATCCCATTTGAGCTGCAAGGGATATAACGGATCTGATAGAGGTATATCTAGCTACTGGGGCGAAGGTCTCTTCATAGTCTATTCCTTCCTTTTGTGCGTACACCTTTGCCATGAACCTAGCCTTGTACTTCTCTATACTGCATTTTGCAACATATTTGATCTTGTAGATCCACCTTGATCCTACAACTTATCTTTCCTCTGGTCTAGGTACCACTTCTTAGACATCATTCATCATGATAGAACTATACTCTTTTACCATGGCATCCACCCAAACTTGGTGTGTACGACTTCCTGAAAGCTAGAGGGTTCTTCAACCTGTGCTACCAAAGTTTGGTACCTATTAGGTTGTCTACGCTGCCTCTTCACGGTTTTAAGAGCTCTGATAAACTCCTTTGTGTCCCTCAGCGTCTGCCGTACTTCCCTGCTAGTTCTACCACTGGTGGTGGGAGGCTCAATGAAATATCCCTCCTATTCTTGCTGTTCCATTTGCTGAGAAATGCCTAGATTTCCTACTTCTGAGGAAACACTGGTGCTGGTAATTGTGCTTGATCTTGGTGTTTGTCTTCCTGCTTGTCCTCCTTGCTACCCCTGCTGCTGTTGGACTAATAGGACATTGACTGACTGATCTTCTGCTAGCATCTCTCGAGATTTCCCAAAAGCTCTATCCTCCATGAACTTTTCATCTCATCTTACTACAATCTTCCTGCTGCTAGGAATGTAGATTTTGTATGCCTTCGAGGTCTCGCTATATCCTACGAGGTACCCCTTTTGTGCAGTCTGATCCAGTTTACTATGCTTCTCGTCTGGAATATGACAATATGCTGCACTTTTGAATATCCTAAGATGACTCACTTCCGGCTTCTTTCCTGTGATGTCTCCTTCAGGCATTTCTTCCCCAATGCTCTATGAGGAGTTCTATTTTGGATATACACCACTGTGTTGCATGCTTCTGCCCATAAGAATCTAGGCAAGTCCTGGTCATACAACATAGCCTTTGCCGCCTCGACAATAGTTCTGTTCTTTTGCTCTGCTACTCCATTCTGCTCTGGATTATATGGAGTTGTCCATTCTCTTTTGATGCCCTCCTTTGCGTAGAAGTCTGTGAAGTCTTTATCCGTATACTCTCCACCATTATCTGAACGCAATACCTTTATCTTTTTCTCTGTCATGTTCTTTACGAGAGCCTTAAACTCTCTGCACTGATCAAAGACCTCATCCTTGGTCTTTAAGAAATAGATCCAGGTTTTTCTAGAATGATCATCAATAAAGGTGATGAAGTATTCGCCACCACTAAGAGCTCTCGTGGACATTGGGCCACAAATATCTGAGTGTATCAATCCCAATATGCCTTTCGCTCTGTTGTTACTTCTGGAAAAAGCTGTCTTAGTGTACTTCCTTAGTACGCATCCTCTGCATACATCATCATGCTTAGTACTGAGGATTGGTATTCATGTAACAGTCTCTCTGAGCATCCTCAGTGCTCCATGGTGTAAGTGTCCCATTCGCCTGTGCCACAGTTCATTCAGTTGCTTCTCGCCATTATGGTTGCTGCCTATCAGTGCCATTGGAGACTCGAGCTGCAATCTATATAGTCTTTTGCTTCGAGCTCCAATTTGTCTCATCTTCTTCCAGCTTGGATGTTTGACGTATACTTTCCTTCCAATGAAGTATACATCTTATCCCTTGTCCTATAATTGGGATCCTGAAATCAGATTCATTCCTAACTTAGGCACATGTAGAACATTAGTGGCTCAAATGCTGGTTCTTGCTTCCGTTTGAAATGCTATGGTGCCTCTCCCTATTGGAGTACACTTTGTTCTGTTTCCCATAGTGATATCGAAATCCATCTGCTCTTCTTGATAGCTCGAGAAGTATTCTCGTACTCCAGTCATCTGCGCTGAAGCCTCGTTATCAATATACCAAACATATGCCGACGCTGAACTTGACAAGCATGCGAATTCTTCCTTCAATCTGGAAGATAATTTAGAGACATCTTGATTTTCCATCCTTATTTGTGCCATTTTTCTTATAGATTTTTGACGCTTTTCTGCCCAGCGAAAATTGCGTCCCACCTGAAGACTGCTACGCTACTCCCTATGTCACTAGCAAACTTCGATCTGGAAATCTTTTTCTCTGTCGAATCACTCAAAGAGAGATTTTCCCACGAAAATTTTGCCCTTATGCACTGTGCAGTCCCTTTGGGGATTCAATCTGCTGCTTATGCAACTTCCACTTCTATTCAATGCTGGCTCTTCTGGTTCTGTTCGCTTGCTTCTCCTTAGCTCTGATACCATGTGAAATTTTTTAAACAGAAATCCAACTGCAGTGACTGATATTATTTCTTCTGCTTATTAATTCAGAAATAAGTTATTCACAGTGTTTCTACAACAAATATCGAAATAAATTCTTCTACAACGTTCACAATTCAAATACGCGGAAAGTAAATGTAAGGAAAAATACTAGCACAAGTACAATCACAATTACGTAGTTATTTTTGGACAATTGTCCCCGGAAAAACCCAATGTGGGAAAATTGATGCAACAGATGAGGGTTTCTTTATTAATCTTCAACAAAATCACATGTACAAGATACAACCAACATAATGGAAGAGGAATTTCTGTGAGAAATTTTACAGACAATTTTCTCACGCTTCACAGTGAAATTCTAACTCTGGAGAGGACTTGTTGCCTTCACTGCATCTCAATGTGTCACCTTCTGCGCAGTGACTGCGTAGTCCCAACGTCACTGCCTTTGCGCTGTCCCTTCTTTGCTCTGTGTCTTCTCTCTGCTTCCTGCTTCAAAGAAATCTCTCCTATGAGTCATATGACAGGTTGCTCCTGAATCAAGCAACCAGTGATTTTTCGAAGAAGCAAGTGAAGCATTAAACAAATCTTCATATACTCCAATGTTACATTGTGCCTCAATATAGTGAGCGGATTCAGGTGCTTTACCTTTGTCTGTGTCATCAGTTTTACCTTTCTGCTGATTTCTTCTCTGCTCAACTTTGTCCCATGGTAGCTTGCATGTAGAAGCATCATGTGATCCATTTCGTTTGCAGCGAATGCAATGCAGATCTGCCTTTTCTGCTTGAGGATGTCTGCCCCCCCTGCCTCTGAAGTATCTTCCTCTTCCTCTTGTAGAATCTTGAGCAGGATGCTTTTCTTTATGAGCAAGGCAAACAGTCTCTTCAGAAGATTCAGGGACTGTTTTCTTTCCAAAGGCTTTCTCTCTTTCAGCAAACTTTTTCACAAGAGTGTCAAAGGTTATATCTTTAAGATTTCCATTTGCTTGTAAAGACTCAAGATAGTTAGAGTAGGTAGGATAGAGTGCTTTGAGAAAGGCAATAAGAGAGATATCCAGCTCAACCTTAGTGGATTTAATATCATGCACTATAGACTTTATTTCAGATGCAAGAGTAAGAGGATCATTATTTTTCAGTTCAAGAGTGAAGAGTTTAATCATGAGCTGAACAACTTCAAGTGCAGAATGTGTATCATAGAGTTCTTTCAGCTTTTGTAAAGCTTCAAAGGCAGTGGAATAGGATGAAATATGACGACTTACTTCCTCATTTACAGATGCTGCGATCAATGCAAAGGCTTTGCTGTTCTTGTTTTCCCAAATGGCGAGTTCTTTGTCTGATGTGGGCTGCACAGGGTCTTTGTCTTCTTCTCCGACACACACTCCTTTCCACAGCTCATTGTAGATAAGGGTGTGTTTTACCATCCGAGACCATTCAGAATAGTTCTCCTTGCCAGTGAGAACTATTCCGACCATTGAAATGATTGAATGCATTCTGTAAAAAAAAATCTCTGCTAAAAAAAACTTCTGTTGATAAAAGACTTCTGCTGGAAAAAAAATCTTATGCCACAGCTTTATGCACTTTATGCCACAGCCTTATGTAACTTCTGTATGTAACAATGCATCAGTTATTAAAAACAGTCTTTTACTTGAGAACAGATTCAATGGTGTTCCATTTTCCTTCATACATCAAAGGCTCTAAAACATTTCATAGAGCACTACTGGAAAAACTTTGAAATAGTGAACTAATGTATGAACAGCGCATTCAAAAACTCAAGCGCATTCAAAGAACACTGTTTGGACAGGTTTTTATAATTGCTCAACTTCATTAACTCACACAGTCTCCGACACACAACTTTTACCAACGCATAACCACCATTCAAAACTGCATGCAACATTCCGCTACACATACAAAGTAAGGGAGCATTCAACTTTCGCAAAAATTAGTTTCTGGCAACAACCGATGCCGAGAGCAGAAATATGTCAGAAACGCAGTCACCATTTCAAGCTTTAATAAAAAACGCAGTCACCATTTCAGTCTTCAAACTGGTTCCGCATGAACTTTGCACGAATATTTCTTCCAACTATAATATCTTCAAACTGGTTCCTTATGAACTTTGCATTGGAAAAAGGCAGAGCCCAACCAGTATGCATATTGAAGGAACCGAAATGTTGTCATCCAAGAACCTTGTTACTGTTACCGGAAGAGATTCGACAACAGTTGCAGCCATTGATATTATTGCAACATTTCGAGCTGTAGTCTCCCAATCTAGATCAATGAATCCAAATGAAGAGAAATAGTACAAAATCCCCAGGGAAATCAAGAAGCCAAATAGAAACATAGCTACCAATAAAAGAACGCAGTCCACAGCACCAATGTATATACCATGTCAGTTTCTATACAATACAACGCAACGTTTCTTCAATATAACGCAGACTTCAAAACAATATAACGCAGGCTTACTTCTATACAATACAACGTAGCGTTTCTTCAATATAACGCAGACTTCACAGTTCAAAAAACGCAGTCTATGCCACAGTCTTTACAAAAAAACGATACCATGTCACCATTACAAAAAACGATACCTCAGTTCAACAGCATCAACGCGGAGCACAACGCAGCTTCAATACAATACCACAGTTCAACAGCATCAACGCATAGGTAACGGAGCTTCAACGCAGCGTTCCAGGGAATGAACGCATCAACTCAGGGCGCAATACTCAAGGTCTGAGGGCGCAGTCTCCAGAGGCGCAGTCTCTGGAAGTCAGAGAGCGCAGCGAATTCAGGCAAAGGCAGAGGCAGAGCCAGGGAATCAAGCCAGAGCAGCTAAGACAGATCTGCATTGCATTCGCTGCAAACGAAATGGATCACATGATGCTTCTACATGCAAGTTACCATGGGACAAAGTTGAGCAGAGAAGAAATCAGCAGAAAGGTAAAACTGATGACACAGACAAAGGTAAAGCACCTGAATCCGCTCACTATATTGAGGCACAATGTAACATTGGAGTAAATGAAGATTTGTTTAATGCTTCACTTGCTTCTTCGAAAAATGACTGGTTGCTTGATTCAGGAGCAACCTGTCATATGACTCATAGGAGAGATTTCTTTGAAGATTTCACTGACAATGTTGATGGAGCAGTATACTTTGCATATCAGTCAAAAATCAAGCCATCAGGGCTTGGCACAATCAGGCTTAAACTGCCTGGTCTTCCAGACTTTCTTCTGGATCATGTTCTATATCTCCCACAGCTGAAGAGAAACTTGCTGTCCCTGGTCCACATCCGCCAGCAAGGTCACTCCAT
This sequence comes from Pinus tabuliformis, assembly GCA_031772625.1. Taxonomy (NCBI): domain Eukaryota; kingdom Viridiplantae; phylum Streptophyta; class Pinopsida; order Pinales; family Pinaceae; genus Pinus; species Pinus tabuliformis. The sequence goes on along the minus strand of CM062807.1, from coordinate 715,254,786 downwards.
TCACATGTTTGATGGCAAGCTTGAGGTAAGAAAGACATCTGACCACTCACTTGTCATGAGGGGTATAGAAGAAGAAAGACTTCTTAAACTACAAGGAACCTCTGCTCATGCACAACATTTCTCATATATTTCTCATCATGAAGAAGGTGCACTTCCATCAAGTTTATTATGGCATGCTAGATTTGGACATTTAAACTATGATAGTCTCTGCTTGTTGAAGAAAAATGGTGTTGCTGGTTTGCCTACAATTCCTAGAAAACATAAACAATGTGATGCTTGCATTCTATGAAAGCACAGCAAACAGTCTTTTCATGATTCACATTCAAGAGCACATAGGAAGCTTGAACTTATTCATTCAGATTTGTGTGGTCCAATGCCTGTTTCTTCTGCAAATGGAAATAAATATATCATGACATTTATTGATGATTACACCAGAATGTGTTGGGTTTATTTTTTGAAGAACAAATCTGATGCTTTTCAAACATTCAAGAATTTTCATAAATGGATTGAAAATGATGCACAATCTCATATTGGGTCTATTCGCACTGATAATGGAAAAGAATATACATCAAATGAATTTGAACACTATCTTCGCCAACATGGGATTAAACATCAAACAACTGTGCCTTATAATCCTCAACAGAATGGTGTAGCCGAAAGAATGAACAGAACAATTTTGAATATGGTACGATCCATGCTTTTCTTCAAAAATGTAAAGACAATGTTTTGGGCTGATGCTGTTCTATGTGCTGCATATATAAAGAATAGATGTCCATCTAGTGCTATAAGAAACAAGACTCCTTATGAATTATGGTATGGACATGTTCCTTCGGTAAAACATCTCAGGACTTTTGGTTCCACCTGTTATGCTTTAATACCAAAGGTACATAGAAACAAACTTGGTGCTAGAAGTCGTAAGTGTATCTTCCTGGGGTATTCAAACACATCTAAAGCATACCGCCTCTATGATGAAGTAAATAAGAAGTTTGTTTTATCTAGAGATGTCATTTTTCTTGAATCATCCAAATCAGACAGTGTTGTTGAGCGGCAACTTGATCGCTTGGATAGATTCACAAAACCGAAATCATTCCAAGAGTTTGATAATCAGATTCCACATCTTGAAGGGGGGATTCCTATACTAGATCAACATGTGGAATCTTCTTCTGAAGAACAATCTCCCCTGCATGACACTCCAACAACGGATGATGCTTTAAGTGATGTAATTGATAGAATTGGGAGACTTAATCTTGATTCAGTCCCAACTCAATCAACAGAACAGCCTGGACCATCTTAGAAAGGTCCCCCAAAGTGGCTGACAAAGACACTTGAAAGTGTTCATCCTGATGAAATTGGAAAAACAGGAACCAGAAATACAAACCGACAAGATGGAGGTGATGTAGATAACTCTAATTCACCTGTTGATATGGATGTTACTTATGATTGTGAATTGAACTTGTCTACAGATTTTGAACCAACTTCCTTCAAAGAAGTTGCTTCTCATGATGAATGGAAAGAAGCGATGCAGAAGGAGTACGATGCCCTCATAAAGAATGGCACTTGGAAGCTGGTTGAACCTCCATTTGGAACCAAACCAATTGGCTGCAAGTGGGTCTACAAGAACAAGTACAAAGCTGATGGCTCACTTGACAAGCACAAAGCTAGGCTTGTGGCAAAAGGTTTTGCACAGAAGGAAGGGGTCGATTATGAGGAAACTTTTGCTCCCACAGCAAAATGGGCCACCATCCGGACATTCTTTGCACTAGCTGCTCAGAACGGTTGGAAAGTCCATCAAATGGATGTAAAAACTGCATTCTTGAATGGAGATCTAAAGGAGAATGTTTTTATGTCCCAGCCTGAAGGATTTGCTGTGAAAGGACATGAACACAAAGTATGCAAACTTGTGAAGTCCTTGTATGGCCTCAAACAAGCACCACGAGCCTGGTATGAAAAACTAACTGAGCATCTTTTGAAACTCAACTTCAATCATTTTGATCTTGATGATGCAACTTTATTTGTCAAGAAAGTTGGCAAAACAGTTGTATATCTTGTGGTATATGTAGATGATCTTTTAATGACAGGGAACAATGAAAGCTATATTGCATCCATAAAGAAAGAATTAGGAAATTTTTTTGAAATGACTGATTTGGGCTATGTTCATTACTATCTTGGCATTGAAGTAACCCAACATCCAAAGTCCATATTTCTTTCTCAAAAGAAATACATTGGAGATTTGTTATACAGATTTGGCATGACAGAGTGCAATCCCCTTTCTACTCCAATGGAACAAAACTTGAAGCTCACATCTACTGAAGGAAAGGAATTTGAGGATGCAACAAAGTATAGACAACTTGTAGGAAGTCTCATCTACCTCACTACTACCAGACCAGACATTTCATTTGCTGTTGGAATCCTCTCCAGGTTTATGCAAAGGCCTTGTGAGGGACATTGGTCTGCTGCAAAAAGAGTTCTAAGGTACTTGAAGGGAACTCAAGACCTTGGAATCAAGTATACACAGGTGGACGACTTCAACTTGATTGGATACTCTGATTCAGACTTCGATGGAGACAAAAAAACTGGGGTATCTACTTCAGGATATGCTATGAGTCTTGGATCGGGAGCTGTCTCCTGGAGATCACGCAAACAATCAGTACCAGCAGATTCCACAACAGAAGCAGAATATGTGGCAGCAGCTGAAGCAACGAAAGAAATTGTGTGGCTCAGGAAAATTCTTGAAGATTTGCAGGTAAAACAAATACAATCAACTCCACTCATGATTGATAACACCTCTGCAATAAAATTGGCCAAGAACCCAAAGTTCCATGATCGTACTAAGCACATCAATACTAAATATCATCTGATCCGACATCATGTTGAGGCCAAAACAATCCGTCTCCGTCATTGTTCCACAAACGAGCAAATTGCAGACATCTTCACCAAAGCGCTTGGAAGAGAAAAGCTTGAAAGATTCAGAACGATGCTTGGACTCACCAACATCCCTTCAAATTAAGGGGGGGAATGTTGACACCTAATCTGAAACGGATGAGGTGAAGCTGGACAATCATCTAGAAGATGAATTGATCCGTTGTGTATATGTATAAATATATAATTGTCTAATGAATAAATCAATCAGTGCTGTCTTGCGCTCATTAATTGCTGGAGTTACCCTGGCCTGACACCTGCACTCTCGGCTATTGCTGATACACTCTCTCTCCAACTTGCAACTCTCTCTTTGATTTGATTTTCTCTTGCCAAACTTTAGCCAGTGAGAAAATCGATCTACTTGGGCAACTGAGTATTTGCCTGGTTCAATTTCCAAATGCCCATCGAAGTCCTTATAATCCTCTCGTTGATCAATTGACCCATATTAGATTCTAATCAATCACTCAAATCATTTTAACTTGATCCTCGTCTTCTTCTAGAAGTTTCACCCCCAGTTTAATTAATACCCTTTAATTATTTTAATTTCCTAAGTTTAGACTTAGGCATCCATTAAAAATAATTAATTATTTTAATAAAACTGTCTTTGGGTGGAGTTCCCAAAATGATTTCTGGGTATTCTGGAATACATGTGTCCAAGTCTCTCTGCAAGTTTTGAGGCTTAGAGCACATTCGATGCTACCAGAAATCAACACTTTTCTCAGACAATGGTGGAGTATATTAATAAAGACTTCATATATTTTTGTGCGAAGGAAGGTATCAGAAGGGAATGGACAACTTCACATAATCCACAACAGAATGGGGTAGCAAAGTGGAAAAACAGAACCATAGTTGGGGCTGCAAAAACAATGTTATATGATGAGGATTTGCCCAAGTTTCTATGGGCAAAGGCATGTAACACGACAATGTATATTTAGAACAGGACTCCTCATAGCGCATTGGGGAAGAAAACGCCAAAAGGGGTCTTCACAGGGAAGAAGCCAGAAGTTAGTTAATTCAAGATCTTTGGCAGCGTTGCTTGCTGCCACATGCCAGATGAGAAGCGCACCAAATTGGATAACACTGTAGAGAAGGGGTTTCTCGTTGGGTATAGCAAGACCTCTAAGGCATATAGGATCTACATTCCTAGCAATAGGAAGATTGTAGTGAGGTGGGATGTAAAGTTCATGGAAGATCGAGCTTTGAAGAGATCTCGTGAGATGCTTGCAGGTGATCAGAATCAACCAGCTGAAGCTCCATTGGTTTAGTAGCAAGGGAAGCCAGTGGGACTACCAATGGGATAGTCACAGGGATCTAATACAATAACTAGTACTACCATTTCCTCAGGAGCAGGGAATCCAGTGAGATCTCAAGGGACAGAGCAACAGAGGCAGGATGAAGAGGAGCTTGTTAAATCTCCCACTACTAGTGGTCGAACTAGTAGAGAGGTTCATCAGACATTGAGAGATGCAGAGGAGTTTATTGGAGCTCTTAAGATGAACAAGGGAATGCTGAAAACCTGACAAATATCAAGCATTGGTAGCTCAGGTTGCAGAATCTTCCAGCGTTTAGGAAGCCGCACAACATCAGGTGTGGGCAGATGCCATGGTAGAAGAATACAACTCTATCATGATGAACGATGTTGGGAGGTGGCGCTGAGGCCTGAGGACAGGTCAGTTGTAGGTTCTTGATGGATCTACAAGATCAAGTATGTTGCAAATGGCAACGTGGAGAAGTACAAGGCTAGGTTCGTGGCAAAGGGGTATGCACAGAAAGAAGGGATAGATTATGAGGAGACCTTCACCCCAGTTGCCAGATACACTTCTATTCGGTCAGTTATATCCCTAACAACTCAGATGGGATGGCAGATTCACCAGATGGACATCAAGACAACATTCTTGAACGGGGTGATAGAGGAAGAGGTGTACATAGAACAACCAGAGGGCTTTGAGACACATGAGAGGCACACTCATGTGTGCAGACTGAAGAAAGCTCTATACGGCTCAAACAGGCTCCCAGGGCATGGTATGGTCGGATTGACAACTACTTGCAGCAGATGGGATTCGTCAAGAGTGACGTAGATCCCAACCTTTACTATTTGATGGTAGAGGGTGAGCCACTCATCCTAGTATTGTATGTGGATGATCTCTTCTTGACAGGATCATCAAGGCTCATAGAGGATTGCAAGAGGAACTTGGCAGCAGAGTTTGATATGAAGGATTTGGGGTTGATGCATTATTTCCTAGGATTGGAAGTGTGGCAAAAGGACGGGGAGATCTTCCTTGGGCAGGGAAGATATGCTACAGATATTCTGAAGAGGTTCAAAATGCAGGATTGTAGACCCATGTCTATGCCCATGATCACCAACTAGAAGAAGATAGATGCATTAGATCACAAGGATGTCGACCCCACCTTGTATACACAGCTTATCGATTCTCTCATGTATCTGGTCAACACTAGGCTAGATATCTACTTTGCAGTCAATACCCTCAGTCAGTTTATGGTAGAACCAAAGAGGGTACGTTGGGCAATAACGAGGCATATTTTGAGGTATGTGCGCAACACAGTCAAGTATGTGTTGAGATATACCCAAGTGGATGACATTAGACTATGTGGATTCACAAATGCAGATTGGGCAGGTAGTTCAGTGGATAAGAAAAGTACCTCTGGGTACTGCTTCAACGTTAGATCAGGGATGGTTTCTTGGTGTAGTAGGAAGCAGAAGTCATTAGCACTGAGCGCTGTAGAAGCAGAGTATATGGCAGCAAGCACAACTATGTGGAAATCTATATGGCTCCGGAAGCTGCTAGTAAGCTTGTTCAGGCAGAAGATGGAGGCGACTAGTGTCTACTGTGATAATCAAAGTTACATTAAGCTCTTTGAGAATCCAGTGTTTCATGACAGGTCGAAACACATAGATATTCGGTGTCATTTCATCAGAGATTGTGTGCAGCGTGGAGCGGTCCAACTATAGTATGTTCCCACAAAAGAGCATGTTGTAGATATACTCACGAAAGCTCTAGGGAGAGCCAAGTTTGTCTATTTCAGAGAACAAATGGTTATGGTGGAGAACCCGCTTCAGTAGTAGGGACATTATTTTGGATGCTTCTCAGTTGTAGTTGCAACAACAACAGATGAAGGGGGAGTTGCAGTGTAGATGCAGAGTTGGCAGCTATATGGCAGTGTCAGCAACAACACAAATGCAGCATCAGAGTTGCTCAGTGGTTGGTGGGCAGTGGCCAGACATCAACAGCGTAACAAAGGGGTGATACAAAGACAAGGTGTTGTAGCAGCAGTGGTGCAGCACTAAAACACCTTCCTCGCTAAGGAGTGTTAGTTTTTGTAGCATCATAGGTGTTCTAGTCTCGAAACTTTGTGGAGAGGCTAAAACACATGAGATCTGCAAAACCAAGAAATCGTTTCTCAAAATTCCACCTAGATATGGCTCAATTAGATTATTAGCCGATTTTTAAATATTTCATAAGTCTAAACTTAGGGAATATGGTTAATTAATCAATATTAATTGAGATAAGTTGAGAATTCTGTAGAAACTCGCATGGATCGCCAAAGAATTAATTTGGTCCCTTGATTAAGTTCTGATCTTGGCCGTTGGTGCTTCAACAGATGATTATAAGAAGAAGTCGATGGGTAGATGAAGAATACACCAGTGGCAGATACTTGAAGATCTAGGCAGTTCGATTTTCCAGTAGCAGGTGATTCAATAGTGAGATCGAGTAGCAAGTGGCAAAGGGGCAGCATAGAGGTTTTCCGGAGTAGTTTCCAGTTTCGGAGGAGTCAGCAGAGGAAGCTGAAATTATTCTCTAGGAGGCTACGCAGGGAATGCGCAGTGCCTCAAGAGGGGTAGTTTGAGTTGGCTGTGGAGCGAGTTGTTTTAGGTGCCGGAGGCCAGGAAAATTTCCAGAGGGTCTGGCCAGAGACTTCCAGCAGCAGAGATAGGCAAGACGTCTAATTCAGAGGGAGTTCCGGGCTGAGTGTACAATGGACTGCGTAGAGGTTGACGCAGATCATTCCAGTGTTCAGTTTCTGAGCCGAGATTGCTTGGAGAGGAGGGTAAAATTCCCTCAGATATTTTGGCCAGTATATCTCTCAGATAGATAAGCCAGTTTGGCGTCATTTTATTGTATTCAGAATTTCTACTGCATAATGATAATAAAACTCTCATTTGTTGCACCAATTTTCCCAAGTTGGGTTTGTCCGGGGATGATTGTCCAAAAATAAGGGTGTCAAAACTGGTGCAACAGATGAGGGTTTTATTACCATTATGCAATAGAAATTCTGAGTACAATAGAATGATGCCAAACTGACTTATCTATCTCAGAGAAATATTGGCCAAAATATCCGAGGGAATTTTACTTCTTAGTTTCCAGCTTTCTATTTTTCTGTAGTATTTTTATGGTGAAAATTGCAGTTGTGATTTTATTCGTTGTTTTCTGTAGCAAATAAACTGCACAATTAAATTTCCAGTTGCTGTAACAGATGAAATTTTCACAGGCCTATCATAATCTTCCTTCAACCTTTTGAGATGTCCAAACATAAAATGCACCTTCTTGTTTCCTTGGTGCACCTTCGAATTTTGTACTGTCGGCATCTTCTGTAGAATATATTCCACCATCCTGGTCTATCATATCACTCTTCAAGTAATCCAATATATCTTGGGAAACATATGAGTACATATTATCTTTCCTGATAACAAATGCATCCAAATATACATTATCAAGCTGCCCTTGGTCATATAACGTTTTTTTTCAAAATGTGGAACATGCTGTATTCGTCTGCACTATATCTATGAAACCCCGTGTAGATGCAACTATAGGTACTGTACCATAGCTCGTGGTGTTTAATTGGATGAGACCCCAAGGCTCAAATCTGCTAGGAACCAACATGAAATCAGCTCCAGCTGTTATCATATGAGCAAGTGACGCATTAAACTTTGCTACTCCCCTACCGCTGTCTAGGTATTTCTCTTCAAGCTATTCAAGTTGCTTCTCCAAGTAGTTTTTACCGATGCCTAAGATAATTAATTGCACGTTTTCATCTACAATTAGAGGGACAACTTCAACAAGAATTTCTACTCTTCCATTCTTCTAATAAATCCTATAACAGGAATATTTGGATCCATGGTCAGCCCAACTTCGGCTTGTAGTGCTTTGCTTCAGACTAGGTTTGGCATCCAGAACAGTTGCTGCATCATAGTTCACTTCAAGATATCTGTTTGTCAAAGGGTCCAATTCTTGGATGTCCATTCCACTCGCAATTCCTGTAATGCCAACTTTATGAACCATAGATTCCAATTCCACTCCCTTTTCCGCTCAGAAACAAACTTCCTTGCATAATATGGCCTCACTGTAAAAACCCTATCATATTCTAGTATTCCATCTTTCATCCAATTTATTTTCCTTCCCTCACTGGATTGTTCATCGTCATACCCATCTATAAAATCAAATGAGCTCTTGGACAAATTGGGGGGATAGAGAAGAGAGAAATCTGAGAAAGCAAATCTGCATTGATAGGCTGTATTGTGTATGCAATATGCAACCTCCTGTTCTAGCCACAGAGTTCTTCAGGAAGATTGTGTCCATATTCGTGCCAAATCACTCTCCTCCAGTGGACAAACATTCCATTCTCATGGAATTGGCCATTGCCCAAACAAGCTGGTTATAAATAAGATCTTGATGATGTAACTTTTAACACACAACTTACAGTGTGCCCTCAACCCCCCCCCTCCCCATCTCGCTTTTTTCTAAATATTCAGCCTTGAATTGTGGGAGAATTTGATATAAACACCCGTACTGGAAGAAGGGGTAATATAGCCTTAGCATATCTCCCAACTTAGCCTTCCCTTGAACTCTAGGCCAAGATATTTGTAATTCTGAATGATTTCTAGGGTTCTTTTTCTAAGTTGATTTACTGTCTTGTTTAAAATGAGGGAAAAAAACAATAGCTTGGTTTTATTTGTATTCACTTCCATCCCCACTCCATTGCAAAAATTTCCATTGATTAGAGATGTTATTGTACATTGTGAAGTGTCCTTCCCACTCTGCCTCTCTCATTGAAACATTGTTCTAGCGTGTGAATATATAGCCTGAAAAGTGGAGGCAAGAGGGGGCAACCTCATTTAACCATAATTCCATATTTGAGCCATGTTTAATCCAAATTCCATATCTAAGCCCTGTGGATAAGACCTTAATGTGAGGAGGATCAGATCCCCAAATGTGCAGAATATGCCCACATGTGGACAAAGTGTGAAATTTCCTTGAAGTGCAGTAACTGGAATTTATTCTTCTAACTGGTTAGCAGTATATTAATTTTCTGATTAATACCGAATAAATCACATTGTAATTATTCACAATGTCATTTCCCTTCCTAAATTAATTTTGAACAAGATTAATTGTTACATTTTGGGGCCAATTTTGGAGGTGATGGGGGCCCATTTGATTTTATTAGGAGATTATATTTAGTATAAGTTATTTTGATGTGATTAAGTTGTTGTGGTTAAGTTATACGTGGGGGCCACCCACACTCGGAGAATACACATCCCCTAGTTTGATTTGCATGGAGGGGAAATCGTTGGTTAAGTGAGGGACCCACGATGGAAGGAAAATGGAGGGAAAAATACTCCACGAAATCTATATAAGGAAGGCAATTCTCCTTATTTCATCATCTTTGGCATATCGAATTTCTCTTTGGTTGCTCGAGCTGCTTAGCCGAGTCACTTGTTGTTTAACAAGAGTTCTTCAATTGGAGATTTCACCCTTTCTTCGGGGGACTTCGAGTGCCACCCTAGAGAGGTTCATCTTTAGTTTTTCGGAGGAGGTTTTTGTTGTGATTTCCAGCAGTTGCATCCATCTTCTCCAGGTGGTGCGTATTTCTGGAGGACGCTGTGAAGGGAGGCTGAGTTGTGATTGCAACATCTTTTTGAGGAGGTTTGGCTGGGAGAAATTCCGGAAGGTAGGCATAGGTATTGGGCTGCCACCTTGGTGAGTCTTGGAGCTGGAGGAGAGAGCTCCCATCCAGTGTGACTTTCGCACTTCCTAGGCCAACGAAGAAGCAGAATATTGTGGACATGTGGGAGGTGAAGCTTCAATTGTTGAGGCTTGTCTTTGCCGAGAGAGTTGGGGGAAACACTTGTAGAGGAGATTGCTACTTTTTCAGAGCCTTGGAGGAGGATTTTGTTGGTATCTTTGCAGGTCGTATTCTTGAGCAATCTTGGAGGGCGTAGGGCCTCTTGGAGGTCGATTTTGGGAGGTTGGATTCAGACCAAACCCTTTTTTGGTTTTTGTGGGTTTTGGTCAAGGAGCTTGGGGTTAATTTTGTAGCATTTTCTGAGCACCAGAGGTGGAGTTTCTTGCAGTTCCTTTCCAGCCAACAGTGCAATTTTTTGGGCAGCGTAGAGCATTAGAGGAGCATTCATTTCCAGCATTTGAGATCATTGTATTATCACTTGGGGTCTGTCATGCTTGCCATTAAGGCAAGCTCAGGTGCATTCCTCCATACTATTGTACTTGCTCCATTGATTAATAAAATGGCTCAACTGGTTCTTATTTCTGGAGTTTTAATGAGCATTTGTTGATTGTTTAGAATTTCTGTGTTGTAAATCATTTTTGCTTTGCATATCACTGTTTATTCTAGTTTGGAACATTACAGTGGTATCAGAGCTCAGATTCTGGCTCAGCCGTGGGAGAACTTTCTTATGAGTGAGGAGGACCGACAAAATATTACTTACAAGAGGCAAAGGTACCGAAGCAGGGAGAGAGAGTTGGAGATTACTCTAGACACAAAGGATCATGGGAAGGAAGTGGTAGCAGAAGATTTGGAGGAGCCTAAGAGAAGGGAAGTAATTTCCTTCGACAGTCTCTTGAAGGCCTTGAGCGATTTGGCAAAGGGGTAGAAGGAGATGTTGGATGAGATCAAGATGCCGAACTGGGAGCGGAGCACTCACCAGGAGTTCATATTTGGAGAGACTTCAGGGGCCTCTCAACAGCTCGATCATCTTTCACCTATTGCGCAGCGGCCATCCTTGAGTGAGCCAACTCGAGCCACTTTAACTTCCTTTCTACCTTTGGTGCAGGGTGAAACAGGTGGAGGAGAGGATCCATTATTGATGGGAGAGCATTTCAGGGAGTGGCAGTCCATGGGAGAAAATTTCAGAGAGGCTCTATCTTTCAGAGATTATTGCCAGCTCAAACAGAATGAGAAGGGGAAGGGCTATGGAAGCCATGGTACGCAGAATTATGAGCTACACCGCACCATTGGGAAGATGTATTTTCCCACCTATGATGGCACTACCAAGTGCACAACACGTGCTTGGGTGGAGAAGCTAGACACATACTTCCAGCTCAACAGGATGATGGAGGTAGAAGCCATCAAGATGGCCACATTGCATTTGGAGGGGGAGGCACACGATTGGTGGTTTCATGGCTTGTCCACTTTGGGGCATGCCAGCGTGACCTCCTATGAGGACTTCACACAGAGAGTAGTGGAGCATTTTGATTAGAGGGATCCAGAGGCCCACTTCAGGGAGTTGACCCAGCTCAGGTAGACAGGACATCCAGAGCATTATATTTCAGAGTTCTTGAGGGTCTTAGTCATGGTCCCAGATTTGTTAGATGCTAGGAGAGTATACACATTTGTGGATGGATTGACAGAGCCACTACGGGGACTTGTGAGGTCACGCTGACCATCTACTCTTCTGGAGGCGGTGACTTGTATGAGAGATTTGCAGGGGGCCATCCCCAAGACTCAGGCACCCTTTCCTCCACGCACTCCCTACCCTCAGAAGGGAGGTGATGCTAGAGCCCCTGCAGCATAGAGATCAACCTAAGGGCAAGGATAGTTGGATGATGAGACAAGGAGGGACCTCAGGAGGAGGAAGTTATGTTTTACATGTCGAGAGCCGTGGGCACCAAGCCATTCATGCACAGCGGGCAAGGCTCATTACATCGAGATCTTCTCAGATAGCGATCAGGAGGATGAGGGGGAGTTGGAGCTTGGTGGGGGAGACAACGAGGATCCAACAGAGAGGGGACCACCACAACCACATGGGGAAGCATCTTCCGCACCAGCTGGGGCAGTCCTAGCTTCTTTGTGCGAGATTCCCAAATTTTTGACCTTGAGGATCAGAGGTATGGTGCATGGCCAGCGTGTCTCAGTTTTATAGACAGTGGGGCCACCCACAATTTTATTGATGCTCAAATGGTCCAGAGGTAGGGGCATCACCATTGTAGAGTTTGAGGGGTTTTCAGTTCTAGTACGAGGAGAAAGGACTGTGCAGTGCACTCGATATGTTCTTGCTCTGATAGTAACCATGGGGAAGTATTTGATGACATACCACTTTTTCGTGGTGGATGTACTAGACACCAATGTGGTGCTGGGTGTCCAATGGTTGTATTCTCTTGGCTGAGTTACCACTGATTGGAAGAAGTTAGTGATGGAGTTTACTGGGTCGGATGGCAAGCAGGTGGTTCTTTGGGGCATGCATTCGTACCCTTCATAGACAATTTCGACACATAGGATGGAGGCCAATTTGAGGCATGGAGACATAGCATGGGCAGTAGAACTGAGGATTTCAGAGGCTAGGGGGAAGGCCAAGCCACCACTTCTAGACATGCAGGCAGTACTGGATAGATATCCCGTAGTCTTTGGAGATATACTACTGGGGGAACCACCTGACATGGGGTTCGAGCACACTATAGCACTGGAGCCTGGTGTGCAGGCAGTAATTACTATACCCTATAGGCATCCCAAAGCCTATACGGATGAGATTGAGAGGGTCATCAAGGAGCTATTGGCATTGGGCCACATCAGATCGAGTTCTAGTCCATTCACTTCTTCGATTGTGCTGGTGAAGAAGAAGGATGGGACTCTCCACATGTGTATTGACTACAGGGCCCTCAACAAGAAGACACTAAAGAACAAGTATCCCATTCCGCGTATTGATGAGTTGATGGACAAACTTAGAGGAGCCAAGTACTTCTCTAAGATAGATTTGCGGTCTGGGTATCATCAGATTCGGGTGAGGGAGCAGGACATCCCGAAGACGACCTTCAGATGTCATTATGGGCATTTTGAGTTCCTGGTCATGCCTTTTGGGTTGACCAATGCACCGACTACTTTCCAGTCGTGCATGAACCATGTGTTCAGAGGCTAGCTGAGGAGGTTTGTACTAGTATTCTTTGATGACATCTTGATCTACAACAGGACGTGGGAGGAGCACCTGCAACACCTAGAGACAATATTGCGTATCTTGGAGGAGCAACAGTTCTACGCCAAGATGTCTAAGTGCGAGTTTGGGCTGACAGAGATGCTCTACTTGGGGCACATCATAGGCGCAGATGGGGTCAAGGTGCATGAGGAGAAGATTCAGGCCATTTGGGATTGGTCAGAGCCTCAAGATGTGACAACGCTGAGAGGATTTTTGGGCATCTGTACTTATTATCAGAAGTTCGTGAAGGGCTTCTCACAGTTGGCAACACCCCTTATTGATCTGACTAAGAAGGGGGCTTTTGCATGGACAGATGAGAGCTCAGGCAACATTTGATCGCCTCAAGGAGGTGATGAGTTGTTGCCCAATATTGGCACTTCCAGATTTTACACAGCCTTTCACATTGGAGTGTGATGCATCAGGTGTGGGGATAGGGGTAGTCTTGTCCCAAGGAGGGAACCCCATTTCTTTTGAGAGCCGGAAGCTCCTACCACATGAGATGTCATATTCCATATATGACAAGGAGATGTTGGCCATAATGCATGCATTGGCCAAGTTTAGACAATACTTGGTGGGGAACCGATTTTGGGTGAAGACGGATCACAACAATCTTTTCCACTTCATGGGGCAACAAGGCCTCAATGATAGGCAGTAGAGGTGGGTTAGAAAGGTGTAGGCCTACGATTTTGATATTGAGTATGTGCGGGGGAAGCACAACGTGGTGGCGGATGCACTATCCAGGAGACCCGCAGGACTTTCACTCATGAGCATTTGCCATGATTGGAAGGCACAACTATTAGTAGAGTACTCCAAGGATCATCGGGCATGCGAGATCTTGGAGGGAAACTATGCAGATGAGCGCTACAGGGTGATGGATGAGGTTATATATTACAAAGGGCGCATATTCTTGGTTTTGGGGTCCCAGTTAAGGGAGCACGTCCTTTGTGCAACTCATGATTCTCCCTTGTCTGGACACTAGGGGTTCAGGAAGACTTATATGGCAGTGAGAGAGCACTTCACCTGGAAGGGCCTCAAAGGGGACGTGTTGAGGCATGTGCAGGAGTGCAAGGCTTGTTAGAGGAACAAAGGAGAGTTGACCCATCTAATGGGACTATTGCAACCTCTTCCCATCCCTGAGGGGAAATGGGAGAGTATCTCTATGGACTTCATCACCAGACTTCCCTTGGTACAAGGGAAGGATTGTATTTTTGTGGTGGTCGACCGACTGACCAAGTTTGCACATTTCTTTGCCATTCCGACATGATATTCAGCTTCATAGGTGGCAGAGTTGTTCTTTAGGGAGGTCTTTCGCTTGCATAGACTCCCTATGACCATAGTCAGTTATTGAGATCAGTGTTGGTAATATCGGTATCGGGAAAATATCGGCGAGGGTCCAGAAAATATCTTATCGGCAATATTGGCGAAAATATCGGCAAATATCGGCAAGCATAAAAAATGCATAATATATTCATTTTTCAAAGATTTTTAAACATATAAAGCAATAACAACATGAAATAAACACATTGGCACATAAATATGAAGAAAACACTGATATATATGATGTCAAATAGAAATTATACATCAAAGGCGATACCAAATCCCGCTGATCCCTGATAATTGTCCATTCAAGGACTCAAATGTGGAGAACCAATACAAAATAACATCACATATATAAAAGTATCTCATCATCATGAGTTATATGTAGCATAACAAATAAAACTAGCAGCTATCTATCTGAAATCACTGCCCTCTCCCCCTTTTACGGGAAAACATGATGCGCTGTTTACCAGGCCTGCCCCTAGTAGTAGGAGGCCCTGACCCTGCCTTTGCACCTGATGTCAAATAATGAGTGCTAGGTATGGGGCTATGCTCTCCTATATTTATAGCAGATGGTGTTGATGCTAATGCTCCCGCAGTGTTGCAGGTTGCAGCTTATCTAATCAAATTAAAATATAATTACTTCTCAAAGTTCATAGTTCACTTTAAAAAAATAAATAGAATCAAAATTTACTATTTAGAAATTAGAATGTGATATGCTTGGTCTTGATTCTTGAATATTCAATGTTCATTGTTCATGTACAACTTACAAGCACATAAGAAAATAACTAAAGTCTAATCCTATTGATTTCCTCTGCCCCTCTTGCGAGAAAATGCCACAACTTTCCCTTTCCCTCTAGATGTAGATGCTGGTGCTGGTGGAGTTGGTAGTGGAGTTTGCTATGCTCTAGAAGCTGAAGAACTAGAAGTAGGAGCTATAGGAGGTAGACCACGTCCTCTACTGGTGGCAGGGGTAGCCCGGGCAGGTGGTGTCACCTGGAAACATTACAATCTCCCAATCCTGAAATCCTAAAAAACTTACAAGTCTGCTGCATTTTGAATGAAGTCTAAAATTCTACTTTCTCCATATGAAATCCAATGAGGCCGGAACCACTCTCAAACATCCTGAGTCATTTCATGGTAATGTTAAAAATTTAAGTAAAAAGATGAAAATGAAGATTAAGGAGAATGTCACTTTTACTTTAAGAATTTAACATTACCATGAATAGCATATCAATACTAGGGCCTAGAACGCTCAAACCCTCCTTGGCAGCAACCACATAGCTCTCCCCTTCCTTCTCCAGCAATCAGAAATGAAAATGATATGAAAAAAAACCAAAATCAAATTTTTATAGGCCATGCAGAAATTTTTTACAGTCACCGGGCGATATTTTTGATCGTCGCGCGATATTTTCCGAAATATCGGCGATATTTCGGAAATCGCGCGATATTTTCAAAAGCCGAAAATATCGCGATATTTTGTCGGCGATATATCGGCTCGCCGAAAATATCACGATATTATATTATCAACACCGATTGAGATAGTTGATTCATGGGGGGATTTTGGTAGGAGCTTTTCAGGTTAGTTGGCACCGAGCTCACCCTGAGCACCAGTTATCATCCACAGACCGACGACTAGACAAAGAGGGTGAACCAGTGGTTAGAGGGCTATCTCAGGAACTATGTGACAGGGTAGTAGAGGGCTTGGATTCGATGGTTGCATTTGGGAGAGTATTGTTACAACACGACACATCACATGTCCATTGGTATGACTCCTTTCCGTGCTTTATATGGGTATGATGCTTTGTCTTTTGTTGACATTGTTTTTGGAGACAGCAGGGCCCCAAAGGCCAAAGATTGGATCCTAGAGAGCCAAGATATCCTTAAGGCTCTTAAGGATAACTTGCAGGCAACTCAGAATCAACAAAAGATTAATGCTGATAGACATTGAGTGGAGAGGCATTTCGAGGAAGGGGACTTGGTGTACCTTCGGTTGCAGCCATACCAACAATCCACACTAAAGCAAAAGGAGACTGAGAAGTTGCAGCCGAGATTTTTTGGACCTTACAAGGTGATCAAGAGAATTGGAGAGGTGGCTTACGAGTTGGAGCTACCACCAGGGAGCAGGATCCATAATATTTTTCATGTTTCATGCCTCAAAAGGGTGTTGGGGCAACAGGTTACAGTAGTTGTGGAGTTGCCTCCACTTGATGATGAGGGCATCTGATTTTAGATTCGGAGTACATCTTGGAGACCAGGGAAAGGAAGCTCAGAAGTAGGATCATTCGACTAAAAGGAAAGGGATTTCTCTCGATGGTTGAGGACATTAAGGGTGGTGATGAGGCCTCAGGTGGTGAGGTCATAGGTTGCAAGGAGGATAGGTCTAAGGAGGAGACTGCATAGAGTGTAGGAGAGGCTCTAACACCATGAGTACTTTTAATTGAGACAGTGCAGCCCACAGGACACAGTGAGGGCCATTCGGAGATTAGGCCTTGCTAGCTTTTATACTGCTACTGCTACTGGTGCTGGTGCTGTGGATAAGTTAGTGCTGGAGAAACAGGTGGTGGATAAGCTGGATCAACAACTGCATAAACGACTGCTTCATCTATATTGACTTATTGACAAAACAACATAATCAACAACTTCAACACCAGAGGCAAGGAGCTCCTACCCATACCTGGTCTTCATGTGGATTTGGAAGAGAGAGAACTTAGCACGACCATACAGATCGATCCACCTACTGGATCATCCAAGGAGGTGGACATGGATCCCTCGAAGATGATTATAGGAACCGTCTCACCGATTGACAAGAGCACGCGATTGATCAAGGTGGTAGGGTCAAGGAGTTTAGATATGGGGTGAGGTCGCCCTCCCCTATCACATAGGAGATGAACCTCAGAGAATACTTGGTGCGTTGGAACAGCTTGTCGGACGCGGATGCTACTTGGGAGGGTGAGTACATACTTGAGCATCCAACATTGAAGTTGGTTGGGGGCAAGCAACATTTGGGAGGGGAGGACTGTCATATCCCTTCCTAAATTAATTTGGAACAAGATTAATTATTACATTTTGTGGCCAATTTTGGAGGTGATGGGGGACCATTCGATTTTATTAGGAGATTAGACTTAGTATAAGTTATTTTGATGTGATTAAGTTGTTGTGGTTAAGTTATACGTGGGGGCCATCCACACTAGGAGAATATGCATCCCTTAGTTCGATTTGCATGGAGGGGAAATTGTTGGTTAAGTGAGAGACCCATGATGGAAGGAAAATGGAGGGAAAAGTGCTCCACGAAATCTATACGAGGAAGGCAACTCTCTTCATTTCATCATCTTTGGCATATCGAATTTCTCTTTGGTTGTTCGAGCTGCTTAGCCGAGTCACTTGCTATTTAGCAAGAGTTCTTCAAGCGGAGAGCTCACCCTTTCTTCGGGGGACTTCGAGTGCCACCCTAGAGAGGTTCATCTTTAGTCTTTCGGAGGAGGTTTTCGTTGTGATTTCTAGCAGTTGCATCCATCTTCTCCAAGTGGTGCGTATTTCTGGAGGACGCAGTGAAGGGAGGTCGAGTTGTGATTGCAACATCTTTTTGAGGAGGTTTGGCCGGGAGAAATTCGGGAAGGGAGGCATAGTTATTGGGCTGGCATCTTGGTGAGTCTTGGAGCTGGAGGAGAGAGCTCCCATCCAGTTTGACTTTCGCACTTCCTAGGCAAGTGAAAAAATAGAGTATTGTGCACACGTGGGAAGAGAAGCTTCAGTTGTTGAGGTTTGTCTTTGCCAGGAGAGTTGGGGGAAACACTTGTACAGGAGATTGCTACTTTTCCGGAGCCTTGGAGGAGGATTTTGTTGGTATCTTTGTAGGTCGTATTCTTGACCAATCTTGGAGAGTGTAGGGCCTCTTGGACTTCGATTTTGGGAGGTTGGATTCATACCAAACTCTTTCTGGGTTTTGGTCAAGGAGCTTGGGGTTAATTTTGTAGCATTTTTTGAGCACCGAAGGTGGAGTTTCTTGCAGTTGCTTTCCAGCCATCAGTGTAGTTTTCTAGGGCAGCGTAGAGCATTAGAGAAGCAGTCATTTCCAACATTTGAGATCATTGTATTATCACTTGGGTTTTGTCACGCTTGCCATCGAGGCAAGCTCAGGTGCATTCCTCCATACTATTGTACTTGCTCCAATGATTAATAAAATGGCTTAGCTGGTTCTATTTCTGGAGTTTTAATCAGCATTTGCTGGGTGTTTATAATTTGTGTTGTAAATCAGTTTTGCCTTGCACATTACTGTTTATTCTAGTTTGGAACATTACACACAAATAAGTTCTGCGGAAGCTAAATAAAATGCTGGAACTAAGAAAATAGATGCACACAGAGTAAAATCGACACAATAATTTTTGGACAATAGATGATGGTTTATTTTATTTTATGCTGCAGTAAAGTATGAGTATAAGAATCTGGCTGTCTTATTGGCCTTCCTCCAACAAATAATCTTGCTAAATAATTTGGAGAAAATTTCTCCCTCATGCAAAATCACTGAGCCTCCCTCTGGCTTCTCGCACTCCTGGCTTGCGCAGTTCTTACAACCTCTGAAATCTCTCCAAAATTGGTCGTCTAGCCTTCTTCTACCAATGGAAAAATTCGCTTTACCTTTCAAAATGGCTTTCCGGTCTCCGACAGTTGATCTAACCACTTTTCGACAATTCCCTCTGCTAATCTGTCTAACTTGCACCACTTGGAGGACTTTCTCTGCAAAATTTTTCGGTCTCCCCTCTGTTGGCTCTTTGACACTAGAAAATCATCGGGAAATTCCTCCAGAATTTCTTTTTGCTGCTCCCTTTCTCTCATGCTCTCCTTCTAGCTCGAACTCTTCTTCCTTGCTCAATCTCTACAACTGGATAGCTCGATATGCCAAGGAACTCACTCTCCTTGTGTCTCACTATTATTGCTCGATGATGTCTATCTTCGTCGATCTCCTCTTATAATCTCTCGTTGGAGCACTGACAACCATGATTAAATTGTTATTAGTAGCTAAGATCATCTTAGACTCGATCTGTGTGTGTCTCTAGAGATTTCTTGATCTTTCTCAATTAATTGCTGTTAATTAATCAATTTTCCTAAGTTAGACTTAAACATTTTTTAGTTATTGATCAATTAACTTAATTGAGTGGTCTCTAGGTGTTTTCTCTCGAAACCTTTTTTGGGTTTTGGAGATCTTTTGCTCCTTAGACTCTCTGACACAAATCGAGACTAGAACACTTGTTTGATGCTACCAAAAACTAACACTCCCTCTTAGCGAGGAAGGTGTTCTGTCTTCTCCATACTACTACTATAGCCATTGGCTTGATAAATAGGTTGTAGCTTGTAGCTTGACCACCTCACACTATTTATGTCTGACAATTGTGATACAACTAGCTCTCACTGTCCATCAACACTGCACATACTTTGATTCGTCTGCTAACCTTGTAGTTGAACCACTCTGCATATACGCTGTGCCTCCCTGCACTGCTGCCAACACTGCTTGTGCTGCATCTGATCTCATGTTGCTGCAACTACTGCAATTGAGAACTATGTACAGATCCACTATGTCCTGGTATTAGCTCTGCGGCTATCTCATGAGTCTTTGACTGCAACTAGTCTCTGCATTATCTTTTGAGTAATTGTCTGTGCTCATCTATCTCTGCGCCCCTATTGTAACTCACTGCAACTAGTCTCTCCATTGTCTCTCAGGATTTGACTGCATCTACTGACACTGATCCTCCTGTTACTTAAAACTGTGGGCCCCTGTAGCAAAGGTAATGATCCAAGAGGAAACATTTGTCCGATGTTGCCCTCGTTGGACCTTGCCCAAATCTGTAACTCTAAAACCTCACGCTCCTCCGTCTGGAGGTATAGCTGCTATCAATGCAAACTCCTCCAACCTGGAGGTTAACTCATCTATCTCTGTCGAAGTTGCAGTCTGCTCGCCCTTCTTGTCCTTCTTTTTCTTGGGACACTGGGTGCTATAGTGACCAAACTCACCACATCTAAAGTATTTGATCTTCGATAGATCCTTCTTCTTCTTCTCGCTTCCCTTTGAGCTCTGCCCCTGAGTGGGACCCTTCTTCGCTTTCCCTTTACTCACAGGGCTATATTCTTCTCTTCCTCCTTCTCAGCCTTTGGTCCTCTGCTGTTGCTGCTGATATTGCCTTCGACAAGACTGAGCCTTAACTCCTCTTGCGTGAAGTCACTCCATAGGCGTTCCCAATCTGGTAGCGATCTCATCCAGTGATCCCCTGAACAAAGGTCCTCCATTCTTTGGAAAATCCATTTATAGCGACCCGCACAAGGTCTTTGTCATCGAGCTTCTCACCTACATCTGCTAGGTCATCACAAATATTCTGGATTCTGGTGAGATAGGGAGTCACGCCTTCACCCTTCTGCATCTTTGTGGTCCTCAACTTCTCCTTGAGAATCATTTTACGATTCTCTGATGGATCTTGGTTAGTTTTACAACATCTCACATCTCGTTGTTTCCTTCTCTGCAATGTGTGGAACGATATGATCTCGGATCCCATTAAAGACCATCCTCTTTGTCTTGGCCATCTCTTTCTTGAAGATAGCCAATTGTTGTGGATTTGCTGGCTCTGCCATGACATTTGTCATGAAATCCTTTAGACCATGCTCATCTAATAGAAACTGTATTCTGGCCTTCGAGATGCCAAAATTTGGGGCTCTGTCAAGTCTATCATGATCTCTGAGACTTGTTGTGGCCATCCCTGTGAAAACTCAAGAATTGGGAAATGTACTAAAATCTCCTCTCTTTCCTATGGCCGTGCTTCTGCTACTCGCACTTCCTCAAGAAATGCGCATATTTGCTCCTGCTTGCCTCTGGGAGTCCTTCTCTGAAACTCACACTGCCTCCTCTACCTTCACTGGGCAACTAGCTTAATGTTTCAGAAGTCCTTCTTTGGAATCTGGTACACGATTTGTCGCTCTTAAAGCTTGCATTGGTTGACTGACAAAACTGCTACTACCTACTCCAACTGGAAATTACAGATCTCCTGAAAACTAGAAGCTGGAAACCCTTTGAGAAAACTTATTCATTGTGCTTTTCTCTTCCACCTAGCACTGATCTATTGCTGCAAAACTTGCTGCAAACCAACTGCACCCAGATCTGCTCAACGAAATCATTGATCTGCTCACTGAAACCCTCTATCCAGCAAATCCATTGCCTACAAATTATGCTTCTAAGGCTATTCGAATATTTCCTCCACCTGGAACTGGAAATCGAACCTCCTACCTCTGCAATTCACATTCCTAGCTGGCTTGCATAGATCTGGAGAAATTTTGCTCAGTTCTCCCTCTGAAACTGCAAAATTTTATCCTCTCGCCTTTGAGCCCATGATCTGATCAAAGTTGCTCTGATATCATGTGAAATTTCCTTGAAGTGCAGTAACTGAAATTTAATCTTCTAACTAGTTACTGTTTATTAATTTTCTGATTAATACCGAATAAATCACGTTGCAATTCTTCACAAATAAATTTTGCAGAAGCTAAATAAAATGATGGAACTGAGAAAATAGATGCACACACACAATAAAATCAACACAATCATTTTTGGACAAAGGTCCATGAAAAACTTTGGAGGGAAAACCACTGCAGCAGATTAGGGTTTATTTTATTATTATGCAGCAGTAAAATCTGAGTACAATAATCTGGATGCCTTACTGGCAATCCTCCAGCAACTAGTCTCGCCAAATAATTTGGAGAAAATTTCTCCCTTATGCAAAACCACTAAGCCTCCCTCTGGCTTGCTTGCATTGCCTTTTGGTTGCTCGCACTCCTGGCCTGCACAGTTCGTACGAACTCTGAAACAGCTCCAAAACTGGCTGTCTAACCTTTTCCTGCCACTGGAAAAATTCACTCTGCCTTTCAGAATGACTTTCTTGGCAATTCACTCTGCTGATCTAGTTAACTCACATCACTTGGACGACTTTCTCTGTAGAATATTTCGGCCTCCCCTTTGCTGGCTCTCCGACATTGGAAAATCACTGGGAAATTCCTCGGGAATTTCTCTCTGCTACTCCCTTTCTCTCTTGCTCTCCTTTTGGCTCAAACTGTTCTTCCTTGCTTGATCTACCAAGGAACTCACTCTCCATGTGTCTCACTACTGTCACTTGATGATGTCTATTTCCTTCCCACTGATCTGCTCTCATTACTGTCACTCGATGATGTCTATCTCCTTCCCACTGATCTGCTCTTATAATCTCTTGTTGGAGCACCAATGGCCATGATTAAATCGTTATCAACGGCTAAGATCATCTTAGACTCGATCTGTTTGAGTCTTTAGAGATTTCTTGACCTTTCTCAATTAATTATTGTTTTTTAATCCATTTTTCTAAGTTAGACTTGGGCATTTTTAAATTATTGATCAATTAACTTAATTGAGTGGTCTCTATGTGTTTTCTCCTGAAACCTTTTCTGGGTTTTGGAGATCTTGTGTTCCTTAGACTCATACACAGATCGAGACTAGAACACCTGTCCGATGCTACCAAAAACTAACACAAAGACTGCAAAAAGTTAAGAACTAAAACCAATTAGACTTTTTCCTCTTCTAGTCAACCTTTGTATTTTTGGTCTTTGTTTTCAAAGTTCAATGCTGAAATAATATAGGTGTCTGGGGGCAATTGGGAGTCATTTCAGAGAATCATGGAAAAAATGAACAGACAAACGTTTATAATGTTCAAAAACCAAGATGAAGGTGTTTTTTATTGATTTCCGGTAACTACATTCTTTTTAAATTTTGCCAGAGTTTTTATCTTTTCTATTTGACATAGGTCTGGACCTACATGGAAAATGAGCAAGAATATGTATATACAGAGGTTAATATAGTCATTATTCTACACATGGACGTATGATTGGATATATGTATGTACTAGGCTTATGGCTCAATACTTGGATAATCAGTAGGCAAAAACAAGCACTTATGATACGCTTATTTTTTTTCATGTTTTAGAATTTGTGCTGTCAGAACTAGAGAACTAGAATTGAAGGAAGCTTTTTGATTTATGTGGTGCCAAGGTGGGATAATCCACTCTTAGAAGAGAGATCTAATATGACTACGGGTAAACAACAAATTCCAATACTTATATGGACTCTGGAGAGCCAGTTTTCTAAGTGGTAGCTAATTCCCATGATAAGATAAGAATTTCCGAGTGGTCAGAACTTTGAGATGATATATATAATCATTTCCTTCATGTGCTTTTTGGAGTAGTGTTGCAACAGTCATCCCCCTTTAGCTCTCTGTATTTTTAAAATTATACAACGTATTGTACATCTTCCGCGGAAGAATAAAAATAAAATTTCTGTGACTGATGTTGGGGGTATGTTAGGGTTCGATAGAATTTCTTATTCGAGAGCTTGAAGACTTTAGATATTGCTTCTATGCCTTTTTTTTTCCTCAAAGTTGTATTCTGATATCAAGAGATTTTACTGCAGGCTGAGACAGAGAAGGAAGTGGGGTTAAACAAGGGTGTATCTGACAAGCAAATCAGGTTAAAAATATTTTCTCCAAATGTCCTCAATATAACATTGGTCGACTTACCTGGGATAACAAGGGTTCCAGTGGGTGATCAACCTTCAGATATAGAGGCTAGAATCAGAACAATGATTCTATCATACATTAAGCACGAGACGTGCATCATCCTAGCTGTTTCTCCTGCAAACTCTGATTTGTCAAATTCAGATGCCCTTCAGATGGCAAGAATGGCTGACCCTGATGGTAAGTATGCTTTGAACCATGCTTGAATTGGGAAAGCTGGCAGTTTCTTTGCAATTGTATTTCATATGGCCTTATTCATCTTCAGCAATGGGGCTTGTTGATTAAATGGTTATTGCTGTACTGCTCTGGCAAATTGGGATACTCTTAATGCCTAATGTGGTAATTCTTGTTGCAGGATCTCGAACCATCGGTGTGATAACAAAGGTAATAATTTTCTAATGGTTGTAAGATGATTTTAGATGCTCTTAATATGGCAAAATTTTGAATGCTTTCAATAAAGCATTGAATTATTTGGACTAGAATTTATATCTGAATTGGATGTTTGTGCAGCTCGATATTATGGACAGGGGAACTGATGCTCGTAACTTCCTTCTTGGAAATGTTGTCCCCCTTCGACTTGGCTATATAGGGATTGTAAATCGCAGTCAAGAGGTATGACTAAAATACATATTATCATTTATGTAAACTGCCTTAACAATAAGTAATTTTCACCTTTTATGGTGCATCTTATAAATTGTTCGATATTTTTGTTTAGTCTTATCGTAACATGTTTATACTTATCGCATTTCATGGTTCTCATGTTATCTAATCTTACTCACTTAAGCAAGTCCCTTACTTTGAAATCATAGGGGAAGAACTGATTGCCTTCTTATACCTCATAACAAATTTTATGAGGATGACAAAAGTATCGTTTAATTGGCAATAAGATATACGAAAGGAAGGATACAAATACTTCATATAGATCATCCTCGTGTGATGGTTATGATAAAGATCCTAGATGGTTTTTTCTGCTTTAGAAGAATTATGATTTAGATCATAGATGTTTTTCTTCATATGCTTTAGAAGAAATGGTAATCTCTTCCTTTTCAAAATTGGAAGTATGAAGAAGCGTTAGCCAGAAGGGATTTAATTACATATCATTAGTACGATTTCCTGTTAGATTTTTTTACATTATAAAATTCCCACCGTAGTGATGTTAAACTAGAGTAACCCATAACCATGTTAAATTGTCATAGCTATATTAAATTAGGGAAAACTTCAGCCATGTTAAATTGCCATAGCCATGGTGATTTGGACCTGCTATTTGTCATTATTTTTGGGCATGGGATACACTTCATCGATTTCATGAAATCTTACCTCATCAATCATTACTCTTGTTTTGCTTTGATGTCATGGATAAAGGCAATTAACCTTGCTTTCATTTCCTCCATTTATCATGATTACCTTGTTGAACTCCTTGCCTTAGCTTTGTAATTGTTCTCATTGTTCATAGTTATGATATTTAACATATCATGGAGGGTCCTCCCAATCTTAACACATACTCGTCAAGAGCTCCATCAAAACTCCATACTGGCTATAATAATTGTTGTCCACTTTTGAGAGGATTGATATCACTTGCTTTGTTGTTTCACGGGGTAAGATGAATGCATTCTCACTCAAACCTTGAAAACGCTCATCTCTTTAAACACCATTTCATTCCTTCCCAACTTCCATGCACAATGGCCTACATTTCGGTTATATGAGTCCCATTCACTTAATGAAATGCTTCCATCTATGATCTTATCCTTTTCCTCAGCAGTGACACGTAGGGTGATTCAAAAGATTGTAATTTTAACTAGATAAACACAAAATTACATTGCATAGATGCCTGAAATCATGTAGATTGTACATGAAGATACACATAGGTTTTGAAAAGCAGAACGTCAGCATCCAGTGTATTCCCTAAAGAAAAATCGTTTCGAGTCCTCAAACAAAAAACATAATTTTTCACTTAGAGCATGACTAGAAAGAAAGGTCTACACAGTCACTTATATGCAGCAGGAAATGTTTCAACTGACATATTGTGTATTCCCTTCCGTGGACAAAAGATTGTAATTTTAACTAGATAAACACAAAATTACATTGCATAGATGCCTGAAATCATTTAGATAGTACATGAAGATATGCATAGGTTCTGAAAAGGAGAACTTCAACATCCAGTGTATTGTTGGAATTTCTAAGTCTAACTGTTAGAAATCCTTCCTGTATTTTCTGATTTATTTCTTCCTACTTGTTCTGTTAATTAACAAGTTATTTACCATGTAAATACTGAAAATAAATACAAGTACAGCCTCAACACATACAGATCATCAACTGAAGAAAAACAAGCACACAAGTGACACCGTTATTTTTGGGCCAATGTCCCCGGAAAAACCCAATTTGGGAAAACCAGTGTAGCTATCTGAGGGTTTTATTATTAAGCAGTTTCAGAATACAATCTGGGTGCCAGAAATGGCTCACCCAACAGAGAATGCTCTCGACAGTAGTACCTCTCAGTCGGAGATAGATATCAACGCCAATCTGCCCCACAAAATATCCTAGCGTCAACCTCTAGGGTCTGCGTCAACCTCTCTGGCACAGCATCTGCCTAGCGTCAGCATTTGGAGCCTCTGCGTCTCCCACGCTGGCCCTCCTCAGGCTCTGCGCAGCTCCTGGCTGCCTCTGCATGGCCTCTGGTTGCTTCTGCGTGGCCTCTAGTTGGCTCTGCGTCAACCCTCTCCTGGCTTCTGCGCTGATGCTCCTGGTACTATCTCTGCCTCTTTGCTACTGCATTCACTGCCCCTTAGTTGCAACTCTGATCACTCCTTTGATTTCCTCAGTAAGCCCTGCCCCAGAAAATCGAATTCTTGATCAACTCGGTGTATTCTCCAAGTGACCCTTAAGCCTCCTCCTATACTTTTCTCATTGACATTTCAACGGCCGAGATTAAGTCCCTAATCAATGGCTAATATTAGATCTAACTTGATCCATGACTTTTGGACCATTTTAACTCAGTTTCATATTAATTCACATTAATATTTTATTTTCCCTAAGTTTAGACTTAGGGACTCCAGTAAAAATATTAATTATTTTAATATCTTCCAAACTGGTTAGATTCTGCCCAAACCATTTATGGGTATTGGAGATCTCATGTGCTTTAGCCTCTCCACCAATTTTCGTGGCTAGAGCACATCCGATGCTACCCCAAATCAACATGTATTCCCTAAAGAAAAATTGTTTCAAGTCCTCAAACAAAATATAATTTTTTCACTCAAAGCATGACTAGAAAGAAAGGTTTACACAGTCCCTTATACGCAATAGGAAATGTTTCAACTGACATATTGTCATATACATTCTTCAAAAAAAAAACACAAAGACCAATACCACATAGCAGTTATACAATTGGAAGATGTCAATATTTATCAAAAAGACCATCAGCATGTTCGTAGATGATCCATACACCATGAGTCAGCAGAAGACCTTCCTTTGAGAGAGCATCTACATTCTGGTTACTTTCCCTATAGACATGAATAAAAATGATATGATCAGAAGCTTGAATTAAGCCAAGAATCTCATGAAGCACAGGTGCCTGAACTAGCACCCTATTGGAAAGTCCAACCATAGGTGCTAACTTGCGGCAACAATATGGGAATTGCACCACTATCACCTCAGTGCAATATCCCATTCACTTTAAGCCAGCTCCCAAAGGCTAATGGGGGTATTCCTATCTATCATTTGTTAAATTCTGTAGCTGCAGAAGGTCTTCTAGCTTAGTGTCTTAGCTAGGAGGATCTTGTTTTGCCTCTTTAGGAGCTTGCACGTGACATGCAAG
Source organism: Pinus tabuliformis (assembly GCA_031772625.1). Taxonomy (NCBI): domain Eukaryota; kingdom Viridiplantae; phylum Streptophyta; class Pinopsida; order Pinales; family Pinaceae; genus Pinus; species Pinus tabuliformis. The sequence continues at coordinate 715,226,949 of CM062807.1, read as the reverse complement.
GTATGCATGAGAGTCACATGCGACATGCAAGGTATGCATGAAGGTTGCATGAGACATTGTTGAGATATTGTCATTAATGGCAAAACAAAGGGATGACTGTGAACAATCCAAGATAATGGATCACTATCAAGAAATGTTCTATCCTAAGGCAACTTTTGATAGCTTATACATTGCTTTGCAATTAAGAATATTGATACCCTCCTGTTATATCAATGGTCACATATATTTTGTTCTTTGTAAGGAAAAATGAACAGCTTATGATTGTGATCTTCATTATCTTAATCTATTGTCTATTGAAGCCTATTGTTGCACTCAAGTCTCAAGTAACCAGATTTTTCAAATGTCTTTAATCTGCAAAGCAAGGCTACAGAAGTCACGTTTCCTACAATTAAATATATAGGGAATTAGATTGTCCTTCACTGCATCTACAATTAGATTCATAGCCCAGATATCTGTTTCCTTGTATTTTTCTTTTCCTGTATCATCCGTGGGTTCCTTCACCTTTCCTTGAAGAAAATCCAATACTTTATGTTTTGCAAGGATGAGATCCTTCCTCTTTTTCCATGCTCTATAGTTGGTGGCCCCTTCTAGCTTATTTTCTGTCTTCATTGAAGTTGCCATAGATTTTCTAGATGTAGATTCTTCCCTTTAATAAGCCTTTTCCTTATGATCTTTGTCTTGAAACTTTTCTTTGATCCTTCCTCCTTTTAATAAACCATGTCACAAAATAAAAAAGGCAGAAATATTTTCTTATATTGACAATTACTTGTGATATTCTTTTATTCTTATTAGCTTTCTTTATGTTTTTCTTAATCTTCTTCTCATGAAACAATCATCAAATCAAAAGCATGAAGATCATTGACACCAGAACTAGGCACTCAACCAGGTCTAAAACCCCTATGAAGGGAAAAACCTAGTCAAACTCTTGTTAAAATATGAAGGTTCTATGCAGAAACTTAACAATTCTTTGTAGAAATTTGAAAGCTCTATGCAGAAAACTGAATGTACTTTGCTTAAAACTTAATGTACTTTGCAGAAGACTGAATGTTCTTTGCAGAAAACTGAGTGTTCTATGTTGAGACTTGAAAGTACTTTGCAGAAAACTAAATGTTCTATGTTGTTACAATTACTTAGAATGCAAATTTATTCTTCAAAATTTTTTAGATTTACAATTGTAGATAAAACATAAACTTAAGGATCATATGAAGATAACCAAGCACAAATATGAGACACTGAGATTTAGGTCCAATGATTAGGGCAAAACCCCTCAAGGGAGAAAACCCAAATGATTCTTATTCTATTAGATTTTTTCAATTGTTCAACAGAGTACAGATAGAGAGAATGAGAATGAATAAAGTCTTGCTTTTTGCTTGAAGATCTCCTCCTTCTCTTGATCAGATCTTGTTCTTCACACTTGTTTCAGCTCTTCCCCTACTCTTTCTCTTCAATTGCTCTCACACTTCTCTTGCACACACTCAACACTTGCTCTCCTTTTTCACAATGAACATACTACGCTCAACTCTCACTTGCTCTTGCTTAAATAGATGAGAAAGGAGAGGAGTTACAAAATGAATTCATGCCTTGAGCCAACAATAGGAGAATTGAATTCCATGATGGAGGAGTTACTTGAGGAGAAGTGTAGCTCATCCCAAGAATAGAGAGATAGGTATCCTTGTATTGAGGAGTTACAATTCGAATTAGGGAGAGAGAGAGAGAGATACACTTAAACATGAGAGAATATTTGGTGAGAGTTACAAATCGAATTAAGTGAGGGAGTTACAAGTGCATTTAATGAGGAGTTACACTTTTGCCATACATCAAATTAGTGAGGAAGAGTAACCTTCTCTTAAGTGTGGAGTCACTATTTTTTTAAGAGAGAGCTTTGATTTGCCAAGTAAGAGATTCTCAATTTAATTGACTTATTCCATGAGACTATTGATAATTCGTTTTTATTAATCCATTAAAGGTGAGTGACTTTAGACTATTTTAAATAATAGTATAATAATAATAATACTAGTAAGGATAAAATATTAATTCTTGACTTGTATATTCATGATTGATTTGATTTTAAAGTGGATTCCATATGTCGAGATCATCCTTGACCATTTCAACATGACTTTCTATTTTGGAAAGTCATTTCCAAATTGAGATGTGACTTACTATTTTTGGAAAGTTTAGAATTATCAGAAATGAAATTTTATTATAGGTGGTTCAAACATAACTAGAAGATATGATTTCTTCTAGGAGAAATTCATCCTTGAGCTGCCAAATTTTAACACTCTTTCAACTAGGGAGGAATATCTCTGCTTCCTTTGATCGCTTTCATTCATCTCAGTTCAACTCTGCTCTGTAACATCTGCAACAATGAAGTCACAATCTAAAGAAGAATCTTCCACTTGACACAAATTTGGAAAGGAAAGGATCATCGCATGGACAAGACTCAAACAAGTCACATAGAGAAGAATCAAACACAACCAAGTTTCATTAAACGTTAAGTGGTGGAACACTACATCTTAAACAAGTCACATAGACAAGTCTCACTACACCTATTGACCAGAGAGGTGGCTCTTCCCACGTCCCAAATTGTGGTTCAGATGCATACTAAGGCCTACTCTTGTGGCACAACTACACAAGAGGTCCCTCATCCTCAAGAGCTTTCCGACATCATTCCCTAATCATGTGAGCTTTGACAGGGGGAAGGCAACTCAGTGTTCTCAGTCAGTTGTGACCGAATCCTGGAAGGGTCACATCCATAAGTCCACGTTGCTCTATAAAACCAAGAACTTTCCTTTAGGTAAAGGTTTGGTAAAATTGTTAGCTATCTAATCATCAATGGAGATGTGATGGAGCCTTACTGCTCCTCTCTGTACCATATCCCGGATATAGTGGTACTTGGTCTCAGTATGCTTGGACTTGTCATGAAACACATGATTTTCCGCAAGACGAATCACCTGTGGAAGGATTAGTGCCTCGTCCTTTGGGAGAGATGGAGTCAAGGGGAATTTATTGTTTGGAAAGAATTCACCTAGTTAAGGAGGCCTCCAAGCAACTTTGCATGGCATTAGGGCATGAGAATCGCTGCTTCAAGGACTTTATACTTCGATTTGCAATAATTGATGACTTATCGAGATATATTTAACACAAATTATCTCTAGGAACATTCACCCATTCATACATGGCCCATGACATGATGCAACACTATAGAAGATCAAAATATCCAGCAATTTGTCGAGGAAAGTAGTAAATTTCAGATTTGTATAGCTAAAATCCCAACAACATTCATGTGACAAAGTAAATAACAAGAATAAGCATGAAAAGAGCACTTACATGTACAAAAGAGTATATCCAATCAACAAATTATGCCAATAATGAAGCTCCAAGACAAGAGAGATAGATCCAAACATCAAAATTCATTCATATCATCCAAAATCGTCCTCCAAAAGGGATAGCGAAAATCTCACAAGAGTTAATAATCCAATCCAAGTGATGATGATTAGAATGAATCACCTCACTTCTATTTATACAACCACTAATGACTTCGATTGCCTAATTTGGCCTAATTGAGCCCCAAATAATAAAATAATGTGCAATAATAACATCCCTTGGCGATAAGCCCATCAAGATAGCTCAACAATACAATAATAAGCCTCTCAAGAGGGTCGAATGATCAATAAAGTGAGTCGTTGGGCTTTTGAGGAGGCCTAGTGAAGTCCAGAATGTGCCATGATGTGAGAATAGACCTCAAACATAGTGGACAAGGGGTTGGCTCCTTTTCATCCAAGAAAATTCTTGTGGTGCCCCCAGGTAGGTGTGGAGGGTACAAGGGCATCCTCATGTGTCTCCAAATGAATCGAAAGTGCTTGTAAGCCATTTGTAAGGGCCCAGATAATAACATAAGCCCTCATCTAGACCCCAGATCATCTGCCAAGTGTGTGGTGTATGTGTGGAGCTGGCTGGGCATGGTGAACCAGATGCATCATCCTCATCCAAAAGGTGGAACACAAGCAATCAATGAGTGGTATTGGGGATCCATGAAGTACTCTTTGCTATGGTGGAGGCCCATGGCTCTCAACGCTCACCCTCCAAGTGCCAATGTGGTCCTCTGGAGGGCTAGGACCCCGTATAGGGAAACGAAGCCACAAATGGAGATCCACCTGCAATCTTGCATAAGATCCAATGCGTACCCTTTCGTCTCAGTACAACAAATCATTAGAATAATCAAGTAAAAGGGCTTACAAGTCATGGAATCAATGGGGCACTTCATGGTGGCATGCCCTTCCATAACAGGCTTTGGCTTGTACAAGTGTCTCCAAGCTCAATAAGGGGGTTAACCAAGGATCCTGTTAGGCAGTTTCAACCTTTAAAAGGGGTGACATGTCCATGGTACATCCCTCAAGTGGTAGGTGGCAAATGGTAAAGTAGTGGAATGGAGTGGAGATTAGGGGAATCATCCAGACCACATGTCATGGTACACGGGAAGCTATAATAAAGGAATTTCACACCTGGGTATATGAGTGTAGGAGGGAGCAAATCATGGTACATGATTTACCTCGACCTTTGTTTTTTAACACCCTTCCTCATATGCCTTTTGCCTTTGATTGATTTTTCTTCATAACTACTCGGGGCTCCAGGGGATGAGAGCATGTTGTGTGATACATAGCAGTGGGTACCCCCTAAAGGTGGGGTAGTTCATTACCCATCAGGGGTTGGCACAATCCTGAGTTCCTTAATGACGGAGGGGGCTCATTTAGGGCCCATAAGAACCAGGGTGATGGCCATGGATAAGAGGTAGAGCTCATGTTTGGCTTTTGCTCACGTGCTTAATTTGTATGTCCCAACCATCTTTTGCATTTTGTGGTACATTTCTTTTTGAGAGTGTCCAAACTATGCTTTTTCTTTTCTTTTTAGTTGCATCAACCTTCGGGCATTTTCCCAGGCTCGACCCAAGGTCTGGACGAGGGGAGGCTAACCCTATGTGGACCCAGATGGGAAAAGGGATGAATGGGGCCTAAATGAGTGGAAGAGAGTGGTATATATGGTGTCGGGGAGTGGTACCACGTGTTGTTTCTCTACGATCTTGGGTGGTACTTAGGGACTTCAGCCCACTATGGTCTTCCTGCACTGCTCCAATGAAGACTAACGTAGGGAACGTAGGGCTGCCACCTATCACTGCAAGATGTCCATCTCTCACAACGAACACGGGCTAAAAGTCCTTCAACTGCTCCTCTGGTTCGTCAACCCTTGAGCTCAACAACTGACACTCTAGCAACTACTTTTGTCCATCAAAGTGTTGCACACCGGGCTCCAACTTAGGCACTATCACGTTGTCCTCCAGCAGACCATGAATGCCAAATCACTTTCCACACATTGTCCACTCTCACGCTGCCCTCCAACATACCACGAGTGACCAATCCTTGCTATAGCATCTACTCCTAGTTAGGGCATCCAACCACCTAGGAAACCCTTCCACATGACTGCTAACAAACTTCCAAACTGTCCTCTCCTAGGACCAATGTTACGAAAATCGTGATCGGGATTAAATCGGCGAGGGGGAAAAATCATAAAAATCAGGGAAAAATCAGTAAAAATCAAGAAAAAATCGTAAAATACAAAAATATTCATTTTTTTCAATATTTTTAATATCTAAAACATCTACAACATAAATAAATACATTGACACATAAATATGATAAAAGAACTAATATATAAGATGTGTAATATCATTTCTAGTGCTACATCACACATAACAGTGAATCATGTACTGTATAGTAAGTCCTGACTGTTGAGTCCCAACTCAACCTCAAAATATCAACAAAAAAATAATAATGTATCTCATATCATGAGTCATAATGTCATATACAATGAAATGAACCAAATAACTAATACTGCTGATTTCCTTTGCCCCACTTGCGAGAAAATGCAATAGCTTTCCCTTTCCCTCTAGATGTAAATGCCGGTGGAGTTGGTAGTGGACTTTGCTGTGCTCTAGAAGCTAAAGAACTAGGAGCTACAGGAGGTAGACCACGTCTTCTACTGGTGGCAGGGGTAGCCTGGGTAGGTGGTGTCACCTCCTCCTCCTCCTCCTCCCCCTCTACGCCTTCCACTACCTCCTACTCTAACCAGTCATCGACAGACTCCATGAAAGGCCTCTCGGCCTCAACCCTCGATGCAGCAGTGGTGTCAATCCCATCCAATGAGATGGCTTCCATATCATGTATTCTTTCAAGTTGCCTCACCCACAATCAAAGATTGTAGTAGATGTAGACCATGTCATTAAGTTGCTGGGACTCCAATTTGTACAAAGATCATAAAATAATAATTATAAAAAAATATTATTTAATGAATTCAAAAACTTAATTGGAAATTTGGAATATTTTAAGTTTTAAGTTTAACTTGTTGCGCTTCTTGCTGTGTATTTTTTCAAATACAATCCAGTTGTGCTCAGATCTTGAGGAGCTACATGTTTGGCTGAGGATTCATATGGCAAGCTTTTGCAGATGGGGTACTCTGGCACCATAGTGAGTCCACCATGCATCTACAACAAAATTAAAAATAAGATAAACATAAGAAAAAAATGAAATTTGAAAGTTGAAGCAAAGTATGAAGTTATGAACTTGAAGAGACAATGAAATTTGAAACAAACTAAAAAATACTTGGCATTTTAGTCTTTCTATCAACCACAACCATCTCAAAGCTAAATGTGCCACCTACCATCCTGTATATCTCCATTTCTTTGGAGATTTCTGCACGTTCTGCTGGAGATCGCACCATCTTCTAAACACAGGTTAAGAATTCATCCATGATCTCAACATCAAATAAGAATGCACATGGGTAAGAAAATGCGGGGTTCAGGTAGATCCCTGCAGCATGAATGGGACGATGGAGTGTGTTGTTCCATCATTCATCAATCACTTCCCATAGGAGGAGTTGTTTCTGAAACCCCTCATCTCCCTTATCATCATAGTAGGCTCGAATGGCTTTTTTGGCCCTATCCATGGCTTTATACAAATAGTCCATTGTGGGCTTCTCACCATCAACTAATCGAAGAACCTTTACCAAAGGTTCAGTAACGGTGCACACCTCCTGCACTCCCACCTAGAAGTTTTCTTGGTATGAAACTAATCAGCATATGGCCTCTCTCTTTGGTTTGTGGCTAATTGTCAAAGCACACCACTCCTCTGAAAGAAACATTCTCTTCACATCCCACATAGAATTCAAAAGGGATTGAAGAGATATGAAACTAGTGGCAAATCGTGTAATGGTGGGGCGCACCAACTCTTTGTTGTTGGTGAATTTTCTCATCAAGCTAAGCATAGATGCATGATTATATACAAATTTTGTAATGCTTTTTAATGAGTCAACAATATCTTTAACAAATGAAATTTTCCCTATGTCCTCCAACATCAAATCAATACAATGTGCAACACGAGGTGTCCAAAATAAAGTAGGAAGCCTCTCCATAAGCATCTTGCCAGCAGCAACATAATTTGCAGCATTGTCTGTTATGACTTGAACAACATGTTTTGCACCCACCTCCAAAATAAACACATCCAACAAATCATATAATAATTTTGCATCTTTGATATGTGAAGATGCATCAACAGAGTTTATAAACATTGTACCCGTGAGACAACTAACCAAGAAGTTTATAAGGGTTTTCCCCTTTTGGTTGGTCCAACCATTTGACATCACAGTGCATCCTGTTCATGCCCATGATGCCCTAAACTCCTCCAATCTTTTGGTGCAGTCAACCTTTTCATCTTGAAGAATGCGGCCTCTAAAGTCATCATAAGAAGGGATTTTGTACCCTGTGCAAACAATTGCAATAACATCAACAACAGGCTGGAAAAATGGATTATTCTTTGCAACACTGAAAGGAATATCACTCCAAAGAAGAAACTTGCCCAACAACTTGTCAGCTTGTTCTTTCTCATTTTTTTAAGCATTGAAGTAATAGATGGTTGTGAACCAGGCGTGGTTCTAGGAATAAAAAATGATGAGGTAGCTATAGGATTGGTTGTAGACATTGATGCTGAAGTAGAACCAGTGCCACTTCCATATTCACCTCCTACACTCTCCCTGCTAGTTTCTTCTTTAGATCTGCTTTGGTCACTTTGTTTTGCTCTAATTCTTCCAATGTTCTCATGGCTCTTCAGATGATTTCCGCATTTGTATTAGTGCAAGGCCCTACATCACATCCAGGGATTTGTGCAAGGTGATACTTCAATCTATAAACTCCCCCTGACATATGCTGCCCACACAACTTGCAAGACAAGTTCATTCGATCAAACCCTCCATCAGGGTCACCAAATTCCCACAGAGGGTCCAATTTCTTTGGCATGTTTGTAACTTGGTTGAACTCTTGAGTTTTAATGTAAGATGAAGTTTGAAGTTGAACCTTTGGCACAATAAGAATTGCAAGTTAAAAATAAAACATAAAATTACATAAATGACACAACACATTGAATTTTTGACCAAAAAAAACCTCAACTCAATTTAACAATAATAGAAAAATGCACATTCAAACCCAATAAAAAATGATGCAAAAAATTAAACTAATAAATCTAACAATCAAGTTTTTGCTTTTTTGACCAAAATCAACCCTTTCCACTCTATGCAAAAAAAAAAAAAAAAAAAAAAACCATCAAATCCACTAAAAAATCATTGATAATCAATGGGTTATAGAAACCCATGCAAAAATAAGAAAAAAACGAAAACAAAATCGCCAAATTTGGTGCCCATACCTGGAAACGACGGTTTGCCGAAGAAATTTGGTCTAAACACGAAGTTCTCTTCTTTGGGATGCTAAAATCTCCCATTTTTCTTCTCCTCTGCCCTAGTAGATGCCTTCCGCTCCTCCTTAGCTCTCAAACAAGTTCGCTGTCTGCCAAAAATGAGAAATAAAACTCATAAATTTGCTTATAAAACGCGATGTCTCGTTGCCCCGCGACTTTTTCTGGTCGAATCATGATTTTTTGGAAAAAAAAGAACTTTATAAAGATCGCGCAATAATATCGCCTGAGCCAAAAAACCAAAAATCGCGATGATATTGTGATTTTCACAACACTGCCTAGGACATCATTCACTACCAATAATTCAACCTTAACACATCAATACAATACATGTAGAGCCTTGCTTAACTTTTGCGTCACCTTGGTGCAGTATGCTACATGCTCAGCCTTCACTCACGTTCCCTGCACCCACGTTCCTGCCCTCACACGTTCTTGCACTCGTGTTCTTGAATCGCGTTCCTGCACTCGCGTGTTCTTGCACTCAAACGTTCCTACACTCCCATGTCCCTGCACTCCCGCGTCCCTGCACTCACGTTCCTGCACTTGCACTCGCGCGTTCCTACACTCGCATTCCTACACTCGAGCTGCCTTTCTTGATGTGAGGACTATGAAAGATGCTTTTTGGATGTGTCAAATAACTCCAAGCTCAACTCTTATCTATATTCAACAAGAAGTCTCCAACGAATTTTTCAAGAGGGCTAAACTAGCCCTAGCCGTCATGCTTCCTGTTGTTGCACAGATTGTCTGGGCAGCGCGACAACGCTCAGACCGGGGGCTGTCACCCTGATCCCCGATCTCTCCGTTTAAGCCGTCTCCCGAGGCTAAGGGGGGTAGACCCTATGGGATGAAGGAAGACCAACTATGGACCAGTTGGGTTGGGAGACACAACAAGGCAATACCAGTACTTGATTGATTTTAGGAATTAATGTACCAGTGCCTTATGGAGTTAATGATTAAATGATTATTTATTAAATGTTGTAGAAATATGAACCTTGTAAAACAATCATTTATCATCGAATATCCCAAGTGATATAAACTATTTAACAAACTCAACGCTTTAATAATGATCCAGCAATTAAATTTCTAAAGATTGAATGCATTAAACAACCATACAATTTAAATGCTAACTAGTTTCGAATGGTTAATCTCCAGATAAACATTTAAGTGCATTTAACTATAGAGAATGACAAATGTTAATCCCACAACGGAAAGAAAAAGACATTAAAATGAATTGTCAATTTTTAATTAGTCTTTTTCAAAATTTTTAATTTTTATATATTTATAAAAAACAAAATTTAAATCTAAGTTAAAGTCTAATCTAAAACCTAAAAGGGACCCTTTTTAACTTTTTTATTTTTATGAAACAAAACTAAACTAAAAAAATGTCTAATTCTAAAATCAAACTCTAAGCTAAACTATGACCAAAATCAAAATCTAAATATATAACAAAATGAAAATCTAAAAAAATGAAGCAAACTAAACTTTATTTTTTATTTCTTTATTATATCAAAATAAACAAAAGCATCTAAACTAAAAATGAAACTAAAACTAAAACTAAAACTAAAACTAAAACCTAAAATACCACTTATGCTAAACCTCTACTCATACGACTTACAAAAAAAAATCGAATTTTTATTTATTTTTGCTGTTGTGTTATCAATGTGTGTAGGCGTAAGGGAATCCGACAACGTAAAGGAGCAAGGAGTCTGGACGTGGGCAGGGTAAGGGATATGATTGCGTAGGAAGAAGAATACGCAGGTGGATCGAACTGTGGAGAGGCAGCTCACGTGGAGGAGGTAGCACGCAAATGGACAATGCATTGACAACGGAAATGAAAGAAGAAGGTAGAGGGATGCGTGGACAAGACGGCGGTAAGTCGAGGGAGGATTTGCAGATTTGACTGCGTGAGGACTCTACTGCAGGTCGAGGATGGGAGAAATACACTGAGACTGACAGCGGGGGGAAGGGAATGCTGAGCAACGTAAGGAAGGATGAGGAATGGGCAGCGTAGGTAGAGAAAATGTGTGAAGGCTGGACACACAGGGAGAATGGCAGCTCGATGGTGGAGGGTTTTGTTAGAGTCGGTCTAGTAGCCCTCCATCAGCGATCAAAGCTCTTTGCATTTGCATAAGTAGGTGTCTCAGCAGTGTCTTGCATTCCATTAGGCATGCCATAACCTTGATGGAGGAGCTGGTGTCTTTATTCCCCTCTTGGCACTGCTGGATCAAGTTGTTTCAGTCATTAAACTTTTTCAAGGTTATTTGTCTTGTCTTGAGGTCAAAATTTCTGGGTCTAGGGTTTAGGTCAAATTTATCTTCAAGGTCACGTCTCTGAAGGTCAATAAGTGCCCAGCAAGCCAGAGGGATGATTTTCAAAGTATTTCTTCGAAAGATTCTATCTTGTGCAGCTAATTTTCACCTTGGATTTAAAAACCTTGTTTTTAAAGCCAAGGTCATTTCACAAAATTTTGTAAAACTTGTAAAAATTCAAAATGATTCAAAGGACAGCATACAACCCTGGCTCCCTTGCCAAGACCCCTCAGAAGCTATCCCTGCAAAAAAAAAAAATTATCAAGGAAAACATCAAATCAATCAATTTCAGGACAAAAGGAAACCAAAAAGACAACAGCATTCAAAGTTTAAAAAGTGTCATGGAAAAACATTAGAAAGTGGGTTGTGACATGAAATTTATTCAAAGCAAGGCTATAAAGGCTCTATTTCCCTCCATCAAGCTCCATTGTGCATCCAAGTGATAGAGAAATCAGTTGCAAGAGCGTTTGAGTGAATTCGGTGAGTTTGGGAGGCGCGCGACCCGTCAGGCCACCTCTGCCAGTGTTAATTCTCAATGGGCGCGACCCGTCAAGCGCGCGCGACCTGTTGGGTGAGGCGCGCGACCTATCAGCATTCCCTCTACACAAAACCGCCAGCAAGCTGCCAAGGAACCACAAGTTACTAAATTTTGCAAGGTAGGCCCTCAATCATGAAAAATTATTGCTTGCTACAGTTCAAGAAGATCATGATTGTATTTTTAAAGGTCTTCATTTGCAAGTAAAAGTCTCCATTGTGCTTTTGGGCTTGAAGTTGTCAAAATTGCTAGGGTTTATTATGCTGTTTTGAGGTATCCCTTTTCTTTCCTATTGTCCACCTCCCATTACATATTCCTTATCATTTTATTTAAACTTCCCTTCCAAATTTGCTAAGAGCCTAAAACCCTATCCCTCTCCCCAAGAAATCAAAAAATTAAAATCCTAACCCTACCTTCCCATAACATCCTTGTAAGTAAAATTGTATAATGATGTATATGCAATGATTTTTCCCCTAAAACTCCCTGTTTCATTATTATTCCCAATTTCCCTTTAAAGTATCCCTTCCCTAACATTTCCCTGGTGCTTCTTGTCCCTTTAAAACAACATTTTAATCAACAGTTTTCAAAGCAGAAACAGCAGTACATTTCAGCCACTTTGCTCCTAAAACAATGTCAAAAACCGAAACCAATTATGAGCAAAGTGATGACCATGAGTCAGCTTCAGAGTTTGAGGTACAGAGGAGACCTCACAAAGGTGGAAAGAGCGGTCATCATAGGAGAGAGGAGCCCACCTCTTTGACTGATTTGCAGGCTTGTCCAATTGCAGTCTCATGTTTTCGTTATATGTCTTGTTATGAGTTTTGCGAGAGGATCTCTCAGATTCAGCATCACAGGGAGTTGGCTCGCTTGTTTGTTTTGCATTTGCATGATGGGCATGTGAACCTTGCAGGGGTGGATTTTACATTGACACCTGAGATGATTGCTCAAGCAACAGGGATACCAAATGTTGGAGAAGTGTGGAATAAGCGCAAAATGTTGGACAGTTTTCAGTTCGAGCCTTACATTAAACCTGCATTTATGAGACTCATGACGGGTGTATTTCCTTTCAGATTTTTGAGGAATGAGTATGCTCCTATGATGAGGCTTATCATGCGCTATTTCACCTGTGAGGGCAGATTTTCACGTGTGTATTCATACCATATTCGCTTGTTGATGCATTTCACACGAGTCCGGATGATGAACATTCCTGTTTTCTTCTGTCAGAATATTGAGAGGATGGTGCCCTTGATGCAGAGGAAGAGCCCAGCACAACAATATAGGAGCCTCTATCATTATGGTTTGATTCAGCTTGTGGTCATACATCAGTTGGCACAGCAGGGCATCCCATGGGAAGAGTTTATCTCTCATGAGTTTTTCACAGCACCACTACCACATCCTGAGATTGTTCATGAGGAGGGAGGACCATCATAGCAGCATGATATCCATGAGACTAGACATGTCAGCTCTCCTCCATTGGTCACTTATCAGAGAGGCCACAGGGCCTTATTTGCAGCAGCTCGGCGAGTATTTTCTCCACACCAGGTGGAAGGGGTCTCGCCTTCTTCATCAGCACCACGAGTGTTATCTCCACATCAGGTGGAAGGGGCCTCGTCTCCGACAGCAGCACAGGTATCAGAGAGGGGCAAACAGCCCAGGATTGATGAGGGGCCATCAGGTGTTCCAGACATAGAGGTGGTAGACCTTGATATTAGTTCTCCTAGCCTAGAGTCAAAGGAGATCATTCAGCACCTAAGAGCTGAAAATGATTCATTGCAGCGAAGATTGGAAGGGGCACAATGGACGATCACCTATTTAGAGCAGCGCAACAAGCAGTTGGAGGATGAGCACAATCTTGATGAGTTGCGGAGCATTCATGTGGATCGCAACTTGGCTCGAAAGAGACCCGGCGATTTGGTACTTGTTGAGCGAGAGGCTATGCTTCTCAAGGTCAATGCTCATTTGGAGAGGTTGCTGGCCAAGGCCAACCAAGATAAGGACTTGCTCAGGAATATGAAAAATCATTATTGGGTGCGGATGCATGTATGCAAGGCGAAAATGAAAGTGCTCCAAAGGAAGTTGGCAAAAGCACAAAAACGAAGGAAAAGGCCCGACCCCCTCCACATCTTGGCTGAGGCTTCTTTGAAGGAGCATGGTACTAGATAACTCAACTCCAGCATAAATTCCAAAATTTTTTGAGTATTTTTGGTCATTTTTGATTTTTTTTTGGGCAAAAAACATGTTTTCCTCCCTGGCGGCGCGCGACCCTTTCGATTGGCAACTCCATTTTGGAAAAACTCAGCATTTCTGGATTTTTCATGAAAAGTTACACTTGCTCAGCCATTACTAAGAAATTTCACCAAGTTTTGGGCCTCCAGAAAGTCAAAAAACAAGCAAAAAATGACTTTCTGCCACATTTTTGACACACAGGGAGCAGTCTTGGGAGATTGCAATTTTGGAGGGGCAAATGACAACCAAATTCAGAAATTCCACTTGGGTTGGAAAGTAGACATCCAGACCTTTCCAACAAGCCCACTTTTGCCTCATTTGGACACCTGCAAGTGCCTCAAAAGTGCCTCCAAAGGCGCGCGACCCGTCTAGGAAATGCGCGCGACCCATCAGGCAATTTTCACAATTTTTCACTTACAGCTCATGGATTCGCCCAGCTTTTACTAGTTTTGACTTTTGATGGGATTTTTCACCCTCTTTGATGTAATTTATGTATTTTCATGTTGATATGACACTTATTTACCTTCTCTAGAAGATTCATTCATGAAATAGCATGCATTTAATGAATGAATTGGTTTCCTAGCTTATAGAGGCAAGTTGTTTTGATTGCCTAGTTTTCAGTGCTTAGTTTAGAATTGGTTGAAACAGCTCCTAGAAGGATGAGCTCGACCCCTAGAGGCAGGGAAAGATGTTAGATGGCCTATATTATGTACTTTCTTGCTCATTTTCATGGTTGGACTCTTGAGGGAGAAACTCTTATTGTATTATTCACTGTATCTCTGCAATTTTTGGCAAAGGAAGACCAGAGTTTTGCAGTCCTTTTTGGGATTCTTGTGGTCACATGTATTGATGGTGTGTTTCTCTTTGTACTTGTAAGTGTGTTATGTGAATCATTTCCTTACTTTTCCTTCTGCAAATTAGGCAAATGAAGTGTTAAAGTAGAACTCATGACTGTCATGCTCTGCTTTTAAGTTTGCTTAATATCAATGTTTTCAACTGTTTAAGGGGAATTCAAGGTTATTGCTTGCTCTCCTTAACTCCTCATCGGTCATTCTCATCCATCCATCTCTATCAAAGGCATCAATACTGTTTCCTACCTCGCCCCAAAGAACCCCTGCGAAAACTGTGTCCAATCCCCGCACCCGAAATTGCCATTCCCCAATTTTCCACCAAAACTTTAAAAATCCCAAATTTAAACCTCTTGATCAGTTTACTAGCCTAAAATCAGTGTTTTCCTATTGGTCATCTCGCCCATTGAAGATCTTTACTGAGATAGACCGGAGAGAGCCCTCTCCTGCCCCGTAGGGCTAGCTACGAGGCTAAGTGGTTTGATGTTGCCTTGAAGTTTACCTTTCTCAGCCTGAGGTGAAATTTCAAGTGCTAACAGGTTCGACGCAGGATCAGCAGGTTTTGGCAACGCAACGAGGAGAACGAGCCAAATAATTGGAGCTGCTTATGGATATGGATTGCTGCGGGTAGATGAAGGAGTCACGTGGAGAGGTGAATACGCAAGTCTTGTGCAGGTTGAGGGGAGCAACGATGACTTGCGTGGAGAGGTGAATACGCAAGTCTTGTGCAGGTTGAAGGGAGCAGCAATGACTGCGGCCTCTAAAAAAAATTTCAAAATTTTTCTGCAGCAGTAAAACCCCAGGCAGCAGTGAAAATTGAAAACGCAGGTAGCAGACCCGTAGTCCAGAAAATTGATTGAAATTTTAAATCCTTCCTGCTCCAGATTGCCTGATAGAAACCCTGAAAAATTCTCAAAACCTGTACCTGCAACCTGAAAACAATGAAAACAAACAGCCAAAACCTGAAAATGCAAAAAATAAAAAAAACCCTAAGAACCAGCTAAATAATTACAGTGATTACAAATTAAAGGCTCTAAATAGCCGGATTTGCCATTATGCCACAAAAATATAGAATTTCAAACTTAATGTGAGGTGCTTCAGAAAACCCTTCATGTATCTGCAATAAAAGTTCTAATGATAAGCCCGAGATTAAAACTGGCTGGGCTTTTCCAAAAAACGCAATCCGGGAGTTGGCTGGTTCAGCCGAGAACTTCCCCTAACGCTCGGTAATCTAAAAAAAGGATTTCCTGCATAGCTTAAATCAACCATTAACATAGAGGGAGAAAACAATAGTGAAATTCAGATCAAATGGAGATACCTGCCATTATATTCAAAAATTAAACTATCATTCAAACCCCAGAGATTAGACAAGATACCTGTGGTTAAATCAATCTTCATCAAGCTATCATCAATGGCTGAAAATAAAATTATACAGAAAAATAAAACATCTTACAGCATTTCCAGAAGAGTAACACCAGCAAGATTTTCAACCCCAAAGTCTTTCTTTATTGCACGAAAAATGACTACAAGAGAGCTTTCTTTAGCCCCAGACTATCAGATCAAATGATCTCAAATGACCCCTGACACCCTATTTAAAGGAAAATTTCCCAATGGCTAGTTCGAGTGATCCATGTCAGAATGATCTCAACCCTCAATGAGGATCAAAATCTCTTTTAATCTCATCTATCAAAATTTTAAATGCATTTTAATATATTAAAAAATTAAAATCTTGCATTTATTTCCTCAAAATTGATTTATTATTATTTTATTATTTTATTTTATTTTTCATTTTTTTTATTTGTCTTTTTAATTTATATTTAAATTTATTTTTAAGTTTTTAATTTTATTATTATTATTTTATTATTTATATCTTTTATTATTTTTATTGGACCCTCGAACTTAGCCTTTGGAAAAATCACCTAGGACCTAGGACTTATGAGGGGATAAAATATTTTCTAACCCTCAAGACACTTTACATCATGAATTTTACAATTTTATATCTCAAGGGGGAAAACCCCTTTGACATAGACCCTCATAGACCACCCAGTTTTGCGACACAAATATAATCTAGCAGATCAAGCAATTTGTAATAACCTAACCAAATAGTTAGAATTATTTCCAAATCACTTTTACTTAAACTCGACCTAGCACACTAGGATTCCTCTAAGATTCTAATGACAAAATCCATTCCAGCTTTGGGGTTAGGCTGAAGGAAAACTCTGTCGATTATGGATCGGTGAGACAAAAAACCTTCCGGAACGTAGATTATCAATAGAAAATTAGGTTTGCCTAGGCAATTTACACACATGACTCAGATTTGCTAAGATTATTTACAATTTACACATGCAGACTGGGTTTACAACATAACATGATTGGGTTGATGATGATAGTCGAATGGCACGGACACGTCGATCAAGCGTTATCCCTTTTGCCAAAAAGGGGGTATGGGTCGTTGACATGTAGTGGTCAACACTTCCCTTGACAAATTAGCCCACGCATAACTTCAAAAACTCACAACTCAACAACGAAAACTCGGAATTAGATGATTCTCGATGCATTGGATTTGTCTCGTCATCTACTATCATCCTCATACATCACATATCGTAATATCGTCACAATTTCGGCCCAAATACCGATGGGTGCAAAACCCCAGGCTTGGGAATCAAGCCCACAAGGCCACTTGTGGAGCCCCTTCCTCCAAACCCTTGATCCTCAAGGCTTGGAGTACCTCCCAAGCTACAAAGATCAACACCAAGCAACCACAATTGGGGTTTCCCATGTAGTGCCAACCCATAAGCTAATGGTCAGTAAAGAAGATCCCACGAGACTAGGATAGAAGGCTAACCACAGGATCGAGGAGTGGAGACAAGAGTACAAACTTAGCCCACTCTTTTCGCCGAATCCCCCCATCAATCCATGCCCCAAAGGATAACATTTAAATTAGTCTCGCTCTCAACTAGATTAGAGAGTGCTTCTTTGTAACCAGTAAAATGTTTGGAAGCACCACTATCAACTAACTAGCTATTAAATGAATCTGCAGAAGAAATGGAAAGAGAAGAAACAAAAAAATATTTTGACTGGGTTTCCACTACAATATTTTTATACCTTGGATTTTTTTTTTTTAGTTTCTAAAGATGACCTTTTCTTTGATTTTAAGAAGTGTTTTTTCTATAATCAAATTTGTTTTTGAATCTAGGTGCTCTTCTTTTTTCTCTACAATCACAAGTAAAGTGACTATGCTTTTGATAGTTAAAGCATCTAACTTTTGACATGTCTAGATTCCCTTTAAATGAATCATTTGATTTGAAAGAAGATTTCTTCAAAGAATGATGAGAGCCTTTATTACCTTTCTTTTTCTTGTCATAGGCTAAAAATGTAGTACGTTCTTTTTCTTCATGATGCGAAATTTTCCCTTTGGAGATCATTCTGGCCTCCTTTTGAATAGACTTTCCTAGGAGCTCATCAAATGTGAGAATAATGTTGATATTGCTAATGGTGGTGATAAAAGTCTCCCAAATAGGAGAAAGACCTCCCAGTGCAGTGAACACCATTTGTTTGTCGGGTACAACTTCACCAACTGTTCATAGTTGATTCCTGATTTTGGTCATTCTCCGGAAGTATGCTTGAACCGTCTCTCCTTTGTTCATCTTGATGTCCTTTAGCTGATTATTCAAGGCAATAATCTAGTTCAAGTTGTTGATTTTTGTAGCATCAAATGTGATTTTGCCTCGAGATTCTGCAGAGAGACTAAGACACATGCATTCTCCAAAACCCAGAAATCATTTTTGGAAATTCCACCTACAGATGATTTAATTAAAATAATTACTTTTTTTTAATGGTTCCCTAAGTCTAAACTTAGGAAGTCTAGTTAATTAAAGGGTATTAATTAAATCAGGTGTGAATCTTCTAGAAGAAGACAAGGATCAACTCCAAGTTATTCTTAGCCATCAATTATGTTTTAATCTTGGCCGTTGGTGCTCCAACGAGAGATTATTAGGTGTTCGATGTGGTTGGAGAAAGACACTTGTGCAATTCGATTTTGCTAGAGAATCGATTTCTTGAGTAGCAACAATGAGTTGCCGGAAGTGATTCAGTAAAGTCGAAGCAGTGAGAGAGGGGCAGGGATAGTAGACGAAGGAAGTTTTCTAGATCCGGCGAGTGCAAGGAAGAGAAGGCAGAGAGCAGTCTAGTGAGGCAGCGCAGAGCTATAGAGGGAGTTTGAATTCCAGCTGGGAGAGATGAGATTCAGTGCCAGAAGTCGGGGTGTGAGACCGGAGGGCAAGGAGGTCGAATTTCCAGATAGCAGGAGGTCAACAGAGGGATTGACGCAGAGCCCAGCCAGTGTGACGTAGATTTGCATGGGGTTGACGCAGAAGTTGCACAAAGGCAGCGTGGGGCCAATCAACAAGTCCCTGATCAGAGTCGGATCCCCTGGATCAGTGTGAGATTCTTCTCACTGACTTTCTGCCAATATTTCTCTGTATTGGATAGTTAGTCTGAGCATCCAACGATTTGTACTCAAATTACTACTGCATAATAATAAAAACCCTCTGCAGCTCTTATTGCTATGTGTTAGATGAGAAGTGCACCAAATTGGATCAGATTGCAGAGAAGGGGTTCTTTGTTGGGTATAAGGAAACCTCCAAGGCATACAGGATTTGCATCCTTATCAATAGGAAGATTGTAGTGAGGCCATAGTTTTAAAACTCCACTCGGATTTAGAATCGGCTAAGGGTCGACTCCGACTTCGACTTCGACTCAGTATCGACTCAACCTAGTTGATTTCAATGACTCGGTCTTTGTAAAAAATACATTAAATATTTATTTTTTATAAAAAAACATATTTTTAAAGATTTTCATTCATGCTTCCAAACTCAAATCAATTAGAATATAGAGAGAAGACAACATATGATCAAAGTATGCTCATGGATATATCTATTATATCAAAATGGTACCCAGTGCACTGTCCAATACATGTAATATATAGAGATCAGAACTAATACACATAACCAAGGAGGCTCTAAATGCCCTCTACAACAAAACATCACTAGTCACTACTGCTAAAAAAGACAACATCATCTGGCTCAGACTTTGAATCAGAGTCAGAAGAGGAAACTCATGGATCCATCTCTTCATCAACATCTCCAACTGCAATTGTAGAAGTAGTAGAACTAGCAACAATTGCACGCTGAGATAGACGGGCTTTGCGCTTGCATTGTGGATGAGTAGAGGAAGTGTCTGCAACTGGAGGACTTGGGGTTGGGCCTAGTACTATTGGATCTGCATTTAACTGAACGTTTTGTTGTAATGCCTCCATCTCTAAATCCAAATCAAGACCAATATCCTCACTAGGGTCAAACTCTGCTGGTTGACTCTCCATTACCCATTCTGATGATGGATCAATATCTTCCAACACAATGGGATCTACATCAGGTCTTTTGTTCAACAATTGGTTGCATCTTAGCCAGAGATTGTATTGGAAATAGATTAGATCATTTAACCGTTTTTGTTCCAAACGGTTTCTCTTATTTGTGTGAATACTCTCAAAGACAGAGCAATTGCACTCACACCCAGAAGCATTGCAAGTTTGACTCAAAATATGGATTGCAAACTTCTACAATTGAGGACAATGGCTACCAAATGCCTCTCACCATTGTGATGCAAAAATAATAGTTGTATAATGAGTTAGCTCAACAAATTTTATCCAACTTTCAAATTATAAACAATTTAACAAAATAAGAATTTGAAAATTGAAATTGTTTACCTGGCTCATCGGCTTCCCTTGCAATCCTTGCTAGGTTCTTGCCAAAGGTATGTTGTTGTAGCATTAGATGTGTTCTAGCTTCGAGATTTTGTAGACAGGCTAAGACACATGCATTCTCCGAGACCCATAAATCGTTTGGGAAAATTTAACCTAGAGATGGTTTAATTAAAATAATTAATTAATTAATTTTTAATGTATTTCTAAGTCTAAACTTAGGAAATGTGATGAATTAAAGAGTATTAATTAAATATGGTCCGAATCTTCTAGAAGAAGACAAGGATCAACTCCCAGTTAATCTTAGCCCTTGATTATGTTTTAATCTTGGTCGTTGGTGCTCCAACGAGAGATTATAAGGAGCTTGATGGGCACTTGGAGAACACACCGAGATAGTGAGATCTAGAGATCGAATTCTCAAGAGTAGCAACGCTGAGTTGCCGGAGAGAGATCAAGTGATCTTCTTGTAGTGAGGGGCAAGGATAGTAGACCAGAGGGGATTTTTCCAGTCCCGGTGAGTGCAAGGAAGAGAAGGCATCGAGAGGTCTAGAGAGGCAGCGCAGTGCCACACAGAGGCAATGCAGTGCTTCAGAGGGAGTCCGCAATTTTTCTAGGGAGCAGTGGAGATCCTGTGCCTGAAGCAGGGGTGTAAGTCCAGAAGGCCAGGGAGTCGAGTTTCCAGTGGGTAGAAGATCAGAAGGAAGGGTGACATAGTCCTTTGAGTTGTGACACATTGATTGCGTGAGCCCACGCAGAGATAGCGTAGGGCAGCTCATCTAGAGCCCGGATCAATGTCGGATCTCCAGTGACAGTGTGAGATATTTTCTCACTACCTCTTTGCTAGTTTATTTTCTGTATCAGATAGCCAGTTTGGGCATCCAATGATTTGTACTCAGATTAATATTTTATAAAAATAAAACCCTCAGTTGTTGCATCAATTTTCCCAAGTTGGGTTTTTATGGGACATTGGTCCAAAAACAACGGTGTAATTGTGTGTTTTTATTTCTCTCCTGTGCAGTATTTTGTTTCCGTAGTATTTTATATTGTGAAGGTTGCACTAGATTTTATTTTGATGTTTATTGTGTAACACTGTAGATAACTTGATTCAGAAATTAACAAGTAAGAGAAATTTAATCAGTTGTTGTAGTAGGAATTCGGGTCACCGAATTTTCACATGGTATTAGAGCATAGATCGTAAGTCGTAGAGCTTAGCGCAGAAGGAAGGAGGTAGTTCGAATTTCTGCGTAGGCAACAAATCGAAACCCTCAAGGGCAACGTATTTCCTTGGCCAGAAGGGTTAGTTTTTTATGGGAATTTTACTTCTCTGAGTGAGTCGACAAAGAATAAAATTTTCTAGATTGAAGAGTACCAAAGGAAGATGGAGTAGCAGCAGTTTCCTTGCAGAGCAGATCTTCAGCTGGGATACAGATTTTGCATCAGTTTGCTAGTGAAAATAATGTCAGGAGGAAGGAAGAGCACACACTGAGGGAATTCTTTCCTCAAGGGACTTCTAGCCAAGAAGTTCGAATTTTCCTAGCAGAGCAACAGTCGCTGTGTGCAGGATTTCTCAGTCCAGAAGGGAGTGCAAATATTTGGGCAGCAGCTGCACAAAGGAGAAGAGGAGGAGTTCGACTTTTTCAGAGAGATGGCATCAGCTGAGTTGAGAGATCGAGATCGTTTGGACGGATCCTCCAGCTATGTGATCTAGAAGGCTAGAATTTCCTGCTTTCTAGCTACGCTGTATGAAGGGTCTTCCGAGCAGCAGAAGATGAATCTTGAAGAGAAGCTAAGATGCACAAGGATGCATAAGGGGGAACGTATAGACCCCTTCCTTACTAGGCTTCAGGATGTCCGGGATCAACATTCTTCAGTAGGAACAATGACCCAGCCTACAGAGTTTGTACGATTAGCTCAGAAGAACGTTTTCGAAGAATGGCAAGTTTTCGTCCAGAGTATCGTGGGTAGAGAAAAACTGCCGGTTTTGGAACATGTGTTGGTTGATCTGCAGCAAAAGGAGATGAGGCGAGATTTGGTGAAGAGCACCATCAGTGGTGCTAGCAGCAACAGTGGGACGAAGCAAGTAAAGGAGGAGGAAGACGTGGCCCTCGCATCTAAGGGGCAGCAGGAGTAGCGCAGAAGGAAGAAGGACATTTCCAAGATCAAGTGCTTCAGGTGTGGTGAGCTTGGCCACTACAACACTCAGTGTCCTCTCAGAAAGAAGGAGAAAGAGGAGAAGCATGATCAACAGGTTGCATTGGCTTAGATCGACAGGTTGTCCTCCAGATTGGAGGAAGAGTTTGCCATGATCACCGAGTTACCTTTGGGGGTGAGTTGGGGTGATTTAGAGTTGTAGCCCTAGAAAGCTACAGGATGGGCAAGATTCTTGAGGAGGTCTGCCTCAAAGAAAAGAACAACTCGATCCGATCCCTCATCCTCAATGTTTAGAAGATGATCTCGATGAACAATCGTTGAATACACATGAGAAATAGGCAAACTTGTATTCTGCTTTCTTTGAAGAAGAACATGAAAATATGGCTCACTAGGAGACGAGTCATGATAGAGAAGCAACAACAAATGAGGAGGATATAGATTATTATTGTAAACAGTATGCAGATTTCATGCAAGGACAACTACACCAAAGGTATGATCTAAGATTTTCAAGAAAGAGGTTGAGGGAACCAAAACAATAAGAGGGAATTGCTCCCCAAGATATTCCCTCAGTACCAGATAAAGGGAAAGGTAAGTTGAATCTTGACTCTTCCAAGATAAAAGTCTCCTCAAATAAGGAAAACAATAGTTCCGAGGGACACACAAAAAAGGAGGCACCTGTTCTGCTAAAAACTGCCAGTGGTAAGGAAGGAGAAGTAGAGCCAGGAGGTATAGAAAAAGTCCAACCTACATTCAATCTTCAGAAGGAACTTGAAAAGGTAAAGATTCTTGTCCCTCTAATTGAGCTTCTAAAGCAGCCTACTTATAAAGCTCAAGTATCTCAATTCATGCTTCCATCCACCTCTTCACCCACCCATGATTGTTTAAACCTTCAAGAAGAGAGGCCAATGGTTGTTTTTGGGCTGCATGTGGAAGAACTTGATCCTTCTACTACACCCTTCTATGTGACCTTGGTAATCCATGACCTTTTATTGCATAATTGCATGTTGGACTCCAGAGCCTCACACAATCTCATGCCATTAGTAGTGATGGAATAACTTGGCTTGCAGATCACCAGGCCCTACAAGGACCTATACTCCTTTGACTCTAAGAGGGTCAAATGCTTAGGAATGATAAAAGATCTGGTGGTAAACCTGGCTCAGATCCCTGTGAAGAGCGTGGTAATGGACATAGTAGTGGCAGATATTCCCCCTCGGTTCGACACGCTTCTATCTAGATCTTGGGGTGACACGTGGCAGTGATGATGTCACCCAACGCAAATTAGCAATCGGCAACCGCAGAAAGCATAGTCCCTTCTTCGTCGAAGTCCCTTCCAACCTACAATTGCGATATGCGAACGACCCTCCCGGATGCGATAATTTGTGTCATACCTTATGAGATTGTCCGGACAATCGACTAGCGCTATGAAAGGAGGTCAAAAGGCTCACTCTCCCGCATTGTGATTGCGATATCCTAGGTGGGCCCGATCCCGTAGATCGACGATCGCAAGTGTCAAGGGGAGATACTAGAGGAAAAGCGTTATACCAGAGGAAAAGCATTATAAATCGCCGGTATGCAGTATTCCACGTAACAAAGGAAAATGACCCCTTGGGGGGAGTCCAAAGGCCCTAGTGCTTAAGGACTAAACACCTGGTCATAGCCCCTGGTCACATGAAGCAAAAGGGGCTCGAGTTGATCGGAAGGCCCTGTCCTATAAAGGCCTTTAATGGAGAATCCAAAATGCGAGAACTCCACGACTAGGTAGTGCAGAACTTTAAGGCGAGGTGGGTCGACAACTGTGGCATTTAATAAAGGAGATGGAGCATTCAAACTCGACATGGACAAACCTAGACAGGCCCCTTGTGACACGAAATCCGGGTCGACGCTGATAAAAGTAAACAAGGACTTAGTAGCTCGGGAGGACTTGATTATCCAGCATGGTGCCCCCATACAGAGGGAAGATGAAGTACCGCCCAGGGTTCCTCTGCTTCAATATTGCGGCATGAAATTGATAGTGCCCACTCCCAGCTTTAAAGGATGAATGGTTCAAGCAGTAAAGGCAGAAGCGACGGGAGTTGGCTGAGTAACACAGGAGGCCAGACTGTGAGCAAAATTCAACTTGAAGCAAAAGCGATCATAGGGATGGGCATGAAGATATTTTGTTAACATTCTTATATGACTGTTGACTTGTTTTATTACCTTGTAATGTGTCACCATTAAATGAGGCAATTAATATTTCGTAATGTTTTTGGGCCACAGAGCCGTCCCTGGCCGAGATAGCTAGTCTACCTGATAGCTGAGACTCGGTCGAAGATATTTTGTGGTAATGAATGTTCAACGCTCCCCTCTCCAGATAAATAGGGGAAAGCAATACTTTACAAAGGTTCAAAAGTCCTAAAGAAAACACTACATGTTATTTTCACACTGTATGATAGTTCAAATCTTTCAAAATATCAAGGAAATGGTGGTGTTTCCCCCTTCGAGTATTACAGTTTGTTATCCCTTTGTTAAAACCCATTATGTTCATGTTTCTTCTCTGAATTCATGCAATCATAGTTGCTAGAAATATTTCATACTTCCTCACAGATTCATTTGTATTGACTTATTAATGCATGTGCCTGTATGGATTATTGAGATTATATCTTTAAAATTGCGCTACATGAATCATAGCATTCAATCTCTCTTTGGTCCATTATATCTACCCGTAACTCAAATAAGTGTAGAAATTCTTAATGCTTCAAGCTCTATGTGTTAAATGTAGAATTCTTGATGCTTTAAGCTCTATGTGATGAGTTGCTCTTTCTTCTTATCCTCTCTCATTGCTCTACAAAAGCTTATTAAACTATAAGTCCTTGAACTACTCGGCCTCCACTATTTTATGCATATATTTTTGTGATTTGTATATGTGAAGAAGTACCAGAAATTCATGGCTTACTCTTTTAGATGAATGAACCAACCCATTCCATATATATATATATATATGTGATGTCTGCAATTTCTAGAGAATCAGATGAGACACACAAAATCAAGATGTGCCCAGGCATTGGTTTTGTAAGCAATTTGAGGCTGTCTTTGGGAGGGATAACAACAGGGACAAAACATTTTGGATGCTTCTCAATTGCAGTAGTTGCAGTTGCAACAACAACAGATGAGAGGGAGTTGCAGTGCAAATGCAGAGTTGGTAACAATACAACAGTGTCAGTAGAAGCACAGATGTTGCATCAGAGTTGTGTAGTGGTTGGTGGGCAGTAGCCAAACATCAACAATGTGATAGAGGATGGTACAGAGATAGGGTGTTGTGGCAGAATGTGAAACACTAGACAAAACACCTTTCTCCCTAAGAGGAAGTGTTAGCTTTTGTAGCATCAGAAGTGTTGTAGTCTTGAAACTTTGTGGAGAGGCTAAAGCACATGAGTTCTCCTTAATCTAGAAATCATTTTTGGAAATTACACCTAGAAGTGTCTCAATTAGATTATTAGCCCCTTTTAAAATATTACCTAAGTCTAAACTTAGGGAAAGTGGTTAAATACTCAATATTAATTGAGAAAGGTGAGAATCATCTAGAAACTCACACAAATTGATCTAGATATGATCTCAGCCATCATTTATGTTTTAATCTTGGCTGTTGGAGCCCCAACTAGAGATTATAAGAGGAGGTCAATGAGTAGATGGAGAATACACCAGTGCTGATACTCAGTTGCCCACGCAGTTTGATTTTTCTTAGTAGCAAAGATTCAACAAAGAAGATTGAGCCAGAGGGTGAGTAGCAGGTGACAGAGGTCAGCGATATTTCCAGAGGAAATCTTTCAGTTCTGAACGAGACAGTTAGAGGGAGTGCGAAATTATCAGAGGGTTTGTGCAAGGATTGCGTTGGCTCAACAACAGGTAGTTCGATCTAGCTCGAGGAGCTAGTGATTCAGTAGCTGGAGGCTAGGGTTTTGGACAGATAAGCTATTGAGTCAGTTCCAAAGCCAAACATAGACACACTAAGGGTTGCAAAGTTTTTTAGAGGCAGCTGCAGTAGGGTCTACGCAAGCTCTGTGTAGAAGTTGATGCAGAAGGTATTGCGTGTGGCTGGGGAGGCAGTTCTGGGGACAGAAATTAGTTGTGGGGTGAGGAAAAATCCTCACAATAATTTTGCTAGTATTTCTCTTAGATTGGTTTGCCAGTGGAGCATCCAAATTATTGTATTCAAATTTTTGTTGCTGCATAATAAAATATACACTCATACTACTGCACCAGTTTTCCCAAGTTGGGTTTTTCTTGGGACATTTGTCCAAAAATAGCGGTGTTAATTTTTATGTGTGTGTGCTAGCATATTTCTCAGTTTTCAGTTTATCTTTTGCATAATTCAATTTTTTGAAAATTGTAGTAGAGAATTATTCGTTATTTGTATGGGCAAATAAATTGTTAATTAATTTACAATTAGAAGAATAATTTCAAGTTGCTGCAATAGAAGTTAAAAATTTCACAGTGTCAAGTCTGTCCTAATCTCTGAGTCTTGCTGCGACCATCTTTGCGAAACTCAAATTACTGGTGAAATATACGCTAGGAATCTCCTTCTTCTTTCAGCGTTCGACCTCCTCTTCTATTGGTCGCACTACTTTTTGAATGTGTAGATCTATTCCTACAGTTGCCTCTAGTGTCCTTGGAATTCGCACTGCCTGCTGCTT
This sequence comes from Pinus tabuliformis, assembly GCA_031772625.1. Classification (NCBI taxonomy): domain Eukaryota; kingdom Viridiplantae; phylum Streptophyta; class Pinopsida; order Pinales; family Pinaceae; genus Pinus; species Pinus tabuliformis. The sequence continues at coordinate 715,199,661 of CM062807.1, read as the reverse complement.
CTACTAGATAACTCATTGTACCTCTCGAAAGTCCTCCTCCGGAATTTGGCACACACACTGCTCACCTTGAAACTCGCACTAACTAGATTGGTAAGTATGCTACGACCTTCTACTGCTAGAAATCACCATCTCCTTTCTTGCAACAAGAAAACTAGAAACCTCTTGAGAAATAAATTGGAAATTCCCCCTGTGTGCTTTTCTCTTCCTACCTTGCGGAAATATGCCACAACAAACCCTTGTTGCAAATCTCTGTGCACAGATCTACTCTGCGAAATAACTGATTTGCTCTTCGACAAATCCACTGCCTGTTGCTACTGCTTCTGGACAAATCGAATTTTTCCTCCTCTCTGGTTCTACAAATCGATTTCCTATCTAGTAGTTTGCATTACCTGGCTGGCCTACACAAATATGGAAACTGGTGCTTCAGATCTCCCTCTGAAACTGCACAAATTGGATCCTTCGCTTCTAAGCCTCTGATCAGATCAACAAGGCGCTGATACCATCTGAAATTTCCTCGAATGCACCAACTGGAGTTTAATCTTCTACCTATTAGAAGTTTATCTGTTTACGACAAATAACGATTAAATCACTGATGCATTCTTCACAATAAAAGCACTGCGGAATTATAAATCAGGAACTAATAAATAGATGCACAAACATAAAATAGACACCAATATTTTGGACTAAACGTCCCCAGAAAAACCCTGAAGGAAAAACCACTCTAGTAGATGAGGTTTTACTTTTTATTTTGCAGCAAATATAGAGAGTTACAACTGTTGTCCCTCCTGGCTAAGCTCTGACAATTTTTCTTAATTGAAAAATATACTGGGAAAATCTTTTCCCTCACACCAACTCTCCTGGCCCCTCTCCAACAAGCTTGCAGTTCCTAGCTAATTCGCACATTTGGATTGGAAATGTGCACTGCATGTTTAGATGAGTTTGATTCCCCTCCAGATCTTCTCCATATGAGTTGTCCTGCTGTCTCGACCTCTGGAAACAACTCACTAGGCCTCCCAGGAGTTGATTCGGGCACTAGCGACTGAATCGATCTCTCTCTCGGCAACTCGCTCTCAAAAATTGAGCAACTTGCACTACAGAATTCAACCTCCCTGTTGGATAATTCAACTTTCCTTCTTGAATCTAGGAATTGGAAAACCTCTTGAGAATTTCTCTGGAAATTATCCCTGCTGCAAACCCTTGCTGCTCTCTTTCCATGGCTCAAATTGCGCCCTTGGTCAAGACTGCAAACTGGGTAGCTCGATCTACCTCTCACTAATGAACTGATGCTTGATGCTATCACCAAGCCCTTTGACTTGCTCTTATAATCTCTCGTCGAGTCTTCAATGACCATGATTAAATCTCCATCAACGACTGAGACTAATTAGACTTCATCAATAGAAGTCTCTAGAGCTACCTCGAACATCCTTAAATAAGTAACTTTAATTTACCACTTTTACTAAGTTAGACTTAGGAAATAATATCTCACGGAACCTTTTTTGGGTTTTGGAGATGTAGTGTTACTTATCCTTATAGCATCCTTGAGACTAGAACACTTGTTTGATGCTATACAAACTCACTCTCCCTCTTAGTGAGGAAGGTGTTCTCCACTATACCCATCTATTCTTTGAAATAAATGAATTTAGCTCTCCCTAGAGCTTTCGTGAGTATATCTACGGCCTGCTACTTCGTGGGAACATTCTGTAGTTGGTCTGCTCCACGCTGTTGAAGTCTTGACTTCTGTTGTACCTCCTTTATTCACATCTCAACTTTTTTGACTCCCTGCCTCTTGAAATAACTGTGAAGAAGTCAATTGACAAATACTGTCAATCAACCACTGCTCATACTCTGGTCCACCTCACACTGCTACTTCCACTGCTCTACTGTTGCTGGAAGTACTGCAATAGTGAGTTAGATCTCACTTGATCTCCCTCTGAAACAGAACTGGGAAATCTCCCCTAGATGGAAACTCCTACATGGAGTCTCACTTTGGCTGGAACTGCAGCTACAACCTATAATTGGGCAATTTGCAGTACCTCCTCCAATTACACGAAATTCTTGCAACTGCAACTGGAAACTTGATCTCTACTGATCTATTGTGCCTCTGCAACTGACTCTGCAATTGCCTCACGAGTTCTGACTGCAACTAGCTCTACAGTGTCTACCAAGCATCTGACTATGCCCAACTGGCTTTGGACTGTCTCTTGAATATTTGATTGCAACTAGCTCTGCACTGTCGCTCGCAGAACTGACTGTGCCTATGACATTGATCTCCTGCTACTGTGTACTGTGGGCTCCGGTAGCAAAGGTAATGATCCATGTGAACTGTAATTGGATCTGATCTAGACCTCCTACTGCTCACCTATGCACCTTGCCCATACTAGTATTTTGAGACATCATGCTTCTCTTCCATTTGGAGGTATCACTGCTTTTAATGCAAATTCCCCCAATCTAGAGGTCATCTCATTGATTTCTGCAGAAGCTGTTGTCTGCTGCTGGCCCTTCTTGTCCTTCTTTCTCTTTGGACACTAGGTGACATAGTGACCAAATTGATTACATTCGAAGCATTCAACCTTCGGCAGGTCCTCCTTTTCTCCTCCTTTTGAGTTCTGTCCTTGACTAGGACCCTTCTTCGTTTTTCCTTTTCCTGCAAGCACCACGTTTTCTTCTTCCTTCTCCACCTTCAGTCCCTTGCCATTGCTACTGGTAGCTTTGTTTGCGAAATTGAACCTTAGCTCTTCTTGAGTGAAGTCACTCCACAGGTGTTCCCAATTTGGTAGCTTATCTCGTCCAATGATTCCCTGAACAAAAGTTCCCCATTCTTGGGTAAACCTGTTGAGAGCTGTCCGCACTAGTTCACTATTGGCTGGCTTTTCTCCTACAACTGCAAGCTCATCTCAAACTTCTTGAATTCTCGTGAGATAGGAAGTTACGCTCTCACTCTTCTTCATTTTGGTTATTCTCAACTTGTGTAGGAGAATGATTTTCCAATTTTCAGATGGATCCCGGTACAACTTCACAAGTCACACCCACAGTTAGATTAATGCCCATTAATTATTTTAATTTCCTAAGTTTAGACTTAGGGACCCATTAAAAATAATTAATTATTTTAATAAAATTGTTTCCGTGTGGAAATTTCCAAAACGTTTTCTGGGTTCTTTGGAATACATGTGCCCAAGCCACCCTGAAAAATTTGAGACTTAGAGCACATCCAATGCTACCATAAATCAACACTCCCTCTTAGCGAGGAATGTGCTCTAGCAATGCCTCCCACTAAAGCATCACCCTGACTTCATAACATCGTCCTCTATGCTACTGATGTCTGACATGCTGTTCACCAACTACTATGCTGCTACTGCAGCTGTACTGCTGCCAACACTGTCACTGTCAACACTGCATCTGTACTACAACTCCCTCTGAATTTCTGCATTCGTGTTGCGGTTGGCACTAGCACTGCCAACTGCGCCTGCACTGCAAACTGCTGCTGCTACTGCATCAACAGTGAAAAAACATCCCAAATTATTGAACAAGTGTTCAACATAGATTCATCGCGATGCTGAAGATCTGACTGCTGCTAGTCCCACGCTATCCCTCTAAAGCCACTGCACTGTGCTTCCCTGCACTGCTACAACTCTGCACTACGCCGCTCAGACTTAGCGTTCTAGCCACTGCATTTGTTGCTCCAACACTCCTCTACACCAACTGACATTGATCCATCCTGCTACTTCTAATCTAGGCTCCTGTAGCAAGGAATTGATTCGAGAGGTGGGCTCCTTAAGGATCATGCCCATCTGTAGCTCTTTCGAACTACAGTTCTAGATCAACCCACCTTCCTCCTGGGGGTATCTCGGTTGTCATAACAAACTCCTCTTCCTCGATCTTTGCAGGTGCAGCCTTCGGATTGTGCTTCTTATCTTTGTCCTTCTTCTCGAGAGGACACTGTGTAGCGTAGTGACCCATTTCAATACACCTGAAACATTTGATCTTGGAGACGTCCTTCTTCTGCCTCTGCTACTCCTGCTGCCACTTGGATGCAAGGGTTGCATTCTCTTGCTCCTCCTTGGGCTTCGACCCACTACTGCTGCTTCCGTCAAGCTTACAGTTGACTAGATCTCTCCTTAGCTCTTTTTGCTTCAGAGCTACCCACATACTATCCCAGTCTGGAAAAACTGCCCTGCTTAGGATGCTCTGGACAAAGACTTGCCATTCTTCTGAGACTGAGATTAGGGCTAGTCTCACCATCTCAAAACCTTGAGGTGTAGACCCCATAATTGCTAACTCACCCCGGGTCTCCTGAAGCTTCGTGAGGAATAGATCAACATCCTGCCCCTTCTGCATCTGTGCAAATCTCAATTTTTGCTCCAAGTACATCTTCCGTTGTTCGGAAGATCCTTGATATAGCGTTGCCAATGTATCCCACATCTCCTTAGCAGTCCTTCTGCTAGCAATGTGACATACCTCGTGATCCTTTACTCCATCAAGGATCATCCTTTTCGCCTTCGCTATTTCTCCCTTGTACTTCTTCAGCTGATCTGAATTTGCGGGCTCAACCACCACGTTGTCGACATAGACCTTGAGAAAATGCTCATCTAGAAGGCACGACATCCTTGCCTTCCAGATCACATAGTTGGTTGCCCCATTCAACCTGTCCCGATCTCTCAGTCTATTGGTTGCGATCTCTTCCACAAAAATGTCAAACTGCTCCTTTCTGTTTCTTACTATTGCTGATCAGACAATAAGAAAAAAGAATTCTTGGCGGGAAGTCTACTGAGGAGATATTCCCTCACTATGCTTCTCCTCTCTCTTCCGATGATTTTTTGCCCAACAAACTGCCTACAGAAAAACTGTGTTCCACCAACTCGTTCCTCACGTTGAAGCTTTGCACTGCTCCCTCTGGCATGGAAAAATTTCGATCTGGAAGCCCTCCCTCTTTGTCGACTTACTCAGAGAGAGGCTTTCCTCGAAAATTCAACCCTCCTGGCTTGGACTGCGCAATCCCTTTGGGGATTCGAACTGCTGCCTCTTGCAGCTATTCGCTCTGCTTCTTTGCTCAGCGCTGGGTTCTCTGGCACTGTTCTTCTTGTTTAACTTGCACTTCTTTGATACCATGTGAAAATTCCTAAACACGGAATCGCTACTGCAGCAACTGATGATATTTCTCCCATTTGTTAAATTCCTTTAAACAAATTACTTGTAGTTTCCTGCGACAAATATTGAAATACGTGCACTGTAGCCTTCACTTAATTAAATTATACGTGGAAACAAGAAAGTGAGCAAGAAAGAAAGTACAACACGATAACACCGTTATTTCTGGACAAATGTCCCCGGAAAAACCTAATGCGGGAAAATCAGTGCAACAGATTTGAGGGTTTTATTATTATGCAGTAGTAAATCTGAATACAACTTATGGATGACCTCTCGACAGTCTAGTTATAGAGAATATCATTGACAGAGAGATCTGTGAGATTACCTCACACTATCACTGGAAATCCTGGCTGATCTAGCTCCTGAATGACTGCCCTTGGCTACTTCTGGTTGCCTCTGCGCAACCCAGTGTCAATCCTTCTAGGAACATCACTTCTCTAGATGATGAATCTGCTGCCCAGGAACTTTGATTTTTGCCTCCCGGTCTCACACCACGGCTTCGAGCTTCCTAGCAAATTTTCAAACTTCCTTTCGGCTTCTGCGCTGCCTCTGCGTCAGCCTACGCTGCCTCTGTGTAGCTCTGCGTTGCCACTGCTAGATCTCCCTCTGCCTTCTCTGCTGAGTATTCTCCGACCATGAAGGATTTCCCTTTGGATACTATCCCTGCCCCTCACTGCAAGAGGTCATTCTGAATTTCTCTCCGGGCGCTGCTCTGCTTTAGAAATTCGATCTTCTGAACTCTCTTGTTGTATTTTCCAAATGACCCTCAAGCCTCCTTAAATAATCTTCTCATTGACATTCAACAGCCGAGATTAGAAGCTAATCAATGGCTAAGATCATTTCTGCTTGATCCTCGACTTCTTCTAGAAGTTACACCCCCAGTTAGATTAATACCCATTAATTATTTTAATTTCCTATGTTTAGACTTAGGGACCCATTAAAAATAATTAATTTAATAAAACTATCTCTAGGTGGAATTTCCCAAAACGTTTTCTAGGTTCTCTGGAATACATGTGCCCAAGCCTCCCTGCAAAATTTGAAACTGGGAGCACATCTGATGCTACCAAAAATCAACAGTTTGAAGGATTTGTTAATGTAGTTTTACTGTTGGAAAGAGGGTGAATCTAAGGGCTGATTTTATCACAGCTGGCTTGTAGAGATATGCCCTTTGGAGGGGGAGTGAAACAGCAGACTCAGCAGCCTCTAAAACTACATATTAACAGCAGATTTAGAGGTCTTCTATATAACGGAGTTGGCAGTATAACAACTTGGAGGGCAGACTCAGCATATTTGGAACCCTTTTACTATAGCAGCTTTATGTTGGATGTGTTTACTACTCTCAGCATAGCTGAATGCTGCATGGTTTAGATTGTAGACACAGTTCATCCACACCATTATTATTTATTATGTCATGCACCATCATTGGAGGAGATATACTTGGCTTAGTGCATCTCTTGTTTCTATTTTACTTGAGATATTTCTGTAATATTCAAATGCTTATATATAAGCAGATGAAGTCGGGTGAAGCAAGAAGACTTACTTTCAAGTGCTTTTTCTTTGAGTTTCTTGCTTTCACACCCAACCCCCTTCTGGTTGGGGTAATTGTGAGAAGACGTAGTTGTAGAAAAAAACTGAGTTTAGGCCCAACCTGGTTTCGAGTTCATGAAACTACATCAAGTTTAATGCTCAACCCAACATATTTCATACTGCTGTAATAAACATGAATATTTTCAAACTTAAAACTCATGAACCTACTCTACTCACTTTTGCTGAGAATAATACAAGTAACACACAAATTTAACATAGATGTTTTTGGTCAAATGACCCTGGAAAAACCTCTAAGGGAAAACCAGTAAGAGAGAAAGGAGGAATTTTATTTCTCGGAGAAATTTTCACAGCAGTCAAATCAGCAATAAATACAATTTATCTCCTTTGGAAATCATGCATCAGATTTCCCAGATTTTTTTGCTCCCTTAGCTCCTTGATTTCTGTGTCCAGACTCTAATATGCCTTGGAAACCATGCCCAGTTGCTCAGAATTTCTGCCGTACAACCCTCAAAATTTGTGCCCAGTCATCCCTTGAAAACCATTCCCGCTGCTGTACAATCTTAAGCATTAAATGCACTGTATCAGAGCTTGATTTTCGTGCTGTTTTCTGTCCATTAAATGTTGAACAATTCCTCGAAATTCATGTCATACCTGACCTAATTTTGACATTGCTCGTAGGGATTTGTGCCTATTGATTTGGGGTAGCATCTGATGTGCTCTGGCCATGAAAATTGGTGGAAAGGCTAAAAGCACATGAGATCTCCAAGACCCAGAATTGGTTTGGCAGATTGAAACCGGTTTGGGAAATATTAAAATAATTAATATTTTTAATGGAGTTCCTAAGTCTAAACTTAAGAAAAATAAAATATTAATGGGTATTAGTATAAAACTGGGTTAGAAGGGTCCAAAATTCATGGATCAAGCCAAATTTAATTTTAGCTATTGATTAGAGATTTAATCTCGGCCATTGATGGACCAACGAGAAAAGTATAAGAGGAGGCTTGAGGGTCAGTTGGAGAACACACCAAGAGAGATCAAGAATTCGATTTTCTGGGGCAGTGTTTGCTGAGGAAATCGAGTGAGTGATCTGAGTTGCAGCTGAGGGGCAGTGAATACATAGTAGAGAGGCAGAGTTGGTACCAGAGAGGCAGCGCAAAGCCTAGTGAGGTTGACGCAGAGGCAGCTGGAGGCTACGCAGAGGCAGCCAGGAGCTGCATAGAGCCAGAGAGGCTAGCGTGTGAGATCTAGAGGGTCTAGGGGCTGACACAGAGGCTCCAAAAGCTGACGTAGAGGTTAGCAGAGCTGGCGCAGGGCCTAAAGGTAGCGCTGGAGGATTTCGTGGGACAGACTGGGAGTTGGTGAGCCAGATAGGGTGACCTAGTCCCTATCAGATTGACGCAGAGCAACAGGAGTTGCAAGTGCTGCTGCGGGATTGTTCATCTGGTGATTAATCAGCCGAAATATCCGTCTGCCAGGAGAGGTACTACTGCCGAGGGCATTTTCTGTTGGGTGAACCATTTTTGGAACCTTAGTTGTTTTCTAAAAACTGCATAATAATAAAACCCTCTGAATAGCTGCACCGGTTTTCCCGCATTGGGTTTTTCCGCGGACATTGGTCCAAAAATAACGGTGTTACTTGTGTGCTTGTTTACTTTCAGTTGATGATCTATAGATGTTGATACTGTACTTGTATTTATTTTCAATATTACATAGTAAATACCTTGTTAAGTAATTGAACAAGTAGGAAGAAATAAATCAGATATTATAGGAAGAATTTCTAACGGGTTAAACTTAGAAATTCCAACAGTTCCCTCTCTCAGCTTATGGATTGCTCTCTTTTTCTCTTCAGCTCAACTCCTCTTGCCGAACTTCTCCCCTTGGCTCTCTTTCTCCTCTTGTCCAAGTCTCATGAAGAATGGTGCGCTGTTTCACTATCCCTTTCTCCTTTTATTTTTCAATAATGACTAAAATCTTTAATCCTAGATCTCAATGGATGAGATTCAATCTGGGCATATCAAGATCAATCGTCGTGAGTTAATCTCACATTGGGCCATGTTACTGCTCAAATTTGCAGGGGTCCTAGGAGGGGATCCTAAAGGAAAACCACTAAGTCAAGGGCAACACTGTAGCGATAGCCCACTGTCACCTCAGCTAAAGCTTCTTGCTCTTCATGAACTTTCATCGATGGGAGGAGACTCGATATAAAGAGGAATCACTAGATGAATAGGTTAATAAGAGGACGAGGAGTGATTCCCAAGGCCTATTCTCAAGAGATACTCAATTGTATGGCTTTCTTGCTTAGGAAGCAAGGTGATAGGCTCTCTAGGAAGGGCTAGAAGGATTCCTAAGGCTAGGGTTTGGGAATGTATCTTGAAAAGATGATTCCTAAGCCTAGAAACCTTTGTGGAGACTTGGTCTTTGTGTGATGTTTGTGGAGTTGGAGTTATAAAGTTGTGGGACCACACGAGACCAAGTGGACCTAGAATTAGGTTAAGGAGGTGGAATTGATTACTCAAGGAGGGGTTTGACCTAATTGTGGAAGAGAAGAGGATCAATTGACAAATCTTCTTAGAATAGAATGCAATGACCCAAATCATGTCACTAGCCAAGCAAAACCTAGGGCAAGAACAATTCTTGGGCTAGGGCTTGTAATAGCTCGAGATGCCACCTCATAATTTCGTGAAATTTGGAGAGCCTCTAGAGAAAACCCTAACGCAGTAGAGGACAAGAGATCGAAGTCTTTTGATGGCTAGAATATGAGATAATTGATGCCCTAGGTGACCTATGGAGGCTAGGCCTAGAGAGAGAAGTAGAGGTGAGAGAAATAAGCTTTGAAAGTGACCACCTATGGAGGATTAGTACCTCATCCTTTGGGAGAGATGGAGTCGAGATTTTAATGTTCAGAAACAATTCACCCTTTCAAGGAGGCCTTTCAAACAACTTCCCATGGCATTAGGGCATGAGAGAAACTGCTTTAGGAGCTTTATACTTCGATTTGCATTAATTGATGACTTATCAAGATGTATTTAGCACAAATTATCTTTATTAACATTCACCCATTCATACGTGGCCCATGACATGATGCAATGCTATAAAGATCACACTTTCCACCAATTCGTATAGAAAAGCAATAAATTTCAGACTTGTATAGCGAAAATCCCAGCAACATTCATGTGAGTAAAGTAAATAACAAGAATAAGCATGAAAAGAGCACTGACATGTACAAAAGAGTATATCCAATCATCAAATTATGTCAATGATGATGCTCCAAGGCAAGAGAGAGATCCAAAAATCAAAATTCATCCATATCATCCAAACTCATCCTCCAAAAGGGATAGCGAAAATCTCACAAGAGCTAATAACGCAATCCAAGTGATGATGAGAGTGAAAAATTCCAAAACCCAAAATCCTATTGCAACTACTGGAAATTTTCTTCTAACTGGAAATTTAATTATGCAGTTTATTTGCTATGACAAACAATGAATAAAATCTCAACTGCAATTTTCACCATAAAAATACTGCAGAAAATAAAATATTGGAAATTGAGAAATTCTAGCGCACAATAATTATGACAATTATTTTTGGACAATTGTCCGTGGAAAAACCTAATGCGGGAAAACTGGTGCAGTAGATGAGGGTTTTATATTTAATCTTCAGCGACAATTCTGAGTACAATAATTTAGATGCCTAGTTGGCTATCTAATCTGAGTAATATACTGTCAAAAATATCGTGAGAATTTTTTCTCACCCCACAACTCTTCTCTACCTTCGAAAATTCCTCCCTAGCCACTGTGTTGAGCTCCCTGCGTCACCCTTTGCGCAAAGCTTACATTGCGCCTCTGGAAATTTCGGCGGCCCTCCTCTTCCACCTGTTACTCACCCTCTGTCTCTATCTTCTCTGGTGAGCTGCTACTTTTGAGAAAATCGAACTTCCTGAGAAATTGAGTATCTACACTGGATGATCTCTCCATCACCACATCACATTGACTTCCTATTATAATCTACTGTTGGATCCCCAACGACCAAGATTAAAAATTAATCAATGGCTATGATCATCTTTGGATCGATCCGTGTGAGTTTGTAGAAGATTCTCACCTTGACTTAATTAATTCTGATTAATTAACCATATTCCATAAGTTTAGACTTACGAAATATTTAAAAACTTGCTAAAAATCTAATTAAGTCATTTCTAGGCTGAATTTCCAGAAATGATTTTTGGGTTTTGGAGATCTCATGTATTCTAGCCTCTCTACAAAATTTTGTGGCTAGAACACATCTGATGCTACAAAAACTAACACTCCCTTTTAGCGATGAATGTGTTCTAGTGGTAATACGCACCCTGTAGAGCACTCTGTCTCTGCATCATCCCTGTCGCGCTGTTGATGTCTGGTTGTTGCTGCCCATCAACCACTGTGCAACTCTGATATCTGCTACATCTGTGTTGTTGCTGACCCTGCCATACTGCTGACAACACTACATCTACATTGCAACTCCCTCTTCATCTATTGCTGCTGCAACTGCATCATTTGCAACTGAAAAGCATCCAAAATAGTCTGTCGCTGCTACTGAAACGGGTTCTCTACCATACCCATCTATTTTCTAAAATAGATTAACTTAACTCTCCTTAGAGCTTTCGTGAGTATATCTACAACTTGCTCTTTTGTGGGAACATAATATAGCTAGATTGTTCCACGTTGTACACAATCTCTGATGAAGTGACACCAAATATCAATGTGCTTGGACCTGTCATGAAACACTGGATCCTCAAAGAGCTTTATGCAACTCTGATTATCACAATAGACACTGGTCGCCTCCATCCTCTGTCTGAACAAGCTTACTAGCAACTTCCGATGCCATATAGCTTCGCACATAGCTGTGCTGGCTGCCATATACTCTGCTTTTGTAGAGCTCAATGCTACTGATTTTTGCTTCCTGCTACACCATGAAACCATCCCTAATCCAACACTAAAGTAGTACCTGGAGGTACTTTCCCTGTTGACTGAACTGCCTGCCCAATTTGAATCTGTGTACCCATAAAGTCTGATGTCATCCATTCGAATATATCTCAATCCATACTCGACTGTGTCACGAACATAACTTAGAATATGCCTCGCTGTTACTCAATGTACCCTCTTCGGCTGTACCGTGAACTGACTGAGGGTATTGCCTGCAAAGCAGATATCTGGCCTAGTGTTGACCAAATACATGAGAGACCCAATAAGCTGTCTATACAAGGTGGGGTCGACATCCTTGTCATCTGATGCATCTATTTTCTTATAGTTCGTGATCATGGGTGTAGACATGGGTCTGCAATCCCGTGTCTTGAATCTCTTCAGAATATCTATAGCTTATCTTCCTTGCACAAGGGAGATCTCCCCATCCTTCTGCCACACTTGCAATCCTAGGAAATAGTGCATCAATCCCAAATCCTTCATGCCGAATTCCGCTGCCAGGGTCCTCTTGCAATCCTCTATGAGCTTTGACGATCATGTTTGTTAGTTTTTGTAGCATCAGATGTGTTCTAGCCACGAAATTTAGCGGAGAGGCTAGAATACATTTATTCTCCAAAACACAGAAATCGTTGCTGGAAATTCCACCCAGAGACGACTTAATTAAAATAATTAATCATTTTTTAATGTTTCCTAAGTCTAAACTTAGGAAATCTGATTAATTATGGGGTATTAATTAAGTCATGGTGAGAATCTTCTAGAAGAAGTCAGGGATTGAGTTCTATTTAATCTTAGCCATCGTTTATGTTCTAATCTTAGCCATTGATGTCTCAACGAGAGATTATAAGAAGAAATCCGATGGGGGTTGGAGAACACACTTGAGACACCAGCAGTTCAAATTCACTGGCAGATCGAACTTCAGAGTAGCAGTGTTGAGTTGCCGAAGAGAGAGCTAGTGAGCTCGAAGTAGTAAGAGAGGGGCAGGGATAGTAAGGCCGGAGGAATATTTTCTTGTTCCGGTGAGTGCATTGCAGAGAGGCAGTGAGTGCCACAGAGAGGCAGCGCAGAGCCACACAGAGGCAGCGCAGTGCTTCAGAGGGGATTTCGTATTCTGCTGGGGAGAAGCAATGATTCAGTGCCAAAAGCCGGAGAGAGAGTCTGGAGGCCAGAAGGGTCCATCTTCCAGACAACAACTAATGAGATAGCGAAGAGCAGTAGTTTCGAGTTGTGGGACTCAGTACTGCGTAGGCTGATGCAGAGGCAGCAAAGAGCAGCTCATCTTGAGCCAAGGTCAGTGTCGGATCGCCAGTGGGAGTGAGATTTTTCTCACTAGACTTATTGTCAGTCATTTCTTTGTATGGATTGCTAGATTTGAGCATTCATAGTTTTGTACTCAGATTTACTACTGCATAATAATAAAACCCTCAACTGCTGCACCGATTTTCCCAAGTTGGGTTTTTCCGGGGACATTGGTCCAAAAATAACTGTGTATTTGTGTGTGTGTGCATCTATTCTTCCAATATTATTTTTCTTCCACAATATTTTATTTGTGAAGGTTGCAGTGTATTAGTTTCGATATTTATCGTAGAATACAGTAAATAATTTGTTCAGTTCATTTAACAAATATAGTAAACTTAATTGGTTGCTGCAGTAGGATTTAGGGTTTTCTGAATTATCACATGGTATCAAAGCCTAGATCATAAGTCTGAGAGCTCAGTAGCAGAAGGGAAGAGGAATTTCGAAACTTTGCATAGGCAGTTCGAAACCCTTAGAGGCAACACAGTTCCTTTGGCTAGAAGGGTCGTTTTTTAGGAAAAAATTATTTCTCTAAGAGAGTCCACAGAGAATAAATTTTCCAAATCAAAGAGTACTAGAGGTAGAGGGAGCAACAATATTTTCGTTGCAGAGTAGATCTTCAAGAACGTAGTTATTTTGCAGTAGTTTGCTAGTGCAAAATAGCGCCAGGAGGAAGGAAGAGCACACACTGCGGGAATTCTTTACTCAGGAAACTTCTAGTCTAAAAGTTCGATTTTTTCCTAGTAGAGCAGTAGTAGTTGTGAACAGATTTTCCCACTCCAGTAGGGAGTGCGTAGAGTAGGTCAACAGCTGCGCAGAGGACAAGAGGAGGAATTCAAATTTTTTGAGGAGATGGCGTCCGCTGTTGGAGTTTCTAAGTTTACTTAGCTTAGAAACCCTTCATGCACTTTATCTGATTTATTCCCACCTACTTGTTATTTTTCCTTAACAAGTTATTTACAAAGTAAATACTGAAAATAAACAGCAGTGCATGCTCAACATATTATAGATTAGCAACTAAAAGAAACAAGAACAAACACACCACATGACACCATTATTTTTGGACTAATGTCCCCGGAAAAACACAATGTGGGAAAACTGGTGCAGCTATCTGAGGGTTTTCTTATTAAGCAATATCAGAGTACAATCTGGGCGCCGAAAATGACCTACCCAACAGAGAATTTCCTTAGCAGCTATACCTCACAGTTTGAGAGAAATCTCTTGGCTGAAACCCCGAAAAATCCTTCCAGTAGTTCCTCAGCACAAAATTGCTTTGCAACCCCAGAGTCTGCCCAATCTGGATTGCGTCAACCCCTCTCTGTCTCACGTTGGCCATGCGTCAGCCTATCTTGGCCTGCATTAGCCCCAGGAAGCCCTGCGTCAGCTCTCTGGGCCTTTGTGTCAAACACGCTGGCCTCTCTGGTGCTCTGCGCAGCACTTGGATGCCTCTGCGTGGCTCTGCATGAGCCCTTGTTGGCTCTGCGTCACTCTCCTTGGCTGTTGCGTTGCTTTCCCAGCACAATCTCTGCCTTCTCTGTTTCTCTGTACTCAATGCCCCATAGTTGCTCTCCCGATCACTGATTCTATCTCTCTTAGCAAACCCTGCTCTAGAGAATAGAATAACTGATCACTCTGGTGTGTTCTCCAAGTGACCCTCAAGCCTCCTCTTATACTTTTCCTGTTGACATCTCAACGGTCGAGATTAAGTCCCTAATCAACGACTAAGATTAGATCTGGCTTGATCCATGTCTTTTGGACCACTCTAACACAGATTCATATTAATACACATTAATATTTTATTTTCCTTAAGTTTAGACTGAGGGACTCCATTAAAAATATTAATTATTTTAATATTTCATGATCTGTTTAGAATCTGCCCAAACCCTTTTTGGGTATTGGAGATCTTATGTGCCCCAACCTCTCCACCAAATTTCGTGGCTAGAGCACATCCGATGCTACCCCAAATCAACATCAGCAAGGCTGAGAGATCAGGATTGGTTGGAGGGAGCCTCCAACTATGTGATCTGGAAGGCAAGAATTTCTTGTCTTCTAGATGAATATGAACTCAAAGCCTACATCGATAATGTGGTAGCTGTACCTGCAGATGCAGATCCGCTGAAGACCTACAAGGAGATGGAAAAAACAAAGAGATTGATTTTCGATAGGGTTCGAGATCACGTGGTTTCTCACATAGCTGGCAAAGATACTGCCCAACAGGTGTGGGAGGCTCTTGCTATACTATACGAGGGATCTTCCGAGCAGCAGAAGATCTATCTTGAGGAGAAGCTGAGATGTACCAGGATGCGGAAATGGGAGCGCATAGACCCCTTCCTCACTAGGCGTTAAGATGTTTGGGACCAACTGTCTGCAGTAGGGATAACGCCCCAACCTACAGAATTGGTGCGGTTAGCTCTCAACATTGTTTCCGAAGTCTAGTAGGTCTTCGTCCAGAGTATTCTGGGTAGAAACAAGTTGCTAGAGTGGGATTGAATGTGGGCTGATCTGCAGCAGGAGGAGATGAGGCGAGATTTGGTGAAGAGTACCATTAGTGGCACCAATAGAAACAATGGGATGAGCAAGTAAAGGAAGAGGAAAATGTGGCAGTCGCATCAAAGGGGCAGCGCAGGAGGAAGAAGAACGTTTCCAAGGTCAAATGCTTCAGATGTGGTGAGCTTGGCCACTGCAACACTCATTGTCCTCTCAGAAAGAAGGACAAGGAGGAGAAGCAGGTTTAGCAGGCTGCATCCACAGAGATCGACAGGCTTTCCTCCAGATTGGAGGAATAGTTTGCCGTGATCACCGATATACCTCTAGAAGTGAGGTGGGGTGATTTGGTTTTGTAGTCCCAGAGAGCTACAGGATGGGCAAGATTCTTGAGGAGGTCCACCTCATGAATCAATACCTTTCTACGAGAGTCCATAACATTCAGTGGCAGGATGGTGCATTTAGATGCCAGAGTGACAAATGCAGTGGCTAGTAGTGGTCAGATACTAGGCAACGTAGTGTAGAGTTGGCATCAGTGCAGTTGGCACAGAGCAGAGTCAGCAGCAACGCAATGTAGAGTTGGCAGCAGTGCAGTTGGCACAAAGTAGAGTCAACAACAACGCAGAGGCTTCAACGACAGTACAGAGACTAGAAACAGTCAGAGACTTGGGAGACAGATGCATCATACTGATCACGGTTGATTTAGTATTTTGGATGCTTGTCAGTGGCAATTGTTGCAGTGGCAGCAACGGCATATGGAGAGGGAGTTGCAGTGCAGATGTAGCGTTGGCAACAATTCACGAGGGCCAGCAGTGCAGATGCATCGTTGGCAACAGTTCACCAGGGCCAGTAGCAACACAAATGCAGCGTGTATCAAAGTTGCGCAGTAGTTGGTGGGCAGCAGCAGCCAGGCATCAACAACGTGATAGCAGGTGGTGTAGAGACAGGGTGTTGATTTGGTGGGTTGCAACACTAAAACACATTCCTCGCTAAGAGGGAGTGTTAGTTTTCGTAGCATCAAATGTGTTCTAGCCACGAAATTTGGTGGAGAGGCTAGAATACATGTATTCTCCAAAAGCCGGAAATCGTTTTTGGAAATTCCACCTAGAGACGACTTAATTAAAATAATTAATCGTTTTTTGATGTTTACTAAGTCTAAACTTAGGAAATCTGATTAATTATGGGGTATTAATTAAGTCATGGTGAGAATCATCTAGAAGAAGACATGGATCGAGTTCTATTTAATCTTAGCCATTGATTATGTTTTAATCTTGGTCGTTGAAGTTTCAACAAGAGATTATAAGAAGAAATTCGAGGGGGGTTGGAGAACACACTTGAGACACCAACAGTTCGAATTCACTGGCAGATTGATCCTTAGAGTAGCAGCATTGAGTTGCCGGACAAAGAGCTAGTGAGTTCGAAGCAGTAAGAGAGGGGCAGGGATAGTAAGGTCGAAGGAAGATTTTCCTATTCTAGTGAGTGCATTATAGAGAGGCAGTGAGTGCCACAGAGAGGTAGCGTAGTGCTTCAGAGGGGATTTCGTATTCTTCTGGGGAGAAGTAGTGATTCAGTGCCAGAAACCAGAGAGAGAGTCTGGAGGCTAGAAGGGTCCATCTTCTAGACAACAACTGATCAGATAGTGAGAGAGCAGCAGTTCCGAGTTGTAGGACACAGTACTGCGTAGGCTAACACAGTGACTGCGCAGAGGCAGCAAAGAGCAGCTCATATTGAGCCAAGGTTAGTATCGAATCGCCAGTGGGAGTGGGATTTTGCTCACTAGACTTATTGTCAGTCATTTCTCTCTATGGACTGCTAGATTTGAGCATCCGTAGTTTTGTACTCAGATTTACTACTGCATAATAATAAAACCTTCAGCTGCTGCACCAGATTTCCTAGGTTGGTTTTTTTGGGGACATTGGTCCAAAAATAACTGTGTATTTGTGTGTGTGTGTGCATCTATTCTTCCAATATTATTTTTCTTCCGAAGTATTTTATTTGTGAAGGCTGCAGTGTATTAGTTTAGATATTTACCATAAAATACAATAAATAATTTGTTCAATTCGTTTAACAAATAGAAGAAACTTAATTAGTTACTGTGGAAGGATTCAGGGTTTTCCGAATTTTCACACTGTCAAAAAGAGATCATCCACATACAAAACTACAATGAGTGGCTCACCCTCTACCATAAAATAGTAAAGGTTGGGATCTGTGTCACTCTTGACGAATTCCATCTTTTGCAAGTAGCTGTCAATTCTACCATACCATGCCCCGGAACCCTGCTTGAATCCGTATAGACCTTTCTTCAATCTGCACACGAGTGTGTTGCTCATGAGTCTCAAAGCCCTCTGGTTGTGATATGTACACTTCTTCCTCTATCGTCCTGTTCAAGAAGGTTGTCTTGACGTCCATCTGGGGAATCTGCCACCCGATTTGAGTTGCTAGAGATATAACTGGCCAGATAGAAGTGTATTTGGCAACTAGGGCGGAAGGTCTCCCCATAATCTATCCCTTCTTTTTGTGCGTACCCCTTTGCCATGAACCTAGCCTTGTACTTTTCCACACTGCCATATACCGCATATTTGATCTTACAGATCCATCTAGAGCCTACAACTAATGTATCTTCTAGCTTTGGCACTACCACCCAAACATCATTCGTCATGATAGAGCTATACTCTTGTACCATGGAATCTACCCACAGATGATGCTATGTGACCTCTTGAAAGCTGGAAGGTTTTGCAACCTGAGCGACCAATGCTTGGTACCTGTCAAGCTGTCTACGCTATCTTTTGCTCGTACTAGGAGTTCCAATAAACTCCCTTGCATCTCTCAATGTTTGACGAACCTCTCTGTTGGCTCGACCACTAGTCGTCGGAGGTTTTGTCAGCTCCTCCTCATCTTGTCTCTGTTGCTCCCTCTGCTGAGAACTCGCTGAATTTCCTACACCTAAGGAAATACTGGTATTGGTCATAGTACTTGATCGTTATGATTGTCCTCCTGCCTGTCCCATTGGTTGCCCTTGTGGCTGCTCCTACTGTTGGACTAAAGGAGCTTATGCTGACCGATTTTGATCACATGTAGACATCTCATGAGATCTCTTGAAAGCTCAGTCCTCCATGAACTTCACGTCTTGCCTTACTAAAATCTTCCTATTGCTAGGAATGTAGATTCTTTATACCTTTGAGGTTTCACTGTACCCAATGAAGAACCCCTTCTCTGCAGTCTGATCCAATTTGGTCCATTGATCATCTGGCACATGGCAGTAAGTAATGCTTCCAAAAATTCTGAAGTGGCTTACTTCTGGCTTCTTCTCTGTGAAGACTCCTTCATGGGTTTTCTTCCCCAATGCTCTTTGAGGAGTCGTGTTCTCAATGTATACTGCCGTGTTACATGCTTCAGCCCATAGAAATCTGGGTAGATCCTAGTCATATAACATAGCCTTTGCAGCTCCAACAATGGTTTTGCTTTTTCGCTTTGCTACACCATTCTGCTGTGGATTATATGGAGTTGTCCATTCTCTGTTGATGCCTTCCTGCGCATAGAATTATGTGAATTCCTTATCAACATATTCTCCACCATTATTTGAGTGAAGCACCTTGATCTTCTTCCTTGTCACATTTTCTACGAGAGCTTTAAACTCCCAAAAATGATCGAAGATCTCATCTTGGTTTTCAAGAAGTAGATGCAGGCTTTCCTAGCATGGTCATTAATAAAGGTGACAAAATATTAGGCATTGTTGAGAGCTGTAGTGGACGCCGGGCCACAAATATCTGAATGTACGAGTCCTAACACGTCATCAACTCTGCTATCACTTCTTGGAAATGATGCCTTTACATACTTCCCAAGTACGTATCCTCTGCACACATCATCGTGTTTTGTGCCAAGTTCTAGAACCCGTGTTTCCTTTTCTATGAGCATCTTCAGTGCTCCATGGTGTAGATGCCCCATTCTTCTATGCCATAACTCATTCAGCTCCTTCCCACTGCTACTGTTATTGCCTACCAGCTATGTTACCAGGGTTTGAATATGGATACAGATATGGATACGCTAGTTTTTTGAAAATCCAAGATCCAGATCTTGCAAGGATACGTCACGTACAAAAATATAAAATATAATAATATTTTTAAAATTTTAAGAAACACTTTAGAGTTCAAAAATGAAATACTCCATGAAATCATCAAACATTTTTAGAACTGAAACCATTAGATATATTATAAATATGAAGATTGAAACACTGAAATGATGCATCCTCCCTTATACAAAGTAACAAAAAGGATCATAATATCATAAATGATAATAGTAAATACATTTACATATCCTCAAATGGATCTATATCTTCTGCATATTGCAACTCTACATCATGAATAAATGATGGGGTTCCTGGAATGTAGGAAGTTGCATCAATAAGCTGGACTGGTGGTGGAACAATATCCTCAAGTTGGTTGAGGTGAGTCATGACATTCAGTGTCAGGTTCAAGTTAGAGATCTCAGGGTCCACATCCCACACCCTGCTCGGGCCTTTTTTACACTCTGGTTCAACATGTGATAGAAGATGGAGGTTGGAATGAACATACACAAGGTCCTCAACCTTTGCCGCTCCCATCCTATTTCGCTTCACTGAATGGATGAAGCCATATGTACTCCAATTCCTCTAGCTGATGAGGAACTAGCAACCTGTGATAACAATGTGGTTGCTTGAGTAGAGAGATGAATGCTATCCCTACCATGGAAGCCCCACCAAGTAATAGGATCAAGATGCCCTCAATCATCGATAGTTACTGGATCTGAAAATCTACCTGTAGACTGTACAAATCCTCCAAATTCTTGGCGGACTTCCATTGCAACTCCCATATCTCTATAAATTTTCCTCAAAGTTGTCTTGTATCCTTGTACCACTTTAGAATCCTTGTTTGGCACTGTTCTACCAGGTAAAGACAAAATTTTGGAATGATAGTATTTAGGGTGCAATGCATATGCCAAAAGGTGTAATGGTGTGGTCATTTTGTTCCACCTTTCTGTAACTATGTCCTTCACTAAGTAATAGAATGTTTCATAAGAGTCATTTTCACTTGCGTTGATAATTTCCCTTATCCTCTCCAATATACTATCAATGTTTTCATAAACTTCCTCCAAGTAAGGTGTATTTGTATCAAATTCCCTGATCAAGGTCAAGTTTGGTTCAATGAACCATAGAAAGCGTTGGACCTTGTCCCACCATGCATCATCAAGAATATGGACTTGATTTTTTGCCCTCTATAACAAGTGGAAGCCCTCCATGATTCCCAAAGAGGGTCAATGACCATTGCTTGTAATGCTTGTCTCACCCCCACAAGCCTCTTTATGACAAGAGTGTGGGAGACAAAACGAGTTTCAACAACCTACAAGTTTCAAAATGACAAAAAGTCAAATCTCAAATGAGAAATCATATACAAATTTGTAGTTAAAATTAAGAATTTCCAATACAAATTTGAAATAATATTGATTAAAAAAATAGGACCTTCAATAGTTCCAACTTTGGAAGACCTCGATAAATGGCCTGGGACATTGAATGATTGGTTATGAACATTTGGATTTATTTTGCCACTACATATATTTCATTAATCCATTCAATCTCACCAATCTTGGCAAGCATAAAGTTCAATGAATGTATCGCACATGGAGTCCAAAAAATGTGATCATATCTACTCTCCCCAATCAAACCTGCAGCTTTACAAATTTGTGCATTGTCCGTAATGACTTGGACAACATTATGTGGCCCCACAATTTCTATTGCATCAATAAGAATTGTGGATATGAAAGATGCATCTTTCTCTATTCCACTGCAATCAACAACCTTGAAAAACATTGCCCCTTGGGGGCATACTGCAACAACATTAATTAATGGACGGTTTCTTTGACCTCTCCATCCATCAGAAATGATAGACACCTTTGTTCCTGTCCATGTATCCCAGATTGCTTGTTGATGTCTATCCACAGATTGTTTCTCTGATGCCAAGAAAGTAGTGTGAAATTTTTGATATCCAGGGCTTTTGTACCCTTTTTGTGCTTCATTATCTGCCTTAATCATTTGTTGCCAATAAGGGGAACAAACCAAATTGAATGCCAGCCCATTTGCATAGATTCAACGAGCTACATGTTCATTGGCTATGGCTCTACCTTGATTATTGAAACACATTTCAAGAGGGCCCTGAGTGGGCCTTTTACTAGTTGTGGCAGCAACCCTAGATGGCAGTGGAGGCCTAGTTGTAGAGCTTTGCACAGGGTGTTTTCCCTTAGAAAGCTTCCTATTAGCAGCCATTTGCATCTTTTGGCCCGGTGCATACTTGCACCCCTGTGTTAGTTTGACCAGTGTTAATTTTAGGTATGTTCTATGCTAGAGCAATTTATTTGATTTCTTTCCCATATTAGCAATCACATCAGCGTAAAGTAAACTGCAGATAGAACATAAATATAAATCGCAGAAGACAAGCCAAGACAAGAGGACACAAGATGTGGCGCGAGCCAGGGACAAACCCCACAATGTGTGGGGAAACCCTTTGATAAAATCTTCTTTTATCTTCAAAATTCAGCAGAGAAAGAGAGAGATAGTACATTTACAGCAGAAGTCAACACTTTGACTTATCTAGATCTTAGCATAGATTATTTCGTATAACAATGAGGTCAGTTGAAGACATTCTGCTTCAATTGATTTTCCAAGGTGACGACTTCAGCTATTGTAGTGCCTCGTCTTGTCCATTTGCCACACCTTACCGTGTAGCACCATATTGCCCCATCATAGTGTAGGATCTAGAGGACAGAGCTGCTCGCATCACGCTGCTCATCGTGCTGCATCTTTCCATGGTCTCATCCATCATCAAGTTGCCCATGCTCATGATTACATGCTGTCCATGCTCCATGCATCATTGTGCTGCTTATGCACATGATCTATTCATCATCATCCATCACTGCTTCATTGAGATCTTGACCTTGCTAATGTATAATGAGGCTGCTAGAAGTCAGGTCCGGATATTTTCACTAGGATAACCATTATGCTGAGACTGCGTCTTCCTGTCATGCATATGTCTAACCTTTATAATCTGTAGTCAGACTAACCCACGTTGTAATATATTTTGCTGCGTTAATTTCCAGCGTATATGATGATATGCCATGACCTGTGCATAAGTATCATTAAGTACAGCGTGTCTGATTTGCATATAAGTATTATTATGACCTGTGGCTAGGGTTGAGTGTCACCATAGACTGCGTATGACTGTCCCATGATTGAGTCTCCATGCCTGCATATTAATCTCTATGCCCAACGTATTCATTTGCCAGCGTATATAATCTCTATGCCCAACGTATATTCATTTTCCAGCGTATATAAGTCATTAGAGTGTTGCTGCCATGACTGCGTTAAATTAACAGCGTTGAGTTTCCATGACTGTGCTATATAGTGCCTTGTATGGACTGCGTGGTAAGGTCCTTCATTACAGCGTTGAGTTTCCACTGCGGCTGCACCATATTACTGCAGCTACCTTTCATGTTACAGCGGCAACCCTTCACGTTACTGCGGCTACCCTTTGATGTTTTATTTAATCCTTTGCGTGAACAGGACTATGTATAACCGGTTGCACAATTTGTTTGCGTATAGCAGGTCTTCTTGCTACATTAGGATGGCTCCATTTCAACTACAACTGTGCCTCCTTTTATCACTGCGACTAGGGCTTATTACGGTCACCTTTATACAACGTATGAGGATCCTCTGTGATTGCATCTAGATGTCCAGCATTTCATCTTCATTAGGGTAGCGTAGATATTAGGGTACCCCTTTTAGATCTCTTCTCCATCAAACCCAAAACAGGATGAAGAGAGATCACGAGAGAGTGAGTGTGTCGAATGACTTAAAGTATTCTTCTATTTATACCAAAACGTATAACTTGAGTAAACATGACGTTTGGGCTTCTTGAGCCTACATAAGTTGTTGGTCGGCTAGATAATAAATCCATAATCAAAATAAATTCATATCTCCATAAATACTTATCGGAATCAGATGATCTTTAGATCAATCCTACACCTCTCGACGAGAGGGATCCAATAAAAATATCAGCAGCCATAAATAAGCTGACCCACATGGAGTTTGGCCCTAGTTTCCAATTTAACACTCCCTCTCAACTAGGGAGAACTCCATCCACTGATCCATAAGTTCGACTGTACTATCTCTGCCATTAGTGCCCTGCATTGCTCTGCCCAACTCTGCTCAGCTCTGCTGGCTCTGCTATGCTCTGCTCAGCTCTACTGGCTTTGCTCTGCTCTGCTAGCTCTGCTCTGCTCAGCTTTGCTGGCTCTGCTAGCTCTGCATTGCTTTGCTCAGCTCTGTTGGCTCTGCTCAGCTCAACTCTGCTGGCTCTGCTCAGCTCAGTTCCGCTAGCTCTGCTTAGCTCTACTCGCTGTGCTGGCTCTACTCTACTTTGCTCAGCTCAGCTCTGCTGGCTCTTCTAGCTTTGCTTTGCTTTGCTCAGTTCTGCTGGCTCTGCTCTACTTTGCTCAGCTCATCTCAACTTTGCTTAGCTCTGCTGGCTCTGCTGAACCATGAAGAAGAAGAATTGATCAAGAATGTCTCACAACATTCTCCACTGACCAGAAGTCAGTCTCAGAGTGCGTACCACTAGTCCCAGACCAGTCTCAACCGACCCAAAGTTAGCGTCATAGTGGGTACCACTCCTACCACTGGTCTTAGACCAGTATCGTAGGCTTAGAGAGGGTATCACTGGTCCTACATCTGTCTCAGCCGACCCGAAGTCAGCGTCATAGTATGTACCACTCTCACTAGTCCCAGACCAGTCCTGTACTGAAACGAAGTTAGTCTCAGAGTATGTACCACTCTCACTAGTCCCAGACCAGTCTCAACCGACTCGAAGTCAGCGTCATAGTAGGTACCACTCCTACCATTGGTTCCAGACCAGTATCGTAGGCTTAGAGAGGGTATCACTGGTCCCAGACCAGTCTCAACCGACCCAAAGTCAGTGTCATAGTATGTACCACTCTCACTGGTCCCAGACCAGTCCTGCACTGACACGAAGTCAGTGTCGGTGTATGTACCACTGGTCCCAAACCAGTCTCAACTGACCCGAAGTCACCGTCATAGTAGGTACCACTCCTACCACAGGTCCCAAACCAGTATCGCAGGCTTAGAGAGGGTATCATTGGTCCTAGACCAGTCTCAACCGACCCAAAGTCAGTGTCATAGTATGTACCACTCTCACTGGTCCTAGACCAGTATCGCAGGCTCAGAGAGTGTACCACTTGGTCCCAGACCAGTCTCAACCGACCCGAAGTCAGTGTCATAGTATGTACCACTCTCACTGGTCCCAGACCAGTCCTTCACTGACACGAAGTTAGTCTCGGAGTATGTACCACTGGTTCCAGACCAGTCTCAACCTACCCAAAGTCAGCGTCATAGTATGGTACAACTCCTACCACTGGTCCTAGACCAGTATCATTGATCCCAAATCAATGGAGGTCATCCTAGCGTAGGGAGTACGGTAGATACAACGATGCATCTATTGGTACTACTTTGGTCCCTAACTTCATTTCCTTGCTCATTGATCAGATGAGAGGTACTTCCCATGAGTCCTAGACTGCATGGGTAGGATGCCTCGACAGGAGAACTAATCAATCCTATCCTCACAGGAGAACACATCAATCCAGGCCTCACAGGAGAACACATCAATCCTGCTATAGCCGCCATGGAGAACACATCAATCCAGGCCTTACAGGAGAACACATGAATCCTGCTACAGTTGCCATGGAGAACACATCAATCCAGGCCTCACAGGAGAACACATCAATCCTGCTACAGTCGCCATGGAGAACACATCAATCCAAGCCTCATAGGAGAACTAATCATTCTGCTACATAGGAGAGCGAATCATCCTGTTCCACAAGAGAGAGAATCATCTTGTCCCACAAGAGAGCGAATCATCTTGTTCCAGGGCGCACCACCAGGGGAGGGTGAGTCACCCTGTGGTCTTATGTTGCTCCAGTAAGAACCGCAAGCCCCCAAGAGCTCCCAGAGCTCAATGTATGCAACATGCAGGACCCTTTTACAAAGGTCTCTCGACCACTCCAAGTCATTCAGGAAAATCACAAATTTGATCTTTCCCCGGGGCTCTGACCTGTACATCATCTCAATGCGATGGAGCCTCCTTGCTCATCGACTTACCATATCCAGAAGATTTCTATCTGCTGACGAATACGGGATTCCTCAATAATCGAATCCCACCTCTGGTTGTTATAGAGAATCACAGTGGTATTCATCATGTGTACAAACAACTCACTGAAGAGCTTACCCAACCAGGCAGCTTCATACGAGATCATACTCGTAGATATGTATCCAGTCTTGGCGGTGCTTATAACAACCGACTTCTGCTCCCTGCTCATCCATGATATTGAAGCAAAATCCAAAGAGAAATAGCACTAAGAAGTGCTCTAGTGATCCTCCACACTGCCTGCCCATTCAACATTCGAATAATAATGCAATTTCATATTTCCGGCAGTGTATCTCAATCCATGAGAGATTGTGCCCTGAAGACATCTCAGAAGATTCTAGGCACCTCCAGTGAAGCTCAACCAAATATGAGCTTACCATACTAACTGCAAAACATATGTCCGGACGGAGGTTCACCAAGAACATCAACGCGAATGAGTTTATGAAACTCAAAGGCATTTCCCAAATCAGGTCCAACATCACTACCATATAACTTCTGAAAGTTAAGATCCTCGAGGTGGTCACAGGCTTGCAATTTATCTTTCCACATTTAGAATCCAACTCCCTTTGTCTCCTACAAATGAGAGGGTCTACACCTGTCAGACATAGGTGCTGGTATAAGAGGTCTGACATCCACAACCTTCGGGTAATGGTTTGGATCGGTTTCACTCCTAGTGAATCTCGGCTTCATCAGACAGCTATCAATCCTCTCATACTACGCCCGGTGTGTTTTGCTTCAAGCCATAGAGGGCTTTCTTCCACCTGTATACATGAGAGTCCTGTTCATGAATCTCAAACTCCACAGGTTGTTTCAAACCTGTGGACCTGCTGCTTGAGGGGAATGGTCCCCTTGTAAGATTTTCCTTCTGTACATCTCAAACATGTAGATTCATGCTCTTTTTGAATTCAGGCTTCCCTGTCACCATTTGACTCACAAACCTCCGGAGCTATGTGTCAATGGACATGGTCCTACTCGTGGACTTCCTGTAACTTAATACAACCCTGAACCCAAAAGCATCTTTGAAAATTATATTTTCAAACACGTACCTTTCCATCGATGAATGCCACCTTAAAAACTTCAACTTCCATTCCTGGGGTTCCTTGCTTCCTTGAAGAGTCAATCGTGTCCTTGATGAGCTGCATCTCTACCATTCAGACACTCCTTTGCATAAGGGCCGAACTTAAAATAAAGACATCTGCCTTTCCTTCCACCCTTAGATCTGAACTTCCCAATGAAGTGATATTAAGGTAGACCAACAGAAGTTCCGCTGCGCCATTCTGATAATATGCTATGCTTTGACTTCACCCTATGTGAATTATGAGGAACACATTGATCCTTCCGTCTTGTCCCAACTGTCTTTGGTGATTGCTCTTTCACTCTTGCTTGGGCATTGTCTTCACCTTAGCTCTGATACCATGTTAATTTAAGGTATGTTCTATGCTAGAGTAATTTATTTGATTTCTTTTCCATATTGCATAAAGTAAACTGCAGATAGAACATAAATATAAATCGCAGAAGACAAGCCAAGACAAGAGGACACAAGATGTGGCGCGAGCTAGGGACAAACCCTACAATGTGTGGGGAAACCCTTTGATCAAATCTTCTTTTGTCTTCAAAGTTCAGCAGAGAAAGAGAGAGAGATAGTACATTTACAATAGAGGTCAACACTTTGACTTATCTAGATCTTAGCATAGATTATTTCGTATAACGATGAGATCAGTTGAAGACATTCTGCTTCAATTGATTCTCCAAGGTGATGGCTTCACCTATTGTAGTGCTGCGTCTCATCCATTTGCTGCACCTTACCGTGTAGCACCATATTGTCCCATCACAGTGTAGGATCTAGATGACAGAGCTGCTCTCATCACGCTGCTCATCGTGCTGCATCTTTCCATGGTCTCATCCATCATCAAGTTGCCCATGCTCATGATTACATGCTGTCCATGCTCCATGCATCATTGTGCTGCCTATGCACATGATCTCATTCATCATCATCCATCACTGCTTCATTGAGATCTTGACCTTGCTAATGTATAATGAGGCTGCTAGAAGTCAGGTCCGAATATTTTCACTAGGATAACCATTATGCCGAGACTGTGTCTCTTCATGCCAAGACTGCGTCCTCCTGTCATGCGTATGTCTAACCTTTATAATCTGTAGTCAGACTAACCCACGTTGTAATATATTTTGCTATGTTAATTTCCAGCGTATATGATGATATGCCATGACCTGTGCATAAGTATCATTAAGTACAGCGTGTCTGATCTGCGTATAAGTATTATTATGACCTGCGGCTAGGGTTGAGTGTCACCATAGACTGCGTATCACTGTCCCATGATTGAGTCTCCATGCTTGCGTATTAATCTCTATGCCCAGCGTATTCATTTGCCAGCGTATATAATCTCTTTGCCCAACGTATATTCATTTTTCAACGTATATAAGTCATTAGAGTGTTGTTGCCATGACTTCGTTAAATTAACAAGGTTGAGTTTCCATGACTGTGCCTTGTATGGACTACGTGGTAAGGTCCTTCATTACAACATTGAGTTTCCACTGCGGCTGCACCATATTACTACAACTACCTTTCATGTTATAGTGGCAACCCTTCACGTTACTGCGGCTACCCTTTGATGTTTTATCCTTTACATGAATCCTTTGCGTGAACAGATTGTGTATAACCGGTTGCACAATTTGTTTGCGTATAGCAGGTCTTCTTGCTGTGTTAGGATGGCTCCATTTCAACTGCAGCTGTGCCTCCTTTTATCACTGCGGCTAGGGCTTATTACGGTCACCTTTATACAGCGTATGAGGATCCTCTGTGACTGCGTCTAGATGTCCAGCATTTCATCTTCATTAGGGCAGCGTAGATATTAGGGCACCCCTTTTAGATCTCTTCTCCATCAAACCCAAAACAGGATGAAGAGAGATCACGAGAGAGTGAGTGTGTCGAATGACTTAAAGTCTTCTTCTATTTATACCAAAACGTATAGGTTGAGTAGACATGACGTTTGGGCTTCTTGAGCCTACATAAGTTGCTGGTCGGCTAGATAATAAATCCATAATCAAAATAAATTCATATCTCCATAAATACTTATCGGAATCGGATGATCTTTAGATCAATCCTACACCTCTCGACGAGAGGGATCCAATAAAAATATCAGCAGCCATAAATAAGCTAACCCACATGGAGTTTGGCCCTAGTTGCTAATTTAGCAACCAGTGAGATGGGCATTCACTGTAGTATATGAGCCATTTTTATATTTTGGCATTCATTGCACTTCCATTTAAACGAACCACCTCCGAAATTTTTTCCCATAATCTTCACATACTGCCATAAAGCAGATTTTGGGTCTGTTTTGATGATTTCCCCTTCACTATGCTCATGCTGTGATGGTTCCATAATGATAATGGTCTATAGGTTACTGCATATAAAATTCAAATTATAATATATTATCAATAAACAATTAAAAATTAAAATACACAATTAATTTATTAAATACATAAAAATTAAAATACATTAAAATTTAAGAAGAAATACATTTAAAATAGTAAATAGTAAATACATTCAATGAAAAAGATAAAAAATTGGAAAGGGGAATTAAAAAGTGTGCTAAATAATCCTTAGGCATCTATGATCTTAGTATTAAATAAAAACGTTAATATAAGTAATAATCCTTAGGCATCTATGATCTTTCATCTCTAATTATGTTATTATATAATATATACATGCTAGAGATGACAAATAAAACTTTATAAAGATATATATTATAGAGAGAACAATAAATACCTAATGGAGAGAATATGGAGAGAATATATACAAACAAAATATAATAAACAATTAGCAATATGGAGAGAACAATAAACAACAAACTACTTAAAGCTCCACCTCATGGCCTCCTTAAACCACAATTATTAAAGTCGGCCAAGTGGCGCCATATACTCTTTAACTGCCTATCACCAATATTCTAACCAAGTTAGGCATACCTCAACCCTCCATTCATTTTGGTTTTATTTAATCAGTATAAAATATAAATATCTTATGATGGCGAATTCAGAATATTGAAACACACAAAGGTAAATATTATATTTAAAAATAGCACTATCGGCAATGAAAAAAAAATAAAATTAGTTTACGATTTAGTATTTACCTTTGTCAGTTGAGCATTTATATTAGCAACGATGATTTCCTCGACGACTGAGTGTTCTTGGTGGCGATGGGTTACTTTCAACTGTTCAAGTTCTGACCAGCGACGACTTCCTTGACGGCTCTATCGCTGTGCACAGTCGTGTTGTTCAAGTCCCGACTCGCGACATCTTCCTCGACGACTTCCAACTTCTTGTCGATGTGTTGTGACAGTCATGTTGTTGTGCTGTGACGGCTTCCAACGATTCACGAGTTCCACCCTCCAACCTCCAGTTGTGTTGTTCCTCACGACTCCCGACTCACGAGTTCAACCTCTAAAGACTGCGTTGCTGTGTGAAGCAGGGGGATATTTAACACTGCTCTGTGTGAGTGTCGACAAAGGGAAAGGACCACAAGTTAATAAAGTAAAAAATTAAAACCTGAAACGAAAATAACCTAAAACGACAATCAACTTTTCGTAAATGACTTCAACCCATTTCAGCGGTTCCGACAACCTTGGCAAACTGGGTCGAGATCCGGTTCGTCCGAGAATGAGACATTTCCTAAAAACCGCAAATCCGCAGTCAGCCGTACTTAAGCTGTATTTTGGCGGATCTAGATCCAGATACGGTTCAAATCCGCGGAACCACTAACCTTGACCCTTCCTATGCCAGATCCGACAACATAGCCTACTAGTGCCATTGGAGAATCGATTTGTTGCTGGTACAGTTTGTCTTACCTTTTTCCAGCTTGGGTGTCTGACATACACTTTCTTCCCTACGAAGTGAATATCATACCCCTTATCTTGTAACTGGGATATTGAAATCAGGTTCATAACCAAACCTAGCACATTCAATACATCTATAGCACTGGTGCTTGCTCCTGTCTCCCTCTGAAAATCTATGGTACCTCTCCCTACTGGAGTACATTTCGTTCTGTTTCCCATAATAATTTGGAAGTCCATCTGCTCTTCTTTGTAGCTAGAGAAATATTCTCTAACCCCTATCATGTGAGCTGATGCTCCACTGCCTATGTACCAGACTCCTTGTGAAGTGGATCGTGCTAGGCAAGCAAATTCATCCTCCAATCTAGAAGACAAATCTGAAGTCTCCTGAATGTTACTTCTGCCCATGGCTATGTTGAAGAATTTAGTGTGCTATTTATCTTTTCCACCTTGACACTGGCTCTGCTCTAGCGAATTGCTGCAAAACCCCCTACGTGTAGGTAGAGATCTGCTCAACAAGAAAATCTAAGCTGCTCCCTCTGCCTCTAGAATCACTTGTTCTGGAAGAATCAATTTTTTCTGACCCTCTCTCAGAAAAATCGGTCTTCCTCACATGTTCATGGTATATCCTTCAAGTGGTAGGTGGCAAATGATAAAGTGG
This sequence comes from Pinus tabuliformis, assembly GCA_031772625.1. Taxonomy (NCBI): domain Eukaryota; kingdom Viridiplantae; phylum Streptophyta; class Pinopsida; order Pinales; family Pinaceae; genus Pinus; species Pinus tabuliformis. Next base: position 715,168,490 of record CM062807.1, on the reverse strand, counting down.
TGGAATAGAGTGGGGATCAAGGGAATCATCAAGATCACATGTTATGGTACAAGGGTAGCTATAACAAGGGAAGCCACACTTGGGTATATGAGTGTGGGAGGGTGCAAATCGTGGTACATGAGTTACCTCGACTTTTGTTTTTCCACCCTTCTTCATATGCCTTTTCCCTTTGATTGTTTTTTCTTCATAACTGCTCGGGGCTCTAGGGGATGAGAGCATGTTGTGTAATATATAGCAGTGGGTACACCCTTAAGGTGAGGCAGTTTGTTTCCCAACGGGGTTCGGGACAATCATGAGTTCCATAATGATGGATGGGGCTCATCTAGGGCCCATAGGAACCAGGGTGATGGCCATGGAAAAGGGGTAGAGCTCATGTTTTGGCTTTTGCCCACGTGCTAAATTTGTATGTCCCGACCATCTTTTGCATTTTGTAGTACATTTCCTATTGAAAGTGGCCAAACTATGCTTTTTCTTTTCTTTTTAGTTGCATCAATCTCCAGGCAACGTTCTAGGCCCTACCCAAGGTGTGGACAAGGGAAGGGGGAGGCTAACCCCATATGGACCCAATGGACACATGTGGACCCGAATGGGAAAATTTTTGAATGGGTTCAAAATGAGCAGAAAGGGGTGATGTACATGGTGTCGGGAAGTGGGATGATGCAACTAAAATCATAATTTCTCATCTAGTGCCAACCCTAAAGCTAGTGGCCAGTAAAGGATATCCCACGGGACAAGGATACAAGGCTAAACATCGAATCAGGTAGGGAAGACAAAAGCACATACCTAGCCCAATCTTTTCGCTGAACACCCCCCCCGGGAACCAATTCATGCCCAAAAGTATCCATGAAAAGTAAACAAAATTACTCAACTAAAACAATGAAAGGTCATACCTTTAGGGTCGGGAGGCCCACCTTCAAACATACATTCATAACATATGGGTGAGGGACCACATGGCTAACTCAGGGGGCAGAGAAAATGGCACATTGAGCTATCTGGTGGCTGCAAGGGAATGTTGGCTGACGGCTAAGGACCATCTAGAAGAAAATATTTCTACTATATACACTACCCACAGATGGTGGGTAACATCTGGCTTCAGCTGGGACATGAGCTCTCGGGGGGTGCATGAAGCTACTCAAACCGGAGGTCATGAGAACAACAACATTCTTGGTACCATAGACTTGTTACCTACACATATCAAAGACCAAGCACACGGGGCAACATGATTTTGTGGTGTCTTATGATCACCCATGCTCAGTATTAGCCCATAAAAATCAACAAGAAAGAAAAATTATTTTCAATGCAAGTTTAATCTAAATGTAGCTAATCTATTATGATAAATATCATATGATGTTAGTTCTAATGAGAAGATCAATATGCAATGCATCCTATCCTAACATGCCCATGGTACAATGTCAAGTGCCCTCAAGGTAGTACTCTTTATGGAGTTTCCCATTCACAGGAAGAGGAATGGACTCCCCATCAAGAGTCTCTAGGTGGTAAGAATTTATGCCTGCTATATCAACTATCTTGTATGGGCCTATCCACAGGTTGTCCCATTTCTTATGCATGCCATGCTTCTCCACAAAAGCACAAAGTCATCGAGGTTGAAGGCTTTATTTCGAATGTGTTTGTTAAAAGTGACTTCTAATTTTGTCATGACTAGGGCCAAGTTGATCAAGGGATTTCCTTCTATTCTCATTGACCTCAACAATTTGGTCAATACGGGTTTGTTATGCATTTTGTTGGCCAGGGAAAGCTTTTAGGCATTCAAGGGTGGGTAATTGGAGTTGGATAGGCAATTTGGCCTCAGAACCGTAGACTAATTGAAATGGACTAAACTTGGTTGATGCCTTCACAGTTGTTCGGTCAACCCATAGAGCATACTTAATCTTGCTATCCCAATCCCTTTTATGTTCCCCAATAGTTCGTCTGATTATCTTTATGAGGTTCTTATTGCTTGACTCAGCTTGGTCATTTCCTTGAGGATAATAGTTAGATGAATGCGACAATATTATACCATATTTATTACATAGGGATGTTAAAGCCATGGAGTCAAATGCCTTAGCATTGTTAGTAACAATCTTGGTGGGAACACCAAACCTGGTAATAATTTTGTCCTCAAGGAAGTCCATAACTACCTGATCAATTGTTTTCTTAGTTGGTATAGCCTCAACCCATTTTGTGAAATAGTCAGTAGTTGTGAGAATCCACCTGTACCCATGGCTTGAGTTATCCTTGAATTCACCAATAAAATCCAAGCCCCATTGTTGGAAGGGCGCATCCACAACAACATTTCTTAAAGGCATGGCAGTTAGTTGTTTTCCAGCAAACAATTGGCATGGTTGGCATCTTTTTACAAAGTTCAATGTGTCAGCGAAAATGGTCGGCCAATAGTAGCCAACCCTCAAGATCTTGTGAGTAGTGGTTCTAGCAACATAATGTCCTCCACAAAACCTAGCGTGGAATTCTTTCATTAGTTTTTCAGATTCTTCCCTACTAACACATCGGAGGATTACTCCATCAGGGCTCATCCAACCAAGGCCATCTTGGGTCAAACAAAACTTAGATGCTTTCAATCTTAGGGCTCTTCTTTTGTGATCAGTGAGGTGAGGAGGGGCTGACAGGTTGCGTAAATAGTAAATGATGTCCCTATACCAATCATCACCTTCAAGTTCAACAGAAGTGGCACATACCTGCTCCTCCTCTCCTTCTTTAATGGCTTCGTTATTATTTTCAGTCAACATCTCAGCCAAGCCTTGACCCTTGATGATTTTCTTAGGATGGATATCAAGGTCATATTCTTGAATTTTGGACACCCACTTCCCTCTAGACCCAAAGCAATCAGTTTGTGTCAGTTTGTTATTGGTATTTTAACATCATATTTTCAAGCCAAAGAAACTTGAGGATGTTGATTGTGAAATTGCTGACATTCTCACCTCAGCATCATCAACCCTTTAATGAACCCACATTTCAAGTTTCAACAATAGCAACAAGTATAACAATATTAAGCATCTCTACAAAGAAGAACAAGGTTCCTCTTTTCCAATCATTCTTTTCAACTGGGCATCATAGTCACTATGCAACACTCAATCCCCTATGGCTCTCATCATTATCTGTTGAAATTTCTAAGTCTAACATGTCAGAAATTCTTCCTGCATTATCTAGTTTATTTCACCTACTTGTTTATTCCTTAACAAGTTATTAACCATATAAATACTGAAAATAAACACATATGGAGTCTCAACTCATATACAGATGATCAACTGAAATAATAGACAAACACGCAAGGGACACCGTTATTTTTGGACAATCGTCCCCGTAAAAATCCAACTTGGGAAAACCGGTGCAACAATTTTGAGGGTTTTATTATTAAGCAGTGTTCTTGAGTACAATTAGGGTGCCAAACTATTTCACCCAACAGAGATTTCTATCTGGTAGTAATACCTCTCTTCAGAAGCAGATATTCAGCAAGTCTTCCCCATGAAAATCCTTCCAGCGCTTCTCCAAGGCTTTGTGTCAGCCCTGCTAGTCCCTGCGTTAGCCCTCTGCATCTCTGCATTAGCTCTTTGGCCTTTTGCGTCACCCATGCAAGCCCTGCTATCCTCTGCGTAGTCTCTCTGGCCTTTTGCGTGGCTCATGCTTGTTCTACGTAGCCTCCTCAATCACTACGTCGGCCCTTTGGCACTATCCCTGTCTCTCTGCTATGTACTCACTACAACTCAGATCACTTGTTCGAATTTTCTCAGCAACTCCACTCCAGAAAATCGAACTGACTAATCAATCTTGGTGTATCTCCAACTGACTCTCAAGCCTTCTCTTATACTTTTTTTCTGTTGAGTCTTCAACGGCTAAGATTAAATCCCTAATCAACAGCTAAGATTAGATTTGGCTTGATCCATGTCATTTAGAACATTCTCACCCAGTTTTATATTAATACCCATTAATATTTTAATTTTCCTAAGTTTAGACTTAGGAACTCCATTAAAAATGTTAATTATTATAATATCTCTCTAATCGGGTGGAATTTCCCCAAACCATTTGTGGGTCTTGGAGATCTCATGTGCTTTAGCCTCTCCGCCAATTTTCATGGCTAGAGCACATCTTATGCTACCACAAATCAACACTCCTTCTTAGCGAGGAATGTGCTCTAGTAATGCTCCACCACTGAACATCACACTGATTCTTCCGCACCGGTAGCTGTGCTGATGTTTGCCCTGCTGCCTCACATCCACTGCACTGTTGCTTCTTGTATTGCTGCCCATGGCTCTGCCACTGCTACATCTGTGCTACAGCTCCCTGTCAACATGGTGCCTATGTTGCCATAGCACTGCCACTGCTAACTGCTGCATTGCAACTCAGTTACCAAGAAGTAAGTAACTGATCTACCCAAATACTGACATCTTTGTCAGTCCAAAAGCCTCTTGATGCTAAAGCTATCGCTACTGCCTCTGCATTGCTGCAACCACTTTTGTGCCTCTCGCACTTCTGCAACCCCTCTGTGCATCTCGCACTGCTGCAAAGACCTCTGTGCCTCTTGCATTGTTGCAATCTCACTGCGCTGCTACATACCTCTACACTCTAGCACTGCCTTGTCTCTCCATCGCATCTTGTTTCTACTGACATCCATCTTCTTGCTACTGTCATTCGGTGCTCTCGTAGCCAGATATGATCCATGAGTTTGGGTACCTCAAGGATCCTGCCCCTCATCTTCTGTAGTCCTCCTGACTAGAGCTCGATGTCTCCCCACCCCTTCTCTAGAGGAGCATGAGCACTCATGGCACAGTCGTCATTAGTCTCGACTTCTTTCTCCGCCATAGCCGGAGTTGCCTTGGAGTCAAAAGCCTCTCCCTTATTCTTCTTCTTGAGACACTGGGTTGCATAATGACCCAGTTCCCCACAATGGAAGCACTTCACCGTGGAGATTTCCTTCTCCCCCTTCTCCTGCTGTTCCGCAGATGCTAGAGCCGCATCCTCCTCCTCCTTCTCTTTCTTGATTCAACCTCCTTTGCTGCTATTTCCTGCCTTGGTCAACCTGATCTCTTCTTGACGAAGAGCTGCTCACATCTCTTCCCATCCTAAAACATCAGCTCTGCCCAAAATGCTTTGGACAAATGTCTCCCATGTTTATTTGGAGTAGCATTGGATGTGCTCTAGCCATGAAAATTGGTGGAGAGGCTAAAGCACATGAGATCTCCAAGACTCGGAAATGGTTTGGACAGATTGTACCCGGTTTGGGAGATATTAAAAAAATCAATATTTTTAATGGAGTTCCTAAGTCTAAACTTAGGAAAAATAAAATATTAATGGGCATTAATATAAAACTGGGTTAGAAGGTTCCAAAAGTCATGGATCAAGACAAATCTAATCTTAGCCGTTGATTAGAGATTTAATCTCGGCCATTGAAGGACCAACGAGAAAAGTATAAGAGGAGGCTTAAGGGTTTGTTGGAAGATACACCTGAATGATCAGTCATTCATTTTGCTAGAGCGGGGTTGCTAAGCAAACGTGAATTGGTGATCAGCAGCGAGGGCTAGTGAGTACGAGGCAGAGAGGTAGAGACAGTATTGAGAGACTAGCGCAGAGGCCAGAGGGACTGCGTCATCCACGCAGAGGCTGCTGGAGTGACGTAGAGGGTCCCAAAGGCTGCGCGGTGCCTCAGAGGGCTGACGCAGAGGGTCAGAGGGCTGACGGATGTCAGCAGGAGGCTGACGTAGAGGCTAGAAGGGCTAGCGCTAAGCTTCAGTTGTGCCGGAGAGGGTTTCGTGGAACAAGTTTTCTGAATACCTGTTTCCGAATATAGAGGTATTGCTGCCGTGTATTTTTCTCTGTCGGGTGAGCTTGTTAGGCACCCAATTGTACTCAGAAAGATTGCATAATAATATAACCCTTAGAATGGCTACACCAGTTTTCGTGCATTGGGTTTTTCTGGGGATATTTGTCCAAAAATAACAATGTCACTTGTGTGCTTGTTTTCTTTCAGTTGATGATCTGTAGATGTTGTGATTGTATTGTGTTTATTTCAGTGTTTTAATGTTTTAAATAACTTGTTCAAATTTAAACATGTAGAAGAAATAAACCAGCGAAATACAAATTAATTTTTAATGGATAGACTTAGAAAATTCAACATCCCAATGCTCAGAGACTGCATTCATGGCGGTCCTCACCATGAACTCCTGATCCGTTGTGGCCCGTTTGGAAGTAAGTTGGTCTTGAATCTCTTGCAACTTGCTGAGGTATAGATTTATCTACTCCCCCTTCTGCATCTGATACGATCACAACTGATTCTCCAATAGCATCTTCCTCTACACGAAACTGCCCTGATACAATGTCGTCAAGGTATCCCACATCTCCTTTGTCGTGTTCTTCTTGGCAATATGCGGTATTACATGATCCTTCACCCCATCAAGGATTATGCACTTTGCCTTCGCCATTGCATCCTCATACCTTTCATTATCGGTTGGGTCGACTGGGATAACCACGGTTCTCAAGGCGAAGCCCTGATGTAATATCTATCTAGAATAGACAAGATCCTGGCCTTCCAGATGACAAAGTTGGAGGTCCCGTCCAACCTATCTTGATCCCTTATTCCGTTCATTTCCATCTCCGCTCTACTATTGGATTTCCTCTGAGACTTGACTTCCCTCCTGGAAGTTCTCTCCTAGACTCCCTCTGAGTCTCGATTTCCCTGCTGGAAATCTTCTTGCCAACTGTCGATCCGCTCCTCTCCAATCCTCTTTGCGACTGCAACTCGGATCTAGATTTCTTGGCTAGAAATCCCTCAAGGCAACAACTCCCTCTAGCTTGGTTCTATCCCATTAGGTACTGTTCTGCTTCAACAACAACAACACCCCACCAGTGCCCTAGGCCCCAACAATTGAAAAAATTGAGCCTCTTAGCTCTGCGCAATCCCGGCAAGACTGAATTGCTCCTCTGGCCAACTCTGTCAAGCCTACCTAGCTGAGTAGGATGACGTGGCTCTTCGCGAGCCTCTTCTACCTCTCTCTGCCTTTGCGCTGGTCCTCTCTCTGGCTCGAAATGATGGCGTAGGCCCTCTGCGTCACTCCTTCTCTGCTACTTTTTGCTTGCGAGTAGCTCTATCTCTCGGGATCGCTGCTACTGCTGCAAATGCTTCTGATTAAGCTGGTGCCTTCAGTTTTCCTGTGATCTGCAATGCTCCGATACCATGTTGAAATTTCCAAGTCTAACACATTAGAAATTCTTCCTGCATTATCTGGTTTATTTCACCAATTTGTTTATTCCTTAACAAGTTATTTAAGCATATAAATACTGAAAATAAACACAAATGCAGTGTCAACTCATATACAGATCATCAACTGAAGTAATAGACAAACACATAAGGGACACCGTTAGTTTTGGACAATCGTCCTCGGAAAAACCCAACTTGGGAAAACCTGTGCAATAGTTCTGAGGGTTTTATTATTAAGCAGCTTTCTTTAGTACAACTAGGGTGCCAAACCGGTTCACCCAACATAGATTTCTATCTGGTAGTAATACCTCTCTTCGGAAGCAGATATTCAACAAGTTTGCCCCACGAAAATCCTTCTAGCGCTTCTCCAAGGCTCTGCGTCAGCCTTGCTAGCCTCTGCGTAGCTCTGGAACCCCCTGCGTCAGCCCTCTTCCTCTCCGCGTCAGCTCTCTGGCCTTCTACATCACCCATGCAGGCCTTGCTACCCTTTGCGCAGTCTTTTTGGCCTTCTACGTGGCTCCTGCGGGCTTTGCGTAGCCTCCTCAATCACTTCGTTGGCCCTTTGGCACTATCTCTGCCTCTCTGCTATGTTCTGACTGCCCCTTGCTGCAACTCAGATCACTTGTTTGAATTTTCTCAGCAACTTCGCTCTAGAAAATCGAACTGACTGATCAATCTTGGTGTATCTCCAACTGACCCTCAAGCCTCCTCTTATACTTTTTCTGTTGAGTCTTCAATGACCGAGATTAACTCTGTAATCAACCACTAAGATTAGATTTGGCTTGATCCATGTCATTTAGAACATTCTCACCCAATTTTATATTGATACCTATTAATATTTTAATTTTCCTATGTTTAGACTTACGAACTTCATTAAAAATATTAATTATTTTAATATCTCTCTAACCGGGTGGAATTTCCCCAAACCATTTTTGGGTCTTGGAGATCTCATGTGCTTTAGCCTCTCGACCAATTTTCATGGCTAGAGCACATGCTACCACAAATCAACATTATCCGTTTAAAATGAAAGACATCAATCCCCTCCAAATAAAATGACACACCCCAACAACATATGATATGTATTCAAGTAATATCTCGACTAAAACAATAAACCTATTTTGAAAATTTGTCGTATCCGTTTCAAACCCCGTATCCATATCCATTTCATTGCAACTTAGACTAGGATACCAGGCTAAACCAATGTTACCAGACTCGGAATCGGTAATAAGTCGGCGAGGCGAAAGAGCGAAGAGTTTTAATCGAATCAGGAAAAAAACGGTGGATACAATAAATAAAGATATACGCATATATTGAATTTAAAAAAAAAAAAAAACATATTTCATTGATATTCAATAAAGCCATGCCAAACAATGCATAATATCAATAGATGTCCAAAAAATCATGAGGGCAATGTGTATACTTCAAGTATAAAATATATTTAGTATTGGAAAACATTTAAAAACAGGTACAAAGATTCAAATGATACAAGGAACTTCCAAGTTTTTGTCAACCAACACCGCGAACCTACTAAAATCTTACTTGGGGTTACAGTAGCATGACTTCTAAATTGGGTTAAGTTTGCATTGGTAGTGCATTATACCCATTGGTAGATCACTTATACACTCGACGACAACAAATGAATTTAAGGAATTGTTTCATTATTATAGGTCCTTGTAAAGTTCCAACATTCTGCAACGATTTGCTTTTATTCAAAACGATATAGAGCTTTAACATACTACAACCAATTTCTTTTATTCAAAATGATATTTTTAAAGGAAAAGAATGTTGCTCAACCATTGGGGAGTCAATAGCTATTGGCATGAGCATCGAGGCAAGTAGTTCGTGTTTGGTAAGTAGACCCATAATTCACTTAGGTGACTCTTTGGGCGGGAGGAAGGTGGCGTAGTTGGACCTGAGGCATAGAAAACCCGGAAAAGCAGTGTAGTCTAGTAAGGCGAGCGATCCAACCAATGCTAAAGTTGTTGCCTAATACATGAAGTCGATTGCCTAATATTGTATACATGAAGTTGACCAGCAAAACCCATTGCAACCTTGACAAATTAGAGAAAGGGTTCATGTTTATTGAAGTTGAATTGCACACAATGAAGGAAGAACGTGACAATGGCGTTGTTTGATCCACGACATCTCTGGATAGGCGAGCAACAAGAAGAAATGAAAGCGACCTCCAAGCACGACGGGCGGCAAGAAGTGAAAGTGAAACCACAAAATAAAAACCTGCGGACTTTTAACCTATGAATCTGAGTGGCTCGTTGAGTCCTCTACAAATTGCCGAATTTGCGAGTCAAACTCGCGTTAACCACGAGTCAAACTTGTTCAACACGAGTTTGACTTGCCAAGATTCAGATCGGCTCGTTTGGTTGAAGATCAGAGTCGGAATTGTGAGTACTCGCGAGTGATCAGAGACTCGTGTAACACTGGGCTAAACACCAAATCGGGCAGGGAAGACAAAAGCATAGACCTACCCCACTCTTTCTGCCGAATCCCCCTACCAATTCATGTCCAAAAGTATCCATGAAAAGTAAACAAAATTACTCAACTAAACCAATGAAAGGTCATACGTTTGGGGTCAGTTGGCCTGCCTTCAAAGATACATTCATAACAGATAGGCGAGGGACCACATGGCTAGCTTAGGTGGCAAAGAAAATGGCACATCGCGCTATCTGATGGCTGCAAGGGGCTGCTGGCTGCCAGCTAAAGACCATCTAGGAGAAAATTTTTCTCCTATATACACTCTCCACAAGTGGGTAACAGGCCACTGAAATCGCTCAAGTGACCCAACTTTATAAAATTACTTTATAAAAGGTCACTTTTTATTCATTAATTAAAAGTTACATTTTCCAACTTTATAAAATCACTTTATAAAGTGCCTAGAGAGTGAAATATGCTTGGTCGCTTCTGCATGCTAGGCACTGCGAATGCAGTACCTCCTGAGCTACAAAAACTAACAATAGTCATCATTGAGATGTAATGAGTGCTTGGGTTGTAGTCTTGTGATTGTATCATTGGATCCTTGTGTTTGAAGATGCTTTGGAAGTTGTTGAAGACTCTGTGGAGCTATTGTAGCTGAAACAAATATTCCCCCAAAAATTGTGCTGACAACTTCGGAAATAAATGTAACATCGTTTCAGTGACTACAACTGAGTGTTTATTGTGTTTTCTTGAAGCACTTCTTTCTGTTGAATTATATAATAGTGGGAAGTACTCCCCCTTCATTAATTTTCTACACTCCATAGCCCTTAGGATTCAAGGCACTTAGGTCACTATTAATTATTGTGTCATTTACACCTATGGTCTGTTTTTTAAAGGCAGATTTTCTTGTCCTTATTAGCATATTTACACATTTACCAAGGTGATAAATCATCCTTAGGTGTAAATATGCACTTTTGCTTGGTATTTAGTGTGTTTAATTGCAAATTACAGGTCTGACAATTGTAGTTACAGAAGACTTTTGTCACAGATCGGTAGTGTTTGGTGATCTTGAGGGTTCACATTTTACGTGCTGGTTGCATAGAAATTTTCCCGTGGCTAGCAAGCACTAGCCTGAAGTGCAGGGAGATTGTATGAGGAGGCACTGTGCGCTCTTCAGTTACCTTTGAACGCTTCCAGTTTCAAGTGCTAACGGATCCCATGCTCTGAAATATTGGTTTTGTCTATTATTAGGCAACTGAAACATTTATTGTTTATGGAGCTATTTTTTGGATAGTTATGAATTGTGAAAATATGTTGATTAAAAATTGAAATTGTCTATGCAAAGTGTAATACACTACTACATATTTGCATGCCAAACTAAGTTTTGTACGAATATTTTTTCTTAGTAGTGCTCTGGATCTGTTGTGCCTTATGAGCAGGATATTATTGCAAACAAAAGCATTCAAGATGCACTGGCTTATGAGGAAGAATTTTTCCGCAGTCGGCCAGTAAGTTTCACTTTAACTTTTTGAAGCAGATGGGTATATCTAAAATGTCATAGGTAGTACAATAGTTTGATGTTTGCAATCATTTACTTTGTTACAACAATAATGAAATCCAAGCTTAGTGCTTTATTCTGTGTGAGCTAAAAGTAGTTTTGATTCATTCTGGTATAGGTGTATCACAGTTTAGCTGATCGATGTGGTGTTCCCCAGTTAGCAAAGAAGTTGAATCAGGTAAGTGTTCGTTATGCAAATTTTACAACTGTTGTTTATTGGTTGGTTTTTGCTTGGAACATTTCAACATGCTATGATCCTTGTGCGATATTACTTGCACCATTTTTAATGATTATCTGTTACTGGAACATTATTGGGTTTGCTTTCAGATTTTAGTACAGCATATCAAGGCAATCTTACCAGAATTGAAAGCTCGAATAAATAGCCAAATGGTTAGTGTTGTGAAGGAACTTTCTTCCTATGGCGAGACCATAGATTCCAAAGTAAGTACATTTAATGACATTGAAAGTAACCTACATATCCAGTCAGAGAAAAGAAGCAACAAATTAGTACAATTATCTGACTGGAAATGGATTGACTTTTGTTGTAGGCTGCAAGTAATTCATCAAACTTTGGTTTTGAAAAGTTGATCTTACCAGAGATTTTATTATGATGCTACATAAATGGATACCAGTTTCTTATTCTGTTGTCTGTGGGTTCAATATGCCTTGTGAGTATTGTGTGTTTTTGGGTCAATACATGAGTATTTGCATTTTTATATTTTTGTATTTGGTGGTTACTAGGCTGGTCAAGGAGCTTTACTGTTGAACATACTTACAAAATACACAGAGGGTAATTTCTGGCTCTCAACTTGATAGAATGATTATTACATGCATTGCTGTTTACATTGGAGGATTAAATTCTTTTGACATTCAAATTGTAGAGTAGGAATATCATTTTCCTTTTTATATGTATTATTGGTTTTGTTTGTAATTCATTTCATGGTAGCCATGACTCTCTTTTCAATATCCTTAGAACATTCTAAGTAATGGTATAGCAGCTTGCCCACCAACAACAATATTGCTATTCACTCTGCTACAGCCTACAGCCGATTAAAAGCAGCAGAGCTATGAGAAGACTTGCACCATTTGCTCTCCAGCAGGCACCTCGCCCCAGCTCAAGGGAGGAGACCATCGTGCACTCCACAACAGCAATTTGAACAGCAGATTAAGAGAAAGAATGGTGCCACAGATCCTCCATGCATGTCTTTGTTCTTGTGCCAAATGGAGATCATGCACCCCAGGATCCCATTTCATAATGAACCACCTTAACTAATGGAGGTGATGTCACTTGAAACCGTCCGGTTCCAAGGTAACTGGAAATAGTACACTGTCACTACAAACACTTTCCCTATACTTTAGGTTGGTGCTCTCTAACCATAGTGGGGAATCCTTGGATGAACTTAGGAGTTAAACTATGGTGCAATAAATGATTAGTGAAACTTAATTTAAACTCACAACTCACTTCCTTCAAAAATCTGTGCATAAGATGCAAAAAACAGCAGGTAATAAATAATATAACTGAAAAATGCTTGGAAAATGATGCAATCTTTACTTATTACTGAAAGGACAAAACCTAATGCGACTATGATTTGGAAAAGGTACCGATATAGTAACAAAACAGAACTTACAATGAGCTGTAAGTTTTGTTTGGAGGTTGAAAATGCTACTAAAACTGACGTAGAAACTTATATGGAGTTGGGCATGCAACCCAATGCAACTATAATGATGGAAAACATGCTTTTCTAAAGGCAAAGATGGAAAATACAACAGCTAATTATGACTGTTTTTAGAAATTTAAAGGCTGTTTTTTTGTCTTTTTTAAGTATCTTGTATTGTTTATTAGCTTTTTCTGATCTCAATGCACAGAAACTGAGAAAAACTTAAGTCTCTCTATTTCTGCAACAAAATGGAAATTATAGTGAGCTAATCTTCTTGTAATGTGCCTTGTTATCCTCCATTTCAGCAGGGTTACGTACTGTCATTTTCTTTTTTGACGACACCATTGTATGTCTGAAAGAGGAAAGTCAAAAGCATTTTAGGCCATGTGAGGTTATGTATTATCCTAGGCTTATTATGGTTGGCCATGCCCACTCCACTTGGACTGTACTCTTAGGTCATTTTGTTCTAGATAGGATTGGACGGCTTAGGATGGATATAAATGTATACATGATTTAAAGCAGCCATTGCTTTCGTAGGGGTAAAAGGCACACAAGAGGGGTGGAAAAATTAGGCCGAGCGGGTAACTCATACCTCCACGAATGCTCCTTGCTTACATCCATACACTCAGGATATGGAGACCCCCATCAACTGGTCCCTTTGACCATGGCACTTGGCCATAAAGTCTTCTCCCCTTAATTACCACATTATTTTCACCAACACCTATTGATTGAGGGGTTGAGCTTGGAATTATCACTTCTCCTCGAGGGTTGGAAGCACCTAATAGGGTTTGCTATTAGCCACCTCTAGTAAGGTAGGGAACACTTTTACGGGACTTTGTCTAGTTAAAAAACGGAAGGTGATCCTTGTTCGAAGTATTAACATGCCCTTAGCATTCAAGTTTAGTCCACTTAGATGCATTATTGATGGTTGCTTTCACTTGATTTTATGTTGTTCTTGTCAGGTGGTCCACAACAGCCCAAGCCTTGAGGGCACCCTCTCCACACGTACTCAAGACTTTCAAAGAAGTAGATGGCCAAAGCAGATGCAACGATGAGAGACTGCAACCTCCCGATATGTTAAAATTGGCAACTAGGACCAAATTATACTTTGGAAAACTCATTTGAAGAAGATAATTGTGGCATTGAATTCCTCTTTTCGAGAGGACCAAAATTGACCTAAAGATCACTAAATTTGGACAAGGAGAAACATGTTTTTGAAGTGAACCCTGTTACCCACCATTTTGTGGGTGATATCCTGAGGATATTCTTTCTCCAAGATGGTCCTCAGCTGGCAACCCTTTGCAGCCACAAACTAGCTCGTTGTGCCACTTCTCCACCACCTGAGCCAACCATGTCGTCCCTCACCCATCTGCCATGATCGTATGTTTGAAGGTGGGCCTCTAGAACCTAAAGGTATGCCTTGTCATTTGGTAATTAAGTATTATAGTTTGCGTATCATGGACACTTTTGGGCATGGATTAATGGATGGATTCAACGGAAAGAATGAGCTAGGTCTGTGCTCTTGTCCCTTGGATCCCTTTTGAATGTTAACCTTAGATTTTAGTCCCGTGGGATCTCTTTTACTGATCCTTTGGCTTTAGCGATGGTACTTCTTGGTAAACCCTGCATTTGGTTTCGTGGACCCGCTCCCTCATCCACATATATTACCCCCTTTACACTCATTATCACCCCATTCATCATTTCTCCCACCTGGGTCCACATTCTTCCACTGGGTCCACATAGGGTTAGCTTTCCCCTTCCCCTTACCCACACCTTGGGTCAGGCCTGGAATGATGCCCCAGAGGTTGATGCAATTGAAAAGAAAAGTAAAAGCATAATTGGCCACATTCAACAGGAAAATGTACCACAAAATGCAAAAGATGGTTGGGACAAACACATCTAGCATGTGGGCAAAAGCCACTACATGAGCTGTACCCCTTGATCATGGCCATCACCCTAGTTCTTCTGGGCCCTAGATGAGCCTCCTTTATCATTTAGGAACTCATGATTGTCCCAAACCTTGGTGGGCAATGAACTGCCCTACCTTAAAAGGGGTATCCACTTCTATATCTCACACATCATGCTCTTAACCCTTGAGCCCCAAGCAGTTAATTAATGAAAAATCATAAAAGTCCAAAGGTATATAAAGAAGGGTGGAAAAATCAAGGCCGGGGCGCCTTGTGTACCACGATTTCCCCTTCTTATACATTATATACCCAAGTGTGGGCTTCCCTTTTACTAGCTACCCTTGTACCTCAACATGTGGCCCAAGGCTGCCCCTTTTCATTCCCTACTCCATTAATGTATTTACCACATACCACCAACTTTTAAATGATGTACCTTGGACATATTATTCCCTTTAGAAGTAGAAACCACCTAATGGGATACTTTGTTAACACCATTTGGAGCTTGGAGACATTTGTTGATTTCTGGTAGCACCAGATGTGCTCTAAGCCTCAAAAGTTGCAGAGAGGCTAGGACACATGTATTCTAGAATACCCAGAAATCGTTTTGGGAAATTCCACTCAGAAAATGTTTTATTAAAATAATTAATTATTATTAATGGAGGCCTAAGTCTAAATTTAGGAAATTAAATTAATTAAAGGGTATTAATTAAACTGGGGGTGAAACTTCTAGAAGAAGACGAGGATCAAGCCAAAATGATCTGAACCATTGATTAGAATCTAATCTGGGCCTTTGGTTACTCAACGAGAAGATTATAAGAAGAGACTTGATGGGCATTTTGAAGTCACATTAGGTGAGAGATCAAAGATTGATTTTCTCAAGAGAGCAGGACAATAGTTGTCGGAGAAGTGATCGAAGTGATTTCTTGCAGTGAAGGGAAGTGATAGTTTCTAGAGGAAGATTTCCTGCTCCGAGGATGCATTGCAAAGGAGGTAGAGAGAGATCCAGAAGAGGCAGCGCAGAGCTACATTGGGCAGCGTAGGTCCACGCTGAGGCATCGCAGAGCTTGAGAGGAGATCCAAAATTTGTTGGAGAATCAAGTTCCAGAGCTAGAAGCCGGGATGTGAGACCTGTTACCACTCAAACTAGCAGGGGACCTAAAGGAGTTCCTAAGAGGGCAACTGCTAGGTTAAGGGCAACTGTGGAGGCTTAGCTCATTGTCACCATAGCTAAATTGTTGATTTGTGGTAGCATCAGATGTGCTCTAGCCATGAAAATTGGTGTAGAGGCTAAAGCACATGAGATCTCGAAGACCCAGAAATGGTTTGGGGAAATTCCACCCGGTTAGAGAGATATTAAAATAATTAATATTTTTAATGGAGTTCCTAAGTCTAAACTTAGGAAAATTAAAATATTAATGGGTATTAATATAAAATTGGGTGAGAATGTTCTACATGACATGGATCAAGCCAAATCTAATCTAAGAGGAGGCTTGAGGGTTAGTTGGAGATACACCAAGATTGATTAGCTAGTTCGATTTTCTGGAGTGGGGTTTGTTGAGAAAATTCGAACAAGTGATCTGAGTTGCAGCGAGGGGCAGTGAGTACATAGCAGACAAGTAGAGATAGTGCCAGAGGGCCAACGTAGTGACTAAGGAGGCTACACAAAGGTAGCAAGAGCCACGCAGAGGCAGCTAGAGATTGTGCAAAGGTTGAGGGGCCTGCGTGGGTGACGTAGAAGCTAAGACAACTGACGCAGAGAGGCAGAAGGCTGACACAGAGGGTTCTAGAGCTATGCAAAGGCTAGTAGGGTTGATGCAGAGCCTTGGAGAGGCACCGGAAGGATTTTCGTGGGGCAGAATAGTGTTGAGAAGTTGAATATCTGCTTCCGAGAAGGGGTATTACTGCCATGTAAAAATCTCTGTTGGGTGAGCAAGTTTGGCACCCTAGTTGTACTCAAGAAATCTGCATAATAATAAAACCCTCAAAACTGCTGGACCGGTTTTCCTGCATTGGGTTTTTTTGTGGATGATTGTCCAA
This sequence comes from Pinus tabuliformis, assembly GCA_031772625.1. Taxonomy (NCBI): domain Eukaryota; kingdom Viridiplantae; phylum Streptophyta; class Pinopsida; order Pinales; family Pinaceae; genus Pinus; species Pinus tabuliformis. The sequence continues at coordinate 715,151,693 of CM062807.1, read as the reverse complement.
AAATAACGGTTTCCCTTGTGTGTTTTTCTATTATTTCAGTCGCTGATCTGTATATGAATTAAGGCTGCATTTGTGTTTATTTTTAGTATTTATATGTATAAATAACTTGTTAATGGAATAAACAAGTAGGTGAAATAAACCAGATAATGCAGTAGGGATTTCTAATGTGTCAGACTTAGAAATTTCAACGTGGTATTAGAGCGTTGCACATCATAAGAAAATTGAAGGCACCATCAATATCAGAAATTTGCAGCAGTAGCAGCTGTCCCAAGAGACAGAGCTGCTCCTAAGTAGAAGGCCATAGAGAAGGAGTGATGTAGAGGGCCTGCGTCATCATTTCGAGCCAGAGAGAGGGCCAATGCAGAGGCAGAGAGGCAGAAGAGGCTCACAAAGAGCCACTTCATCCTACTCAACGAGGTAGGCTTGACGCAGTTGGGCAGAGGAGTGATTCAGCGTTTGCCGGGATTGCGCAGAGCTAGAGGACTCAGCTTCTTCAGTTGCTGGGGCATAGGGAGTTGTGGGTAGATTGTAGAGTAGGACGCTGGTGGGGTGTTGTTGCTGTCGAAGCAGAACAGTACCTAACGGGACAAAACCAAGGTAGAGGGATTCGTTGCCTTGACGGATTTCTAGCCAAGAAATCCAGACCCGAGTTTAAGTTGCAAAGAGGATTGGAGAGGAACAGATCGACAGTTAGTGAGAAGATTTGCAGCAAGGAAATCAAGACTCAGAGGGAGTCTAGGAGAGAACTTCTAGGAGGGAAGTCGAGACTCAAAGGGAGTTTGGAAGAGGAGCGGAGATGGCAATGAATGGACTGAGGGATCAGGACAGGTTGGATGGGGCCTCCAACTTTGTCATCTGGAAGGCCAGGATCCTGTTTGTTCTGGCTAGACATCGCATCAAGGGATTCACCTAGAGAACCGTGGCTATCGTAGTAGACCCAACTGATAATGAGAAGTATGAGGATGCAATGGCGAAGGCAAAGTGCATAATCCTTGATGGGGTCAAGGATCATGTTGTACCACATATTGCCAAGAAGAACACGACAAAAGAGATGTGGGATACTTTTATGACATTGTATTAGGGCACTTCCGTGCAACGAAAGATGCTATTAGAGAATCAGCTGCGGTCGTATCAGATGCAGAAGGGGGAGCAGATAGATCTATATCTCCTCAAATTGTAGGAGATTCAGGACCAACTTTCTTCCATAGGAGCCACACAGGATCAGGAGTTCATGGTGAGGACCGCTCTGAATGCAGTCTTCGAGGAGTGGGACACATTTGTCCAAGGAATTTTGGGCAAAGCTATTCTTCTAGGATGGGAAGAGATGTGGGCAACTCTTTGTCAATAAGAGATCAGACGGTTGGCCATGGTGGGGAGTAGCAACGTAGGAGGTCGAATGAACTAAGAGGAAGAGGAGGATGCGGCTGCGGGACAACAGGGGAAGAGGAAGAAGAAGGACATCTCCTAAGTGAAGTGCTTCCATTGTGGGGAGCTAGGTCATTATGTAACCCAGTGTCCTAGGAAGAGGAATAAGGGAGAGGCTTCTGATTCTGATGCAGCTCCGGCTAAGGCGGAGAAAAGAAGTTGAGACAGATGACGATTGTGCCATGAGTGCTCATGCACCTCTAGAGAAGAGGTGGTGTGACATCGAACTGTAGTCAGGAGAACTACAGAAGATGAGGGGCAAGATCCTTGAGGTACCCAAACTCTTAGATCATATCCGGCTACGGGAGCCCCGAATGACATTAGTAGGATGACGGATGTCATTAGAAGTAAGATGTCGATGGAGTGATGAGGTAGTGCTAGAATGCTGGGATCTATAGCAGTGCTGTGGTGGTTGCAGCAGTGCGAGAGGCACAAAGGTGGTTGCAACAGTGCAAAGAGGCACAAAGATGGTTGCAGTAGTGCGAGAGGCACAGAGGTGCTTACAGCGGCGCAAAGGCAGCAGAGGGAGCACAGGATAGCAGTAGAGGTAGCTTCAGTATCAGAAGGCTTCTAGACTGACAAGGATGTCAGTGGTTGGGTAGATCTGTTACTTACTTCTCAATAACTGAGTTGCAGTGCAACAGTTAGCAATGGCAGTGCTATGGGCAGCATGATGCAACAGTTGAGAGAGAGTTGCAATGCAGATGCAGTGTTGGGAGGAAGGACCAACAACAACACGAATGCAGAGGGAGCTGCAGTACATATGTAGCAGTGGCAGTGGCAGAGCCATGGGCAACAGTACAGGAGGAACCAACGCAGTGGATGTTGGGCATTAGGCCAAGCATCAACACAGATACCAGTGCTGGATATTCAGTGTGATGTTCAGTGGTGGAGCATTACTAGAGCACATTCCTCGCTAAGAGGGAGTTTTTATTTGTGGTAGCATCGGATGTGCTCTAGCCATGAAAATTGGTGGAGAGGTTAAAGCACATGAGATCTCCAAGACCCAGAAATGGTTTGGGGAAGTTCGACCCAGTTAGAGAGATATTAAAATAATTAATATTTATAATGGAGTTCCTAAGTCTAAACTTAGGAAAATTAAAATATTAACGGGTATTAATATAAAACTGGGTGAGAATGTTCTAAATGACATGGATCAAGCCAAATCTAATCTTATCCGTTGATTAGAGACTTAATCTTGGTCGTTGAAGACTCAATAAGAAAAGTATGAGAGGAGGCTTTAGGGTTAGTTGGAGATACACCAAGATTGATCAGTCAGTTCGATTTTCTAGAGAGGGGTTTGCTGAGAAAATTCAAACAAATGATCTGTGTTGCAGCAAGGGGCAGTGAGTACATAGCAGAGAGGCAAAGATAGTGCTAGAGGGCTAGCGTAGTGACTGAGGAGGCTACGCAGGGGCAGCAGTAGCCACACAGAGGCAGCTAGAGACTATGTAGAGGCTGAGGGGCCTGCGTGGATGACGCAGAGGCCAATAGAGTTGACACAGAGAGGCAAAAGGCTGACGCAGAGCCTTTTTTGAAGTGCTGGAAGGATTTTCGTGAGGTAGACTAGTGCTGAGAAGCTGAATATCTGCTTCTGAGAAGAGGTATTACTGTCGTGTAAAAATCTCTGTTGGGTGAGCCAGTTTGGCACGCTAGTTGTACTCAAGAAATCTGCATAATAATGAAACCCTCAGAACTGCTGTACCAGTTTTCCTGCATTGGGTTTTTCAGGGGACGATTGTCCAAAAATAACAGTGTCCCTTGTGTGTTTGTCTAGTATTTCAGTTGCTGATCTGTATATGAGTTAACGCTGCACTTGTGTTTATTTTTAGTATTTATATGTATAAATAACTTGTTAATGGAATAAACAAGTAGGTGAGATAAACCAGATAATGTAGTAGGAATTTCTAACGTGTCAGAGTTAGAAATTTCAACATAAATCTCCCTGCTCTTTAAGGACTTTCACCGATGGGAGGAGTCCCGGTATTGTAGGGATTCACTTGTAAAGTATATGACAATGGATAGGTGAGAAGTGACCCTCAAAACCCTTTCCCAAGAATGGAGTGAATAATGGAGCTTGCTTGCTCTTTAAGCAAGGGACTTGGTCCACCAGGGATAAGGGGTGAGGATTGGAGGGTTGAGGGAGAAAGGATAGGCTTATGAACAAGTTTCTCAATCTCTATAATCCTTGGGAAACTTGGATTCCCAAATGGCCCTTAGTAAATAATCTTTATTGAGAAGTGGGACCACACGGGGCCAAGTGGACCCAACCTAGGTTCGAGGATGGAATGTAGCAACCAATGATGTTCCTATCCTGGACAAGGTGAGGGGAAAGGACCAAACAAGAATACTTTATTCAAAAGGTTGAATTGATCCTATGGTGGTCTAGCCTTGGGGATGCCTAGGCACAATTCGTTCCTAGAGCTAAGCTTGAGGTTCCTAGAGATTCCACCATTATAATTGCCTCAAATTTGGAGGAGAGGGAGTGGACCCACCAACGTAACTCCAAATTTCTTACTGCAACAACTGATTGTGTTTCTCCTATTTGTTAATTACTGAACCAAATTATTTACTGTTTCCTATTGTAAACACTGAAACAAATACACTGCAACCTACACAATTTAAATTATAAGCGGAAACAAGAAATTGAACAAGAAAGAAATACAACACATCTACACAGTTATTTTTGGAGAAATGTCCCCGGAAAAACCCAATGCGGGAAAACCAGTGCAACAACTCTGAGGGTTTTATTATTATGCAGTAGTAATTTCTGAATACAATCTCTGGATGCCTTCCCGACAATCCAGTTATAGAGAATATCATTGACAGAGAGTTCTGTGAGGGTTACCTGACACTATCACTAGAAATTCTGGTTGTTCCATCCCCTGAATGAATTGCCACTCGCTGCCTCTGCGTCAGCCCAACGTCACACCCTTTGGGGACAACGTCATCCCTTCTGCTGATTGATTTGCCTATGAGATTTTGACTTTAGCTCTTCTGGTCTCACACCTCGACTTCCAGCTCAGAAATCGATCTCCCCAACAAATTTTCAGATTCCATCCTGGCTTCTGCGCTGCCTTTCCGTGGCCCTGGGTGGCTCTGCGTCAGCCTCTCTAGCTCTGCGCTGCCTCTACTGGATATCTCTCTGTCTTCTCTGCTGAGTATTCTTCGACCGGGAAAGATTTCCCTTTGGATACTATCCCTGCCCCACACTGCAAAAGATCACTATCGAAAATCTCTACGGCAGCTGCTCTGCTTCAGAAACTCGAACTTTTGATCTCCCCTTTGTGTGTTGTGCAAGTGCCCCTCAACCCTCTTCTTATATCTTTCTGTTGGACAACCAACGGCCCAGATTAACTTCTAATCAATGGCTTAGATCATTTTGGCTTAATCCTCGTCTTCTTCTAGAAGTTACACCCACAGTTTAGATTAATACTCATTAATTATTTTAATTTCCTAAGTTTAGACTTAGGGTGCCATTAAAAATAATTAATTATTTTAATAAAACTGTCTCCAGGTGGAATTTCCCAAAACGATTTCTGGGTATTAGAGAATGCATGTGTCTAAGCCTCCCTGCATATTTTGAGACTTAGAGCACATCCGATGCTACCAGAAATCAACATTAGGAACCCACGATTGTCCCAAACCTAGGTGAGCAATGAACCACCCTACCTTAAAAGGGGTATCTATTGCTATATCTCACACATCATGCTTTTACCCCTTGATCCTCGAGCAGTTAATTAACGAAAATCATAAAAGACAAAAGGCATATAAAGAAGGGTGGAAAAATCAAGGTCGTGGCACCTCGTGTACAACGATTGCTCCCTCCTATATATTATATACCCAAGTGTGGGCTTCCCTTTTACTAGCTACCATTGTACCCCAACATGTGGCCCAGGGTTGCCCCTTTTCATTCCCTACTCCATTAATCTATTTACCACATGCCACCACCTTTTAAAGGATGTACCTTCGACGTATTATCCCCTTTAGAAGTAGAAACCACCATAATGGGATACTTGGTTAACCCCATTTGGAGCTTGGAGACATTTGGTGATTTCTGGTAGCATCGGATGCGCTCTAAGCCTCAAAATTTACAGGGAGGCCAGGATGCATGTATTCCAGAATATAAAGAAATTGTTTGGGGAAATTCCACCTAGAGATGGTTTATTAAAATAATTAATTATTTTTAATGGAGGCCTAAGTCTAAACATAGGATATTAAAATAATTAAAGGGTATTAATTAAACTAGGGGCGAAAATTCTAGAAGAAGACGAGGATCAAGCCAAAATGATCTGAGCCATTGATTAGGATCTAATCTGAGCCGTTGGTTGCTCAACGAGAAGATTATAAGTAGAGGCTTGATGGGCATTTGGAAGTCAGATCGGGTGAGAGATTAGAGATCGATTTTCTCAAGAGAGTAGCGCAATAGTTGTCGCAGAAGTGATTGAGGTGATTTCTTTTAGTGAGGGGTGGCGATAGTTTCTGGAGGAAGATCTCCTGATTCGGGGATACATTGCAGAGGAGGCAGAGAGAGATCCAGAATAGGCAGTGCAGAGCCACGCTGGGCATCGTAGGGCCACGCTAAGGCAGCGTAGAGCCTGAGAGGAGATCCGAAATTTGTTGGAGAATTGAGTTCCAGAGCCAGAACCCGGGGTGTGAAATTTGTTACCACTCAAACCAGCAAGGGACGTAAAAGGGGTTCCTAAGAGGGCAACTGCTAGGTGAAGGGAAATTGTGGAGGCTTAGCCCACTGTCACCACAACTAAATCTCCCTGCTCTTTATGGACTTTTACTGATAGGAGGAGTCCTGGTAGTGTAGGGTTTCACTTGTAAAGTATATGACAATGGAAAGGTGTGAAGTGACCCTGAAACCCCTTTCCCAAGGATGGAGTGAAGAATGGAGCTTGCTTGCTCTTTAAGCAAGGGACTTGGTCCACCAAGGATATTTGGTGAGGATTGGAGGGTTGAGGCAGAAAGGATAGGCTTATGAACAAGTTTCTCAATCCCTATAATCCTTGGGAAACTTGGATTCCCAAATGGTCCATGACAAATAGTCTTTATTGAGAAGTGGGACCACATGGGGCCAAGTGGACGCAACCCAGGTTGGAGGATGGAATGTAGCAACTAGTGATGTTCCTATCCTGGACAAGGTGAGGGGAAAGGATCAGACAAGAATACTTTCTTCAAAAGGTTGAATTGATCCTATGGAGGTCTAGCCTTGGGGATGCCTAGGCACAATTCGATTGTAGAGCTAGGGCTTGAGGTTTCCAGAGATTCCACTATTAGAATTGCCTCGAATTTGGAGGAGAGGGAGGGGACCCACCAGCACAGTAGCTTATAGGAGATCGAATTTTTTCCTTGGGTCAATTCCTGGGAAATTGATGCCCTAGGTGACCTAATGGGGCTAGACTTGGGAAAAAAGGGGGAAATGGTTAAAAGAGGGTTGAAATGATCACCCTTTTTGAGGGATCAGTGCCTAGTTCACTTGGGGATATGGAGTCAAGGATAATGATGAGTAAGAACTTGGTTTCTTGATCAAGGAGGCCCAGAAAGTCAACTTCATCCAATGTTGAGAGAAAGAAAAGAAAAGTGACCTTCAAGCATCTATACTTCAAAGCAAATGATGCAAGATTCTCGAGATAAATAAATCCCTAGGACACTTCATTCATATAACATTGGCCCATACATTAAATTAGCTAAAACATGCTCAATTCCACATTTTGATAATGCAACAACTAGCCCTAATTTTAGCAGTATGCAACATCAAGAATAATAGCATGAAAATTTACTTACAACGTTATAGAGTATATCCAACCAGCATTTCATTAGCTCAATAAAGCTCCAAGACAAGAGAAATAGCCCAAATCCATACATCAAAATTCATCCATCTCCAAAAACATCCACCAAGGAAAAAGTGCGAAAATTCTCTATGATTAGAGAGATCCCAACTCAAGTGATGATACAAATGAATGTAACTAACATCAATATATAGCCTCCTAAGGAGTTTGAATTGGTCTATGGGCCCCTAATGATAAAATAATGTGCAAATAATAACCCTTAATGGTGACAAGCCCACCATACTAGCTCATAATGTAAAAACAAGCCTCACAAGGGGCCAAATAATGATGTTTGCATGTCGTATGACCCTCCAAAGGCTAAATAATATCCATCTTGAAGTGCCATATTGAGGAATAAATTCCATGGAATATGATGGACAAGGGGGTGGTCCCTTGTTCTCCAAGTAGTAGACCTGTGGTGCTCTCAGTGGGTCTGAGGGCACATCAATGACCCCATGGGTCTCCATATGAATCGGAGATGCCTGTAGATCCTCTGCAATGGTCCAGGTGGTGGAATGAATGCTGCCATGACATCGTACAAGTGCTGGGACACCTGCCAAGAGTGTGGGGCTCCTGTGGGGGCCTGTTGGGCATAATGTACCAATCATGTCACCATCGTCCCAAAAGTGGATTGCTAGTAGTCTCTGAACATCCATGAAGATCTGTGGAGTGTTGTCTGCTGCTGTGGAGGCCCATGGCTCTCTATGCACACCCTACATGTGCCAATGTGGACCACTGTGGGTCAGGATCCCATATAGAGCAGCTAAACCCAAATGGAAACCACCTGCAATCTTGAGTGAGATCCAATATGTCCCCTAGGATTCCAGTACATCTAGTCATTAGAATAATCAGGTAAAGGAGCTTACAAACCATGGATAACAAAGTGGGCACTTCATAATGGCATGCCCTTTCGTAGTGGGCTTTGGCATGTGCTAGTGTCTCCAAATTCCAAAGGGGGTTAGCCAAGTACCTTATTAGGTGGTTTCAGCCATTAGAGGGGATAGTATGTCCAAGGTACACCCTTCTAATGGGGGGGGCAAGTGACAAATAGGTGAGATGGAATAGGGAATGAGAGGGGCAACCTTGGGCCACATAATTGTTAGTTTTTGGTAGCATCGGATGTGCTCTAGCCATGAAAATTTGCGGAGAGGCTAAGACACATGAGTTCTAAATAACCCATAAACCGTTTGGTGAAATTCCACATGGATTGTATTTTATTAAAATAATTAATATTTTTAATGGGGTTCCTAAGGTCTAAACTTAGGGAATTTAAAATATAATAGGTATTAATCAAAATATGGGTGAGAATGATCTAGAAGGCGGATCAAGTCAAGTTTTAATCTTAGCTATTGATTAGAGACTTAATCGCGGCCGTTGAAGTCTCAATGAGAAAAGCATAAGTAGGCTTGGGGTTCATTTAGAAACACACACGCAGAGAACGAATTGATTTGGAGTTCGATTTTTGGGGTTAGGAAGCTGAGAAATTCGAACTAGGTGATCAATTGCAACAGAGGGGTAGGGATAGTTCGGGAGTACTGATTGAGAGGTGAAGAGAAGCTAATGGAGGCAGCGCAACAACTAAGAGGATTGACGTTGGGCCAATCTGGATCCACACAGGCCTGATATAGAGCCAGAAGGGCCAGTGCAGAAGTAGAAGCTGCCCTCTACGTAGAAAGCGGAATTGTCAGAACAACCATGAAGGTTGGCGCAATAGGCAGAAGAGACATCGCAGAGCTGACGCAAAGCCCGTAAGGCTGACACAGGGCCAATGCATAGGTAGCCGACGTTAGCTATTGTTATTGTCGGATCCGCCGGAATCTGGTGGGTGAAGTGAGGTAAAATTCCCTTAGTTTTTCCACCATTGTATCTTCTTTGTCACTAGTTTGCTGGGAGGGAAACCAACATTTGTATTCAAAATTACTGCTGAATAATAGAAAACCCTCAGAGTTGTTGCACCGGTTTTCTTGTGTTGGGTTTTTTCGGGGACTATTTTGTCCAAAAACAATTGTGTCCTATGTATCTTGTTCTTTGCTTAGTTTTATGTTTCATGTAATCAAATTTAAAGTAGTGTAGGCTGCAGAAGTAATTTACTTCAATATTCAGAAAATAACTTGATGAATGTATATTAAAATCAAGTAGGAGAAGTAAATTCAATTTTTGCTGCAGTAGGGGTTCCTTGGACTAGGAATTTTCACATGGTATCAGAGCATTGATTTTTAAACAGGAAGAGCAGATCCAACGCTGAGCAGAGAGGCCAAAAGCTGCACTTGGTAGCAATTCAAATCCCCTTGAAGGGATTCTACAGTCCTTACCGGGAAGCAGAGATTCTGAGGAAATCTCTCTCTCAAAGAGTCGATAGAGAGGTACAATTTCCAGTTCGAGAGTTTACAGAGGCAGAGGGAGTGACAGAGTCTCAACACAGTGCTTGAAGGGCACAATTTCTGCTGGGGAAGAAATCTGTTGGAAAAAGAGCGAAGACACATAGAAGGGGAATTTTCTCCTCAGAGAACCTTTCGCCAAAAATTCAAATTTCTCATTTGCCGGGCAGTAGTGCTGAGCAGTGACTAGAGGAGTCAATTTGACAGTTTGGGTGAGATGGCATCGCATGGGCTCAGAGATCAGGACGGGTTGGAAAGAGCTTCCAACTATGTCATACGTAAGACCAAAATCTTAGCTGTTCTGGAGGAGGATCTCGAAGCCTATGTCAAGAGTGTTGTGTCTGTTCTTGCTGACAATGATCAGAAGAAAAAGTACAAGGCCGAGCAATGGAAGGCGCAAAGGTTCATATACTCGATGGAGTTTGAGATCATGTGGTCTCACACTTGCAGGGCAAAGATACATCCTGAGAGATGTGGGAAGCTGTGTCTTCACTATATGAAGGCTCTTCCGAACAACGAAAGATGAACCTAGAACAAAAATTGCAGTGGACATTGATGCAGAAGGGAGAAGGAGTTAACTCCTATCTTCAACGTCTTTAGGACACCAGAGACCTAATTGCTATAGTGGGCTCCACTCAGTCTACCGCGATGGTAAGGACGACCTTGAATGGAATCTCAGATGAATGGCAAGTCTTCGTCCAAAGTATATTGGGCAGGGAAAGACTACCTTCATGGGAGGAGATGTGGGCAGCTCAATTTCAATGGCAGCAATAGGAGTGGTAGGAAGACCGAGGAGAAGGAGAACGCAACTCTAGTATCAAAAGGACAACAGAAGCAGAAGCAAAAGAAGGACATTTTGAAGGTGAAATGTTTCAGATGTGGCGAGATTGGCCACTTTGCATCTCAGTGTCCTTTGAAGCAAAAGGATAAGGATGAGAAACCTGATCCTAAGGTTGCTCTAACAAAAATTGATGAAGATGAGTTTGCCATGAGTGCCCACACATCTCCAGGAGGGAAATGGGGTGATATTGAGCTGTAGTCGGGAGGACTACATGTGGGTAGGATCCTTGAGGAGTCCACCTCTTGGATAATCACCTTGCTACGGGAGCCCAAGATTTAGCTGTGGCGAGATGGACTTAGTGACAGATGGTGCAGTGGATTGTTTGGAGTGATAGATCCAATAGCTTGAGACCGGGGATTGATCAATGTAGAGCAAGGTTGGCAACAATGCAGTTGGCATAGTGCAGGAGTCAACAACAATGCAGAAGATTCAGAGGGTTAGAGACTAGTAGCAGTCAGATTCCAACATTCATGGCATTATGTTGAACACAGTTAAGTTCAGTAATTCTGGATGTTTTTCAGTTGCTTTTCTCAGCAATTGAGTTGCAGTACGAATGCAGTGTTAGCAGTGGCAGTGCTAGCAACATAGTAGATGCAACATTTGAGAGGGAGCTGTAGTACAAATGCAGCAGTGGCAGTGTCATGGGCAACAATATAGTAGCAGCAATAGAACAGTGTTGGTGGCAGGAACAGTGCGGATAGGAGATGCTTTAGAAACATAGCAACATGCAGTTGGACATTGTTGCTAGAGCACTTTACTCGCTAAGAGGGAGTGTTAGTTTTTGGTAGTGTCGAATGTGCTCTAGCCATGAAATTGGTGGAGAGGCTAAGGCACATGAGTTCTAAAGAACCCAGAAACCGTTTGGTGAAATTCCACTCGGATTGTATTTTATTAAAATAATTAATATTTTTAATGGGGTTCCTAAGTCTAAACTTAGGGAAACTAAAATATTAATGGGTATTAATCAAAATATGGGTAAGAATGATCTAGAAGGCGGATCAAGTCAAGTTTTAATCTTAGCCGTTGATTAGAGACTTAATCTCAGCCATTGAAGTCTCAACGAGAAAAGTATAAGAAGGAGGCTTGGGGTTCATTTAGAAACACACACGGAGAGAACAAATTGATCTGGAGTTTGATTTCTAGGGCTAGGAAGCTGAGAAATTCGAACTAGGTGATCAATTGCAGCAGAGGGGCAGAGATAGTTCGGGAGTATTGACAGAGAGAAGCTACTGGAGGCAACACAACAACTAAGAAAACTGACGCTAGGCCAATTTGGGCCCACGCGGGCCCTGACGCAGAGCCAGAAGGGCCACTGTAGAAGCAAAAGCTGCCCTCCATGCAGAAAGCCGGAACTGTTGGAACAGCCGGGAAGGTTGACGCAGTAGGTAGACGAGATAGCGCAGAGCTGACATAGAGCCTGTAAGCCTGACACGGGGCCTATGTAGGGCCACCGCAGAGGTAGCCGGGATTAGCCAGTTTTGCTGCCGGATCTGTCGAAATCTGTCGGGTGAAGTGAGGTAAAACTCACTCAATTTTTCTGCCATTGTATTTTCTTTGTCACTGGTTTTCAAGGAGGGCAACTAACATTTGTTTTCATAATTACTGCTTAATAATAAAAAAGCCTTAGAGCGGCTGCACTGGTTTTCCCACATTCGGTTTTTACGAGGACTATTTTGTCCAAAAAAAATTGTCCTATATATCTTGTTCTTTGCTCAATTTTCTGTAGTGTAGGTTGTAGATGTAATTTACTTTAGTATTAAGAAAATAACTTGATGAATTTATATTAAATTCAAGTAGGAGAAGTAAACTCAGTTTTTGCTGCAGTAGGGGTTCCTTGGACTAGAAAGTTTCACGATAATGGGGCATAGGGTATCTAGATAAGGAGAAACCCACATCTTGGTATATAATGTATAAGAGGGAGGAGTCGTGGTACATGAGGTGTCCCGGCCTTGATTTTTCCACCCTTCTTTATATGCCTTTTACCTTTTATGAATTTTTTTTAATCAACTGCTCGGGGCTCAAAGGACAAGCATTTTGTGTATAATATAGAAGTGATTACTCCTTTTGAGGTAGGTCTGTCCATTGCCCTCTAAAGGTTGGGACAATCACGGGTCCCTGAATGATAAAGGAGGCTCATCTAGGGCCTATGGAACCAGGGTGATGGCCATTGATGGGGTAGAGCTCATGTGTCGGCTTTTGCCAACGTGCTAATTATTTTTGTCTCGACCATATTTTACATTTTGTGGTACAATTCCCTGTTTAATGTGGCCAATTATGCTTTTTCTTCCTCCTTTTTAAGGTGCTTCAACCTCTGGGGCATCATTCTAGGCCTGACCCAAGGTGGGGGAAAAGGGGATATGGAGGCTAGCCCTATGTGGACCCAAAATGGGAATGTGGACCCAAGTGGGAGAAATGATGAATGGGGGTATAGTGAGTGGAAAGGGAGTAGTATGTGTGGGTAAAGGAGCGGGACCACGCACCCAAAGTCGGGGTTTCCCAAGTAGTACCACGCTAGAACCAAATGGCTAATAAGGGAGATCCCACAAGACTAAGATCCAAGGGTGACAACCAAAATAAATCAAGGAGACAAGAGTACAAAGTAAGCCCACTCTTACCGTCAAATCCCCCCATCAATCCATGTGAAAATTCTATCACTGCAACAACTGATTTATTTTCCTACTTATTCCACAATAAGTTATTTATGATATTACTTCAATAAACATTAAAATAAATATTGTTGCAGATATCACACCGTAATACAGAAACAAACATATGCACAAGCATTAACACATTGACACAGATATTTTGGACAACAGCCCCCGGAAAAACCCAATGTGGGAAAACCGGTGTAGCAAGGGAGGATTTTATTATTCAACAGTTCTTCAGTACAACAGGGTGTCAAACTGGCTTATCCACAGAGAGAAATAATTCTCTAGCACTTCTCCCAATCTCAACGTCAGCCCGGCTAACCTCTGCGTGGCCCTCAAACCGTCTGTGTCAGCCCCTGCTTGATTGTGGGAGCCCTGGGCCTCTCTGTGTCACCCACGCAGGCCCAGCCAGTCACTGTGCAGTCTTCTGCTGCCTTTGCGTCTCCCTGAAAAGCCCTGCGCCTGCCTCTCCTACCTCAGCGCTGATCTCTAGTGGCTGATCCCGCCTCTTTGCTCCGTATTTGTTGCCTCCTGACTGCTCACCAGACCACTACTTCAATTTCTCAGCTAACCCCGCTCTAGAAATTGAACTGACTGGTCTCCCTCAGTGTGTTCTCCAAGTGATCCTCAAGCCTTCTCTTATACTTTTCTTGTTGACAAATCAACGACCGAGATTAAGTCCCTAATCAATGGCTAAGATAAGATCTGGCTTGATCCATGACTTTTGGACCATTCTAACACAATTTTATATTAATTCACATTAATATTTTATTTTCCCTAAGTTTAGACTTACGGATTTCATTAAAAATATTAATTATTTTAATATCTCCCAAACTGTTTAGAATTTGCCCAAACCCTTTTTGGATATTGGAGATCTCATGTGCCTTAGCCTCTCCACCAATTTTCGTGGCTAGAGCACATCCGATGCTACGCGAAATCAACACTCCCTCTTAGCGAGGACTGTGCTCTAGTAATACTCCTCACTGAGTATCACCCTGATCATCCGGCATCGGTTCTTGTACTGATGCTAAGCCTCCTTGCCCAACATTCTCTGCACTGCTGCATCCTGTACTGCTGCCCATGGCTCTGCTACTGCCACTGTTGCATCTGTACAACAACTTCCTCTGCAGTGTTACTGCTGGTCCTTTCTCCCAACACTGCATTTGCATTGCAACCCCCTTTGCATCCTTGCTGTTATCACTACCATTTCTGCTACTGAAACGGGTTCTTTACCATCCACATCTTTTCCTTGAAGTAGTCAAACTTTGTCCTTCCAAGGGCCTTGGTGAGGATGTCAGCCACCTATTCTCTTGTAGGAGTGTAGCTCAACTGTACAGCTCCTCGTTGGACACATTCCCTGACAAAGTGACACCGGATATCAATATGCTTCGACCTATCATGAAACGCTGGATTCTCAGAGAGCTTGATGCAACTCCGATTATCACACATGATCCTGGTCGCCTCCATATTCCTTTTGAATAGGTTCACAAGCAGTTTTCTAAGCCATATGGCCTCACACGACCCTGTGCTTGCCGCCATATATTCTGCCTCAGATGAGCTCAGAGCCACAAACTTTTGTTTCCTACTGCACCAGGAGGTCATTCCTGATCCAATGTTGAAATAGTACCCAGAGTTACTTTTCCAATCCACTGAACTTCTTGCCCAATATGCATTAGTAAATCCACTCAATCTAATATCCTTACTCCTAGTGTACAAGACCATAATTGATTGTTCCCTGTAAATACCTGAGAACATGTTTGGTCGCTGCCTAGTGTGCCCTGTTCGGTTCCACCATGAACTGACTGAGGGTGTTGACAGTGTAGCAAATGTCTGGCCTGATATTGACCAAATACATCAGGGACCCTATGAGCTACCTGTATAGGGTGGGATCGACATCCTTGTCTTCTGATGCATCAATCTTCTTCCTGTTGGTGATCATTCGCATAGCCGTAGGTCTACAGTCCTCCATCCCGAATCTTTCCAGGATTTTTGTAGCATACCTCCCTTGCCCAAGGAAGATTTCTCCCTTCTGTTGCCAAACTTCCAACCCTAAGAAGTAGTGCATTCATCTCAAATCCTTCATATTGAATTTTGTGGCTAGATTATTCTTGCAGTCCCCAATGAGTTTAGATGATTCTGTGAGAAAGAGATCATCCACATACAATACTAAGATTAGTGGCTCGTCCTCTACAACCAGATAGTAGAGATTTGGATCCGTGTCACTCTTGACAAACCCCATCTTCTGCAGGTAGCCATCTATTTGACCATACCATGCTCTCGGTGTCTGCTTCAACGCATACAAGGCTTTCTTCATTTTGCATACATGAGACTTCTTTTCATGAGTTTCAAAGCCCTCTGGTTTTTCAATGTATACCTCCTCTTCTATTACCCCGTTCAGAATGCTGTTTTGACATCCATCTGATGAATCTCCTATCCCATCTGGGCTGCAAGAGATATCACGGTCCTGCTACCGGGGCGAAGGTCTCCTCATAGTCAATCCCTTCTTTTTGAGCATTCCCCTTAGCCACAAACTTGGCCTTGTATTTCTCAACACTACCGTCTGCAGCGTATTTAATCTTGTAGATCCATCTTGAACTTACAATTGATCTATCTTGAGGTCTTGGCACCACCTCCCAGACATCGTTTACCATTATGGAGTTGTATTCCTCTACCATTGCATCTAGCCAAACCTGATGTTTAGCTGCCTGCTTGAAACTGGCAAGCTCTCCATCTTGAGCTACTAATGCCTGATATCTATTTGGCTATTTTCGCTCCCTCTTATTGTTTCTTGCACACCGATGAAGTCCTCTGCATCTCACAGAATGTGACGAAGTTCCCTGCTAGTTCTTCGTCTGCCAGCAGGTGCTTCTGTTTGCTCCTCCTCCTCATCCCGAGAATCTTCTTGTCCTGAGGAAGAATTCTTTACTTCTGTGGGTTAAAGAGGCTTAACCAACAACTCCTCTTTCGACTACTCCTCGGAAGGCATCTTGCGAGATCTTCTGAAAGCCCTGTCCTCCATAAATTTTACATCTAGTTGTACTACTACCTTCCTGCTCCCTGGAAGATAGATTCCATATGTTTCAGCGTTCTCACTATATCCTACTAGATATCCCTTTTTCGCAGTTTGATCCAACTTCTTCCTCTTTTCTTGAGGTATGTAACAATATGCTAGACTCCGAAATATCTTGAAATGACTAACTTCAGGTGTCTTCCCTGTGAAGACTTTCTCTGGAGTAATCTTTCCCACTGCCCAATGAGGATTCTTGTTTTGAACATGGACTGCTGTGTTGCATGCTTCTGCCCATAGGAATTTTGGCATATCTTGATCATACATCATAGTCCTAGCTGCTTCTACAATAGTTCTGTTCTTTCTCTCTGCTACCCCATTCTGCTCCATATTATATGGAGTTGTCCACTCTCTTCTGATGCCCTCCTTAGCGCAAAAATCAGTGAAGTCCTTATCGACATATTCTCCACCATTATCTGAGTGCAAAACTTTTATTTTCTTCCTAGTCAAATTCTCCACTAGAGCCTTGAACTCCTTGAATGGACAGAAAACCTCATCCTTGGTTTTCAGAAAATAAATCCAAGTTTTCCTTGAGTGGTCATCAATGAAGGTAAGGAAATACTCGACACCACTGAGAGATTTGACGAACATAGGTCTGCAGATATCAGAGTGTATCAATCCTAGTACTCTTGTCCCTGTGTTTGCTCCTAGGAAATGCAACCTTGGCATACTTTCCTAGAGCACATCCCTTGCATACATCATCTTGTTCAATACTTAGATCTGGAACCCCTATTATAGTGCTCCTGAGAATTCTCAGAGTTCGATGGTGCAAGTGACCCATTCTTTTGTGCCATAGTTCGTTCAGGTCCTTGTCTCCATGACTACCTATTAGTGCCATTGGTGATTCTAGTTGCAACCTATACAACCGATTACCTTTGATCTCGATCTGCACTTTCTTTCTCCAGCTCGGGTGTTTGACATATACCTTCTCCTTGATGACGTAGACGTCATAGCCCTTGCCTTGTAGTTGTGACATGGAAAGTAAGTTCATCCCCAATCCTGGTACATGCTATTAGTGTTAGTGTTTGCAGCCTTCCTCCAGTGATCAAACATGCTCTTACAAAGTGATTTTAAGGTGTCAAGGTCAAATTTTGTCATTTCAGCGAGTCTTCAAGCAAAATTTGGTCACTAGGCATTAGGTCTAGGGTTTGATTTTACCCTTGTCAAAGTTGTCCAAATGTCGGTCCATGTCACCGTTCAGCTGAGTGTACCATCATTCAGAGAGTTGTCATTATCATGTCAAGTCCCACTGGGTCATTTTACACCTTCGCCCCTAGGTAAGGTCATTTCCCTCTCCTAGGGTTTTGAAGGCAATTTCTCTGGGATGGTCAAATCATCGGAAAAACTTGTATTCTGATGTTCATACACCTTCCCCTATCCATAATGTACCTTATTAAACACTTCCCATCACTCAAATCCCCCAAATTCTTCATTTTCGCACAAACCCTAGTTTCTTGCTACAACTTGGCAATTTTCTAGGCTAGGCTTGTGTTTTGCCTTTTTGGACCCCTTCCCCTCACTCAATTTCTGAGATTCCACTTTCCCCTACTTTCTAACATCCCTCCCACTTCCCAAATTTTTTTCAAGAATTTATAAGCCCCCTATCCCCTTCATTTCGCTTCATTTCGACAAATCCCCTGTTCCACACATCGGGATAGGTTTCACTCAAATGATGTTTCTGAGAAATAAAAGATGAATTTGGGAAAACTGAGAGAGGTTTTTGTCCACAACATGCCAAGGAAAAAAAACCTCCTTCACTTTTTACACAGGTGTCATGGTTTTGGAGAAATGTCAAAAATACAATCACCTCGGGAGAATTGATGCACCTTTGAAGTGACCTTGGGAAAATCAAGTTTTCTCCTAGCTTGGTTGGCCAAATGACTTGCTTGATGAGCCAAATGATAACTAAACACAAAGAGCTTTCCAATGAGCTATCATGAGCTCAATTTGGAGTTGAGGAAGGTATTCAAAAGTTGACTGCAACAACACTCTGCCTTGAGGCAGCCTCATTTGGCACATTTTGACTAGTCTTGGGAGATTTGATTTTTGATAGGGCAAATGAACTCCAAATTGAAAAATTCCAGTTGGGTTGGAAAGTAGACTCAAAGAACTTTCCAACGAGCTATCCTGCGCCCAATTTGGACACCGGGAAGGCCTCCAAAAGTCACCTGGAAAAGAGCGCGACGCACATAGAGAGCGCGGCGCACTGGGAGAAATTTTCCAGTGTAAATTTACACTGGCGCGACGCACATGGGAGGCGTGGCGCACAGGGCTAAAAGGCCTGAATTTCATTGAAATTTGCCTCCAAATTGCCAGGTAGGGTCTAAATCATGGCTTGCTCATCAAATTTTATGGATGATATGGTGGTTCTTGGCTATGTTCAATTGCCACAAAACTCATAAGACCAACCACTCAAAAAACATCAAAACCATGGTGGCTAGGGTTGCATAATTGAGGTATTGAGGCCAAGGTTCTGTTTTCCTACCATTTTTCCCTATCCTCCCTTTCTCATTTTTCCTATTATCCCTACCCTAAAATACTACCAAACCCTATCCCCTATCCCTCCTCTTATTTGTCAACATAACACCCCAAAACCCTACCTTGTCAAAACCCCAAAACCCTACCCTATCAAATACCCAAACCCCCTACATGTCCATAAACAAAATTTCTCCCCATAACCCCTATTCCCATCATATTATCCCCCTCCTAATACTCCCTTTGTTTCATTGTTCCCCTTGGTGGCAGATATCACAAACAACACCCAACTTCACCATCATCAAAGGGCAGCCTAAATACAGTACACACAGCAGTCATGACATCACAGCATTCATCAGAGCATGAGATAGGTGGTCCTTCTCATCAATATGAGCGCCATGAGACCACTACTATGCCAGTATCCATCACCTATCAGAGAGGCAGTAGGCACTTGTTTGCAGCAGCAAAGCGAGTGTTATCTCCACCCGGGGTGGAAGGGGCCTCGCTTCCTACATCGACAACACAGGTACAGGACAAGGACAAGAAGCCCATGCATGACGAGGGGCCATCAGGTGAACAGGAGGCCGATTTCATCCTCATTTAGGATGATGATGCAGATGTGGAGAGCGCCCGACTTAGGATGACTATTCAGGAGCAGAACACGGAGATCCAAGACTTGTCACTCAATGTGGAGAGGGCCAAATGGATCATCAAGTATTTGGAGTAGAGAAACAAGCAGCTTGAGGACCAGCATGAGATCATGGAGCTGCAAAACATCCGTGAGAATCGACAAGCTGCCCAACAAAGGAGGATCGAGCTCACTACCTTGGAGCAAGAGATCAACAATGACCGTGAGTCCTGGCTAGAGCGGATCAACATCCACCTGGAGAGACTGTTGGAGAAGGCCGACAGAGACAAAACCATACTGAGGAGGATGGTTTATCATTATAGGGCACAAAATATGAGTGCAAAGGCCCGGATAAGGAGCTTGAAGGCAAAATTGAGCAAAGCAACAAAAGAGGAAAAAGAGGCAAAAGAGCAAGATCGGCTTCGAATCTTGGCTGAGGCTTCCTTGGCCCATCATAACACCCCATAGAGAACCTCCAGCCCAAATTTCAAGAAATTTGGGGAATTTTTGGTCACATGACAAATTTTTGGGCAAAACACAGGGTTTTTCTCCCTGTGGCGCGGCGCTAAAAATCGGGAGCTCCAAATGAGGAATGGTTTGTATTTTTGGATTCAGCATGGAAAATCATGACTACTGGTGCCCGGACAAGAAATTTGGGCAAGATCTGAGTCTCCAGGAGGTCAAAAACACCCAAAAAATGGCCTCTCTGCCCCTTTTTTGACACACAGGAAGCAGTCTTGGGAGAATGAAGATTTGGAGGGGCAAATGAGCACCAAATTCAGAAATTCTAGTTGGGTTAGAAAGTAGACAGGACAAACTTTCCAACAAGCCCACTTGGGCACATTTTGGACACCTGCAAGTGCCCCAAAACAGGCCCCAAAGTATCGTGGCGCACAGAGGAAAAATTGCCAAATTTGCTTCCGTTTTGCGAAATTTCGATTTGCGACTTCTCCAAGTGGGCCGCTCATCTACACTTCGGTTTTTTGGCACCAAAGGCGGCATTTAAAGTATTTTCTCTCCAGATTGGCTTTTATCCAAGTGGCAAAGGAAGGCAAACGGTCACCCAAGCCAAATGTCATGTTTGTAGCGCTGCACTTGTAGCTGATGGTTGGCTCTTCATCTCCATTTGGTAATGATTCGAGTAACTCCCCAACCCTTGGGCGTTCTATCTCTTCATGGCACATTCCATATATTGTATGTAAGCTATTTGCAGAGGGTTGGTTGGCTTGTAACTTCTGGGAGACTGTGGGAAAGAAACTCTGTTTCTTCACTGTATATTTTTGACAGAGAATTAATGAAAGGCAGTGGCTCTGTTTCATGAGATTCTTGTGGTTGTGAGTGTAGCAAATGTGTCTCTTATGTTTTCATATGTATTTCGTTATGTTTCATAATTCAATTCATGTTCGTTTCCAGTGAAATTTTCTGAGTGAGATTAGGTAGAATTCAATTTTATTGCTTTTCCTATGGGAAAATTTCATGTTCAGTGCTTTTCTTCTGTTGAAAAGGATTCATGTAACTATGCCCTTTTCACTTTCTTCAACAATCTATTCATTCCACGTTACCTCAAACTAAATTGCTACTTTTTCCGCCTGCCTTGCCTCACGGAATAATCTGTGCCTTTGTATTAAATTCTCTGTTCCTTGCTGACCGTTGGTCCCATACCATGCTAGAAGCTTGGTCATTCATAAAAATGGTTTCTTGTGTCCCTATTCACTTACTAGCCTAAAATCAATATTTCACTGTAAGTCATCTCAGACCGTTCTTGCTTATATATTCATTGGGCGTGACTCGGAGAGAGCCCTCTCCTGTTCTGGTAGGGCTAGCTACCAGACTGAGCATGGTTTGTGGTTACCCTAATTTTTGCCTTCCTTCAGCCTAAGGCAGATTTAGGTGTTAACACATGCAACACATTTGTATCATGGAACCATTCTCCCGATTCTGTTTAAAAAACTATGGTACCCTTCCCTACTGGAGTACACTTTGCCTTGTTCCCCATGGTGATCTGAAAGTTCATCTTCTCTTCTTGATATTCTGAGAAACACTCCTTGATTCCTGTCATATGCCACGAAGCTCCACTGTCTATATACCATACTTCTGATGATGTAGCACTAGTCATACACTCTACTTCTTCTTCTAGCCTGGAAGCCAACATAGAGAAATCGAAATCTCTTTCTCTTGTGTAATCTTCTGAAAATCTGTGTGAGTTCCCTGATGTTGATGCCTCTCGACCCATAATTGATTTTCCCTTTCTGTCTCTGATTACTCGCTTTGATACCATGTGAAAATTCTATCACTGTAGCAACTGATTTATTTTTCCTACTTATTCCGAAATAAGTTATTTATGAAATTACTTCAATAAACATTAAAATAAATACTGTTGCAGTTATCACACCGTAATACAGAAACAAACATATGCACAAGCATTAACACATTAACACGGATATTTTGGACAACAGTCCCTGGAAAAACCCAATGTGGGAAAACCAGTGCAACAAGGGAGGATTTTATTATTCAACAATTCTTCAGTACAACAAGGTGCCAAACTGGCTTACCCACAGAGAGAAATAATTCTCCAGCACTTCTCCCAATCCCAGTGTTAGCTCGACTGACCTTTACGTGGCTCTCAAACCTTCTGCGTCAGTCGCTTCTTGACTGCGTCAACCCTGGGCCTCTTTGCGTCACCCATGTAGGCCCAGCTAGTGACTGTGCAGTCTTTTACTGCCTCTGTGTCTCCCTGAACAACCCTGCATCTACCTCTCCTGCCTTAGCGTTGATCTCCAGTGGCTGATCCCTCCTCTCTGCTTCGTACTTTCTGCCTCCTGACTGCTCACCAGACCACTAGTTCAATTTCTCAGCTAACCCCACTCGAGAAATTGAATTGACTGGTCTCCCTTAGTGTGTTCTCCAAGTGACCCTCAACCCTCCTCTTATACTTTTCTCGTTGACAAATCAACGGCCGAGATTAAGTCCCTAATCAATGGCTAAGATAAGATCTGGCTTGATCCATGACTTTTGGACCATTCTAACACAGTTTTATACTAATTCACTTTAATATTTTATTTTCCCTAAGTTTAGACTTAGGGGCTTCATTAAAAATATTAATTATTTTAATATCTCCCAAACTGTTTAGAATCTGCCCAAACCCTCTCTGGGTATTGGAGATCTCATGCGCCTTAGCCTCTCCACCAATTTTCGTGGCTAGAGCGCATTCGATGCTACCCCAAATCAACAATCCATACGCAAAAGTATGCATGATAAGTAAACTCAATACTCAATTACCAAATGATAAGCCATACCTTTAGATTCGGGAGGCCCACCTTCAAACATTCGATCAATACAGGTGGGTGAGGGACCACATGGCTGGCTTTGGTGGCAGATAAATGACACAACGAGCTAGTAGGAAGCATCAAGGGGCTGCTGGCTGTCGGCCGAGGCTCATCATGGAGAAAAAATTCTCCTGGAGATATCACCCACAAAGTGGTGGGTAACTTTTGGCTCCAACTAGGATGTGATCTCCGGAAGAAGTGAGCAAGGCTGCTCGAACGGGAGGTCACGAGAACTCCAACAATCTCTTGGTCACCGTAAACCTGCTATCTACACATGTCAAAGATAAAAGCCATGGGGCAACATGTTTTTCATGGTGTCTGATGATCACCCATGCTTAATGTTAACCATAAACCAATAAAATATGCATTTTATATATATATGCACTCTAATCTATCAGGAGAAACATCATATGCGGTTAGTTCTAATGAGAAAATCAATATGCAATGCATCCTACCCTAACATGCATATAGTATTGTTAATACTAAGTGTAATCATAAAGCTAGTGCAACCAACATATCATCACATCAACATACATATGCTTCTCAGTATGATTACTCATGTAGCAACTCTCAAATCGACTGTGCACATAGTGTTAGTTTTTGGTAGCATCGGATGTGCTTTAGCCATGAAAATGGGTGGAGAGGCTAAGGCACATGAGTTCTAAAGAACCCATAAATTGTCTGTTGAAATTCGACCTGGATTGTATTTTATTAAAATAATTAATATTTTTAATAGGTTCCTAAGTCTAAACTTAGGAAAATTAAAGTATTAATGGGTATTAATCAAAATATGGGTGAGAATGTTCTAGAGAGCGGATCACGTCAAGCTTTAATCTTAGCCGTTGATTAGAGACTTAATTTCGACCGTTGAAGTCTCAACGAGAAAAGTATAAGGAGGCTTGGGTTTCATTTAGAAACACAATAAGAGAGAACGAATTGATCTGGAGTTTGATTTCTGGGGCTAGGAAACTAAGAAATTCGAACTGAGTGATTATTCTACAACAGAGGGGTAGGGATAGTTCGGGAATACTGTGCAGAGTGTTGATTTGTGGTAGCATCGAATGTGCTCTAGCCATGAAAATTGGTGGAGAGGCTAAGGAACATAAGATTTCCAAGACTGAGAAATGGTTTGGGGAAATTCCACCCGGTTGGAGAGATATTAAATTAATCAATATTTTTAATGGGGTTCCTAAGTCTAAAATTAGGAAAATTAAAATATTAATGGGTATTAATATAAAACTTGGTGAGAATGTTCTAAATGAAATGGATCAAGCCAAATCTAATCTTAGCCGTTGATTAGAGATTTAATCTCGATCGTTGAAGACTCAACAAGAAAAGTATAAGAGGAGGTTTGAGGGTCAGTTGGAGATACACCAAGATTGATCAGTCAGTTCGATTTTTTGGAGCAGGGTTTGCTGAGAAAATTCGAACAAGTGATTTGAGTTGCAGCGAGGGGCAGTGATTACATAATAGAGAGGCAGAGATAGTGCTAGAGGGTTCGCGCAATGACTGAGGAGGCTACATAGAGGTAGTAGGAGCCACGCAGAGGCAGCTAGAGACTGCGTAGAGGCCGAGGGGCCTGCGTGGGTGATGCAGAGGGCTAGAGAGCTGACGCAGAGGGCTAGAGAACTGACATAAAGAGGCAGAAGGATGATGCAGAGGGTTCCAGAGCTACGCAGATGCTAGCAGGGCTGACGCAGAGCCTTAGAGAAGCGCTGGAAGGATTTTCATGGGGTAGACTAGTGCTGAGAAGCTGAATATCTGTCTCCGAGAAGAGGTATTACTGCCATGTAGAAATCTTTGTTGGGTGAGCCAGTTTGACACCCTAGTTGTACTCAAGAAATCTGCATAATAATAAAACCCTTAGAACTGCTGCATCGGTTTTCCCACATTAGGTTTTTCTGGGGACGATTGTCCAAAAGTAACAATGCCCCTTGTGTGTTGTCTAGTATTTCAGTTGCTGATCTGTATACGGGTTAAGTCTACATTTGTGTTTATTTTCAGTATTTATATGTATAAATAACTTGTTAATGGAATAAACAAGTAGGTGAAATAAACCAAATAATGCAGTAGGGATTTCTAACGTGTTAGACTTACAAATTTCAACACATAGAGGCAGAGAGCCACTAGTGGAGGTAGCGCAGCAGTTAGAAGGACTAACGTTGGGCCAATCTGGGCCCACGCAGGCCTGACATAGAGCCAGAAGGGCTAGCGCAGAAGTGAAGCTGCCCTTACGTAGAAAGTTGGAAACTGTCGAAATAGCCAGGAAGGTTGACGCAGAAGGCAAAAGAGACAACGTAGGGCTGACACAGATTCTGTAAGGTTGACGTAGGGCCTACGCAGGGCCAACGCAGAGATAAACGGGGTTAGCCAGTTCTACTACCGTATTAGCCGAAATCTACCATTTGAAGTGAGGTAATCTCACTCAGTTTTCTGCCAATATATATTTCTCTATGATTGGCTTGCCGGGAGGACATCCAACATTGTATTCAGAACCACTGGTTAATAATATAAAACCCCCAGAGCTGTTGCACTGTTTTCCTGCATTGGGTTTTTCCAGGGACTATTTTGTCCAAAAATAACTGTGTCCTATGTATCTTGTTCTTGGCTCAGTTTTCTGTTTCATGTAATCAAATTTAAAGTAGTGTAGGTTGCAAAGGTAATTTACTTCAGTTTTCAGAAAATAACTTGATGATGTGTATTAAAATCAAGTAGGAGAAGTAAATTTGGTTTTGCTGCAGTAGGGGTTCCTTGAAGATAGGAATTTTCACATATAGTCCCATGCCGGATGAGTCGGGTGGGAGGCAAGAAAATATGATCTCCATTCGAGGTAGAGGGAGGTCCAGGGCTCCCCTTCTAGGTATAAAATGGAGGAATGAATGATTACTCTTGAGAACTCCTCATCACAATCACTATATGTAATATCAAGCTTTGAGGATGTCACATGGTTGTGATGAGAGGGGAACGAAGGGTGAGAGAAAGAAGGAATGCCACAAATAGGTCTCTCAATGTGATGGTCACAGTGGGGAGGGAAGGTTGCGGAGTGATCATAATCCCGAGGATGGGTCAAAAGGGATAAAGTATATTCAATGAAGGGTTCCTCTTTGACACCATATTCAGAAAGGGGAAAAAGGGCATTGTGACTGGAGGCGATATCAAAAGAGATGAAGGAATTCTCGAGGGAGATTCAAGGTGGTGAGCAAGCGAGAATGCATAGGGGAGGGCGAAGTATCATATTCAACAGGATTTCCCTCCCTGCAATTTAAAGGCTCAACAAATTTGAATAAATAGTCATGAGGTGGGTAGGTGGGAGCCTCATTGCTTCCCTTATTATAAGCATCAAAGGTTGGGCCTTCATTAAATGCAGAGTCAAAGATTGGGCTTTCATTAAAAGTAGAGTCAATCACTTTCGTCAAAGATTGTCCTTCTTTATGCAAGGGAAAATAATAATTCTCCTTCCCAAGGGTATCAATGGGTATGTCATCATAAATAGCGCCTGAGGGGAAGCGAAGACCAATCTCTTCCTCATCTTCCTTGTCGGTGTCATAAATGGGAGCACAATCAAATTGAGGACCAATAACTTCCCATTTCTCCTTTTCAATGTGGAAATAATCTTTAATGTCATTTTTCAAGGGGCTAATGAGATCATCTTTCTCAAGGTTTTCAAAAGAGGATTCATCGGGAGTAATATATTTGAGAAAGGCAGGGTTGGTCTCAATTTCACTTTTCATAAATTCATCCTTCCCAGCACATGTGTCATCAAAATCACCCTGCTCGTCTTGAAGTCCCAACGAGGACTCATATTCCTGCTCATCATCGAGGTCTTTGAGGTCATCTTCATCTTGGTTGGTTGACGAGCGGGACCTCTCTTCTTCTCTCTTCTCTTGAAGAACAATGGATAAGGTATTTGTTACATGATTCTTGTAGTATGCTTCTAGCGGGAGGGCATTATTAGGGTTCTTTTTATATTCACATTTAATCTTATGAAGCTTCACTTCATCATATAAGCAGGAGAAAACTTCATTAGAATTATATTCCCTTACTACCTCCCTGCATGACCTGCTATATTCATCCATTCTTTCTTGTGTGATTTGGAAGCTTGCAGGATCCAACTCTTCGTTATCCTTAGAGGAGGTATTCCCATTGTTATTGATGAGGTTATCCAAAATATTCACAACACAGGTTATGTGAGCAAGGTCATGGAGACGACTAGGATCCTCTTCATAAGCATGCCTTATTATGTCAAGTTGTACTTCTTGCGACCTATAAAACCTGAGCATGAATTCCATATCCAAGCCCTCCAACATATCTTGAGAGGATTTTGCATGTTCCACCACTTTCCTTTGCACCTCTTAAATCTCTTGGTTATTGAGCTTTTCAAATATAGGTTCAAGAGAAATCTCCAACTTCTATGATTTTGCATATTAAGATTATAATGGAGTCGCCAAGGTGAATTGAGGTGCCTTGATAGATGCTTGCTTCACCCTACAAGCATTAACTTTAATGCTTAATGAAGAACTAGGGCTTCATTCTTCCAGTGGAGTTGCCAATAATGATATGTCAATATGTTGTATGGGGAACAAAACACAAGCTTTGTGTCCCCAGGAACGACGCCATAAATGTTACCTCTCAAACCAGCAGGGGACCTAAAGGGGTTCCTAAGAGGGCAACTGTTAGGTTAAGGGCAACTGTGGAGGCTTATCCCACTCTCACCACAGCTAAATCTCCCTTCTCTTTACGAACTTTTACCGATGGGAGGAATCCCGGTAGTGTAGGGATTCACTTGTAAAGTATATGACAATGGATAGGTGAGAAGTGACCCTGAAAACGCTTTCCCAAGGATGGAGTGAAGAATGGAGGTTGCTTGCTCTTTAAGCAAGGGACTTGGTCCTCCAGTGATAAGAGGTGAGGATTTGAGGGTTGAGGGAGAAAGGATAGGTTTATGAACAAGTTTCTCAATCCCTATAATCCTTGGGAAACTTGGATTCCCAAATGGTCCTTGGGACTGCGGCCAAGTGAACCTTTTGAGGAGATCGAAGTCTTGTCTAGGCACAAAAATTCCGTTTGCCACATTTGTAGCCTGCTTCAAAAGATGTTATTAGAATATGACCCTGCGTAGCATTGAAAATCTGATCTGCGGCCTTGAGATGCTTGATGTAATGGATCTTTAGTTGATCTGAAATTCTTTTTGTTTCCGCTCTTATCATATCAAGGAGACACATATTCTATCTGCAGCCTGTGGTCATTTCTAAAGCAACGAGTGAAGTGTTTCCTTTTGACAAAGCATGTTATAAGGTCATTTAAACTATGACTGCCATTGTCCAACTCGTTCTTGAACTCTGTCTAGGGCATAAAGTCTGAGCGGAAGGGTTTTGGTCCCTTTTCTGAAACAATGAAGTATTTTTTGAAAGATTTGTCATCATCAACAAGGCTTGAGAACAATGCGAAAAGGGTTTTGTTTTATGATATGTTTGGCAAACTTTGTAACATTATCTAAAGCTATCCTCATGCGATTCTGTGGAATAATCAGCAGTATATGATTGTCGTGCCTAAATGTTGAATGCTACAGGAGCTAACAAACTTTGAGCTAAGGCTTGAAAAAAACATTGGTCATTATATATGGTGTTTTTCATTGGTTGTTTCTAGGCATTCACATAACATTCTGTGTAATAATCTTCATGTGGAGATTCGATCTAAGGTTTACCAAACGTTTCTGGCAAATATGAAGCTTGATCGAATGCTTGATATCTTCAAGTTGTTCTGAAAGCAACGTTGGCTCTATCTATACATATTTATGTTGAAATCAAGATATCTGAGCTGTTGAGGTGTCAATCTGTCCTGAAGATGACATTGCACAACAGTTTGGTTTCAAATTGCCTGTGACCTAAAGCACACTCAGAAATGGACTCTTGCATTCAGTAAACCTTAACAGATATCTATTAGTTTGGTTCTTGAAATCAGTTTAATCAGATTGTCTTCATTTGAAGTCTACATCAGTTGAAGGAAAGATACTCTACACTTCTTTTGTGAAGGATTCAGTCCATGAAACATGTTGAGACAAGAATAATCTTAGAAAACATTGGTCTTTTTCTCCTTCAGGATATACTCTAGTAATTAATCGTTGTTCTTAAGGTTTAAATGTTTGGCTTATGGATGGGCACTTGAAAACACATCTCCTGAAAATCTATAGTGTAGTGACTGTACTTTCCTTATCCCACAAAGATCTCTCAATCACCCTGCCATACCTCTAGCCCAAGTAAATAATGCATCAACCCCATATCCTTCATCTCAAACTTGTCTACAAGATCTCTCTTGCACTCTTGGATGAGCTTGTCTGTGCCTGTTAAAATCAGATCGTCCACATATTGCACCAAAATAAACAAGTAACCTCCAACAACAATGTAGTAGAAGTTGGGGTCCGCTTCACTCTTGGTGAAGCTCAATACTTGAAGGTAACTGTCTATCCAAGCATACCATGTCCACGGAGCCTGTTTGAGCCCATATAAGGCTCTCTTGAGTTTGCAAATGTGTGTCTCTCTGCTACATGTCTCAAATCCCTACGACTGCTCAATGTAAATCTCTTCCTCAACAACTCCATTGAGGGAGGCTGTCTTCATGTCCATTTGGTGGATCTTCCACCCCATCTGTGCTGCAATATTTGATACTGCTCTGACAAACGATTTCTTGGCAACTGGGGCGAAAGGCCTATCATAGTCAACTCCCTCTATTTGCTAGAAGCTCTTGGCCTCGAACCTTGCCTTATACTTTTCGATACTCCCATCAACTCCATGCTTGATCTTGTAGACCGAGCAAGAGCCTACCACAGATTTGTCCTCTAGCCTCGACACCGCTTCTAAGAGCCTTAGACTAAGACATCATTCTTCATGATGGAGGCATACTCCACCATGGCATCTCTCCACACTTGCTAAGTGGCTGCCTCTTGATAGCTGGAAAGCTCGACATCCAACAACTCCGCAATAAGTGCCACATATCTTGTGTACCTTTGTGGTTGTCTGCTCTGTCAAACTGATGTACTAGGAGCACCAACTTTCTCCTGTGCCTCTTGGATCAACTGATTTGCCTATATTGCTTTCCTTCTCCCAGTAGTGGGAATCACTGCCTGAATGGGCTCCACTTTCTCCTCCAACTTTGTGTCCCTCTCGTCCTCATCCTGCCCATGCACCACTGTGGTTTGAGGTACCAGCTGAGCTACCTGCTTGGGAGCCTATGGCTCCTCCTCCTGCACTATAGTTTGCTCACGCTCTAAGGACTTTTTCAAGGCCCTATCCTCCTCAAACTTCACGTCTCCTCTGATGATTGTCTTCTTGTGTGCTAGAATGTACACCCTGTATGCCTTAGAAGTCTCGTTGTAGCCCACAATGATGCCCTTCTTTGTTGTGGGCTCCAAATTCTTCATTTTCTCCTTTGGTACATGGAAATATACAAGGTTACTGAATATGCAAAAATGAGTACATGGCTAGACACAAGGCTATCGAATATGTTAAAATGAGACACATCCATTTTCTTGCCTGTAAACGCCTCCTCTGGTGTAAGTGGCCCCAACAATTTGTGTGGGCACTAAGTCTGCAAGAAAATTGTAGTATTGCGTGCCTCAACCCAAAGAAACATGGGGAGTGTTGTCGCACATATTGTCATGACAACGCTCACACTGGGGGCTATCACCTTGGTCCTCGATCTCTCCGTTTAAGCCGTCTCCCGCGGCTAAGGGGGGTAGACCCTATGGGATGAATAAAGACCAACTGTGGACCAGTTGGGTTGGGAGACAAAACAAGGCGATTTTGCACTTGATTGATTTAGAAATTAATGTACTAGTGCCTTATGGAGTTAATGATGATTATTTATTAAATGCTGCAGAAAGTATAAACCATGTAAAACAATCATTTATAATCAAATAACCCAAACGATGTAAGATATTCAACAAATGCACAACGCCTTAACGATGATCGAGCAATTAAACTTCAAGAAAAATTAAATGCTTTAAATGATCATAAAATTTAAATGCTGATTAGATTCAAAGATGTAAACATTTAAGCTCATACCACAACAGAAAAAAGACTTTAAAAGAAATTTTCAATTAGTATTTTTTCAAATATATATATATATATATATATATATTTATTTATTTATTTATTTTTTAAATTCTAAAAATAGAACAAGACTAAAATCTAAATCTAAAACTAACACTCCATCATATATACATAAAAAGGGGAAAATCTAAATTCTAAAAAAAAAAAATCAAATCTAAAAAAAAGAAATTTTTGTATGCCTTTTTTAATTTTTTAATTTTTTTGAAATTATTTTTAAAGTCAAAATTAAAAAAATTAAATCTAAGCTAAATGACAATGAAATTTTAAAAGGGAAGCACTAAATATATACAAATGAATTGAAATTAAAAAAAACCTAAAAAAAAAATAATTAAACTCTGAACTATAGCAAAAGTAAAATGGAATCTAATTAACTTTAAATTCTAAAACTAAAAATAATCTAATTCTAAAACTTAAGATCCTAAAAAAAGCAAAAAGGAACCTATTTTTTTTTTAATGAAAGCCTTTTACGAAATTTTTTTATTTTTTATGATTATTTGGTGATTCATTATAAAACTAAACTAAATTTTTATAACTAAAGACCATATAACGAATCGAATTTTTATTTATTAACATACTTTATATAAAAAAAGAACATACGCTAAACTAAATCTAAACCAAAACCCGAGTTAAAAAGGTCAAAAGTAAATAATAAAAACTAAAATTTAATCATATCCTAAGTTGCACGAAATGGGGAAACGGAAACGAGAAGCGAAACGAAATGCGACCTCCCCAAATTTTGGAAACGGGGAAACGCGAATATATATATATATATTAAAAATATTTAAAAATTATTATTATATATATGTGCAATCATAAAGCATTAATGATACATTTACATTATATGATTATAATTTATTACATTTAAACATTAAGATTAAATTTACATCACATTTACTCATGAGTCATGAATGATCACATAATGAAAATAAAAATATAGGAAAATCCAAAATCAGCCTTTATTTATATTAGTATATGAGGCTGCAAGTACAATAAAGACTATAAGGCTGCAAGAACTATAGAGACAAGTCACAAAAGACTAATCCTCATCAAAAATAGAAGCAGCACAATGCTCAACAGTGGATGGTAGTGCTGAAGAAGATGATGCACCAATTCCACTTCCAGATTCGGCCTCAATATTCAGGGCAGCAAGAGAGAGATCCAAATCAGGATTTTCTGCATCCACATCCCATTCTTTAGAAGGACCACTGTTGTATTCTGGACCCCTACGAGATGCAAGGCAAAGGTTGGAGTGCACATAAACAAGATCCTCTGCTTTTTGTGAGCCCAACCTATTGCGCTTCATAGAATGAATAAAACCATAAGTGCTCCAATACCTTTCTGCTGATGAAGAGCTTGCCACTTGTGAAAGAATACGAATGGCAAGGTTTTGCAAATGTACACCATTTGCTCCATGACAAATCCACCACCTAACTGGATTCATGATGCTTCTCTCCTCCAAAGCTGATATATCTGCATAATCATCTATTCCTGCAGCAAAACTGGCAAATTCCTCCTTTACCTCCCTATGTAGATGAGAAGGAAACATTCTCATAAGGGCTTTTTTCACCCCAGTAGCCACCTCTCTATCCTTATGGGGTGCCTTCCTCTTCCCATTGCTTTTAGCAATAAGCTCCTCATCATAAAATTTGGGGTTCAAAGCATGTGCTAAAGTGTGCAATGGTGTATTGAAATTGTTCCACCTATCAACAATGATTTTCTTGATCAAACCAACAAAATGATCATCAACAAACAAAAGTTGTGGAGACTCCTGCGAAATGATTTCCATAGTTTTCTCAACCATGGAATCCATGCCATCATATACGTCTCCCAAGAAAGGTTGGTCAGTGTCAACACTCCGGAGAAGCTCAAATGCAGGGGTTGTGAACTTTAGCAAGAAATCTACTTTGCTCCACCAATCCTCATCAAGGCACAATCTACGCACCATAGATCCCTTCTTTGAATCTGCTTGTCTCCACTCAATCCAAAGTTGACTCACCACCATAGAAACTAATGCATGCTTAACCTCAACAACGCGGCGCAACATCACGAAGTTTGAGGCATATCTTGTCTCAGCAACTTTTAACAACTCCAATTTGGAGTACTCTCGAAATATGGCTTGAGACTGGTGGTGGTTGGTGATGAATTTGATAATCTCCCTTGCTTCCCCTGTGAGTTCCTTTATCCAGGAAACTTTGTTGTCGATCTCCTCTAAGATCAGATTCAGATTATGGACAATGCATGGTGTCCAAAAGATGTGGTCATACCTCCCCTCAATAATTAAACCTGCAACTTTGCAAACCGGTGCATTATCCGTGATAACTTGCACCACCTTGTTAGGCCCTATTTGTTCAATAGCTTTTATAATAACATCAGCAATGTACTGTGCATCTTTCACCTCTCCTGAGCAGTCTTCTGCCTTGATAAACATTGCTCCTTTGGGGGAAGTGGCAATGATATTTATCAATGGTCTGCGCCTCATATCTGTCCAACTATCTGAGACTATGGTAACCCTAGAGCTACTCCAGGAAGAACGAATTGGAGCTAAAATGTCCTCCACAAGGTCCTTCTCATTTTTGAGAAGCTGGGTTCTGACTTTCTCATAGTTGGGCCCCTTGTACCCTTGAGGAGCTTTGTTAACTGCTCTTATCATATCTTGCCAGTAAGGAGAGCGAACAACATTGAATGGGATACCACATGCATAAATGCACCTAGCCACTCTGGAATCAGTTTCTTCTCTTGCTTGCACATTCACCAATCTAGCAATTCTGCTATCCTAAACTGAAGGGGATGCCCCTGGGCCTCTGGTATTTTTGGGTGCTGGTTGTTCATGTTGTTGAGTGTGACCAGCTCTCCACTTTCTTGCTTCAACTACAATCCTTGGCTCAATGTTAGATGGAGCTTGAGTAAGCTCATCATGCCTTCTCTTAGTACCATCCGCCTCATCTTGCTCTCTTTGATATGCCCTCCTTGCCAACGGATCTGATGTTTTTGTGCAACCTGAAATCCCCTGTTCTCCTCCATGTAATATATGCGCCTTCACTCTTGGGTAGGAGCCCTTGTACGTATTATTGCAAAGATTGCATTGCCATTCCCATGGGCCACCACCTCCACATCTTTGAAGCTTTGTCACATGCCTCCAAAGAGGATAATATTCAGCCCTTGGGTTGGCCCTAGGGCTTGAACTTGCAGCTGCACTTTGGCTGGAAGCCATTGCTGCAAAAATAAATTAAAAAAACAAATCTGTAAATAAAAAAGTTAAATAATAAAAACGTTTTTCATATTTTTGGCTGTATAAACCCTAGAAAAATTGAAGAAATAGTAAGAAAAAACTAAGAAATGAATGTGGCTTACCCAAATTAATTTTCTGTGGCTGAAACTACCCTAAAATGCCAGAAAAGAGGAGAAATATGGCTGTAGCTGAGCCAAATCTGCTGCAAAAATAAATTTAAAAAACAAATCTATAAATAAAAAACGTTTTTCATATTTTTGGCTGCCTAAACCCTAGAAAAATTGAAGAAATAGTAAGAAGAAACTAAAAAAATGAATGTGGCTTACCCAAATTAATTTTCTGTGGCTGAAACTACCCCGAAATGCCAGAAAAGAGAAGAGAAATATGGCTGTAGCTGAGCCAAATCTGCTGCTACTGAAATCTCCTGCTGAAATCTCTTTCTCTTGCTGCTGAAATCTCTTTCTCCTGCTGCTGAAATCTACTTTGCTCACTGCTCAAAACACCCTAGCTGAAACAACTGCCAGTCTCCAAGAGAAACGACTTGCTGAATAGTGTGATGAGAGAATGAGACAAACTGCTCTTTTATAACTTTAGAATAGGCTTCTAGAATTTACCGGAAACCTAAAAAAAATTTAAAAACAAATAAAAAAAAAAAATTAAAAAACAACACATTAAAACTGGGAAACGTGGCTTGTACGGCCTGGAAACGCGTTTCCGGCCGTACTGCCACGTTTTCGTTTCGGGAAACGTGGCAGTACGGCTGGAAACGCGTTTCCAGGCCGTACCGTATGCGTTTCCCAGTTTCGTTTCCGTTTCCTGCCTGAAACGACCCCTCCCCCCACGTTTCCTGCAACTTAGATCATATCAAAACTATGAAGAAAACCGAACCTTTTTGATTTTGATTTTGATTTTTTTTATTTTTAAATTAACACACAAAAAATTAAACGGTAACCTAAACAATACTAACACATAAAAAAATGTAGACGTATGCTT
Organism: Pinus tabuliformis; assembly: GCA_031772625.1. Lineage (NCBI taxonomy): Eukaryota > Viridiplantae > Streptophyta > Pinopsida > Pinales > Pinaceae > Pinus > Pinus tabuliformis. Next base: position 715,116,738 of record CM062807.1, on the reverse strand, counting down.
GTTTTTGCAGTCATAGGTACGCGTGAGGAGCAAAAGGAGGAGGCAGAAAGGGTTCGATGGAGGAACGCTGCAGGGTTTGCAGGTTTTAGGGGCAGCGTGCAGATTTTTGGAGCAGCAGAGAGCAAGTATGGATGGCGTGGCGTTGGCAGCAGCTCGGTGAGAAAAAAGAAACGCATGTGCAGGTGACGGCGAAGCAAGGAGTAGCGTGACAAAGGACCCGAGTTTCTGCTGTTGCGTGAAGAAAAGAGGGAGAGTTTTGCTACGTGGGATGCGCTGAAGGTAACTGTTGGTAGTTTTGATGAAAGGATGGTTGAGGGTTTCTTGTTTTTCTTTTTGTGTGTAGGTGCGTGGAACGTGGAGGGGATCGACGTATTTGCAGCGAATATGGGCAGATGTTTTAGGAGAGAACGCAAAACTAAGGGAGAAATGTGGGTTTCAACGCTGATGGTAGAGCAACGTGACATGGAAACGTTGATGGATGCAATGGGATTTGTCAGCACGCAGATGGGTGGTGTAGAAGGATGAAATCATGCGAAGAGTTAGAAAGATTTGTTCCACGAATCTTTTGCAAATTAGAAAGGCTGCGTGTATGAAGCTGGAGCAGCACGTTGAAGAGCAGTGACAAATGATGGCGTACAGTGAGCAAATGCCACAAAGAAAACTCGAAATTTTTCAGAAACCTTAGCAACAGACAAACGACAAAATTCTCTAGAAAGCATAATAAAAATTTTAGATTTTTTTTTTCTTCAGATTTGCCTAATGAAAACCCCAGGCAGCAGCAGATAGCCTGAGAAAACCCCCGAATTGTCTTTAGAAAACCCCGCAAGAGCTGAGGCTAGATCTTACCCTCCAGGGCCTAGATCTGGCTTCAAAAAAATTTCGTCAGATTTGCAACCTGCAATGACAAAAACAAACACCCAGAAACAAAATATGCAAAAAATAAAACTAAAAACCCTAAAACTAGCTAAATAATTACAATAATTACAAACTAAAGGCTCTAAGTAGCTAGAATTATTAGTATGCCACAAAAATATTTTCAAAATTTCAAATTTAATATGATGTGCTTCAGAAAACCCTTCATGCATTCATAATTTTTTTTAAAATGATAAGCCTAGGATTAAAATTGGCTGGGCTCTTTCAGAAAACGCAATCTGGGAGTCGGCTGGTTCAGCCAAGAACTTCCCTTAATGCTCGGTAAACTCAAAACTAAGATTTCCTGCACAGCTTAAAATCAACCATTAACATAGAGGGAAAAAACAATAGTGAAATCCAGATCAAATGGAGATACCTGCCATTATATTAAGAATCTAAACTATCATTCAAACCCCAGAGATCAGACAAGATACCTGTGCCTGAAAATAAAATTATGCAGAAAAATAAAAGATCTTACAACATTTCCAGAAGAGTAACACCAGCAAGATTTTTAACTCCAAAGTCTTTCTTTATTGCACAAAAAATCACTGCAAGAGAGCTTTCTCTAGCACCAGACTCTCGGATCAAATCTGATCTCAAATGACCCCTAGCACCCTATTTAAAGGAAAAATTCCCAACGGCTAGTTCGAGTGATCCATGTCAAACTAATCTCGACCATCGATGAGGATCAAGATTTCTTTTAATCTCATCCGTCAAATTTTTTAAATGCATTCTAATATATTAAAAAAAATAAAATTCTGCATTTATTTACTCAAAAATTTGACTTATTATTATTATTTATATATATATATATATATATTTTTTTTTTCTTTCTATTTGATAATTTTTATTTTTAAGTGGATCCTCGAACTTATCTTTTGGAAAAATCACCTAGGACCTAGGACTTAGGACTTATGAGGGGATTAAAACATTTTCTAACCCTCAAGACACTTTACATCATGACTTTTACAATTTTACATCTCAAGGTGGAAAACCCATTTAACATAGACCCTCATAGACCACCTAGTTCTGCGACCAAACATAATCTAGCAGACCAACACAGTAGGATTCCCCTAAGATTCTAATGACAAAATTCATTCTGGCTTTGGGGTTAGGCTGAAGGAAAACTCTGTCGATCATGGATCAGTGAGACAAAAAACCTTTCGGAACGTAGACTATCACTAGAAAATTGGGTCCACCTAGGCAATTTACATACATGACTCAAATCTGCTAAGATTATTTACAATTTACACATGCAGATTGGGTTTACAGCATAACATGATCAGGTCGATGATGTCTGTTGAATGGCACAGACATATCGATTAAGCGCTGCCCTTTTGCGAAGAAAAGGGGGTGTACTGCTATGGGTAGTTGACACGTAGTGGTCAACATCTGGCTCTACTTGGGGACACGTCGCTCACTGTAGGAATGTGAGAATCCAGAATCTGCATCCATGCAACACACAACAAAACATAAGTAGCGTCCATCCAAAAATAATCATATAACATTAAGCACAGGAAAGATATAAGCTCTTTTTTTATTAACTATTTAGTAACATGAAAATTAAATCTATTCCTAAAACAGAAATGAAAATGCTGAAGAAACAAGGAGTAGGGTTAAAAATACAATACAAAGGATGCCCCATGGCAACAGATGTGTTCAATATAGTGAATACTGAGCATTTGCCTGCTTTCAAGCAAATTTGTCGGCTGCTTGTTGGATGTGCCATGTCCAATTCTGCATATGGTAGGACTTTTTCCTATCCGAAAATCAAGCTGCTCGCGACCGTCTGATGCATCAAATCTTTTTCTCGTTTTCTTTCTCTTGCGCCTTTTCTTCGTGGTAGGCTATATCACTGATGACGTGGAACTTTCTGCTTCAAAGCTCTCAGATGAAGTATGTGAGATATGCATGACATGTCTTTCTTCATTTTGCATCTGCCCTGCCAAGGATGATGGATCAATCTCACAAGTGCCATGAGTTATAACTTGATATTCTACGATTGGTGGATTAACCGTGTGAGCATCAATCTTATTATTAATTTCCCTTTTATCCAGGTCATCTTTAATGGAACAAAGGACCTCATAACAAGATGGAGCTTGCTGTAACAGATAAGGAAGCTCCTGATCTATTGACGTTCCCTGGTTTCTTTCATCTTCCAACTGTTGTTGAAATTTCTGAAACTGTATTTTAATGGCATCCATCTGACTAGAGTGCTCAACCTTTATAGCACTGATTTCCCTGGCATGGTCTTCTTCCATGGTCAGTAACTTATTCTGAAGACATATCTGATTAGCTTCCATATCTTTTATTACTTTATTGTCCTTTTCCCTTATGGTCATCAAGCAATGCTGCATAGAGTTTATCTCTTTCTTATGATTTGCTTGCATGGTCGTCATATTTTCCTCTAAGCCTGATAACTTGCTTTGCATAAAACTAATTTCTGTGTCATGATTAGTTTTCATGGCCTCAATTTCCTTAGCATGTTGATTTTGCATGTCAATTATGTAATCAGTGTTTAATTTTCATGATCTCCATCTCCTTATTATGTTTTTCCAGGTGGACGCATAAAGTTTTCACATCATTGGCGTAATTAGTTTGATTGATCTCCATATTTTTTACCAGTCGCATTAGTTCTTGTATAATTTGCTTTTGATCTTCCTTTTCATTGTCAACACTATTTTTACAATTTGTCCCTGCTTTTCTAGAATCATGGATTTGATCTGCAATGGTACAAGTGGATGACACATTCTGATATGAAAAATTGTCTTGAAATCTTTCATCAACAGCTGGACCTTTTATAAGATTACTTTCATTCCATTGCACAATTTTAGGGGCACAAGGCAAGCTATCTGGATCACCATATCCATCTTTAAAAGCATTGACAATGTCTTGTAAAGAAGTGAAAGAATCCTTAGGACAATTGTTAAACCAATTCAAAGCGTCACCCTCTAAAGAACGGACAAACAGACGCATTTTGACATCTTCATGATTATATTGAGGAAGTCTACAATATATGATCATTACACAAGTAAACCTGTTTAAATGCTTTCTAACAACGACTGAATCACCATCTGAGGACAAAAGTAATTTAGAAATGGCCTCTTCCGGAAAATCATGGAGATCATTAGTAAAATGACATGGTTTAAACGAATAATCCATGATGAATAACGAGGGACCAAATGGATGATAGAACGGGATCTCTGCTCAAGAAAATCAATAGACGAAAGAAGTGGAGTCGCCACTTGAACAATGAATTTAATTCTAGGATCCAAAAAGCAACAAACAAGCTGATATGAGAGAGGCTTCCTGTCTGGGAAAAAATAAATGAAAAGAAATGGAGTCGCCACCCAAACAAGAAACGAACTGAAGAGTAGTTGCTGATATGACGAAAGATAAGGTGATGAAAAGATCTAACTGATGCCAAAAAAAAATGTTGAATCTACCAGCTTAAATGAGAGATGAGAAAGATGAAAGAATGAAGCGAAATGAGAAGATGAATGTCGTTGAAAACGCCAGGGACAGAAAAACTCTATCCCCGGCAATGGCGCCAAAAAATGTTGGCATTGTGGCTCAAATGAATGATATAAAGATGAACGATGAATGATAAAAATTCGTTGAAACACTGAGAAGAAAGTATTCCCGACAACGGGACCAGAAAATGTTGTTGCACAGATTGTCACGACAACGCTCAGACTGGGGGCTGTCACCTTGGTCCCCGATCTCTCCGTTTAAGCCGTCTCCCGCGGCTAAGGGGGGTAGACCCTATGGGATGAATGAAAACCAACTGTGGACTAGTTGGGTTGGGAGACAGAACAAGGCAATTTAGCACTTGATTGATTTAGTAATTAATGTACCAGTGCCTTAGGGAGTTAATGATGATTATTTATTAAACGCTGCAGAAAGTATAAACCATGTAAAACAATCATTTATCATCAAATAACCCAAACGATGTAAGATATTCAACAAATGCACAACGCCTTAACGATGATCGAGCAATTAAACTTCAAGAAAAATTAAATGCTTTAAATGATCATAAAATTTAAACGCTGATTAGATTCAAATAGTTAATTTCCAGATGTAAACATTTAAGCTCATAACACAATAGAAAAAAGACTTTAAAAGAAATCTTCAATTTTCAATTTATATATATATATATATATTTTATTTATTTATTTATTTATTTTTTTCAATTCTAAAAATAGAACAAGACTAAAATCTAAATAAAATTTAAATCTAAATCTAAAACTAACACTCCATCATGTATACATAAAAAGGGGAAAATCTAAATTCTAAAAAAAAAAACTCGAATCTAAAAAAAAGAATTTTTTGTATGCCTTTTTAAATTTTTATATATTTTTTTTGAAATTATTTTTATAGTCAAAATTTAAAAAATTAAATCTAAGCTAAATGACAATGAAATTTTAAAAGGGAAGCACTAAATATATACAAATGAATTGAAATTAAAAAAAACCTAAAAAAAATAATTAAACTCTAAACTATAGCAAAAGTAAAATGGAATCTAATTAACTTTAAAATCTAAAACTAAAAATAATCTAATTCTAAAACTTAAGATCCTAAAAAAAGCAAAAAGGATTTTTTATTATTTATTTTTATGACAGCCTTTTATGAATTTTTATATATATTTTTATTTTTTTATGATTATTTGGTGATTCATTATAAAACTAAACTAAACTTTTATAACTAAAGACTATATAACGAATCGAATTTTTATTTATTAACATACTTTATATAAAAAAAAAGAACATACGCTAAACTAAATCTAAACCAAAACCTGAGTTAAAAAGGTCAAAAGTAAATAATAAAAACTAAAATTTAATCATATCAAAACTATGAAGAAAATCGAACCTTTTTTTATTTTTATTTTTATTTTTTTTAAATTAACACACAAAAAATTAAACGCTAACCTAAACAATACTAACACATAAAAAAATGTAGACATATGCTTGTTTTTGCAGTCACAGGTACGCGTGAGGAGCAGAAGGAGGAGGCAGAGAGGGTTCGATGGAGGAACGCCGCAGGGTTTGCAGGATTTAGGGGCAGCGTGCAGATTTTTGGAGCAGTAGAGAGCAAGTATGGATGGTGTGGCGTTGGCAGCAGCTCGGTGAGAAAAAGGAAACGCGTGTGCAGGTGACGGCGAATCAAGGAGCAACGTGACAAAGGACCCGAGTTTCTGCTGTTGCGTGAAGAAAAGAGGGAGAATTTTGCTGCGTGGGATGAGCTGAGGGTAACTGTTGGTAGTTTTGATGAAAGGATGGTTGAGGGTTTCTTTTTTTTTGTGTGTAGGTGCGTGGAACGTGGAGGGGCTCGACGTATTTGCAGCGAATATGGGCAGATGTTTTAGGAGAGAACACAAAAATAAGGGAGAAATGTGAGTTTAAACGCTGATGGTGGAGTAACGTGACATGGCAGCGTTGATGGATGCGATGGGAGCTGTCAGCACGCAGATGGGTGGCGTAGAAGGATGAAATCATGTGAAGAGTTAGAAAGATTTGTTCCACGAATCTTTTGCAAATCAGAAAGGCTGCGTGTATGAAGCTGGAGCAACATGTTGAAGAGAAGTGACAAATGATGGCATACAGTGAGCAAATGCCACAAAAAAACTTGAAATTTTTCAGAAACCTTAGCAGCAGACAGACGACAAAATTCTCCAGAAAACCTAATAAAAATTTTAGATCTTTTTTCTTCAGATTTGCCTAATGAAAACCCCAGGCAGCAGCAGATAGCCTGAAAAAACCCCCGAATTTTTTTTAGAAAACCCCGCAAGAGTTGAGGCCAGATCTTACCCTCCAGGGCCTAGATCTGGCTTCAAAAAATTTTCGTCAGATCTGCAATCTGCAATGACAAAAACAAACACCCAGAAACAAAATATGCAAAAAACAAAACTAAAAACCCTAAAACCAGCTAAATAATTACAATAATTACACACTGAGGGCTCTAAGTAGCCAGATTTATCAGTATGCCACAAAAATATTTTCAAAATTCCAAATTTAATATGATGTGCTTCAGAAAACCCTTCATGCATTCATAAAATTATTTTAAATGATAAGCCCAGGATTAAAACTGGCTAGACTCTTTCAGAAAATGCAATCCGGGAGTTGGCTGCTTCAGCCGAGAACTTCCCCTAACGCCCGATAAACTCAAAACTAAGATTTCCTGCATAGCTTAAAATCAACCATTAACATAGAGGGAAAAAAAATAGTGAAATCTAGATCAAATGGAGATACCTGCCATTATATTTCAGAATCTAAACTATCATTCAAACCTCAGAGATCAGACAAGATACCTGTGCCTGAATCAATCTTCACCAAGCTATTATCGATGATTGAAAATAAAATTATGCAGAAAAATAAAAGATCTTACAACATTTCTAGAAGAGTAACACCAGTGAGATTTTTAACCCCAAAGTCTTTATTTATTGCACAAAAAATGACTACAAGAGAGCTTTCTCTAGCATCAAATTCTCGGATCAAATCTGATCTCAAATGACCCCTAGCACCCTATTTAAAGGAAAAATTCCCAACGACTAGTTCGAGTGATCCATGTCAAACTAATCTCGACCGTCGATGAGGATCAAGATTTCTTTTAATCTCATGCGTCAAATTTTGTAAGTGCATTCTAATATATTAAAAAATTAAAATTCTGCATTTATTTACTCAAGAATTTGACTTATTATTATTTTTTTAAATTTTTAATTATTTTTTGAATTTTTTAATTATTTTTTGAATTTTTTTAGTTTCTTTAATTTCTTTAATTCTTATTTTTTTATTATTTTTATTATTTTTTGTTTTTTAATTTTTATTTTTAAATGGATCCTCGAACTTAGCCTTTGGAAAAATCACCTACGACCGAGGACTTAGGACTTATGAGGGGATTAAAACATTTTCTAACCCTCAAGACACTTTACATCATGACTTTTACAATTTTACATCTCAAGGGGGAAAACCCATTTGACATAGACCCTCATAGACCACCTAGTTCTGCGACCAAACATAATCTAGCAGACCAACACAGTAGGATTCCCCTAAGATTCTAATGACAAAATTCATTCTGGCTTTGGGGTTAGGCTGAAGGAAAACTCTGCCGATCATAGATCGGTGAGACAAAAAACCTTCTGGAACGTAGATTATCACTAGAAAATTGGGTCCACCTAGGCAATTTACATACATGACTCAAATATGCTACGATTATTTACAATGTACACATGCAGACTGGTTTTACAACGTAACATGATCAGGTCGATGATGTCTATTGAATGGCACGGACATGTCGATTAAGCGCTGTCCCTTTTGCGAAGAAAAGGGGGTGTACTGCTATGGTAGTTGACACGTAGTGGTCAACAGGGAGCTTGTTGGAATATTGATTAGGGCAGCATATTTAACTTAACATTTTCCTTCTTTGACATTTAAGATATACGAACTTGTTGTATTCATAATGGAGGACGAGGTCTTCTCTTTTATAGTCTTCCAAGTGGGTTCATTAAAGCTTTCTAGGCCGACTTGAGTTGGTTGGCTGGCCTGTTCTTGGGAGCTCTCTTAGACACTTTTCCAAATACAAAATAAATTTTCTTTCTTTGATACAAGTGACCAAAAGGGTCTTTTACATGACTCAAGACAAAGACCTAGAAGCATACAATGGATGCTTGACCTATTGACCAAATGACATAAGCATGAAACCCATGCTTTATAAACAATTTTTCTTTTACATTTTCTTTCTCCTTTCGATCAGTACATATGACAATTGTGAAGATCAAAACTAGTTACAATTTCCAACACTCCCTCTTAACTAGGGAGGTATTCATAATTGTCCAATTAGTACAAGGACAATACTCCATTTGAAAAGTTCTTTATAAGAAGAGAACTAGATTGATAAGCATCACTCATCATAGCCAACATTGTCATATTACCCAAAGCCTTTACAGGTACATTCTATCTCTCACAAGATTAGAGCACAATGTTAGGAGGCTTTCCATAGGACACCATACCTCCTCATCATGGTACATACTCCACCTAAGATACTAGTGTAATCCTACCATCGAACCTTTTTTATCCAAGTCCATGTGACTTAGGATTTCCATCCTAATCCATCACATTACATGACTCTAAGAATGTTTGTCCAAGATGCTTATCTAATTCAACACTCTCCTTACCCATGTCTATGTCCTTGACTTAGGACATCAGTTGTAATCCATCAAAGTACCTGACACAAGGAGAACCAAACAAGTTATCATTCTCCCTATCTGTGATGCATGCACTAGATTTACGGTTGTTAGTCCTGGTCTAGTACATGACACAGGGAGAACCAGTGTCCAACCATACTCCCTCTCAATCAGGTAGGTCATCCCTATTCTCTTTGTAATTAGAGAATAGATCTTGCTCTTATTCAAGGAGACTCCTTTTACTCCCTCTCAAACCTAGAGGAGATTCCAACTTCCTTAGAGAAGTCACAACCACAAGTACTTTGTCTTTCATAGCTTGCATGGCTCCCTCTTTCCTCCACATCTCATTGTACAAAGCATGCTTCCTTTTATGGTATCATGGATCACAGAGCCATCTTCTTACGACAAATTCCAGGTCATCCATCTTCCACATCACTTTCATCTCGACTTTATCAATGAAGGCTTTCTATTGAACCTTCCCAAACTTCAAGTTGCTCATAACTTCCTCATGAAAGTGATCTCCCTTCTAGACCTTTAGCTTATCTCTTTACACTTCTACCTTCCAAGCCCAATACGAGCATATATTGTTTTTCGTAGATGATAGTTATCAAATGTTGAGCTTTCCCTCAACATCCATACAGTTGAACTTGCCTCAACTATCATCATGTATACCTGCAACATCTTTTCATGTAGCAAAAAAACAATATATTAACAAGATAACCAATAACAGATATTAACATCAAACATACTTCACCATGACAATCTTCTTCAACAAGGCATCAACATCCTCATGGCCTAACTTCATATGAGTCTATCTTTATCAGAGTGCCCCAAGGATCCAACTTGATTACCAAGTTACCATTTCAATTATCCTCCATTCATCATGCTCTTCATAGCATAAGATCAACATATCTTTCTTATTTTGCTTCCTTCATTATGTACCTACAATATTCATTGACTAGTACTACCAAGCAAAATATACAAGTACAAGAGCATGGTTATGATTTTGACAGTGTAGTGATTCCATGGAATCTTAGAGAGGGAGAACTCCTAGGGTTTTCAGATCCAAACCCTAAGTCTTTTGATATTTCCTTTTGAAATATCAACCATTGGGTTTGAATCTCAAATCCAATTCTACCCTCACTAGGGTTTTCCATTCATCCAACAAACCCTAAAAAACAAAAGCGAGGGTTTCTATGAGGGAACAAATATATTAGGGTAGGGTTTCTTTCTTGACTAGGGTTCCCAAGTATAAATAATGGTTTTGCAAAATCAACAACCTTCAACGAGATGAAGACTACAAAACCTAGAAATCAAGGGCTAGGGTTTCTATCAAATTAGGGTAAGGGTTTTTCTTACTTGACAAGGGTTTTCTACTTCAAGCACCATCTAGGGTTTGTAATCCCTAGACTCCAATGATGAAGTCTATAAGCCCTATGATCAAGACATACAAAGAAAACCCTAACACAATTGAAACAAACCTTAAATGCACATACCTTAGTCAACCATGATCGTTGTAAGCTGCAACAAAGTCTTCTTCAAGACTTCAGAATCTTGATCTCATAACTTTGTTACCTTCACTTGTTGTCATGATCTTCCTACTTCCTTTTTGAGAAGCTTTCTAGGACGTTCTCCTCAAGGTGACCAATTGTTGCTAACTGTTACAGTCCTCCAAGCTAGGCTTTACTAGTTTTGAATTTAGGTGCTTCTGGAGATCAAGAGCTTAGTCCTTACAGGAAGTCTTCTATGTAGTCTTCTCCTTGATTTTACTGTCCAAGGTATGGACTTCTTATAGTCTGCAAGAGAGAAACCTGTCCTTACTTCCACTATGTCATGATCTTCTTATTTTAGACTTTTGTTTGCTTATACCACAGATCACTAGAGATCGTTGTTCTAGTTCCTTTAGAACAACCTTCCACACATATTTCACTAACTTTACATTCAAATAACCTTGAATCTCAGTGAAAATATAGAAGTAGTCTGCCCTCTGGTTAGGGCTTCTCTTTTTTATTGTATATGATTTTAAAATAGGTTTGTAGAGTCTTCCATCCAAGTCGGCCCAGTTCTTTTGCTAGGTGTCTTTTCTTACAGGATTGAATGACTATTTCTATCCACTGAAAACTTTATTTACCGTCTCAGAACATGTGATTACAGGACTTGTACTTCACTGCAGGATCTTCAATTTCTCCTACAGTACTCTCGGCCTAGACTAGGCTTCTTTACAAGCCCTCAAACTCATGTACAAATTTTGTAGTTGTGATTAGAACTATTTACAGTGTTTCATAGGCTTCGGCCCTTTTCGATATAGGACTTATCATAGTTGTTGCAAGAATCTTGAAAAGTCTCTTCAATTTGTGGTCTAGTGTTTTTAACAAGTTGTTTTTCTTTGTTGTCTTGTAGGGCTACTACTAGCCTTCCAATTCTTCAAATAAGGTATGCAACTTGACTGTATCCATTCTACCACAGGGCTTTAATTTGATGCGCTGTACCTACAAGAGAATGCAGCCTTATTTGTCAATCATATACGACTCCTCGGTCTGGTGAATTCATTCATTAATATCACAGAATGTTTTCAACATGCAAGAAGAGGGTGAAACTTATATTTTAATGCCCAGAACAATCCATGAAATTTTGGCCTTAATTTTCCTTTCTTGCCTCCAATATGAGCTTCTTGGATCTGTTTTAAAAGATGATTAGACTGCCTATAATCCTCTATTTCAGTTTCTACAAAAATTCTTGGACTTCTTGCACATAATTTTGGTCTTAATTCTGAGTTTTATTTCATTGTGATTTGTGAAAATTCCTTAACCCCGAGAATTCCTACTGCAACACTGATGATATTTCTTCTACTTGTTAGATTTACAGAACAAGTTATTTGCAGTTTCCTACGACAAACATCAAAATACATACACTTTAGCCTACACCATTTAATTAATATGTCGAAATAAGAAACAGAACAATAGAGAAAGTTACACACAAATGACACAGTTGTTTTTGGACAAATGTCCCCAGAAAACCGGTGCAGCAGATCTAAGGGTTTTATTATTAAACTGAAGTATTTCTGAATACAACTACTGGATGTCTTCCCAACAATCTAGTTCCAGAGAATATCACTTGGCAAAAGAAATTAGTGAGATTAGATGACTTTACATTGCAAGTCTCGGCTGATCAACAGTTGAACCAACGAGTTCCTCGTCTACTTCTGCGCTGCGCCTGCTTGGGCTTGCGTCAGCCTCTAAGGTTCTGCGTCACCTGTGTTGGAGATCGATTTTCTTCTAGGAGCTAATTTGAGCCCTCCCGACTCAGAAATGTCAACCTCCTAGCAAATCGCAGACCTTTGCGTGGAAGGCTTTTGTGCTGGTTCGCGTGGGTCCTGCATAAGGGCTTCCTGGCTCTGCATCACCCTCTTTTCCAACTGCGCTGCCTCCTCTATGTGTCTCTCTACCTCTCTGCTGAGTATTCTTGGCTCTGGAGAAGATCCTCCAGCCAAAACTCCTTTTGCCCCTTACTGCTTGATCACTACAAATCACTGCGCTGCCTCTAGCTTCAACAATTTGATTTGACTGATCAACTCTTTGTATGTTTTCCAAATGACCCTCGAGCCTCCTTAAATAATCTTCGCATTGACATCCAACAACCCAGATTAGAAGCTAGTCAATGGTTAAGATCATTTCTACTTGATCCTTGTCTTCTTTTAGAAGTTACACGCAGAGTTAGATTAATACCCATTAATTATTTTAATTTCCTAAGTTTAGACTTAGGGTCCCATTAAAAATAATTAATTATTTTAATAAAACTGTCTCCAGGTGGAATTTCCCAAAACACTTTCTGGGTTCTTTGGAATACATGTGCCCAAGCCTCCCTGCAAAATTTGAGACTTAGAGCACATCCGATGCTACCAGAAATCAACACTGCCTCTTAGTGAGGAATGTGCTCTAGCAATGCCTCCCGCTGAAGCATCACCCTGACTTCATAACATCGTCCTCTGCACTGCTAATGTCTAACATGTTGTCCACCAACTACTACGCTGCTGCTGCAACTGTATTGTTGCTGACACTGCCACTGTCAACACTGCATCCATACTACAGCTCCCTCTGAATTTCTGCATCTATGCTACTTCTGGCACTGGCACTGCCAACTATCCCTGCACTGCAAACTGTTGCTGCTATTTAATAGCAACGGAAAAACATGCCAAATTACTGAACAAGTGTTTAGCATAGTTGCATCTTGATGCTGAAGATCTGACTGCTGCTAGTCCCATGCTATCCCTCTAAAGCCACTGTGTTGTTTTTGCTACTGCACTGTGCCTCCCTGCACTGTTGCAACTTTGAACTACGCTGCTTAGTCTTGGCGTTCTACCCACTACATCTGTCGCTTTAACACTCCTTTTGCACTAACTGACACTAATCCATCCTGCTACTTCTAATCTAGGCTCCCATAGCAAGGAATTGATCCGAGAGGTGGGCTCGTCAAGGATCCTTCCCATCTATAGCTCTTTCGAACTACAACTCTAAATCAGCCCACCTCCCTCCTGGAGGTATCTCGGTTGTCATGGCGAACTCCTCCTCGATCTTCGTGGGTGCAACCTCTGGATCATGCTTCTCATCTTTGTCATTCTTCCTGAGAGGAAACTGTGTTGCATATTGACCCATTTCACCACACTTGAAGCATTTGATCTTCGAGATGTCCTTCTTCCATCTTCGCTGCTCCCACTGCCCCTTGGATGCAAGGGTTGCGTTCTCTTCCTCCTCCTTGGGCTTCGACCCACTGCTGCTGCTTTCGTCAAGCTTGCACTTGACTAAACTCTTGCTTAAGAGTTGCCCACATCTCATCCCAATTTGGCAAACTTGCCCTGCCCAGGATACTCTAGACAAAGACTTGTCACTCATCTAAGACTGAATTGAGGGTTAGTCTAACCGACTCAAACCCTTGAGGTGTAGACCCCATAGCTGGTAACTCGTCTCAAGTCTCCTGAAGCTTCGTGAGGAATAGATCTATGCGCTCCCCCTTCTACATTTGTGTAGATCTCAGTTTTTGCTCTAAGTACATCTTCCGTTGCTCGGAAGATCCTTGATACAACATTTCCAAGGCATCTCACATCTCCTTAGCTGCCCCTTTGCTAGCGATGTGACAAACCACGTGATCCTTTACTCCATCTAGGATCATCCTCTTGCCCTTTGCCATTTTTGCTTGGTACTTTTTCAACGGATCTTGATCTGCAGTCACAGTCACCATGCTGTTGACATAGGTCTTGAGAGAATGCTCATCTAGAATGAATGACATTCTTGCCTTCTAGATGACGTAGTTTGAAGCTCCATCCAACTTGTCCTAATCTCTCAGCCAATTGGTTGCCATCTTTGCCACGAAAATGTCAAATTGCTTCTTACTGCTACTCCTCAGCCAATAAGAAAACAAACTTCTTGGCGGGAAGTCTACTGACGAAAAATTCCCTCACTGTGCTTCTCTTCTCTTCTGACGTCTTTCTGCCTAGCAAAACAGCCTACAGAAAAAACTGCATCCCACCAACTCTTCCTCACGCCAAGGCTCAACACTGCTCCCTCTGCCATGATAAGATTTCAATCTAGAAACCCTTGTCTCTGTTGGCTCACTCATAGAGAGACTGCCACGAAATTCAACCCTCCAGCTAGGACTGCGAAACCCCTCTAGGGATTCGAACTACTGCCTCTTATAGCTGTTTCGACCTCCTTTTTTGCTCAACGTTGGGTTCTCTAGCACTGTTCATCTTGTTTCACCTACACTGCTCTGAAATCATATGAAAATTCCTTAACCCTGGGAATTCCTACTGCAACACCGACGATATTTCTTCTACTTGTTAGATTTACATGAACAAGTTATTTGTAGTTTCCTACGACAAACATTGAAATACATACACTGCAGCCTGCACCATTTAATTAATATGTCGAAACAAGAAACTGGACAATAGAGAAAGATACACACAAATGACACAGTTGTTTTTGGACAAATGTCCCCAGAAAAACCCAATGTGGGAAAACTGGTGCAGCAGATCTGAGAGTTTTATTATTAAGCTGAAGTATTTCTGAATACAAGTACTAGATACCTTTCGAACAATCCAGTTACAAAGAATATCACTTGGCAGAGGAATTAGTGAGATTACCTCACTCTACATTGCAAGTCCGGTTGATTCGGCAGCTGAACCAACGAGTTCCCCGATTACTTCTGCGTTGCCCTTGTTGGGCTTGCGTTAGCCTCTAAGGCTTTGCATCACCTTTGTTAGAGATCAATTTTCTTCCTAGAGTTGATTCCAACCCTCTCGATGTTGAAGTTTCTAAGTCTACTTAGTTAGAAACCCTGCATGCACTTTATCTGATTTATTCCTACCTACCTGTTATGTTACTTAACAAGTTATTAAAAATGTAAATACTGAAAATAAACACTATTTCATGCTCAACATATTACAAATCAACAACTAAAGGAAACATAAACAATCATACCATATGACACCATTATTTTTGGACCAATGTCCCTGGAAAAACCCAATGTGGGAAAACCAGTGCAGCGATTTGAGGGTTTTCTTATTAAGCAATATCAAAGTACAATCTGGGTGCCGAAACTAACCTACCCAACAGAGGATTTCCTTGGCAGTAATACCTCTCAGTTTCTGACAAATCTCCTGGGTGGAACCTTGGATAATCCTTTTGACAGCTCCTCAGCACCAATTTGTCCCAGAAACCCCAACATCAGCCTCTCTCTGGACTGCGTCAGCCCCTTTCTGCCCAGCGCTGGCCCTGCGTCACCCTGGATGGGTCTGCGTCAGCCTTAGGAGGCCCTGCGTTAGTGCTCTACATCAGCAACGCTGGCCTCTCTGAGGCTCTGCATAGCTCCTGGCTGCCTCTGCGTCACTCTCCCCGGCTATTGTGCTACTCTCCCGGCACTATCTGTGCCTCTTTGTCTCTCTGTACTCAATGCCCCTTAGCTGCAACTCCCGATCACTAATTCTATCTCTCTTAGCAAACCCCGCTCTAGAGAATAGAATGACTGATCACTCTGGCGTTTTCTCCAAGTGACCCTCAAGCCTCCTCTTATACTTTTCCTGTTGACATATTAACGACCAAGATTAAGTCCCTAATCAACAGCTAAGATTAGATTTGGCTTGATCCATGTCTTTTGGACCATTCTAACACAGTTTCATATTAATACACATTAATATTTTATTTTCCCTAAGTTTAGACTTAGGGACTCCATTAAAAATATTAACTATTTTAATATCCCCTGAACTGTGTAGAATCTACCCAAACCCTTTCTGGGTATTGGAGATCTCATGTGCCCCAGTCTCTCTACCAAATTTTGTAGCTAGAGCACATCCAATGCTACCCCAAATCAACACTCCCTCTTAGCGAGGACTATGCTCTAGCAATACTCCTCACTGAGTATTACTCTGATCATCCGACATCGGTGCTTGTGCTGGTGCTAGGTTTTCCTGCCCAACATCCTCTGCACTGCTGCATCCTATACTGCTTCCCATGGTTTCGCCACTGCCATTGCTGCATCTGTACGACAACTCCCTCTGCATCTGTGCCGCTGCTGTTGGTCCTTTCTCCCAACATTGCATCCGCACTGCACCTCCTCTCATCATGTGGCATCGTGCTGCCCACTGCTGCACTGCAACTCGGTTACTGAGAAGTAAGTAACTGATCTCCCAACTGACCTCTCTGTTGGGCTAGAGACACCCACTGATGCTGAAGCTCCCTTTGCCACTGATAAGTGCTCCCTCTCTGACCTCTGCGCTGCTGCAACAACTCCTTGCATCTCGCACCATTGCACACCTCTCTGTGCCATCCTGCACTGGTGCAACACTCCCATGCCTCTCGCACTGCTGCAACCGGCTAGCCTCGCGCTGTCTCAGTACTCATGCACTGTAGCTCTCTCTGCCGCTTCATTCACATCCATCTCTACCCGCATCAGCCAGTCCTGCTGTTAGCCCTGAGGTACAGCGCTACTAGTTTGAAGATTAAAGGAAGAAGATGGTCTGCTTTGTTGTCCTGAAAGGGGCCCCACACGGGCCACCACTGCACTTTCCCCACTCTCCCACTTACATTCTATCCCGCTCATATCTTAAACAGATCCTCACTTCATAACCAAACCCTCTCCCGCCTTAGTCCTAAATAAATTAACCCAAAACCCCGAAAAACCTTACCTTTCCGTCCATACACGCCTTCTGCACATTTCTCGAGGACACCCTACACCTCCGCGTCCCTCCGTCGTCGATCTCTCCCACTGATCTGATGGCCCACGTTTCACTCGATCGACGAGACATGCTCGATCAATCTCCGCTGTTAGATCACTCCCGCTAGATCTAATGGCTGTCGCTCTTATCGTGCGGGCAACTAACGAGAGGAGTACTCGCCCGATAAAGGCGGTTTCTCTCTCTCTCCTCCTCCGCTACATGGTGTGCAATGAGTGGCATTAGGTGGACTCCACCCTTTACAGCTTACCGCTCAATAAGCGCCCGATTAAAAATCGTAACCACCCAAACCAAACCACCCCCCGGGCGTTATTGTCTGAGCACCTCCTCCGCCTGATAGCTGTCTGATCTGTCCACCAAGATCTAATGGCTCAGACTTTTCCGCTCCCGCCAAAGACTGCAAACCTCATGTAATCAATCTCCTCCGTCCATTTCTTCCGATCCAGTGGCCCTTGTACATGATCGCTCCCGCTTGTCCTTCGTCACCCTGCCATTACTCTGTCCGTCTGATTTAATTCATACAACAGCTACCCGCTTGTCCTCCGCCATCCTGCCATTACTCTGTTCTTCCTAATTAGCATGTCTAGCCACCCATGCACCTCATACTCTACTTCCTACCAGTTACCTGAGGAGGAAGGTGGTTGACTCTGTCAGTATTGTGACAGTCAGGCCGCTGAACTGAATTAACAAAAAGTATGGCCGAACGAGGAAGGACACAACACGATACAAGCAAACAGAATTAAACAGTCATGGAGCCTCACTGGCACAATCAAGCCAGCCACCTAACAGGGCAGCGCTGTACCAGAATTAATTACCATTTTCGTGATGGAAGGAAAATTGTGTCCTTGTACGCAATCAGGCAGTTAAAGATAGTGGGGATAGATTAAGACACCTCGAGCCCTAAAAATCTCAAGTGCATTGTAAAGAACTATAAATAGCTGAAAGTAAGATGTAATTAGGGTTCAACTTCTGGAGACTAAAGAGACTTTGCTACTCAAGCTTCTCATCTTAATTCATCAATAATACAAGCTTCTTTTGTTGTCGTATGTTCAATATCCCAATTTCTCTTCTGTTCTAAACTTGCACTTGAACAGGTTGTCCAGGTTTCTTTTGTGTCTAATGCCAGATAATTGTCATCTTATCTCTGCGTTGATGTATTAGATTCGCAAGTTTCATTTACTTTCTGTAGCTGGCCATCATATGTTTATGTATGTATCTGCTGGTATGGTTAGTATTCTCCATTTATTCACCTAATCTACAAACTATTGAGCATTGGTGGTCTAAAGCCTTGTAGGCTGAGGGTGTTCATGCATGTCTTGAGTAATAACAGAGTCAAAGTGGTTATCCGGCTTGATCCAAACCATTATTTATTCCAATAGTTCAGAGAACAATATTGAAGATTTTTTGTTACCAAGCATCTTTGAGCTGCAACCTAGGAGAGTTTCCTGGAGTGATAACATAATTGGCACTGCTGCCGGGGAGAGGAGATTGAAGCTCAGCTTCCCTAGGAGACAACACAGATCCAACTCTGATGATAGACAAAGTTTGGACACTATTCTGGTTGTAATCAGCTATTTGGCGACTCTACTGGAGGATGAACCTCTTGGTGACTCCACTCCATAATTCTAGCTCAATTTGGAAGGCATACTCAGAGAAATCCTCAGAAGTCACAAGCTGACCCAGTACCTGACCCTGAAAAGATCATCAAAGAAAGAAAGGCTTTCCAGAAGGGAGCACTAGGTTCAGGTAAACCTAAACAATATTCTATACATCTTCAAGGAAAGCCTGCAATAGAACAAACACGTGTTGAGAGTATAGCATCTAATACTAGTAGTGAAGAAAAAATCCTAGAGACACATAAAGCTCCTGATTCTTTAGGTTCCCCTTTTGTTGTAAGCCCAAAGGAAGCCTCACTACCTATCCATCATATCCCTTTAGTCTTATTAGTCACTCCTCAGCCCTCTGCCATTCAGACTTCCATTTCCTTCTAGCCACCACAGCTATGGCAGGTCCATAAGCACCTACCAAAATGGAGAGAATTATAGTTGCTAGGTATGGACCTCTAGTACTGCCCGTTCCTTTGAATGCTATGCCTACTGGAGAATATCAGAAATACATGCCTAAGTTTACTGGGACAGAAGGGGTTACAACTGAAGAACATCTTGAATCATTCTATAGCTATGCTGATAATCTAGACATTAGTGAAGATGATGTATGGATGAGAGTATTTGTCCAAAGCCTAGATGGAGAGGCTAGGAAATGGTTCAGAGAATTGACCTCGAGGTCTATAACAGATATTGAAGCATTAGATGATGTATTCTTAAAGCATTGGGGGGATAAGAAAGATCTTCTCTACTACCATACTGAGTTTGGGAACCTAAAAAGGGAAAATGGTGAGTCACTATCTGATTTCAATAAAAGGTTTAACCACATGTACAACAAGATACCAGCTGAAGTGAAACCCACCCCTACCTCTGCTAAACTCACCTATGCCAATGCTTTTGATTCTGACTTCTGTCTACTATTGAGAGAGAGAAGATGTGCCACTTTGGCTGAGATGCAGGATGCAGCCTTGGAGGTAGAATCCAACATCATGGCTGTAGAGAAACTCAAGGGACATGTTGATCGAAGGAGACAGAGGGGTGAATCTTCATCATCTTCAGATCCCAAGTTAGATAAGATGACCAAGATAATAGAATCATTAGCCTCTGAAATCTCTAAGCTAAAGATGGAACAACACTCTGGGAAAGGAAGAGCTCCTAATGCCTTTGCTTTTAGAAATCCGAACCCATACAAAAGAGCTAATGAGCAGTTGCAGGTTCCTCAAAGAAACAAAGATGCAAATGAAGACCAAAGGATGAAGACCCCCTTGCAGAATGTAGTCATGGATGAAGATCAGTATGAGGAAGACGATGAGATCCATTGTCTAGAAGACAAGGGTAGTGCCTCTTTTTTGACCCTAGCTGCATATGAAGAGTCACTATCCGAGGACCAAAACAACCAAGAGTGGGATGGTGGGGCTGTTCTGCAAACTGATGACCAACACAGATACAATCTAAGGTCCAAGGTGAATACTGCCCAGCAAACCCCTGTTCAGAGGGCTACCGTCCCTACAATGCAGCAAACTAACAAGCAAAAACGACCAGCAGCTGATCCCATCATTCTCAAAGCTCTAGCTCCAGAGGTAAGAGGCCCTGATAAGTTCCCTTCTCCTTTCAATTTTGAATCAGAAATCCAAAAGCTGAAAATATCTATACCTTTGATGGAACTAGTGAAGAATGAATCCTTTAAGAGACCCATCCTTGAGGCCCTTGAGCTTAAAACCACACAAGCACCCAATGACTATGTGAATCTGCAAGATGACAAACCGACCGTTGTCCTCAGCCCAATGATTGAGCATTTTGATGACAATTCCCCATCATTCTATGTCTCCTTGACTATTCATGACAAAATCCTTCACAATTGTCTGTTGGACACAGGTGCCAGCCATAATCTAATGCCCAAGGCTGTCATGGACGAGTTGGGCCTGGACATCACTAGGCCATATCATGACTTGTTTTCTTTTGACTCTAGAAAGGTGAAATGTTTGGGGTTAATCAAAGACCTAGCCATCACCTTGTCTCAGCTACCCATGAAGTGCATGATAATGAATATTGTCGTAGCAGATGTCGTCCCTAAGTTTGGCATGTTACTTTCCAGATGATGGATTAAGAGATTAGGTGGGACATTGCAAAATGACCTGTCCTATGCCACTATCCCGGTTTTGCAGGTGAAAGCAGGAGATTTTACAGAGAGGCTCAGTTAGCTTATATCATCAACGATGAAAGAAATCATGCTAATCATCCCATCTATGCTGTCGATACTGATTTTGGGGCCTGTATCCTCCAAGTAGAAGAATCCCAGTTGGCTTGCATACAACTTAGACAGTTGGTTTGCCATATCATAGAGGAAGGAAGCCCACAAATCTGGGATATGTTCTTTGATGGAGCTTGCTCTAAGGAAGCTGCAGGAGCAGGTGTAGTTCTTGTATCTCCCACACAAGAATGCATACATTTATCTTTCAAGCTAACTTTTCAGGTCACCAATAACATAGCAGAATACGAAGCCTTGATGTTAGGCTTAAACGCTGCTAAAGAAATGGGCATCAAATATTTGAAAGTGTTTGGAGATACATACCTTATTATCCAGTAGGTGAACAAGACATTCCAAGCAAAGCACCCCAGGCTAAAGGCATACAGAGATGAGGTATGGAAACTCAAGGATTCTTTCAATAGCTTTAGTATTTCGTACATCCCTAGAGCTAAGAATCAGCTTGTTGATTCCCTTGCTGTGTCTGCTAGCACTTTTATCCCTCCTTTGCCTCCTAAGTTGACTTATGAAGTCCAAGTGAAATATAGACCGTCTTTGCCTGACAATGTCAAGTACTGGAAAGTTTTTGAAGATGATGATGAAGTCAATAGGTTTCTACAGGTCATTGATGAATTCTCTGAAATGCAAATTGACCAAGAGAATGAAGCTATTGAGGAATGTAACCAGTCCAAGCTGAGAGACAAAATTGGCCAGGATAGCATTGTGCAGCTGCCTAGTAATCATATACCCAAAGGGTTGGTGCCCTTAGAGAGGTTGTTTGACCATAACAATGTACCTTATAAACCTGCTAAAAAAGAAAGTGAGTCTGCAGTTCATGAACATAATATAGGGAGTCCAGCCCATCCAAAATATATCAATTTGTCCACTCACTTGTCCTCTGCCCAATGCTTAGAGTATTGCACCTTGATGAAACAATTTGCTGATGTCTTTGCTTGGGAATACAACGACCTTAGAACCTATGACACCAGCATTATTCAGCATAAGATTCCACTGGAGAAGAACACCATCCCCTTCAAGCAGAAATTGAGGCCGATTAACCCTCTCTTGTTACCTTTGATTGAAAAGGAGATCAAGAAGTTGCTAAATGCCAAAATCATAGTTCCCCTAAGGTACTCGAAGTGGATAGCTAACCTTGTGATAGTGAGGAAGAAGAATGGAGAAATCAGGCTTTGTGTTGATTTCAGGAATCTGAACAAGTGCTCTAAAAAAACAACTACCCCCTACCCAAGATGGAACATTTGCTGCAAAAAGTCTCAGGGGCTAGAGTCATGTCTTTCTTGGATGGATTTTCAGGCTACAATCAGATTGCCGTACACCCAGAAGACCAAGAAAAGACTGCATTCACTACTCCTTGGGGCACTTTCATGTATTCTAAAATGCCTTTTGGACTGATGAATGCTGGGGCTACTTTTCAGAGGGCCATGGACATAGCCTTTGTGGGAGAGAAGGACAAGTTTGTCCTCATTTATCTTGATGACATAATAGTTTTCTCTAGCAGTCACAAGGATCATTTACAACATTTGAGGAAGGTGTTCCTAAAGTGTAGAAGGTTTGGAATTTCAGTAAATCCAAAGAAGTCACAGTTTGCTCTTGAAGAAGGCAAACTTTTAGGGCATATTGTTTCTGCTGTAGGTGTCAAAATTGATCCAGAAAGAGTTCAAGCAATACAGACATTGTCCATCCCAAGGTCAAAAAGAGACATTCAATCCTTTCTGGGTAGAATTAACTTTGTGAGGAGATTTATTCCAAACTTTGCAGAGCTAGTGAAGCACATCACTTCCATGCTAAAAAATGGGTCAGAGATAAAATGGACAGAGGCTACAAGAAGATATTTCAAAGCCATCAAAAGAGCTATCATGGAAGCTCCCACTTTAATCAGCCTAGACTACACCAAGGAATTTTATATCTTCTCTTTTGCCTCTTCTGATACACTTGCAACAGTCTTGTTGCAGAAAAATGGTGAAGATGTAGAGCACCCAGTGGCCTTCTTTAGCAAAACATTGAGGGATGCTGAATTAAGGTATGACCTTATTGAAAAACATGCATATGCTCTTATAAAGTCCTTAAAGGCATTCCGAATTTACATTCTCCACTCCAAGGTGGTTGCCTATGTGCCTTTAGCTTCAGTAAAGGATGTCCTAACCCAGCTAGATGTTGATGGAAGGAGAGCCAAATGGATTGCAAAACTCATAGAATTCGATATAGAGGTGAAGCCCACCAAGCTTGTCAAAGGCCAAGGCTTGGCTAAGCTTATGGCCGAGGAAAATTGCAGTCTGTTGGACATAAATTGCATGAGCTTAAATTCAGATGGAGAACAAACAGAGGAAGCAGTAGGAAAGCACGAACAGAGCCAGTCTTTGGCTGAGAATTTGGCCACTTGTGAGTGGTATTCCAGTATAGTTCATTTCTTATTGAAGCTAGAAGTCCCTCCAGGGCTTAGCTCAGGTCAGGCCAGGACCATTAAGCTCAGATCAACTAAGTTTTGTATTAGTAAGAACCTGCTTTATTGGAGGGACCCATCTGGAATCCTCTTGAGATGTCTAGATAAAGAATAATCTATGGAAGTTATGCACCAGTTTCATTCTGGCATCTGTGGAGGGCATCATTATTGGAAAACCATGGCCCACAAGATCCTGAGGGCTGGGTATTATTGGCCTGCTCTGTTCTCTGATGTGTTTTCATTTGTGAAATCTTGTGACAAATGCCAGAGGTTTATAGGAAGACAACATCTGAAATCTCTGCCCTTGAAGCCCATACACACCAATGGTCCCTTCCAGTAGTGGGGTTTAGATTTCATAGGGGAGATTAATCCACATTCCAGTGGCCAACACAGGTGGATTTTAGTAGCCACTGACTATTTTACCAAATGGATTGAAGCTATACCCACTAAGAAGGTTGATCACCAGGTTGTCATGAAGTTCCTAACCGAGAATATTTTCACTAGATTTGGCTGCCCAACCAAGCTAGTCACTGATAATGCAGTAGCTTTCAGAGCGAAGGAATTGGTGGACATGTGTGAATCAATGGGCATTCAATTGGTGCATTCTACCTCATACTATCCTCAAGGCAATGGCTTGGCAGAATCGTCAAATAAGAGCCTGGTAAGAATAATCAAAAAATTGTTGGAAGACAACAAAAGGAGTTGGGATTCCAAGCTGAAGTTTGCACTGTGGGCTGACAGAGTTACCACCAAGAAATCCATAGGGAACTCTCCATTCAAGCTGGTGTATGGTACTGAAGCTGTTTTTCCTATCCAATTGACCCTCCCTGTAGCCAAGTTCTTGCAAGAGGAGATCGATGAAGGAGATGACATGGCAAGGAGGATGAGTGACTTGGTTGAAGTCTAGCAGATTAGGGAACCACTAATTGAGAAGTCAGCAATGCATCAAAAGAAGATCAAGGAAGTCTTTGACAAAAAGGCGAAGATGGATAATTTTTAGGTTGGTGACTAGGTCCTCAAGAGGGATGCATTCAAGGAAAAGAAGGGTAATCATGGTAAATTCGATGCCTTGTGGACAAGACCTTTTGTCATTACTCAGGTTCACAAAAACAACACCTTCAGCCTTCACAATTTGGAGGGGGAAAGTGTTTTCTATGGCCTAATTAATGGGCGTTTTCTCAAGCTTTATTTTGTCTAAGGTTGTAAAGGCCTTAGCTTTGTAAATATGTTTTTGTCTCAGTTTTTATTTTTATGCAAAATTGACTCCATGCCCAATGGAACACTAGGAGGAAGATTTGATTTTGGTTTTACTGGAAAGGCAATGATCTACAGTTCTTGAAATCTCATAGGGAGGCTTTCATCCCCAGAAGGAGCCAGTGTTAGCCCTGAGGTGCAGCGCTGCTAGTTTGAAGATTAAAGGAAGAAGATGGTCTGCTTTGTTGTCCTGGAAGGGGCCCCACGCGGGCCATCACTCTACTTTCCCCACTCTCCCACTTACATTCTATCCCACTCATATCTTAAACCGACCCTCACTTCATAACAAAACCCTCTTCCGCCTTAGCCCTAAATAAATTAACCCAAAACCCCGAAAAACCTTACCTTTCCGTCCATACGCGCCCTCCGCACATTTCTCGAGGACACCCTGTACCTTTGCGTCCCTCCGCCGTCGATCTCTCTCGCTAATTTGATGGCCCACATTTCACCCAATCGACGAGACATGCTCGATCAATCTCCACCCGATAAAGGCGGTTTTTCTCTCTCTCCTCCTCCGCTACGTGGTGTGCAACGAGTGGCATCGAGCGGATTCAACCCTTTATTGCTTACCGCCCGATAAGCGCCCGATAAAAACTGTAACCACCCAAACCAAACCACCCCCCGGGCGCTATTGTCCAAGCACCTCTTCCGCCCGATCTGTCCACCAAGATCTAACTGCTCAGACTTTTCGGCTCCCGCCAAAGACCACAAGCCTCATGCAATCGATCTCCCCCGTCCATTTCTTCCAATCCAGCGGCCCTCGTACATGATCGCTCCCGCTTGTCCTTTTCCACCCTGCCATTACTCTATCCGTCCGATTTAATTCATACAACAGCTACCCGCTTGTCCTCCGCCATCTTGCCGTTATTCTATTCTTCCTAATTAGCACGTCTAGCCGCCCATGCACCTCATACTCTACTTCCTACCAGTTACCCGAGGAGGAAGGTGGTTGACTCTGTCAGTGTTGTGACAGTCAGACCGCTGAACTGAATTAACAAAAAGTATGGCCGAACGAGGAAGGGCACAGCACGATGCAAGCAAATAGAATTAAACAGTCATGGAGCCTCACTGGCACAATCAAGCCAGCGACCTAACAGGGCAGCACTGTACCAAAATTAATTACCGTTTTCGTAATGGAAGGAAAATTGTGCCCCTGTACGCAATCAGGTGGTTAAAGACAGTGGGGATAGATTAAGACACCTCGAGCCCTAAAAAGCTCGAGAGCATTGTAAAGAGCTATAAATAGCTGAAAGTAAGATGTAATCAAGGTTCAACTTCTAGAGACTAAAGAGACTTTGCTACTCAAGCTTCTCATCTTCATTCAATAGTAATACAAGCTTCTTTTGCTGTCATATGTTCAATATCCCAATTTCTCTTCTGTTCTAAGCTTGCACTTGAACAGGCCGTTCAGGTTTCTTTTGTGTCTAATGCCAGATAACTATCATCTTATCTCTGCGTTGATGTATTAGATTTGCAAGTTTCATTTACTTTCTGTAGCTGGCCATCATATGTTTATGTATGTATCTATTGGTATGGTTAGTATTCTCCATTTATTCACCTAATCTACAAACTATTGAGCATTGGTGGTCTAAAGCCTTGTAGGCTGAGGGTGTTCATGCATGTCTTGAGTAATAACAGAGTCAAAGTGGTTATCCGGCTTGATCCAAACCATTATTTATTCCAATAGTTCAGAGAACAATATTGAAGATTATATGTTACCAGGCATCTCCGAGTTGCAACCTAGGAGAGTTTCCTGGAGTGATAACCAATGTTGCATTAATCGTTATCGGGATAATATCGGCGTGAGGAAAAAATCAGAAAAAAATCGTAATTATCGGGAAAAAATCGAGAAAAAATCGTTTGGTACAAAAATATTCATTTTTTTTCATTTTTTTCCAATTTTTTTAATATCTAAACCGTTTATAACATTAAATAAATACATTGACACATAAATATGATAAAAGAACTAATATATAAGATGTTTAATACCATTTCTAGTGCTAAAATCACACATAACAGTGAATCATGTCCTGAATAGTAAGCACTGACTCCTGAGTCCCGACTCAGCCTCAAAATATCAACAAAAAATATAATAATGTATCCAGGATTATGACGAACCTAGATTGGTTTTACTAACTGCTAGAGTAATTTTTAAAAACTAATATTTATTTTAAATATTTTTAAAATAATATGTTAAAAATTGCTAATAGCGATGATTAAATTAAAAACCCCACCAATTTATACATATTATATTCGTGAAATTTTGTAAATCTACTAACCTAGGTTAATAGGTTAATATCGATGGAAATCTATATTGAAGTGTAGTAAAAATATTGGAGCGTTAACACAGGGTAAACATCAAATTTCAACATTGGTGAAAATCATTAATATGATATGTCCAATGACCACATTCTGTCCAATAAAACATAAGGGAGGGCGAAGGGAGCTTACTGTTAAAGAAAAATAGCAATAAATTGAATATTGGTCCAAATGCATTTTGAATGGCTCTATACGAGAATCCATAACACGATATGCCCAGGGACTCCCACTCCAGCCTTAAAACTCATACGAGGGTTTAAAACAGTGTTATTAAAATCAAAAAAGAAAATCGTTTTTTTTCTTATAAAACCGCGCTGCCTCGACCGTTCACGCTAAATTCTGAAAAGATCGCGTATAAAAAACAGCGTGAGTAGTACTCGCGATATTCTCGTTTTCATGAAAAAATCGCGCTAAACCGATAAAATCGTGATTTTAACAACACTGGTGATAACACCTGCTACTCCTCTTTAGGGCTCCCATTGTAAGGTCTAATCCAAGAGGCTGGGTACCTCGAGGATCCTACCCCTCATCGCTTGTAGTCCGCCTGACTATAGCTCGATGTCTCCCTAGTTCTGCTCAAGTGGTGCATGTGCACTCGTGGCACAGTCATCGTCTATCAAAACTTCCTTCTTTGCCCATGCTGGTGCTGCCTTACTCTCAGAAGACTCTCCCTTACTCTTCTTCCTTGGACACTGGGTCGCATAATGACCTAGCTCCCCACAGTGGAAGCACTTGATCTTGGAGAGATCTTTGTTTTTCCGCTTTTCTTACTTTCCCTCAGATGCTAGGGCAACATCTTCCTCCTCCTGCTTGACTTTGATCCCCTTGCTGCTGCTACCTGTCTTTGACTGCCGTCTGATCTCTTCCTGGCGAAGAGCCGCCCACATCTCGTCCCAAGGTGGGAGAGTCCCTTTGCCCAGTATACTTTGAACAAATACCTCCTAGTCTTTTGAGACTGCATTTAGGGCTGTCGTCACCATCAACTCCTGATCCGGCATGGCTTCTATACTAGTCAACTGATCTCAGATCTCGTTCAGTCCTCCGAGGAAGGTGTCGATTGGTTCTCCTTTCTTCATTTGATACGACCTCCACTGATTCTCAAGTAACATTCTTCTTTGCGTAGAAGTATGCTGGTACAATTTCTCGAGGGCCTCCCACATCTCATATGCCGTTTCCTTCTTGGCAATGTGTGGTACTACATGGTCCTTGACTTCGTCAAAGATGATGCTCTTGGCCCTCGCCATTGCTTCCTCGTAATTGCTGTTATCATTGGGGTCGACTGGGATAGTTATAACCTTTAAGGCGAAGTTCTTGACACGATTTTTGTCAAGTACGGATAAGATTTTGGCCTTCCAGATTGCGAAGTTCGACGCTCCGTCCAGTCTATCCTGGTCTCTTACTCCGTGTAGTGCCATGATGCTCTTCTACTTCCCTCCTGGAAGTTCTCTGTTCGACTCCTCCAAATCTCTACTTCTCGTCTGGAATTTCTCTTCTAGACTCCCTTTGAGTCCCGATTTCCCTCCTGGAAATCCTTCTGCCGCTGTCGAGATGCCCCCTACTCTGATCATCTTGTGCAACCGCACCACTGATCCGCGTTCGTCAGCTAGAAGCCCTCGATAGCAACTCCCTCCTCTTGGCCTTGCTTTGTCAGGTACTGTTCTGACTACAGCACCTCACTAGCTCTACTCTGCAATATTCCAACAGCCTTCTAAACCCCAGCAACCTGAAGGTGAGAGCTCCTAGGCTCTGCGCAATCTCAGCACCAGCAACCCGACCTCCTCAGCCAACTGCATCAGCCTTCCTAGCTTCTTCATGGCTCTGTGTGAGGCTCCCTTTGCCTTCCTTAGCCTCTGTGTTGCCTCTTCCTGGCTCACCCTTGATGACACAGGCACTATGTCACCCTTCCCTTGTCGCTGCTCTGCTAAAAACCACTGCTGTCACCTCGGGACAATTGTTTTCTACTGCTATTGCTCCGCTCGGCTGATGGCCTTAGTCCTCTTATGATTTGCAATCACACTCTGATACCATGTTGAAGTTTCTAAGTCTACTTAGTTACAAACCCTCGATGCACTTTATCTGATTTATTCCTACCTACCTGTTATGTTACTTTACAAGTTATTTACAATGTAGATACTGAAAATAAACACTAGTGCATGCTCAACATATTACAGATCAACAACTAAAGGAAACAGAAACAATCACATCATATGACACCATTATTTTTGGACCAATGTCCTTAGAAAAACCCAATGTGGGAAAACCGGTGCAACTATCTGAGGGTTTTCTTATTAAGCAATATCATAGTACAATCTGGGTGCCGAAACTGGCCTACCCAACACAAAATTTCCTTGGCAGTAATACCTTTCAATTTCTGACAAATCTCCTGGTTGAAACCCCTGATAATCCTTTCGGTAGCTCCTCAGCACCAATTTGCCCTAGAAACCCCAACGTCAACCTCTCTCTGAACTGCGTCAGACCCTCTCTGCCCAGCGCTTGCCCTGCGTCACCCTGGATGGGTATGCGTCAGCCTTAGGAGGCCTTGGATCAGCCCTCTCGCCCTCTGCATCAGCGACGCTGGCCTCTTTGAGGCTCTGCGCAGCTTCCGGCTGCCTCTGCGTGGCCCTGCGTGAGCCCTGGATGGCTCTGTGTCACTCTCTCTGGCTACTGCGGTGCTCTCCCGGCACTATTTGTGCCTCTCTGTCTCTCAGTACTCAATGCCCCTCAATTGCAACTCTCGATCACTAATTCAATCTCTCTTAGCAAATCCCGCTCTAGAGAAATGAATGACTGATCACTCTGGTGTTTTCTCCAAGTGACCCTCAAGCCTCCTCTTATACTTTTCCTGTTGACAAATCAATGGCCGAGATTAAGTCCCTAATCAACGGCTAATATTAGATCTGGCTTGATCCATGTCTTTTGGACCATTCTAACACAGTTTCGTATTAATACACATTAATATTTTATTTTCCCTAAGTTTAGACTTAGGGACTCCATTAAAAATATTAATTATTTTGATATCTCTTGAATTGTTTAGAATTTACCCAAATGCTTTTTGGGTATTGGAGATCTCATGTGCTCCAGCCTCTCCACCAAATTTCGTGGCTAGAGCACATCTGATGCTACCCCAAATCAACACTCGACTCAAAAACATCAATCTCCCAACAAATCTCGGACCTTTGCGTGGAAGTCTTCTGCACTGCTCTACGTGGGTCTTGCGTGAGCCCTTCCTAGCTCTGCGTCACCCTCTCTGCCAACTGCGCTGCCTCCTCTGTGTGTCTCTCTGCTTCTTTGCTGAGTATTCTTGGCTCCAGAGAAGATCCTCTAGCCAGAAATCCCTCTGTCCCTGTTAAAATTGGCAACTAGGGCCAAACTCCATGTGGGTCATCTTATTTATGGTAGCTGATATTTTTCTTGGATCCCTCTCATCGAGAGGTGTAGGATTGATCTAAAGATCATCCGATTTCGATAAGTATTCATGGAGTTGTGAATTTATTTGTGTTATAAGACAATTCGTCAAGGTCAACCAACAACTAAATAACACCCACATGTGCTCAACATTTTAGTATTAAAGGAGATGACTTGAGAGTCATTTCACACACACTTCTCTCTTGATTTTTCTCCACTCGCTTTGGTTTTTAGTGTGAGAGAAATCTAGGAGGAAGTAGCCCCTAGACATTGGAGGAAAGGAGGATGCCCTAGCCGCAACAAAGAAGACAGGCCAACGAAGCTATGGAAGGGATCTATGTTGACCTAAAGGAGCTCATGGAAGAAGTTTAACGCAGCTATGGAGGAGCCATTAACACGCCCTAGCCGCAGTCCTAAAGCAACCTTAACGCTTTCCTAAAGCAGCACAGTGATAAGGAAGCCCTAGCCGTAGTCCTAGCAAGCCCTAGCCTATGACAGCTCTACACATCCATTGGTGCATCACAAGAGCTCATCAAAGGAGCCCAAGGAACTCGGCTAAGGGAGAGAGGTAACTCTATGGAAGCCACAACAAGAAGGCTAGGACAGCGAGGGAGTTAAGGTCTGTTTTAGGGCTAACCGAGCTGCTATTAGAGGACCGAGGAGCTGAGCTTGGAGGCCGAGTTGAAGAAGGGTGAATGCAAGACTGTTTGGGGCAGCGAAAAGGTAAGGGAAGTTTGTTTTGAGTGGGTTGTAGGTGACAGCGTGGGACCACTTCAAAACAGGGACAACGTGGAGAGGTTTTGGGTCAGATTTGTGCCCAGAACAACAACACGTATGTGGAGGACTCTTCCTTAGTAGGGCCGCAGAGATTAAGAGCCGTTTTGGTGGATGGTTAAGGGCTGTTGCAGCATGACCAGATGCCCTAACCAGTCACAATATAAATAGCAGTGAAAGCATACAATTGGGACAACAGTTATGGCATGGCACAATTGATGGGACAACAATAATACAATTGGGACAACAGTTGTGTCATGGCACAATTGGATAGCAGCTGTGATGGGACAACAGCAATAGCCAATTGGGACAACAGTACGGTAAGCAAGATGCATGGGCAGCATGTTACAATGACAGCATGATAGCAGCAATGTTACAATGATGGCATGGGACAACAATGTAACAATGGGACAGCAGCAAAGGCATGCTTACAATGAAACAACAGTATGGTAAGCCAGGTGCAGTAAGCACATGGTGGCAAGCATGGTGCAGCAAGCACATGGGACAGTATGGCAAACATGGTGCAACAATGGCACATGATGGTACATGATGCAGTACAACGATGGGTACAGTAATGATTGATGAAGCATGATGAGATGCAACATAGTGATGATGGGTGTAGCATGGTGCAACACGGTGAGGTGCAACATGATGACAAGGTGCAACATAATGATAGGTGAAGAAGTCACCTTGGAGAATCAGTTGAAGCAACATGTCTTCAATTGAGTTCAACTATCTCATGTATCATCTTCTTAGAGATGATCTATGCTCTTATTTAGATAAGTCAAAGTGTTGACTTCTGTTGTAAATGTACTATCTCTCTCTCTTTGCTGAACTACTGAAGAACATATAAGAAGAATTGATCAAGGGTTTCCCCACATTGGGGTTTGTCCCTGGCTAGCGCCACATCTTGTGTCCTCTTGTCTTGGCTTGTCTTCTATGATCTATGTTTATGTTCTATCTGCAATTTACTTTAAATGCTGATGTGATTGCTAATTTGAAAAAGATATCGAGCTAATTATGAAAATTGAAATAAATTGCTCTAAGCATAGAACATACCTAAAATTAACAGTCCCTCACTGCGTGATCACTACAAATCACTGTGCTGCCTCTAGCTTCAGCAATTTGATCAGACTGATCAACTCTCTATATGTTTTCCAAATGACCCTCAAGCCTCTTTAAATAATCTTCTCGTTGACATCCAACGACCCAGATTAGAAGCTAATCAATGGTTAAGATCATTTCTGCTTGATCCTCGTCTTCTTCTAGAAGTACCCATAGTTAGATAAATATCCGTTATTTTTTTTAATTTTCTAAATTTAGACTTAGGGTACCATTAAAAATAATTAATTATTTTAATAAAAATGTCTCTTGGTGGAATTTCCCAAAATGCCTTCTAGGTTCTTTGGAATACATGTGCCCAAGCCTCCATGCAAAATTTGAGACTTAGAGCACATCCGATGCTACCAGAAATCAACATGATTTGCTTAGCAGTGACATTTTATCTTGGCTCTTCTTCAGCCCTTAACATCTTCAATTTCATAAAGAGGCTTGATATTCAAGATAGTTTATTCTTTCTTCATTTGTAAACCCAAAAATGATCTTCTAGTTGCCAATGCTCTTGTCCCTAGCTCTAATACCATGTTGGAAAATTGATTAGGGCAACATATTTAACTAAACATTTTCCTTCTTTGACATTTACTTGTGATTTAGGTTCTCCTTAACTTAATTATCCCTACGTTCTTATCATCAAATAAATGCCAAACACAATGAACACATGATATAAGCTACATGCCAGGGCAAAACCCCTCCAAAGGGGGAAACCCATCAAAACTTCTCTTTCTTATCAACTTTCAAAGGAGACTTCCAAGAGCAAACCTAAGACCATTAGCTTCCATCAAGGTACAAGTCAACCAACCAGCCCATTGTGTCTTCTTCAGTTCTGCAACTTCGTTTTCTCTTTTGCAACTTCGACTTGTGGGAAATCTAAAAAATTTCGCATATTTTAGACTTCAAAACTTATCCTTTTCAAGGCTCGTCTAGACTCCTAATCACCTTCATATGCTACTTCAAATTGCAAACTAGAAACCATCAAGATATATAAACTTGTTGTATTCACAATGGCGGACGAGGTCTTCTCTTTTATAGCCTTCCACATGGGTTTATTAACCCTTTCTAGGCCGCCTTGAGCTAGCTGGCCGACCTGTTCTTGGGAGCTCTCTTAGAGACTTTTCCAATTGCAAAATAATATTTCTTTCTTTGATACAAGTGCCCAAATGGGTCTTTTACATGACTCAAGACAAAGACCTAGAAGCATACAATGGATGCTTGACCTATTGACCAAATGACACAAGCATGAAAGCCATGCTTTATAAACAATTTTTCTTTTACATTTTCTCTCTTCTTTTGATTAATACATATGACATAAGACAAATGACAATTATGAAGACTGAAACTAGTTACAATTTCTAACAATGCTTAGCCACCCTGTTGCTAAGAATTATATGGCGTGGTCAACTCCTTCCTGATGCCATCCTTGGCACATGACTCCTTAAATGTGTTCGAGGTATACTCCCCACTATTATCAGACCTTAGCACCTTGATCTTCTCAACAGTTTGGATCTCAACCAATGCTTTAATTTCTAGAAACTTCGAGAATGCCTCATACTTCTTCTTCATGAAAAATTTCTAGGTCTTCCTCAAGTGATCATCTATGAAGTTGACATGGTACTTGTACCCACTAAGAGATATTGTAGAGAAAGGATCACATACATCTGAATGAACAAGGTCCAAGATACCCTTGGCCCTGTTATCTCTGATGGGAAAATATGCCTTGGCATACTTTCCAAGTGTTCAAGCCTTGCAAACCTCATGTTGATGCACGCAGCACTGTTGTAGCCCTGTCGTTGTCTCCTTAAGAATCTTCAGCACCCCATGGTGCAAATATCCCATGGACCTATGCCATGACTCCCCAAGCTCACTGTCTGAGTCACGATCTCCTCTGCTAGTCAATGTTGTGGTTGTGTCAAACTGTAATTTGTACAGGTTTTTGTGGCTAACCTCGATTTGCTTCGCCACCTTGGAGTCTGAGGCTTTTATAAAAACCATACCCTATCTGAAGGTCACCTCGTACCCCTTATGCTCCAATGCTGAAACTAAAACGAGATTCTTCTTGAGCCTAGGTACGTAAAGAACATCTATGAGATATAGAGGGTTTCCAGGCTCCCTCTCAAAGCAAATTGTACTAGTCTCCTCCAGACAGTACTTCCCATCGTCTCCCATCTCAATATGAAACTACATGTCCATCTCTGACAATTTACTTAAATACTTATTATTTCTCATCATATGATTGGAATGATAGGACGCATCACTGTCCACGTACCATAAACTGGTAGCCACAAAACTTGCCATACAAGCAATGAGTGAAAACTCTTTCTCAAAATGAGAAGATAACTCATCTATCTCTACAGAGGTTGCTAGTTGGTCCTTCTTGGACCCTTTCTTTCTGTTAGGGCATAATGCCCAATTTGGTGGCATGAAAAACACTTGATCTTGTTGAGATCCTTTTTTTATTCTCTCCCTTTGAACTTGGCTCACCATTGCCACTACTATTTTTACCCTTGGACATGGTCTCTTCGCTAGCTAGAGCGAAATTTTCTTCATCTTGAGCTTGCCTGTGAATCTCCTCCTGGACGTAGTGACTTCAAAAATGCTCCCAATTTGGAAAGTTTTCTTGGGCACACATCCCATCTGTGAAGGCTTGCCATGACTTGGTGAGACCCAATAGAGCTAAATTCACTAGATCTCTATTTGGAACTGTCTCACCCACACGATCCAACTCTTCTTTTACCTTGCAAAACTTGGTGAGGTAAGAAACCACAAAATCTGACTTGGACAATTTAATGCTCTTGAGCTTGTGTTTGGATACCAGCTTTCTGGCCTTGCTCGAACTCTGATAGAGACCAATGATGGAAATATGCATTTCTTTGGCTTTCTTCTTCCTAGTCAGGTGAGGGATGTTGATTTAGGGTAGCATCGGATGTGCTCTAGCATTGAAATTTGGTGGAGAGGCTAAGGCACATGAGATCTCCAATACCCATAAATGGTTTGGGTAGATTCTAAACAGTTTGGGAGATATTAAAATTAATTAATATTTTTAATGGAGTCCCTAAGTCTAAACTTAGGGAAAATAAAATATTAATCTGAATTAATATAAAACTGTGTTAGAAGGGTCCAAAAGTCATGGATCAAGCCAGAGTTAATCTTAGCCGTTCATTAGGGACTTAATCTCGGCCGTTGAATTATCAACAAGAAAAGTATAAGAGGAGGCTTGAGGATCACTTGGAGAACACACCGAGTTGATCAAGTTTTCGATTTTTTGGGGCAGGGTTTGCTGAGGAAGTTGAAAGAGTGATCAGAGTTGCAGCTAAGGGGCAGTGAATACAGAAGCAGAGAGGCAGAGATAGTACTGGGAGGATCAGCGCAGAAGCCGGGAGAGAGGGATGCGGAGCCAGCTAGAGGTTCACGCAGAGCTAGCCAGGGCTCACGCAGAGGCAGCGAAGTGCTGCGCAGTGCCAGCTGGGAGTTGTTGGAGTGTTTATCCAGGGTTTCAGCCAAAATATCTGTCTCCGAAGGAGAGGTACTACTACCGAGATTATTCTTTGTTGGGTGAGTTGGTTTTGGCACCTAGATTGTATTCTGAAACTGCTTAATAATACAAACCCTCAGATAGCTGCACCGGTTTTCTCGCATTGGGTTTTTCCGGGGACATTGGTCCAAAAACAATGGTGTCACTTGTGTGCTTGTTTTGTTTCCTTTAGTTGATGATCTGTAATGTGTTGAGCATGTACTTGTATTTATTTTCAATATTTGCATGGTAAATAACTTGTTAATTAATCAGAACAAGTAGGCAGAAATAAATAAAAAAAGTACATGAAGGGTTTCTAACAGTTAGACTTAGAAATTCCAACATAGTATCAGAGCGTGGTTGCAGATCACAGGAGAACTGAGGACATCAGCCAAGTAGAGCAGCAGCAACAGAAAACAACTGTCTTGAGTGACAAAAGTTGTTCCTAGTAGAGAAGCAGCAAGGAAGGGGTGATGTAGTGCCTGCGTCATCAAGTTTGAGCTGGGAAGAGGATCAACACAATGGCAGAGGGAAGCAGACTCGACCTACGCAATGCCTAGTCATCTTTCTCAGTCAGGAAGGATTGACTCCCGTGGCTAGGAGGTGCGGATTTTGTTG
This sequence comes from Pinus tabuliformis, assembly GCA_031772625.1. NCBI lineage: Eukaryota > Viridiplantae > Streptophyta > Pinopsida > Pinales > Pinaceae > Pinus > Pinus tabuliformis. The sequence continues at coordinate 715,080,116 of CM062807.1, read as the reverse complement.
GTGTCGGGATTGTGCAGAGCCTAGAAGCTCTAACCTTCAGTTTTCTGGGGCTTAGGAGTCCGTGGGTAAGTTGCAGAGTGAAGCTAGTGGGGTGCTGTAGTCAGAACAGTACTTAACAGGGCAAGACCAAGGAGAGAGTTGCTACCGAGGATTTCTAGCCAAGGAATCCAGATCAGTGGTGCAACTGCACTAAGGATCGGAGTGGGAGCATCTCGACATTGGCAGAGGGTTTTCCAGGAGGGAAATTGAGGCTCAGAGGGAGTCACACCGAAAACTTCTAGAAGGGAAGTAGAGGAGCAACGAGATGGTAGTGAACGGGGTAAGAGACCAGGACAGACTGGACGGAGCCTCAAACTTCGTAGTCTGGAAGGCCAAAATCTTATTTGTTCTAGATAGGAACTGTCTCAAGCACTTTACCTTGAGGACAATATCGGTCGCAGTTGACCCAACTGATAACGATAAGTACGAGGATGCAATGGCGAGGGCCAAGAGCATCATCCTTGACGGGGTCAAGGACCATGTAGTACGACACATTGTCGAGAAGAATATGGAAAATGAGATGTGGGAGGCCCTAAAGAAGTTGTATCAGCGTACTTCCGTGCAAAGGAAGATGCAACTAGAAAATTAGCTGCAATCATATCAGATGTAGAAGGGAGAACAGATCGACACCTTCCTCAGTCGATTGAAGGAGATCCAGGATCAACTGACTTCCATAGGGGCCACGCCGGATCAAGAATTGATGGTGAGAACAACCCTGAATGCAGTCTCAGAAGACTAGGAGGTGTTTGTCCAGAGCGTACTGGGCAGGCCGACCCTTCCAAATTGGGAGGAAATTTGGGTGACTCTTCGCCAAGAAGAGATCAGAAGGCTAAGCAAGGCGGGAAGCAGCGACAGGGGGATCGGAAACATTAAGGAGGAAGAAGAGGATGCTACCCTAGCATCTGAGGGAAAGCAGGAGAAATGGAAGAAGAAGGACCTCTCCAAGGTAAAATGCTTCCATTGTGGGGAATTGAGTCATTATGTGACCCAGTGTCCAAGGAATAAGAGCAAGGGAGAGGGTTCCACCAAGGCTGTGCCAGCAAGGGCGGAGAAGGAATTAGAGACAGATGATGACTGTGCCATAAGTGCTCACACGCCACTTGAGCGGAAGTGGGGAGACATCGAGCTGTAGTCAGTTGGACTACAGGTGATGTGGGACAGGATCCTTGAGGTACCCAACCTCTCGGATTATGCTTGGCTACGGGAGCCCCAAAGAGGAGTAGCAGTGTTGGCAGATGTCAGTAGAGATTAATGCAGATGGAGCGACAGAGGGAGCTACAGTGCAAGAGTCCCAGGACAGCGTGAGGCAGCAGTGCAAGATGCACAGAGTTGATGCAACAGTGCAGAGGTCAGAGAAGGAGCGCTTGTCAGTGACAGAGGGAGCTTCAGCATCGGGAGTGTTTCTAGCCTGATGGAGATGTCAGAGTTGGGAGATCAGTTACATACTTCTCAGTAACTGAGTTGCAGTGCAGTAGTTAGCAGTGGCAGTGCTATGGGCAACATGATGAGAGGGAGTGCAGTGCAGATGCAACAGTGGTAGTGGCAGAGCCATGGGTAGCAGCATGAATGCAAAGGGAGTTGCTGTACAGATGCAACAGTGGTAATGGCAGGGCCATGGGTAGTAGTACATGATGCAGCAACTTCAAAGGATGTTGGGCAACAGGTGTAGCATCCGTATAAGGACCGATGTCGGATGATCAGGGTGATGCTCAGTTAGGAGTATTACTAGAGCACAGTCCTCGCTAAGAGGGAGTGTTGATTTGGGGTAGCATTGGATGTGCTCTAGCCTCGAAACTTGGTGGAGAGGCTAAGGTACATGAGATCTCCAATACCCAGAAATGGTTTGGGTAGGTTTAAACAGTTTGGGAGATATTAAGATAATTAATATTTCTAATGGAGTCCCTAAGTTTAGACTTCGGGAAAATAAAATATTAATGTGAATTAATATAAAACAATGTTAGAAGGGTCTAGAAGTCATGGATCAAGCCAGAGTTAATCTTAGCCGTTGATCAGGGAGTTAATCTCGGTCGTTGAATTGTCACCGAGAAAAGTATAAGAGGTGGCTTGAGGGTCACTTGGAGAACACACTGAGTTCATCAAGATTTCGATTTTCTGGGGCAGGGTTTGTTGAGGAAGTCGAAAGAGTGATCAGAGTTGTAGCTGAGGGGCAGTGAATGCAGAAATAGAGAGGCAGAGATAGTACCGAGAGGATCAATGCAGAAGCTGGGAGAGAGGGACGTAGAGCCAGCCAGATGTTCACGCAGAGCTAACTAGGGCTCACGCAGAGCCAACCAGGAGTTGCGCAATGCCTCAGAGAGCTAGCATGTGTGACGCAGAGGCTCTGAGGGCTGATGCAGGGCGAGCTAGGGTGACGCTGGGCCAAAAAGGGTTGACGCAGTCCCTAGATGTTGACGCTGGGGTTTTTGTGGGGCAGATTGGAGTTGGGAGCTGTCAGAGTGTTTATCCGAGGTTTCAACTGGAATATTTGTCTCTGAAGGAGAGGTACTACTGTCGAGATTATTCTCTATTGGGTGAGCTGGTTTTGGCACCTAGATTGTATTTTGAAACTACTTAATAATACAAACCCTTAGATCGCTGCACCGGTTTTCCTGCATTGGGTTTTTCCAGGGATGTTTGTCCAAAAACAACAGTGTCACTTGTGTGCTTATTTTGTTTCCTTCAGTTGGTGATCTATAATGTGTTGAGCATGTACTTGTATTTATTTTCAGTATTTACATGGTAAATAACTTGTTCATTAATCAAAACAAGTAGGCAGAAATAAATCAGAAAAGTACATGAAGGGTTTCTAATAGTTAGACTTAGAAATTCCAACAAGGGATAATGTGGTCTTTGACTCTCTCCAGGATAATCCCTCTTGCCTTGGCATCCATTTTATTACGTTGAGCCAATCACTGAGGACCTTTTCCTGCGGCTGGGATGTTATCAAAAAAATCCCAAACCCCTTGTTCCTCTAGCACCACTGCTATTCTTACATGCCATGAACAAAGGTTGGATGTGCCGTCCAATCTCTCTTCAAATCCGAGACTCTAATATGCCTTATTCTAAAATTGTTGGCTACAAATTACACTGGTAGAATCAATGCACACTACATAGAACCCTAACAACCAGCAAAGGATTTTTCTTTTGAGAATTACAACTGGGGAGAAACTTCCCTTTTATCACAAGAACAATTGATCAATCCTTCAAGATGAATTGACACCCCTCCCTATGCACTAGATCTACAAAATACCTACATAGATCAGCTAAACTGCACACACATGCAAGCACAAATCCTCGCTCTTGTGCGCACATGCGAATGGTATGGCTGCGTTGGAGCTATAAGAGCTCTACCCTCACTCAATATCTTCTCTAATCCTGTATCACTGCTAAAACAATCGGCTCTTCCTTCGCTGATCTGACACACTCACCTCTTGCTCAATTGTCTTGTCACTATCTCGCTCCATGTCCTCTTATAATTTTGATCTCAACCCTAATCTCCCTCTCAACGAATGAGATTTGATTGTGATCAATTGCTGAGATTAAATCATAAGTTAATTTAGGAATTTATAATTTTTCCCAAGTCTAACTTTAGGAAATAGTTAAATAAATTAATGTTTTGCTAAAATGTCAGTCTTTTGGGTTCTTTTGCTAGTCTTAGTACTTAGACAAGCAGAACCCTTACTTCTCTACTCCAATCATTTTCACTCTCTTCTCTCTCTTTTTCAGCCCTCTTAAGGCCAAGTGGCCCAGTCAGGGCTTAGTGTGAAATTGGCTAAGGGAGGTGTTGTCGCGCAGATTGACACGACAATGCTCAGACCGGGGGCTGTCACTCTGATCCCCGATCCCTCCGTTTAAGCCTGTCTCCCGCGGCTAAGGGGGGTAGACCCTATGAGATGACGAAAGACCAACTGGCGACCAGTTGGTTGGGAGACACGATATGAAAAGCACTAGAATGGATTTAGAAGTTAAAAGACCAGTGCCTTGTGGAGTAAATGTTAAATCGTTTAATTACCAGATGCTGCAGAAATATGATCTCATTAGGAGCAATCATTTATCATCAAAGCCTGAGCGAAAATTAATTTTTATCAAATGAGAAAAATGCTTAACGACTTAGTGATACTCCAGCAAATTAAGATTTCGAAAGATAAAGTGCTTTGAACAACCATGTAAAATAACAACAAGAGGCCACATTCATGCAATTAATCATCAGATGAAAATTGAATCAAATTAAACACTAATTCCCACGTTAAAATTTTCAACCTCAGCATAAAAGATGAAACATAGGTATTTCCAGAGCCAAGACTAAAACTGGCAAAAATATCCCACAATATTTTTTATGATTTTCAGGCAAAAAATTAAAACAAAAATTCCTAAATAAAATTAATCTAAAACTTAACTGCATAAAAATTAAACTAAGCCTAAAAAAATTTTATAAATCTTTTTATTTTTATTTTTTATATTATAAGCAAAAACTAAAATAAAATCCAAATAAAATAGAACCTAAACTAAACTAAAATATAATTTAAAATCTAACAGATCCTAATTCTAAAATATGAATTTAATGAGATCTATATAAAATAAAACTTTAAACTATGAAACAAAAATAACCTACGTCTGAAATAAATCTAACACAACTAAAACATGATACAAAAATGCATCAAATAACCATGAAACAAGGAGGACGCGAAACCTGAAGCCGACCCTAACCAGAGAAAAAATGCATGAGGCTTCCGCTGGAGAAAACGATTCGTCAGAGAATACCTGGCCACTGAAGATTAACCGCACTGCAACCAATCCACCGCTTTACAAATCGATGAATGCCAAAGTCCAAAGTCGTGGCCCGTGCGTAAATAAAATTCGGATACAGTTCATAAATCGATGGATTACCCTGATGACCACTCGTAGAGACGCACAGTCACCCTCTTACGCTGGACGAAATGACGTGCTGCTGCGGCGTTGATGAATTTTTATTTTTTTTATTTGCGGGTACAGGTATCGTAAAACCCAAAAACGCTGAGCCGGTGGTGAGCATGGCAGATTAACCTGGCTTCATCAAAATAGAAATCGAGACCTGGACGTGTTGACAAATTTGAAAAAACGGAGATATGATGAATACGATGACGCGTTGATGCACTGTCACGCTTTGGCATCTGCATGCTTCTTCCAGATCCGCGGGATTTGTAGATGGCTTTGGAGTTTCAAAAAAGCTTGCTGCGGATAACGTGAGGGGCAAACAGTGAAATGAGTGCAATAAGGAGGCACGGGGAGAGTTGGATCTTTGCGTGGACAACCTACTGAGATTGCATCATGGAAACCCCAAGATATTTTTCAGAACCTGCACCTGTAACCTGCCAAAAGAAAAGAGAACCTAAAATGAAGTATGCCAGAAGCTAAACTAAAAAACCCTAAACCCTAATGAAGACTGTGTAAAGCAAAAAAAAAATTGAAACCCTAGATCAGCCTGACTAATTTACAGATTTTGGCTCCTTAACAGCCAGATTCAGCAATAAGCACAGAAATATTTAAAGAACAGAAATTTCAGATTTTCACTGTGAAGAACTTCAGAAAATCTCTCATGCAAATTAGAAAAATAGACTGAATGATGGACCCAGGATCAAATCCAACTGGGCTCAGCAAAAAATGCTTGCGGGAGTTGGCTGGTTCAGTCGAGAACTTCCCCAAACGCCCACCAATTTTCTTCAGTAAGGGTTTTCTGCACACCTCAAAACAACCATCAGTAAAGAGGGCAAAAATGCTACTAGATCTCAAAAAGTAATGGAGATACCTGCCATTACTTCAGAAACCCTAACAGCACTCAAACCCTAGCAAGTGAACAAGATACCTGTGCTCACAATACTCTACAATAAGCTATTATTAATGGCTGAAAATAAAATATGCAGAAACTAAATTAGCTCACAGCACTTCCAGAGAGTAACACCAGCAAGATTTGGACCCCAAAGTCTTCTTTTATTAACCAGAAAACAGATTACAAGAGAGCTTCTTTAGTACCAGTCTCACAGATCCGATTGATCTGAACTGACCCCTAGCACCCTACTTAAAGGAAATGATCCCAACGGCTAGTTCGAGTGATCCATGTTGAAATGATCTCGACCGTCGATGGAGATCAAGACATCTCTTAATCTCATCCGTCGAATTATTAAAAAATAATATTTTACATGCATTCACTTAAAATATTATTATTTTATTATTTAGGGTTTTTGCTTTATTTTATAATTTTTTATTTATTTCATTTTTTTAATTTTTATTTATTTTATTATTTTATTTATTTTCTTAAATGGATCATCGAACTAAGCCTTTGGAAACATCACCTAGGACCTAGGACTTAGGACTCATGAGGGGACTTAAAACATCTTCCAACCCTCAAGACACATTACATCATGACTTTTACAATTTACATCTTAAGAGGGAAAACCCCTTTATCATAGACCCTCATAAATCACCCAGTTTCTGCGACACAACTATAATCTAGCAGATTAACACACTAGGATTCTCCTAAAGTTCTAATGACAAAATCCATCCCGGCTTTGGGGTCAGGCTGAAGGAAAACTCTGCCGATCATGGATCGGTGAGACGAAAAACCTTCCGGGACGTAGATTACCACTAGAAAGTTAGGTCCACCTAGGCAATTTTACATAAACGACTCATATCTGCTAAGATTATTTACAATTCATACATGCAGACTAGGTTTACAATTAAAATGATTAAGCTGCTGATGACTGCAGGATGGCACGGACACGTCGATCAGATGCTACCCCCTTTTGCCAAGAAAAGGGGGTGTACTGCATGAGTAGTTGACCGGTAGTGGTCAACAGGAGGAATTCTAGTGTTTGGGAAGGATTCAGCATCAAGGGTCAAGGGGTTGCCTGAAAATCATTTTGCTTGTGGTGGCTAATCTCTCCATTTTCCTCCATAATTTCTCTTGCCCTAGCTATTTTTCCCTAAGAGAAACTCCAGTTAGGTTAATCGTCAACTTGAGGGCTTTTTGTAGGTTTGATCTGCCATTACCTTTTTAAACTACATTGTGAGAAATCTTTTCTTGGCACCTTGACCTTAGGTCATTCCAACTTACAACATATCAATCAAACACTAGGTCAAGCGTGCCCTACTTCGGCTTATCAAAGGGAAACAAATTGCCTTTTCTCCATTGCTTGAACCTTGTGCCTAAGTTGTGTTATTCCTTAAAAGCCTGTCGTGTCACCTCAAACCTCTAATCTTAGAATACCTATTATAGGTGTGACCTCTATACTGGGACTCCTCCCATTGGTGAAAATCCATAAAGAGCAGGGGGCACTAGCTGTGGTGACAGTGTGTTACAATCTCATTGTTGTTACTTGGTCTAGTACTTGCCTTGTAGGGTACCCCTGTACAAGGCCTGCTAGATTTTGCAGCAATAAGGTGATCCTCCCAAAGGCCTCCAGCTAGGGTGGGAGATGTAGAAAGGGTCAAAATACTTCCATCCTGAAGAGGGAAAGATTTAAAGATATCTAATTTTTGTTTACCAAAAAAAAATATAACTGGACCTCCCCGATTCCCTAAATAAGCAGTAGTATGTTCCTCTGATTTGTAGTTTGTTCTGTATTTTTACTATTTTTGATATACAGATTTTAATGTTCAAACATTTTGTATTCAAGATTTTCTAAGAATCTGCAGCATCCATATCCTGGTAACGTAGCTATTAATAGTTTACTAATGATGTTCTATCAACAACTCGTTACTAATATCCTAGATATGACTCATGAGATGTTTATTTTTTCAAGGGTTTTAATGATTTTATATATATAACAGAATAGATATGTGTTTATGCACTCATGCTGTGATACAGTTAAAGTTTGTGATCTCAAGTATACCTAGGAGTATAGTTAATATACTTTCTGTTTGAATTCTGCAGCATTTAATTCAATTGTGGATGGTAAAAGTGAAGAGATGGCAACAGCAGAGTTGTATGGAGGAGCAAGGATTCATTATATATTTCAGTCTATTTTTGTTAAGTGCTTAGAGGTGCCCAAATTAACTTACAAGTTTCATTGATAATCTTTCTTAAACAAACAAATGTAGGGAGCTTGGGATTTTTCTTTCTACATGGTTTCCATTTTAGATTCTTCTGAATTTGTGTTCATTTTCTCAAGTCACTTAATGATTCCTATAGCTTCTACAGCAGAACTCATATTTCATTATAAGATATACAGGATTCTATGATCTTGTAACAGGAAGTTGATCCTTGTGATGATATCACTGATGAAGATATCCGAATGGCTATTCAAAATGCTACTGGCCCAAAAAATGCTTTGTTCGTTCCCGAGGTAAAACTATATTCTCTTCTTTCTTATAAGGGTGGCCTTTATAATTTAGATCATTTTGACTTTAAGTTCCCAGGTTGGCTGCAATTGTTGATATGACATGCATAGTTTTGTCACTGCAGCAATGTCTAAAACTCAAGTTGAAATTTTACTAAGTACAATCACTCACAATTTCTATATGTATATCACCGTTTGGCTTTCTGGCTCTGGAAGACAAAACTTCTGACTTGGGTTTTGCTTTCCATATGGGAAAAATCTTCTGCACAAGAATCAGGAAGATTTTCAGAACTGTTTCCTGGATGTTTCTGGGCAGATTCAAATCCATAAATGCTGAGTTTGTACTATAAAAACTGTTTCTTGATTCTTTTTAAACTATGCATGGGTAGACCCCACAAATAGCAACTGAAAATTAGAAAGGAAATAGTTAATAAGAGAGTTAAGAGAGGACATATGAAAAATAAAAAATTGGAAGTTCCTGCCTGTTACCACACAAATTAGCCCCTTTATATCAAAGCCCCAAAGATAGGGCACTAGCCTTCTCAAACTAGGAGGTTGGCCACGGTTGCCTCACCAACTGTCCTCTGCACTTTTGGCCAGCGTAAATGGAATCCTAACCAAGGGGGGTTTTTCTTATGTGATAGTAAGCTTATTGTGTATGTTGTATGTAGCGGGAGTATGAGAAAGCTTAGCAACATAAACAAAATGGAAAAATAAACATGGATTTTAGATGTTTGAAGAGTGGTGTTACCTCTGTGAATTCTGCATTGAAAGCTACAAACCACGCTGCACAATCCGAGTGGAAATTGGGTAGATCAGGAATTGTCAACTCGACCTACCTTGCCTCTTTAGGCCTGCTGTCTTTTGGCTTTGAAGGGGGCTTACCTGTAGGTCTCTAAAGCTTGAACATTATGGAGAAAGGAAATACGACAAGTAATCCTACTGACTGAAATGAGATAAGGGTGATGGAAGGATATGAAGACCAGTGCCGATGTTCAATGGCAATAGGTGGGGTTGTGATCACAAACCTCTCTTTGTCAACTCTTCCTTTAGGATTGGATGGGTGAGGCGTTGGAGGTGAAACCATCCTGTTCAAACTAGTCTAGACTAACCTACAGGGGATTTGGCTTTAGTAGGAGGACCTACTCATTCAATATGCCCTGACTACTATACCAATAGTGCCACCAGTATCCCAAACTAAGGTTGAAGATTTCCATTAGAGGGCTTGTCCGACACAATGTTGAATTTTCTAAGTCTATCCGTTAGAAAATTAATCTGTATTTTGTTGGTTTATTTATTCTACTTGTTTAAATTCGAACAAGTTATTTAATACATTTAAACACCGAAATAAACACAATACAGTCACAACATCTACAGATCAACAGCTGAAAGAAAACAAGCACACAAATGACACTGTTATTTTTGGTCAAATGTCCCCGGAAAAACCCAATAAGGGAAAACAATTGTAGCTATTATGAGGGTTTATTATTATGTAGTATTTCCTTGAGTACAACTGGGTGCCTAACTGGCTCACCTGATAGAGAAAAATACACGACAGCGATACCTCTATATTTGGAAACAGGTATTCAGAAAACCTATCCCACGAAATCCTCTCTGGTGACTCTGAAGCTCAGCGTTGGCCCTGCGTCAGCCTTCTATTGACCTGCGTCAGCCCTCTAAGGCACTGCGCAGCCTCTGGGACCCGTTGCGTCACTCCAGCAGCCTCTGCGATGTCTCTGTTGGGCTTTGCGTGGCTTGAACTGGCTGCTGCTCTCGCTCTCCTTGCTTCTGCGCTGGTCTCTCAGTACTGTCTCTGCCTCTCTGTTTAGTACTCACTGCCCCTCGCTGCTGATCACTAATTCACTTTTGCTTAGCAACCCCGCTCTAGCAAAATGAATGACTGATCACTCTGGTGTATTCTCTAACTGACCCTCAAGCCTCTTATACTTTTCCTGTTCGTCCTTCAACAGTCGAGATTAATTCTCTAATCAATGACTAAGATTAGATTTGGCTTGATCCATGATTTTTGATGTTAATACCCATTAATATTTTATTTTTCCTAAGTTTAGACTTAGGAACTCCATTAAAAATATAATTTATTTTAATATCTCCCAAACCGGGTACAATCTGTCCAAACCATTTCTAGGTCTCGGAGATCTCATGTGCTTTAGCCTCTCCACCAATGTTCATGGCTAGAGCACATTCGATGCTACCCCAAATCAACACTCCCTCTTAGCGAACACTGTGCTCTAGTAATACTCCACATTGAACATCACCCTGATTATCCACCACTGGTATCTGTGCTAATGCTAGGCCTCCCCGCCCAACGTTCTCTACACTGTTGCATCCTGCACTGCTGCCCATGGCCCTGCCACTGCCACTACTGCATCCGTATGACAACTCCCTCTGCATCCGTGCTGCTGCTAGTCCATCCTCCCAGCACTGCAATCCCCTCTCATCATGCTGCATCGTGCTACTGCTAATTGCTACTGCATTGTAACTGAGAAGTAAGTAACTGATCCACCCAAATTTTGACATCCCTGTCAGGCTAGAAACACTCCCGATGCTCAAGCCCTCTCTGCCACTAACAAGTGCTTCTGATTTTGACCTCTGTGTTACTACAACAACTCCCTGCATCTTGCACCGTTGCACACCTCTCTGTGCCATCCTACACTGGTGTGACACTCCCGTGCCTCTCGCACTATTGCCGGCTAGCCTCGAGCTGCCCAGGGACTCTTGCACTGTAGCACTCTCTGTCCCTTCATCTGCATCCGTTTCTACTGACATCTGCCAGTCTTGCTACTCCTCTTCGGGGCTCCTGTAGCAAGGTATAATCCAAGAGGTTGGGTACCTCAAGGATCTTGCCCCTCATCGCCTGTAGTCCTCTTGACTACAGCTCGATGTCTCCCCACATCTCTAGTGGCACATGAGCACTCATGGCACAATTCTCATCCTCCTCGACTTCTTTCTCCGCCTTCGTTGGCACTGCCTTCGAGTCAGAAACCTCTCCCTTACTCTTCTTCCTCGGACACTAGTTCGCATAGTGACCCAGTTCCCCCCAATGGAAGCACTTGGCCTTGGAGAGGTCCTTCTTCTTCCTCTTCTCCTGCTTTCTTGCAGATTCCAGAGTTGCATCCTCTTCCTCTTCCTTCTTGATCTTGACCCCTTTGCTGCTAATCCCCGTCTTAGTCCGCTGTATGATCTCTTCTTCACGAAGAGCTGCCCATAGTTCTTCCCAATTTGGAAGACTCGCCCTGCTCAGTATGCTTTGGACAAATGTCTCCCACTCCTTGGAGACTGCGTTAAGTGCGGTCCTCACCATCAACTCTTGATCCAGCATAGCCCTATGGAAGTTAGTTGGTCTCGGATCTTCTTCAATCGACCGAGGAAGAGATCTATCTGCTCCCCTTCTGCATCTGGTATGACCTTAGCTGTTTTTCAAGGAGCATTTTCCTCTACATAGAAGTATGCTGGTACAATGTCTTCAAAGTGTCCCACATGTCCTTTGTCGTTTCCTTCTCGGCAATATGTTGGACCACATGATCCTTGACCCCATCAAGGATGATGCACTTTGCCTTAGCCATTGCCTTGTTGTACCTTTCATTAGCTACCGGGTCAACTAGGATAGCCATTACTCTCAAGGCGAAGCCGTTGATATGATGTCTATTTAGAATGGACAAAATGTTGGCTTTCCAGACCACAAAGTTGGATGCTCTGTCCAACCTGTCCTAATCTCTCAGCCCGTTCACGACCATCTCTTTGCTCTTCTTTTGATTCCTCCGAGTCTCTCTACTTCCCTCTGAAAGTTCTCCTTTTGACTCCTGCTAAGTGTCTCTACTTCCCTCTGGAAGTACTCCTTTCGACTCTCGCTAAGTCTCTCTACTTCCCGCCTGGAAGTTCTCTTCTGGACTCCCTCTAAGTCCTAATTTCCCTCCTGGAAATCCTTCTGCCAACTGTCAAGTTGCTCCTCTCCGATCGTCTGTGCAACTGCAACACTGATCCGAATTCCTTGGCTAGAAATCTGCCTTGGCAACAACTCCCTCTACCTTGGTTTTGCCCGGTTAGGTACGGTTCTAACCACAGTACCCCACCAACTTCACTCCTTGCAAACTGCCCACAACTTCCTATGCCCCAGTAGCTAAAGAACTGAGCCTCTAGGCTCTGTGCAATCTCGACACTGGCTGAATCTGCACCTCTTGGCCACAACGTCGATCCTTCCTGGTTGAGAAAGATGACCGGGTACTGCGTAGATCAGATCTGCCTCTCTCTGCCTTTGCGCTGACCCTCCTCTCGGCTCGAACTGATGACGTAGTCCCTTTGTGTCAATCCTTCTCTGCTACTTTCTGCTAGGGACAACTTCTGTCACTCGGGACAATTGCTTCTGCTGCAAATGCTTTGCTTCAGCTGGTGTCTTTAGCTTTCCTGTGATCTGTAACCACGCTCTGATACCATGTTGAATTTTCTAAGTCTATCCGTTAGAAAATTAATCTGTATTCTACTGGTTTATTTCTTCTACTTGTTTAAATTCGAGCAAGTTATTTAATACATTCAAACATCGAAATAAACACAATACAGTCACAACATGTACAGATCAACAACTGAAAGAAAACAAGCACACAAGTGACATCGTTATTTTTGGTCAAATGTCCCTGGAAAACCTCAATGCGGGAAAATTGGTGCAGCTATTTAGAGTGTTTATTATTATGCAGTATTTCCTTGAGTACAATTGGGTGCCTAATCGGTTCACCCGGCAGAGAAAAATACACGACAACAATATCTCTATATTTGGAAACAAGTATTTAGAAACCTTGTCCCATGAAACCCTCTCCGGTGACTTTGAAGCTCAACGTTGGCCCTTTTGGCCTCCGCGTCAGCCTCTAACTGACCTGCGTTAGCCCTCTGAGGCACTACGCAACCGCCTCTGGGACCCTCTACGTCACTCCAACAGCCTCTACGTCACCCCAACAACCTTTGCGTGGATGACGTAGTCCCTCTGGCCTCTGGCCTCTGCGCTCTCTGTTGGGCTCTACGTCGCCTGAATTGGCTGCTGCTCTTGCTCTCCCCGCTTCTACGCTGGTCTCTCAGTACTATCTGTGCCTCTCTGTCTAGTGCTCACTACCCCTCGCTGCTGATGACTGATTCACTTTTGCTTAGCAAACCCGCTCTAGCAAAATGAATGACTAATCATTCTGGTGTATTTTCCAACTGACCCACAAACATCCTCTAATAATTTTCCTGTTGGTCCTTCAACGACCGAGATTAAATCTCTAATCAATGACTAAGATAGATTTGGCTTGATCCATGACTTTTGGAACCTTTTAACCGAGTTTTATATTAATACCCATTAATATTTTATTTTTCCTAAGTTTAGACTTAGGAACTCCATTAAAAATATTAATTATTTTAATATCTCCCAAACCGGGTACAGTCTCTCCAAACCATTTCTGAGTCTTGGAGATCTCATGTGCTTTAGCCTCTCCACCAATTTTCATGGCTAGAGCACATCTAATGCCTACCCGAATCAACACACAATAGTATATATTCTTAATAGAACTAAGGGCGGGATGAAGACACTAGAGCCTAGGCCTCCCTTCACAGTTTCGTATGTCCCTCAAGTGGATTGATAGAGTAGTATTGTGATCACCAAATTGTACTTGTAAAATTAATATTTTGAAAGCACAATTTATAGGCAAGAGCTAAGAAGAAAAATCATAGAAGAATCAACTTGAAACAATAGTAAACCAAGAAACTTTTATCAAGTCCACAGTGGGATGAATACTCCCACTCTCCAACCATGATGCAGAGGAGGAATTCGTTTTCCTTGATAGATGAGTTGGGCTGGTCCAATCTTTTATCCCGGAGAAATTTTGGACCATAAAAATATTTTATAAATTTTCTCCTCGAAAAATTCTCCTTCAAAATAACTTGGACCAAAAATTCAATTTTCATTGAGAAATTATTTTATTTTGGCCCAATGAATTTCTTGTGGGACCTTTCTTGCTTGAATCATGGAGATTCTTTGACCTTTTAATTTATTTTCTTCTTGGGAAATTCCACAACCTTTTTTAATTATTTTTCCACTTGGAGATAATTTTATTGTAGGGTCTGATATTTCAGTTTAGCCAGATAAACAAATTTCATGTGAATTCTATCAATATACATACAACTACATATCTGTTTCTCTCGTTTGATCTCGATCCATGGTTACCTTGGCTCTGAGTCCTCTATCTTTGCTACCAAACTGACTAATTCCTCCCTGCCAATCTGGGATCAACCTTTTTGGTTCCCAAACCTAGAAGACTCCGAAGACGAAGTCTTCTAGCCCCGTGCCCAAAACTCCAAAAATAGTTGCTCAGATTCCCTAAATTTTCAATCTCGCTCCACCATTGTGTATCATTCCTTCCTCTCCCTTCTTCGTCTCCTTTGATCTCCTTATATTTCCCTCGAGGCTCTTCTCCCCCCATTGCCTCTCCATCGAATCCTCTCCCATGTAGGTCGGTTGCTTGTCGATTCATCTCTTTCTAGCCTTGTCAGGAGGATAAGTGTTAAATTTCGCAACTAGGGCCAAACTCCACCTTGGACAGCTCATATGATGAAGCTGATATTTTTATTGGATTCCTCTTTTCGAGAGGTGTAGGATTGATTTAAAGATCATCTCATTCTGACATGTACAAATGGAATTATGAATTTATTTCGTTTATGGACAAATTGTCAAGGTTGGCCAACAATCTAATGTAGGGTCATAAGCCCAACAAACATATCTATTCATCCTCAACGTTGCATATAAATAGGAGCATCTACTTCATTTTGGACACTCATCACTCACACATCTCTCTCTCTCATCTGATTGGGTGTACGCACTTTTGGGCAGCCTCTCTCTTCACACGTGCGAGGACAATTTGCAATTTTTTGTTTTGGGCGTTGACCGAATTGCAAGAGGGTTTGACCAGCGTTGACTGGGCAGCAGTTGATTGAGTTTGACTGCGTTTTTCTCGGGGAATATTATGTTTGGGTAGGCCACATTTTTGGGCACAAAAATCAAGGCATTTTGAGTTGTTTGACCAACGTTGACCATAGGAAAGTTGACCGCAAGTTTGACTCTGCATTGACCGAGTTTGACTAATATTTTTGGGACTATTTTGGATTGCTGTTGGAGTCCAGGTTGATTGGGTTTGACCAAGCTGATTTGGAGGAGAAATTCTGCCACGTTGACCAACGTTGACTTTCTGGTTAGGGCTTCCTGTGACTGTAGTTTGATTGGACATATTTGACTTTGATTGGGCAAGTGAATTTTGTATATTGTACTCTCTCTGCTGAACTTTTGAAGAATAATAAGAAGAATTGATCAAAGGGTTTCCCCACATTGGGGTTTGTCCCTGGCATGCGCCACATCTTGTGTCCTCTTGTCTTCTACTGTTTTTATTTATGTTCTATCTGCATTTACTGTCATGTTAATGTGATTGCTAATCTGGAAATTGATATTGGGCTAATAAGAAAAATTGAAGTAAATTGCTTTTATGCATAGAACATACCATTGTTATCTAAAATTAACATGGTATTAGAGTGGAGGTGAAGACAATGCCCAAGCAAGAGTGAAAAGAGAAATCACTGATCTGTTGTACAAGGAAAAGAGTCAGTGGCCTCCACATCTTACTTCAAGCCTTGTTGACAAGCTCAATGATAAGTCTGATTATCATGCATGGAAGATGTCTCTTGATTTGACTTTGGAAGAGTAGGATGTTATGGATTATGTGCAGGGAAAGATCACTGAACCTCCTCCAAATCCACCGGTTGCCGCAAAGACAAAGTACAAGAAAGGTGAAGTCAAAGCTAAGAAGATCATTAGGGATTCTATTAACAAGCATTTGGTTGCATACATCTCTGATTTGAACACATCCAAGGAGATGTATGACAGGTTGGTTAGCATGTTCAAAGTTAGCAATGCAAACCAAGTTCTCTTCCTCAAGGACGGGTTGAAGGACATAAAGAAGGGAAAAGGTGAAGATATCCAATCCTACTTCATGAGGATTATTGAGATAAAAAAAATGGTCTTCTTTCAATTGGAGAAGTTATTTCTGATAGGGAGCTCACTCTTTTTGCCCTTGGAGGTCTCCCTCGTGAATAGCATGTGTTCAACACTGTTATCCTCAACAATAATAGGATTCCAAGTTTTGATGAATTGTTGACTAGATGTACTCAAGAAGAAACAAGGATGATGGAGAGAGACATGCCTTCAAATAGGAATGAACCTACTGCATTCTCCGCTCATGCTAAAAAGAAGAACAATGCAGGTTCAAAGAAGCAATGTCAAGGAAGACTGGGATTCAAAGATGGAAGGAAGGGAAGATGCTTCATTTGTAACAGGTTTGGCCACTATGCTAGGGAGTGTCCTAATAGAAGGGATACACCTCGGGATGATGACAACAACAACCACAACAATTTCAGGGGCAACAACAATCAAAGGAATGACAGATTCAACAACAAAGGAAAAAGGAATGCTCCCGCTACTCAACATGGAAATGGTCGACCTCCCAAAATATCAAGAAACTCCAGGAATGATGAATCTAATGTTGTAGATAACAAGAAAAAATATTTTTTATCTTATATTTGCCCCCTCTACTGCATCTCCACCAAATACCCTGGAAATTGGTTGATTGAAAGTGGTTCCTCAAGGAACTTCACTGGGAATAAGAAAGCTCTTTTAAATCTGATAGAAAAGGATACAAATTTGGAGATCATTCTTGGGGAGAATGCCACCTATCCCGTGAAGGGAGTTGGGAATGTTACTCTTCAATTGAATAAAGGTAACACCATTCATCTACAAGAAATACTATATGTACTTGATCTAAAGAAAAACCCTCTATCTATCTTGGCAATGGAAGACAAATGATTCAAGGTGGCATTCATTGATGGAAAGGTACGTGTTTGGAAAAGAAATTTCAAAGAAGCATTTACTCTTGGATTCAAGGTTGATATCCTATATCAAGTTAGAGGAAGCCAATTGGGAGCTATGTTTTGCGACACATCTCTTCAATCCGAATTATGTCACCGGAGGTTTGCTCATCTTCATTATAAGGCTCTACCTGATGTGAGGAAGATGGTGATAAGTGTGCCCGAAATTAAAGTGGAACATGAAGGTGTCTGTCAGGGATGTGCCGAAGGAAAACATACAAAGGGACCATTCCCCTCAAGTGATAGCAAGACTACTGACATTTTGCAATTGGTTGATTTTGATCTATCTGGTATGATGTTCGTGACATATTTGGGAGGATATTTATATTATTCTATCTTTGTGGATGATTTCTCTCGAAAAACTTGGATATATTTCTTGAAGAAGGAGGACGAGGTATTCTCATGGTTCTGTTCTTTCAAAGCCTTGGTCGAAAATCAAACTGGGAAGAACATCAAAATATTGAGGATCGATAATGGAACCGAATATGAATCAAATGAGTTCAATGACTATTTTAGAGAAGCTGGCATTAAGAGGGAGACTACTTGATGAGACTCATCAATAGGTAAACTATATGGGTCACAATGCCACTCTCCAGCTTATTAAAATTGACCTTTCTCACATTTATTTACATATTTTGTTATATTTTGCTTAGTGAGAAGGGTAAAGGTGAGTTGCTATGTCATGTGGCTTAATATGTATTAAATGCAGGAATTGGAGCAATTTTGGGCTAATTTAAGTGCAGGAACTCGAGGTGGACAAGCAAGAGAGGTTTTGGGAGATTGGTCTGCCTCCTTTACTGCTCAAGTCATTTGAAGATTCCTCCCCCATATCTCATCAGCTTGGAGATACTAGCAGCCAAGCAAGCCGAGTTCATTGGAAGCCAAGCCAGTGACATTCAAAGACAAGTTACTCTCAAGTTAGGGAGCCAAGTCACCCTATTTTTTAGGAAGCTGTTGATCAGTTTGTATAAATAAGAGAGCCAAGGGACTCATTAGGATTGGATTTTTTGATGTATCTTAGAGGCAATTTGAGCTGAAACATTGTGACTGTTATTTGCTATGTTATATTTGACATTTTGATGATAATGAGAAATTCGTCCTTGATCCAGCACTGAGTTGACTCAGAGGACTAAAGCTCTTGGGTTAGGGCCCAACCCTAGCAACAAAAGTTCCTCTTTTTGTATCTGTATTCTTAGATTAAGATGATAGTTAGCTGCTGAAATTATTTATGTTTTGTTTAGCTTAACAAGTATTTGAATGATTGCTTAATCTTGTTTCCATTTAGTTTGAAGAAGTAGAACATTGTGTAGTAGTGCAGGAAAGTGCTTCAGAAAATCTTGTGACAGTGGCCTCTTCCTCATCTCCCTTGTGGGATCATGATTAGAGGGCCCCACTCTAATAGCCCCAAAAACAAAGTTTGTCTTTTGGTCATTACATAGATTAGGTTCCATGCTTAAATAGATCATTGTTTATGATTTCTTGGAAGCACCTGCAATTGTTATTTTGTTTCTTAAGTTTTCCATAGCTTAGAAGGCATTCCATTCCATAGATCTAGCCATTAGCAATAGATAGATCAGCTTTCTCAAAATTCAACTCATCTTTTCCATGTTGGTATATAGTGATGCATAGATGAAGAGGAAAACAGGTTTTGTTGTAGGGATTGTTGATCTGCAGGGAGGAACTCATCCAACCAGCTTCACCTAAGTCTTCTCCACCTTCTGCCAAGGCATACCAGCCCATAGTTCGAATCTCTATTTTGCAACCACCGTGAACAACCACCTTGGGCAAATCCAACCTCCCTGGAGTGTTGGGCTTAGCCTTGGGTAATGTGCACCTTCCTTACACCTTCTCTCATTGTCATACATCTCTCCAACACCTTATTCCACTATTCTTTCCCTCCTAAAGCTTTCAGCTAATTTCCTGTAGAAAACTAGGACATCCTGTAGCAAACTAGGACATCCTATAGCAGTTCTTGTAGCAACTACATGATCTCTTGTAGCAGCTTGTTTGACCCTGTTTTGATCAGAAATGCTAGTCTGAGTATAGATTAGGCCCTCATCTTGGATTCCATGCCTATAAGTGCCACCTAAGACCAGCTCTCCCATGCCTTTTTCCCCTTGCAAGATTAGATAACATAACATAGCATTTACATTTCTGAATTTAGAAATTAAAAGACTCTTTTTCTGCAAATGCAACATGAGATAGTTAGTGCATGCATATATGAATCATAAGATGATAGAACAACTTCCCATGTCCAATTAGTCCAAATAGCTAGATGATAAAATGCAAGGTTAGCTTAGTTCTTTTCTACAAGTAATTTGTGTCATTTCCTAGCTAGATGATTCATGGCATTTTCCATTTAGTAACTTTCATTTCCTAAATAGACAAGCATTTACTTTCCTGTATTAGAACTAGCTTTACATTCACTGTCAGTAGTCAGACTCCTTCTAGTCAATAGAAGATTGGTTTGAAACCCTAGTGGTCTATCGCCCTAGTTGAGAAGTGACATGAGTAGAATGTTGCATCTGTTGTGCATATAGCACTGTCACCTCCAAGTTTGTACAAAACCCCGGGTTGATAAAGTAAAGTTGGTAGCCCTAGGAGTTGCAACATCCTTGCTGCAATACTGAGGCTCATCACTTTTTGGCATCGTTGCTGGGGAGGTGCCTAGGTGGATGTAATTTCTTCTTTTGTTTATGTTTTTCATTTAGTAAATAGTTGCAATTTCTGCTTTCTTTCTGTTTTGCAAGTGATTCTGAAAAAGACAAAAAAAAGAGAAAATCTCTTTCATGCCTCATAGGAGTAGAGACAATTTAGGGAAATTTTTGCCAAAAACCCCCACACTATCAGACAGTCAATCTTCCTTCTTCTTTGGCGGCTATCAACTTCCCTCTCTGACTGCAGGGGAGCTAGAGGCCCCATTAGGTGAACAACCAGAGATCTTTGAAGAGCCTATTGGGGAAGAAGAAGAAGAAACCCTTCCACACACTTACAACATGGCTGAAAACATAAATGAAGGTGCTTTTCCCATTAGAGAGACTAATGGAGATGCTAGGATGAAAAACATAAGCCCCTTTGCCCTTCCTCACTTCCATGTCTTAGCCTCAGAATACCTTGATACCTTCTTGTTCGAGTTTGCTGTCATCTGCAAAACTTATGATTATACCCCTTATGACCAGAAGTTGAAGTTGTTCCTATCCACCCTTAAGGAAAAAGCCTTGCGCTGGTTCATGGGTTTACCTGGGGACAACATCACTACCTGGGCTCAAATGCAACAATCCTTCAATGACAAGTATAGGGACTATTGTAGGTCCAAGGACACCAAAGAGGAAATCTTCAAAATGACCTTGGGACATGATGAATCCTTGGAGGATTATGAGGAAAGGTTCCAACTCAGCTATAAAAGGGCCAGATGCACCCTTGATCTTGAATCACTCAAGTTAGTCCTTCTTAGAGGGATCAGGGAAGATATCCTAGAAACCCTAAACATGTTGTTTGGAGGGGACATCTATCAGCTATCTTATGATGATATCAAGACAATTTTCAAAAATCATTCTAGGGCTGCTAGAAAGAAGGGTAGGGCTAGTCAAGCTTTGGTCAGTTCCTCTTCCTCCAACACATCTATCAAGAGTGAAATTGGAAACATGTTGGAAGACTTTAAAAGTGAAATGCTGCATACCCTTGCTCTACAAATGGACACCATGTAGATCAAGAGGAAGCAGGAGGAAGTAGAGAGAGCCTTAGCTATCTTTTGCCCTAGATGCACTAGAAGGCACCCTAGAAATGAATGTCCATTGAATGCTATGGAGGTTTGCTCAGTCTGTGAGGAAAACCACTCTACAGATAAGTGCCCTTCTTTGCTTGGATTGAAAGTTGTATATCAAGCAGTGTTTTTAGAATCGGCCGATAAGGAAGGCCACCAGTTCAAACCGTCCTAAAAACCCGGTTAGGCTTCCCATTTTGCCATTTTTTTAGCCCTAATCGGTCCTAATCGACCATTTTAGGATGGAATTGGTCGGTTTGTGGTCAAACCAGACGGTTAGCTGCCACGGCCGTGGTGGACCCACGCAACACCATTTTCCAATCTTTTAGGGTGTTTTGGAGGGAAAGTAAGGGTTCTTTCCTTCCAAAAAGACCCTCTTGAAGCCTTTAAAAGGCCCTTCTCCCTCTCATTTGTCTCACACATTTCATTTGGAGTATTTGTGAGTTTGATTGGGAGCTTGGAGAGTGTTGAGTTTTTGCTGGAGTAGTGGAACAACAGAGAGTTTAAGCTAAGTAGTAGTCATCATGCCTCCAAAAGCCAAAGATATTGCATGGGCTCATTGTGATATGATTGATGGCAAAATGATTTGCAAATATTGCCAAAATCCATTGAAGGAGGGGGTATTAACAGGTTCAAGCAACACTTGGCTGGGATAGGAGACCATGTAAAACCATGTGGAGCACTAAATGAAGTAATAGGGCATATTAGGGCAGAATACCTTCAGAAGTTTGAGACTCAAATCACTGAATCAATAGAAAAGTTTGTGACTGCAAAGTTTGGGAGTCGAGACTCAAGCAACTGAGTTTGATCATGATGACTCATGAGAAGTTTCAAGTGATAATGTTGTGTTGACACCTAATCCGAAACGGATGGGTGAACTGGACAGTCATCTAGAAGATGAACTGATCCGTTTTTATTTTTGTATATATAAGCATGAGTTACCTAATGAATAATATCAATCAGTTTTGTCTCTCGTTCAATGTGGAGTTACCCTGGCCTGACATGGTATCAGAGCACAGGTCCCAAAATAGGTTGTAACTCCTGCCCTGAGCACTGTGCTGCTCTGTCCTGCGCCACTCTGTCCTGTCTGTCCTGCGCTGCTCTGCCTCTGCCTGGCGCAGAAAGAATCAATGCCTGGCCATGACTGAACGTTTCATTCTCTGCGCATCCTGACTGTGTGAAATTCCGTTTTTTCCATACGCCCAGGTCTTGCTGCTGTTTTGTCTACTAAGGGCAAAGAAAGTGTAATGTGTCCCTTTTGAAACCGTGAGTCTGCGGAGGAATTTTGTTTCTGTCGTACAGTTGCTCTCCTCCCCTCCGCTCAAATTCTGGATCAGCGATAGGACTGCACTCAACAGATATTTCAATCTTCCCTTGATCAGGTTGATATGGACTTGGTTTTCCAAGATCAGCCTTCACACTTGCTATTACATCAGTTTGAGCCAATTCTCACCCTTGCCGAGCCATTTGCCTGAGGAATAACACCAGTCTCGATTGAAAATGATCGGAAATGCTGCCGGCCACGGCCATCTGTGCGGATATCTTGAGCAATTCCGCCCTGTATAAAGTTTTTCTCACCAAGAGAGAGCCCCACCATCGTTGCTGGCTTGCAACCTGGAGATATTTGTTTTCCTACCTGTATGTTTTATGATATTCGAATCCGGTTCCACCAGATTTTGCTGTCCGTGGCCTGTATGGTGCGTTTGAGTTTTTGGCGTTTGAGATTTTGAGATTTTTGCGTTTGAGATAAACTGTCTATTCTCCTTCTGCAAAAGGAGAATTCGTTGCCCAGGTGCGCTGTCGGTTATCGTGTGAAGTCGAAGAGCCTCCGTAAAGAGTGAAGGAAAGCCTGTGGGTTAATCCTGGGACGTCGGTGCAGCGTGGAACATCGTGGAATTGGTGTGAGGTTTGCATAAGAGTATTTGCAGTCTTTGCTGTGTGAGGAGCCGAATCCATCGTCGCTGTCAGTTGGAGGATAAACTGCCAATTTTCGTCGTTGTTACCTTTAATCTTTTGTCCGCTGCATTATAGAGTTATGTATTGAAGATGCCGAGGTTTTGTATTGATAAACTGTATTGAAGATGCCGAGGTTTTGTATTGATAACTTGTATTGAAATCGATGCTGAGCCATAGAATTGTGTATTGAGACCGATGCCTGAGGTTTATATAAACTGTATTGAAAACCGAAATTCTAAAGGTAGATACATAGAATACTGCATGTGCCGAGAACAGTAAAATGTATAGAATTACTCTGTAGCATGTGACAGTTTTTGGCTATAAAGGAACGAGTGTCGTAAACATCTAAAGATTGATATTTTTTTGGAATCTGTGGCAGAAGGAATAGGCTAGGAAAGTTTTTTTTGTCATCAGAAGTTCCTTTTATCAGCAAAAGTTTTTCTTTTCAGAAGAAGTTTTTTTTTATAAAATGCATTCAATCATCTCTATGGTCGGAATAGTTCTCACTGGCAAGGAGAACTATTCTGAATGGTCTCGGATGGTAAAACACACCCTCATCTACAATGAGCTGTGGAAAGGAGTGTGTGTCGGAGAAGAAGACAGAGACCCTGTGCAGCCCACATCAGACAAAGAACTCGCCATTTGGGAAAACAAGAACAACAAAGCCTATGCATTGATCGCAGCATCTGTAAATGAGGAAGTAAGTCGTCATATTTCATCCTATTCCACTGCCTTTGAAGCTTTACAAAAGCTGAAAGAACTCTATGATACACATTCTGCACTTGAAGTTGTTCAGCTCATGATTAAACTCTTCACTCTTGAACTGAAAAATAATGATCCTCTTGCTCTTGCATCTGAAATAAAGTCTATAATGCATGATATTAAATCCACTAAGGTTGAGCTGGATATCTCTCTTATTGCCTTTCTCAAAGCACTCTATCCTACCTACTCCAATTATCTTGAGTGTTTACAAGCAAATGGAAACCTTAAAGATATAACCTTTGACTCTCTTGTGAAAAAGTTTGCTGAAAGAGAGAAAGCCTTTGGAAAGAAAACAGTCCCTGAATCTTCTGAAGAGACTGTTTGCCTTGCTCACAAAGAAAAGCATCCTGCTCAAGATTCTACAAGAGGAAGAGGTGGATGAAGAGGAAGAGGAAGATACTGCAGAGGCAGGGGGGGCAGACATTCTCAAGCAGAAAAGGCAGATCTGCATTGCATTCGCTGCAAACGAAATGGATCACATGATGCTTCTACATGCAAGCTACCATGGGACAAGGTTGAGCAGAGAAAAAACCAGCAGAAAGGTAAAACTGATGACACAGACAAAGGTAAAGCACCTGAATCCGCTCACTATATTGAGGCACAATGTAACATTGGAGTAAATGAAGACTTGTTTAATGCTTCACTTGCTTCTTCGAAAAATGACTGGTTGCTTGATTCAGGAGCAACCTGTCATATGACTCATAGGAAAGAATTTTTTGAAGATTTCACTGACAATGTTGATGGAGCAGTATACTTTGCAGATCAGTCAAATATCAAGCCATCAGGGCTTGGCACAATCAGGCTTAAACTGCCTGGTCTTCCAGATTTTCTTCTGGATCATGTTCTATATCTCCCATAGCTCAAGAGAAACTTGCTGTCCCTGGTCCACATCCGCCAGCAAGGTCACTCCATTCATATGTTTGATGGAAAGCTTGAGGTAAGAAAGGCATCTGACCATTCACTTGTCATGAGAGGTATAGAAGAAGAAAGACTTCTTAAACTGCAAGGAACCTCTGCTCATGCACAACATTTTTCATATATTTCTCATCATGATGAAGGTACACTTCCATCAAGTTTATTATGGCATGCTAGATTTGGACATTTAAACTATGATAGTCTCCGCTTGTTGAAGAAAAATGGTGTTGCTGGTTTGCCTACAATTCCTAGAAAACATAAACAATGTGATGCTTGCATTCTAGGAAAGCATAGCAAACAGCTTGAACTTATTCATTCAGATTTATGTGGTCCAATGCCTGTTCCTTCTGCAAATGGAAATAAATATATCATGACATTTATTGATGATTACACCAGAATGTGTTGGGTTTACTTATTGAAGAACAAATCTGATGCTTTTCAAACATTCAAGAATTTTCAAAAGTGGATTGAAAATGATGCACAATCTCATATTGGGTCTATTCGCACTGATAATGGAAAAGAATATACATCAAATGAATTTGAACATTATCTTCGCCAACATGGGATTAAACATCAAACAACTGTACCTTATAATCCTCAACAGAATGGTGTAGCTGAAAGAATGAACAGAACAATTTTGAATATGGTACGATCCATGCTTTTCTTCAAAAATGTAAAGACAATGTTTTGGGCTGATGCTGTTCTATGTGCTGCATATATAAAGAATAGATGTCCATCTAGTGCTATAAGAAACAAGACTCCTTATGAATTGTGGTATGGACATGTTCCTTCGGTAAAACATCTCAGGATATTTGGTTCCACCTGTTATGCTTTAATACCAAAGGTACATAGAAACAAACTTGGTGCTAGAAGTCGTTAGTGTATCTTCCTGGGGTATTCAAACACATCTAAAGCATACCGCCTTTATGATGAAGTAAATAAAAAGTTTGTTTTATCTAGAGATGTCATTTTTCTTGAATCATCCAAATCTGACAGTGTTGTTGAGCGGCAACTTGATCGCTTGGATAGATTCACAAAACCGAAATCATTCCAAGAGTTTGATAATCAGATTCCACATCTTGAAGGGGGGATTCCTATACTAGATCAACATGTGCAATCTTCTTTTGAAGAACAATCTCCCCTGCATGACACTCCAACAACGGATGATGCTTTAAGTGATGTAATTGATAGAATTGGGAGACTTAATCTTGATTCAGTCCCAACTCAATCAACAGAACAGCCTGGACCATCTCAGAAAGGTCCCCCAAAGTGGCTGACAAAGACACTTGAAAGTGTTCATCCTGATGAAATTGGAAAAACAGGAACCAGAAATACAAACCGACAAGATGGAGGTGATGTAGATAACTCTAATTCACCTGTTGATATGGATGTTACTTATGATTGTGAATTGAATTTGTCTACAGATTTTGAACCAACTTCCTTCAAAGAAGCTGCTTCTCATGATGAATGGAAAGAAGCGATGCAGAAGGAGTATGATGCCCTCATAAAGAATGGCACTTGGAAGCTGGTTGATCCTCCATTTGGAACCAAACCAATTGGCTGCAAGTGGGTCTACAAGAACAAGTACAAAGCTGATGGCTCACTTGACAAGCACAAAGCTAGGCTTGTGGCAAAAGGTTTTGCACAGAAGGAAGGGGTCGATTATGAGGAAACTTTTGCTCCCACAGCAAAATGGGCCACCATCCGGACACTCTTTGCACTAGCTGCTCAGAACGGTTGGAAAGTCCATCAAATGGATGTAAAAACTGCATTCTTGAATGGAGATCTAAAAGAGAATGTTTTTATGTCCCAGCCTGAAGGATTTGCTATGAAAGGACATGAACACAAAGTATGCAAACTTGTGAAGTCCTTGTATGGCCTCAAACAAGCACCACGAGCCTGGTATGAAAAACTAACTGAGCATCTTCTGAAACTCAACTTCAAACATTTTGATCTTGATGATGCAACTTTATTTGTCAAGAAAGTTGGCAAAACAGTTGTATATCTTGTGGTATATGTAGATGATCTTTTAATGACAGGGAACAATGGAAGCTATATTGCATCCATAAAGAAAGAATTAGGAAATTTTTTTGAAATGACTGATTTGGGCTATGTTCATTACTATCTTGGCATTGAAGTAACCCAACATCCAAAGTCCATATTTCTTTCTCAAAAGAAATACATTGGAGATTTGTTATACAGATTTGGCATGACAGAGTGCAATCCCCTTTCTACTCCAATGGAACAAAACTTGAAGCTCACATCTACTGAAGGAAAGGAGTTTGAGGATGCAACAAGGTATAGACAGCTTGTAGGAAGTCTCATCTACCTCACTACTACCAGACCAGACATTTCATTTGCTGTTGGAATCCTCTCCAGGTTTATGCAAAAGCCTTGTGAGGGACATTGGTCTGCTGCAAAAAGAGTTCTAAGGTACTTGAAGGGAACTCAAGACCTTGGAATCAAGTATACACAGGTGGACGACTTCAACTTGATTGGATACTCTGATTTAGACTTCGATGGAGACAAAGAAACTGTGGTATCTACTTCAGGATATGCTATGAGTCTTGGATCAGGAGCTATCTCCTGGAGATCACGCAAACAATCAATACCAGCAGATTCCACAACAGAAGCAGAATACGTGGCAGCAGCTGAAGCAACGAAAGAAATTGTGTGGCTCAGGAAAATTCTTGAAGATTTGCAAGTAAAACAAATACAATCTACTCCACTCATGATTGATAACACATCTGCAATAAAGTTGGCCAAGAATCCAAAGTTCCATGATCGTACTAAGCACATCAATACTAAATATCATCTGATCCGACATCATGTTGAGGCCAAAACAATCCATCTCCGTCATTGTTCCACAAACGAGCAAATTGCAGACATCTTCACCAAAGCGCTTGGAAGAGAAAAGCTTGAAAGATTCAGAATGATGCTTGGACTCACCAACATCCCTTCAGATTAAGGGGGGGAATGTTGACACCTAATCCGAAACGGATGGGTGAACTGGACAGTCATCTAGAAGATGAACTGATCCGTTTTTATTTTTGTATATATAAGCATGAGTTACCTAATGAATAATATCAATCAGTTTTGTCTCTCGTTCAATGTGGAGTTACCCTGGCCTGACATGTTGATCACTATTATCATATATGTAGACTTCAGTCTTGTAGTAGGCCACTGGCCCCATAGTTTATAGGCTTTGTTTTTGCACTCTAGAGGCCATTTAGAGCCTCATTGCTTATGTATTTTGTCGATGATATGTATTGCACTCTGTGCCATTTTGATATATTCACCTTTACATGGTATATAAATGAGCAATCTTTGCATATTTTGTCTCTATTGGCTTGGAATCATGGTTTTAAATCTTAAAAATAGTTTTTTTCATCAAAAATTAATTATTTAATGTATTTTCTAAAACTGGTTCGTTTATACCTAACCAGTCCCGATTCGATCGGTAACCCAGTTCATTAGGTGGATTGGTGTTAAAATTGGCAACTAGGGCCAAACTTCATGTGGGTCACCTTATTCATGGATGATAATATTTTTACTAGATTCCTCTCGTTGAGAGGTGTAGGATTGATCTAAAGATCATCTGATTCCGATAAGTATTTATGGAGATGTGAAATTATTTTGATTATGGACTAATTGTCAAAGTCGACCAGCAACTTATGTAGGCTTAGAAGCCCAACAGTTGCATCTATTCAACCCCAACGTTTTGCATATAAATACAAGGAATATTCTCCTCATTTGCACACTTCACTCTTATCACATCTCTCTCTCTCCTGCGCAGAAAAGAGTCTCCTCTCACCCGTGCAGAAAAGAGTCTCCTCTCACCCGCGCAGAAAAGACTCTTCTCTCACATGTGTGGAAGGAAGGACGCAGATTTTAGGGCTGCAACTGCAGATCGGAAGTTTGACCAACGTTGACCATCATTCTCTCTCTGGACTGCGCAGTAGGTGAACCTGACTCTCCTTGGAAGGCCGCATTTTTTGGTGAAGGAATCAAGGAGATCCGACCACTTGTTTGACAAATATCGACTGCCCTAGTTTAGGGCTGATCTAGGGTTTGCTGCTGCTGATGTAAATCAGATTTTTGTACTATTTCTCTCTACTGAATTATTGAAGATAAAAGAAGATTTGATCAAAGGGTTTCCCCATATTGGGGTTTGTCCCTGGCTAGCTGCCACATCTTGTGTCTGTTGTCTTGGCTTGTTTTCTGTCGATTGTTTAATGTTCTATTTGCGCTTTACTTAATGTACATGTGATTGCCAATCTGTGGATAATAATAAGAAAAATAAGTAAACTGCTCTAAGCATAGAACATACCATAAATTAACATGGTATCAGAGATGAGGTGAAGATAAAGCCCGAGCAACAAGAAGAGAAATCACCAAAGAGAAGATTGGCAAGGCTATCCTAAAAGAACTATGGGGTCCTCAACACTCTTCCCTGCCAAGGACAAGCTCCCTGAGAAGTCTGACTATCACGGATGGAAGATGTCTCTCGATCTGACTTTAGAAGATTAGGGACTGTTGGACCATGTGAGAGGCAATATTGTTGAGCCTCCATCAAATGCACCCGCTGCTGCCAGGAACAAATGGAAATCCGGAGAAGTCAAAGCAAAGAAGATCATCTGGGACTCTATCGACAAGCGCTTGGTGGCCTATGTTTCTGAGCTGAACATGTCTAAGGAAATCTACGATAAACTGGGAAATGGCACTCACAACTTTTGGAGGACTACCATCTGAATGGTATATATTCAGGACTACTCTCCTCAACAATAATGTAATTCCTGGATTTGAGGAATTAATGGCTAGATGCATTCAAGAAGAAGCAAGAATGGAAGAACAGGAAATGCCCACACTTAAAGGTCATCCCGCTGCCTTTTCTTCTCATGCTAAAAGAAGAAACCATTCCAAAAGGAAGACTGGACCAAAGGGTGGAAAAGGACGATGTTATCATTGCAATAAACCAGGTCATTATGCAAGGGAGTGTCCTGATAAAAGGAACTCACACCGGGATGATGATCAAAATCCCTCTCAAGGCAATCAAAGAAATGGCAGGTCAAATGGCCGAGGTAAAAGGAGTGCTGGAAATCAAGGAAGAGGACAACCATTCAAGAAGGCAAGAAATTCTAGGTATGAATCTAACACTGTTGACAATAAGCAGGATGAATATTATCTACTAGCTGCTCTATCTACCTCTGCTCCTCCGGACTCGCTGGGAAATTGGCTTATTGATAGTGGTGCCTCAAGGCACTTCACTGGTTACAAAGAAGTTCTCCATAATCTGATAGAGAAAGAAACCAACCTGGAAATTGTCCTTGGAGATAATATGAAATATCCTGTGAAAGGTGTAGGCAATGTCTCTCTTAAATTGAATCAAGGTAATACAATCCACCTACAGGATGTATTATATGTACCTGATCTCAAAAAGAACCTGGTGTCCATTTCGGCAATGGAAGACAAAGGCTACAAGGTGGCTTTCAGCGATGGCAAGGTACGTGCATGGAAAAACAATATTAAAGATGCCTTCACTCTTGGGTTTCGAGTTGATTCATTATATCAGGTCGGAGGAAGTCTGCTAGGTGTCATGTCTTGTGACACATCTCTTCAGTCCGAACTATGGCATCAGAGGTTTGCTCACCTTCATTATAAAGCTCTACCTGATGTAAGAAAAATGGTGACTAGGATGCCCGAGTTCAGATTAGAGCAAGAAGGTGTATGTCCCGAATATGCTGAAGGAGAGCTAAAAAGGGGACCATTCCCTCAAGCCAAAGCAAGACCTCCGATATATTGCAGTTAGTTCACTCAGACATCTAGTATGATGCCTGTGAACTCCTTGGGAGGATATTCATATTACCTCACTTTTACAGATGACTATTCTCGCAAGACTTGGATATACTTCTTCAAAAGGAAGGATGAAGTGTAAAGTCTTGATCGAGAATCAAACTGAAAAGAAGGTCAAGATCTTAAGGACTGATAATGGGACTGAATATGAATCTAATGAGTTTCATGACTTTTGGAAAGACGCTGGCATTAAGAGGGAGACTACTACACTGTACACTCTTGAACAGAATGGAGTGGCGGAAAGGAAGAACCGTACGATTGTGGAAGCTGTACGCGTTATGCTCCATGATCAAAAACTTCCGAAGGTTCTATCGGCCGAAGCTGCAAACATCGCCGTGTATGTACAAAACCGATGCCCCCATCAAGCATTGGATTCCAAGACTCCCGAAGAAATGTTCACCGGTAAGAAACCTGACGTATCTCATTTCAGAATTTTTGGAAGCCTTGTGTATTTTCATGTGCCGAAAGAGAAAAGGAACAAATTGGGTGCATCTGGAAAGAAGGGAATCTTCGTGGGCTATAGTGAAAATACTAAGGGCTATAGAATCTATGTAGTCGGTCAAAGGGAAGTCGTGATTAGTCATGATGTCCGCTTTGACGAAGATATGGCTCTTAGCAAGGTGAACAATGTTCCTACTGTGAGGAGCTCTCAAGAAGCTGGCACCAGGGAATCGAAAGGAAAAGATGATGAAACAATACCCGATGTGGAAGAACCCATGGATCCTATTGATCCTCCTCCACCTGAGCCTTTCTCTTCTAGGAAGAGGCCTTCATGGCTTAGGGGGACACTTGATGATGCTGAAGGACACGTTGCACCCCGAGGAAACTTCCGTGAAAGTAAGAAACCAAACGGGTATCAGGGATACCTGACCATCATGAGCACGATCATTCAAAATAAGCCTTCATCATTCTCAGATGTCGTTAAGCATCAAGTATGGAAGGATGCTATGACCGAAGAATATGATTCTATTATGAAGAATGATGTCTGGGAAGTAGTTCCCAGACCCTTGGACAAGGCAATTGTCACTTCTAAATGGCTTTACAAGATCAAGCATGCAGTTGATGGAAGTACGAAAAAGGATAAGGCTCGTTTTGTCGCTCGTGGCTTCTCCTAGAAGGAAAGTATAGACTATGATGAGATATTTACACCTGTTTCCAGATATACCACCATCCGCTTGATCATAGCCCTTGCGGCTTCACAAGGATGGAAACTACATCAGATGGATGTTAAGACCGCGTTCTTGCATGGTTCAATCAAAGAAGAGGTCTATGTGGAACAACTCGAAGGATATGAGATTTATGATCGAAAATCTCATGTGTGCAGGTTGAAGAAGGCCCTCTATGGGCTGAAACAAGCACCCCGAGCATGGTAAGAGAGGATCGATAGCTACTTGATGAAGCTGGGATTCACTAGGAGTGAAGCCGATCCCAACCTTTACTTCAAGGTTGAAAATGACAAACCTCTCATACTGGTGCTGTATGTTGATGATCTCTTTCTAATAGGTGCAGACCCTCTCATTCACAAATGTAAGAGGGAGTTGGCTTCTGAATTTGAAATGAAGGACCTAGGACTGATGCACTATTTCCTAGGACTCGAAGTTTGGCAGAAGCCAGAGGAAATTTTCCTATCTCAAGGAAAATATGTGGTCAAGATATTGGAAAGATTCGGTATGGTGGACTGCAAGCCTGTAACTACCCTGATGGAGCTTGACTTCAAAAAGATAAGCAGTAGTGCTGTTGGACCTGTTTTACGAAATGCCACCGAGTATCATCAACTTGTCGGAGCATTAATGTTCTTAGCGAACTGTCATCCAAACATATGCTTTGCAGTCAACACATTGAGTCAACATATGGTTGAACCTTACCACATACATTGGATTGGTGCCAAGAATCTGTTGAGATATTTTCGTGGCACAATTACTTATGGGTTAAGATACACTGCAGGAGATGTGAGACGACGTGGATATACTGATGCTGATTGGGCAGGCAGTGTGGTGGGCCATAAGAGCACTTCCGGGTGCTGTTTTTCCTTGGAATCTGCTTCAATATCCTAGATGAGCAGGAAGCGGAAGTCGGTGGCTTTGAGCATTGCTGAGGCAGAGTATATCGCTGCTAGCATGGCCTCCTGTGAGGCAGTCTGGTTGCGAAAGCTCTTTAGTGAACTATTTGGATTTACATTGGATACCACCGTGATTCTTTGTGACAACTAGAGCGGGATCCATTTATCAGAAAATCCTGTATTTCATGGTCGCTCCAAGCATATCGATATCAGGTACCACTATATTCGAGATATGGTGCAGCGAGGAGCAATAAGGCTCCAACATATCAGTATAGATGAACAGGTCGCCGACATTCTGACAAAGCCCCTAGGAAAGGTCAAATTCCTGAATTTCCGAGAAGGACTTGGTGTCGTTCAGAGACCCTCCGATGAGGGTCAAGTATGATGTAATGAGCTCTGCGAGCGCTAGGGGGGCGCGAGGTACTTCTTGGAACGACACATGACCACAGGGTGACTCACCATCCCCTATTGGTGCACTTGGTACAGGGTAAAAGGTTCAACCTTCCCCTGTGACACCCCGTGGCGACTATGGAACAGGATGATTAGTTCTCCTGTGGGCCTGGATGATGTGTTCTCCATGGCGATTTAGGACAAGATGATTCGCTTTCCTGTGGACAGGATGATTTGCTCTCCTGTGGACAAGATGATTTGCTCTCTTGTGGGACAGGATGATTCGCTCTCCTGTGGACAGGATGATTAGTTCTCTTGTCGAGGCATCCTACCCATGCAGTTCGGGACTCATGGGAAGTACCTCTCATCTGATCAATGAGCAGGGAAATGAGGATAGGGACCATTGTAGTATCGATGGATGCATCATTGTATCTACCGTACTCCTTATGCTAGGATGACCTTCATTGATCTGGGATCAATGATACTAGTCTGGGGCCAGTGAGAGTGGTACACACTCTAAGACTGACTTCAGGTCAGTGGAGGATGGTATGATACATCCT
The DNA here is from genome assembly GCA_031772625.1 of Pinus tabuliformis. NCBI lineage: Eukaryota > Viridiplantae > Streptophyta > Pinopsida > Pinales > Pinaceae > Pinus > Pinus tabuliformis. The sequence continues at coordinate 715,046,552 of CM062807.1, read as the reverse complement.
CGATCATTTCTTCTTCTTCATAATTCGAGCAAAGCAAAGAAGAGCGGAACCAAGAAAAGCAAAACAGAGCAGAGCAAGAAGGGTCAAGCCATACATGACAGTGCATTTGATGGATGGATAGCAGTGATGGTCTGACAGATTGCAGATGAATTTCTCCCTAGTTGAGAGGGAGTGTTAAAATTGGCAACTAGGGGCAAACTTCATTTGGGTCACCTTATTCATGGATGATAATATATTTACTAGATTCCTCTCGTCGAGAGGTGTAGGATTGATCTAAAGATCATCTGATTCTGGTAAGTATTTATGGAGATTTGAATTTATTTTGATTATGGACTAATTGTCAAAGTCGGCCAACAACTTATGTAGGCTCAGAAACCCAACAGTGGTATCTATTCAACCCCAACGTTTTGCATATAAATACAAGGAGTGTTCTTCTCATTTGCACACTTCACTCTCATCACATCTCTCTCTCTCTTGCGCAGAAAAGAGTCTCTTCTCTCTCTCCTGTGTAGAAAATACTCCTCTCACACGTGGAAGGAAGGACGCAAATTTTAGGGCTGCAACTGTAGATCAGAAGTTTGACCAGTGTTGACCACCATTCTCTCTCTCTGGATTGCGCAGGAAGTGAACCTGACTCTCCTTGGAAGGCCGCATTTTTTAGTGAAGGAATCAAGGAGATCCGACCACCAGTTTGACAGATATCCACTGCCCTAGTTTAGGGCTGATTTAGGGTTTGTTGCTGTTGATGTAAATAAGATTTTTGTACTTTTTCTCTTTGTTGAATTATTGAAGATAAAAGAAGATTTGATCAAAGGGTATCCCCGTATTGGGGTTTGTCCTTGGCTAGCTGCCACATCTTGTGTCTCTTGTCTTGGCTTGTTTTTTGTTGATCGTTTAATGTTCTATCTGCACTTCACTTAATGTACATGTGATTGCTAATCTGTGGATAATAATAAGAAAAATAAGTACACTGCTCTAAGCATAGAACATACCATAAATTAACAACTGGTCTGGTCACCGGTTCCAGTTTTTAAAACATTGATATCAAGGAACTGAAGGTGTGGCTGAACAACTCTGTTATATCAACCGAAGGAGGCCTCAAGGAACTCGACCATACCAGCAGGGCATGCAAGGGGCGTCATTTCCATATTACAATCCCAATCAGAATGCATCCATTCCCCCTTGGTGTCCTGCTCATCCTTCATAGTCCACACCTTCTCCCTTGTCTTATGCACCTCAATAGCATTCCCAACCTACCAATCAATCATTTCAGCCAGATGCTCCCCCACAACCTCAGTGGAATACCCCATCACAGGGGTGGAGGTCCCCATTCAACAATTCTCCAACCTTACTGTCTCCACCTCCATCTCAACCGCAATTCCTTCATCTTGCTCCACGTAAGCAACCTTAAATCCCTGCTCAACCATATCCAAACCTGAACAACAAGGAAGTACAACAAGTCTATAGTGGAGAGACATCCTACCTTGCCTATGTTGTGGAAATTCAAGAAATCAATCTCAAGTCTGGAAGAGTGCTTCCAGATAACCAACCTCCATCTCCACCTGAGGAGCTTGAAGAGGAAAAGGAAGAGTGGTTCCTAAAGGCAATCAACCTCGTTTTCCTAAAATATTGATCCATTTTAGTCAGGACACCCCAGAAGAGACTGAACTTCTGGGAGAATTGAAAAACCTGTGTTAAAATCCCACTCCTCCAGGCCATCAGGGATGTCCCCATCTACAACAAGCTAATCGAGGAGAAATGCTTCAAACATCTTGGGAGAAGAAAGGAGGACACCCCTACCATTAGTGTCATTGGACAGTTGTATGACTTAATGCTGGGGAGAGTGATTTTCCCAAAGTATCTAGACCTTGGGAGTCCTGTGGTAGATGTGCACATTGATGGCATTGTTGTCCCCCACACCTTGATTGATCTTGGGGCTGCCATCAATGTGATGACTAAGGAGACCATGCTCAAATTGAATCTCCAAGGATCATTGAGGAAAACCAGAACAGTATTGCAGCTTGCAGATAGATCCACAGTAGCTCCTGAGGGAGTTGAGGGTGTGATGGTCTCTATTGATTCCTGGGATTACCCTGTTGACTTCTTAGATCTCAACCGAAGGTCAAATTCAATGGTTATCCTATCATCCTTGGAAGGCCATGGGTAGCCACTGCTGATGCTTACATAAGTTGCAGGGTTGGGAACATGACCATTAAGAATGGGCATTTGTCCAAACAGTTGGTCTTGTATCCTCCTGCTCAACCATCCTTAGAGCATGACTTACCCTTATGGTTGGAAGAGGAAGAGGAAGATGAAGTATACCATACCACATCCTACCCAATCTGTACCCTAGATACTATTATAGGAGGGGGCAACCTGATGAAGATGACCTAATTGATCAAATCCTCCAGAACCAGCCCCCCAACACCATGCCTCTTGATGAGCTGGTGAAGAAATCTGAAGATAACCCTTGGACTGATTTGTGCCTAGTTGACTCAAGTCCTGTTCATATCAAAATGGTAGAATTTGGTCCCTATGAAACATTGAAAATCAACCCCTCGCTCTCAACCCATTAGGAAGAGAAGTTGTGCAACATGCTGAGAGAGCAATTGGATGCTTTTACTTGGAGCTATGAGGAAACGAAGGGAGTGCACCCTTCGGTGTGTACTCACCACATCTACATCAGGGAAGGCTGCAAACCAGTGCGGTAACCTCAGAGGAGAATGAACCGATCCTCGAAGACATAGTCAAAGAACTGTAGAAGTTGTTGGTTGCAGGGTTCATTTACCCCCATCTTAGGTAGTGAGTGGGTGTCTCCTCTAGTTCTCGTCCCAAAGAAGAATGGAAAGTGGGCGGTCTGTGTGGATTACAGAGAGTTAAACAAAGCCACCAAAAAAGACCATTTCCCTCTACCTTTTATTGATCAAGTCTTGGATGGTGTTGCAGGGAAGAAGTTCTTCTCTCTCTTGGATGGATTCAGTGGTTACAATCAAATCCAGATCAGCCCAGAGGACCATGATAAAACCACATTCACTTGTCCTTGGGGTACCTTTTCTTATAGGGTCCTTCCTTTTGGATTATGTAATGCCCCTGTAACTTTTCAAAGGGCAATTCTGAGCATCTTTGCTGAGCTAGTCCGTGACTCTGTAGAAATCTATATGGATGATTTCACTTCCTATGGGTGTGATTTCCTAAAGGCGCTCTCCAAATTTGGGAAAGTATTAAATAAGTGCATTGAAATGAACCTATCCCTTAGTCCTGAGAAGTGTGAGTTCTTGATGAATGCAGGGACTGTTCTAGGTCACTCAATATCCCAGGAAGGACTACAAGTGGACCCAAATAAAATTGCTATCATAAAAAGGGTCCCTACTCCTCAAAAGCAGAGGGATGTCAGGAGTTTCTTAGGCTTAGCAAGATACTATAGGAGGTTTATCAAAGACTTCAGCAAAGTAGCCTCACCATTGTTTGGATTGCTGGCCAAGGACTCTGAATTTTGCTGGTCAGAAAGTTGCCAAGAGGCCCTAGAAATCTTGAAGGACAAGTTGACTACTGCACCCATACTCTGAGGCCCAAATTGGGCTCTTCCTTTCCACATCCATGTTGATGCCTTTGACAAAGCTATAGGAGCAGCTCTAGGCCAGATATATGACAAGTTGCCTTATGCCCAATGTTGCACGAAGCGGGAGCGAAGCGGAAGCGGAAGCGGGAGCGCGGAAGCGTCATTTTCCAAAAATCTAGGAAGCGAAGCGTCCGCGGAAGCGTCTGCTATATATATATATTTTTTTATATTTTTTTGCATTTATACTCAAAACAAACATCCCAAATACCAAATTAATTGTAGAAGACATGAAAACATGCATATTTTTGCATAAATCAAGATAGATATGGCATCCATGATTCCATTGTAGTTACTAGTATGTACAACAATCATCTATATTCTAGCTATTACAAACATACATCAAATTTTTAAGCATATTATAAAACATAAAACATTTAAGCATATTATAAAACATAAAACATAGAGCATATTATGATTTATCTAGCAAGTGAGCAACTGTCAACATTTGTCATGTCCAAAATTCAAATAATAATGTTTACAAGATATGTCACTTGGTCACCGCCAAGCCAAAAAGGTTCAAAATTCAAATTCACAAGTCTACAAGTCTAATGAGTAATCTATGACAAAAAGTAGTAGATTGTGAATATATCTACTAATCTCTCCTCCTTCCACCACGAATAGAACGTGATGGCGGGCCTCCACGTGGTGGCAATGAAGAAGATGGTCCCTGTGTAAGTCGTGGCACTGAAACTGATGAAGAAGAACCCCCTGCTGTTGGTGTTGAACCATGGAACCTAGGAACCAAGGGACCAGATGAGGGTGCGGGTGGTGGCATATCAACACGGTCATCATCATCCTAGAATCGCTCAAAAAATTCATGCAAAAAAAAAAAACACTAGTTAACAAAAAAATTAAAAACATGAATTAGAGAAATGCTTTATAAGGGAAAATTGGAAAATTCATACCACAATGGACATACCTGGATAAGAGCATCCTCTAATTGCTCTAGTCGCAACACTCCATCCTCCAAATTGGGCTCCTCTGGATTCTTGTCCCAAATCAACAAGTCTTTATTAGACTTTGCATCTTCACAGTAATGGGACAACAATCGCAAGTTGTAATGAACATAAACCAAGCTCTCTGCCCGGTCTAAATTCAACCTGTTCCTTTTAACACTGTGGATGAAAGAATAAGAGCTCCAACACCTCTCTGCAGAAGAAGTGTTTACCACCTGTGATAGCACCCGCAATGCCAAACTCTGTAGAAGTGGAGTACCCCCTCCATGCATGTTCCACCACTCAAGAGCAGAAAAAGTCTCTCGATCTTGAATTGCATGCATGCTCCCAAATGGACCAGTGTTGAGCGTATAGTTGCTCACCTGTCTCCGTACCAATGCAGCCTCCTCCTCATCAGGGATTAATTTACTCAATGCAGCCATATATTTTTCGTGAACCTCTCTATCTTGGTGTGGTTTTTTCCTGCTTCCCCCCCCAGGTGCTGGTGTTGAAAGCCATGATGGATGATAGTATTTAGGTGTCAAAACATATGCTAATGCATGCAATGGAATATTTAGCATTTCCCATCGGTTTTGCACCTCTACACGAATATAATTGTACAAGGTGGTATCTCTAGGCTCAACAATGTCTTTAATCTGCCCCAACATGCTATCCATTTGCTCATACACCTCCCCAATTACTGGTCGATCTGAATCTGCAAACTTGATCATGTAATAAATTGGTTTGGTGAATTGCAAAACATATTTAACCTGTGACCAAAAGTAACTGTCAAGAACAGTGTCCTTGACTGCATTAGCACCATCTGTGTCAGTGTTAATTTCATCCCATGTTTCAGCACACACCAGATTAGTTAAAGCTTGTCTCACCCTCACTAGCAGCCTAAAGGTGAGGTAATAACTAGCAAATCTTGTCTTTGCAATTTTAAGCAATTGCAACTTGGAGTAAGTGCCATAGAAGTAGTTTACCCTTGTATGCCCTGTGATGAATTTAATGAGCTGCTTCCCTTTCCTGTAAACCTCAGCAATCCACCCACAATCTTTGTGTTTCACAATATCATGCATCAAAAGGTTCAATGTGTGAACCAGGCACCCAGACCAAAAGATGTGTGGATGAGTACGCTCAATAATTTTTCCTGCTGCCTTACAATTTGCTGCATTATCTGTGATCACTTGAACCACATTATTCGGACCAACATCTTTGATTGATTTCAATAGGAGATCTGCAATGTTTTGTGCAGTTGCACTGATGGAGGAGGAGTCATGACATGCAAGAAATACTGCACCACTAGAAGAAACACCAAGAACATTTATCAAATGTTGGTTTCTAATATTTGTCCACCCATCTGATACAATGGATACCCCAGAATCCACCCACTCATGTGTAAAACGTGTCAAAGCTCTTTGAACCTTAGCTTTTTCTCTTTCTAATAACACTGTTCTAGCTTTCTCATAGTTGGGGGCCTTGTATCCTTTTGGGGCTTCATTGATGGCCTTTACCATGTCATGCCAATAGGGAGAGCGAAGCACATTGAATGGTACACCGCAAGCACAAAGAAAACGGACTATCTTTCCATCCACATCATCCCTCCCAGCAACATTAAGGAAATCCCCTATTGTTCTTCTACCTCCAGAGGTTGCAGAAGTACCATGAGGAGATGGGCAACTACCAAATTTAGAGATTGCACTTGATTCAGAATGAGTTTTTTGTTTCTTGTATTTTTGTTGTGCAGCCATCTCTATTTGGATGTATTTTCTTCTTTCTTCAGTTGAAATGTTTGGGCAAATTTGTACCCCCACAGAACCCTTTTTTTCATCACTGTCCAGCACCCCACAAAGATGCCTCCTCAGACGGGTATATGAACCACAATATGGTTTTCCTCCATGACAACCATGAGGGCACACAAATTTGTAAGATCCACCACCCTTTCCCCCATCAAGTTTGGTCACATAGTTCCACAAGGGTGTTGATGTACCTTTCCCATCTTGTGCTTCAGTGTCCCCTTCAAGTTCATCCCCTTCCTCTTCAAACCCTTCCTCCTCATCATACATTGGGTCACTACTATTAGGACCAAGTTCATCCCCTTCCTCTTCCCTTCTATTCCTCACCCTTGCCATCATTAAAACCAAGAGTGGAATGATACATAGAAGCCAAAAGAACACCATCTTGGAATATGGATATAGGTGGTGGACAACCTGTAAATAAAGGAGCAAGTAGAAACAATGGGAAAGAGTAGGAGAGGGAGGAGAAAAATACAATTTTTTTTTCAAAAAAACAAGGGAGTTTGGGGTTTGAACTTACCTCTTTAGCTCTTGTAGATGAAGTCCTCCAAGCTCTTGCTCCAAGCTCCTCCTCCTTCTCCTAGCTCCTCCTTCTTCACTCCTCCAAGCTCTCCTCTCTTCTCCTCTCCTTTCCTCTCTTCTCTTCTCCTCTCCTCTCTTCTCTTCTCCAACTCTCATAAACTCAAAGTGAGAAAATGAGGAATGAATGGGAGCTTTATGCTTTTCATTCCTCACCTAAACTCACCCTAAACTCACCCTAACCCACCCCCTCATTGCAAGTTAAGTTAACTTTTAAAAAAAATTAAAAAAAATTGAAGTGTCATTCCTTGCCCGCGCGGATTTTTCGGAAGCGCTCCGAAGCGCTCGTGAAGCGTGCGCTTCCGGGCCCGAAGCGTGGCGCTTCCGGAGGCCCGAAGCGCCCTCCGAAGCGCGCTTCGGGGGCAACGCTTCTCAAAAACCAGGAATCGCTCAAAAAATGCGGAATCGCGCTTCCTTTGGCGCTTCCGGAACGCTTCCGTACGGGACGCGATTCCGGCCTAAGATCCGGGGGGGGGGCGCTTCCTGCAACACTGCTTATGCCATTTACTTCATTAGCAAAAATCTCTCCAAGGCTGAATTGAACTATACTGACTGAAAAAGATCTCCTAGTTGTTGTCCATTCCTTGAACAAATTTAGACACTACATCACTGGTTATCAGACCTTTGTACATATTGACCATGCTACTATCAAATATTTGATGAACAACCCTAATGTGAATGCTAGAATTATTAAATGGTTGCTTTTATTATAGCAATTTGATTTTACTATCATTGATAAGCCAGGTAGGGAAATTGTAGTTGCAGATTTTGTGTCTAGACTTTGTTTGCCTGCAGGTGAAGAAGGAATGGTTGATGGTCAACTGCCAGATGAGTATTTATTTGCTATTTCAATTTTCTCTCCATGGTTTGTTGACATAACCAACTACCTAGTTGCTGCATAGTTCCCTCCAAATCTATCATCCAAGGAAAAGAGCAGAATTGTAAGGAAGAGTGCCCCATTCACTTGGATTGGGGGAAATCTCTTCAAGCTAGGCCCAGATCAAATTTTGAGGAGATGTGTCAGGGAGGAGGAAGTCTTTGACATCCTTCTGTCTTGTCATGATGGGCCTTATGGAGGCCACTTTGCAGCCAAGAGGACAACCTTCAAGGTACTGCAAGTTGGCTACTACTGGCCCACTCTCCACCAAGATGCAAGAAGATACACCAGTCGATGTGATCAGTGCCAGAGAATGGGGAAACCTACTCCCAAGGATGAAATGCCCTTGCAGCCTCAGGTGGCTCTAGAGCCATTTGACAAGTGGGGCATGGATTTCATTGGGCCCATTGATCCACCATCAGGGTAGAAAAAGTACATAATTGTATGCACTGATTATTTGACAAAGTGGGTTGAGACCAAGGTTGTCAAGGTAGCAACAGAAGAGAAAGTGGCTAAGTTCTTAAGGGAGAATTTATTCTACAAGTTTGGGTACCTTAGAGAACTGACCACCGATCAAGGAGCTCAATTCACATCACACCTAATTGAGAATTTGTTGAGGCAGCATAAAATCAAACACAGGAAGTCAACTGCCTATCATCCTCGGGCTTGACTTGCGAAGGCCACTTGGGCCTATAATACAACCTGGGAGACAACCACAGGCTTCACCCCTTATGACTTGGTCTATGGAAAGAAGGCTCTGCTCTCCTTTGAGTTTGAGTACAATACTTTGAGAATGGTAGCATAGTTGGATTTGGATGTTACAAAGGCACAACAGGAGAGGCTGCTCCAACGCAATGGTTTAGATGAATTCAGGATGCAGGCCCTCCTAGACATTGAAGTTATTCAAGTACAGAGGAAGGTTTGTTATGACAAGAACATCAAGGACAAAGTTTTTCAAGAAGGGGATTGGGCTCTCCTATATGATTCCAGGTTCAAGGGCTTCAAAGGAAAATTGATGACCAGGTGGCTAGGCCCATATCTGATAGAGAAGTGCCATGACAATGGGGTTGTTCAAATCAGGACCATTGATGAGGAAGGTATCCCCTTGCTTGTCAATGGATACAAATTGAAAGCCTATAAAAGACTTCTGTCAAGAGAAGAATTCATCGGTACCATCAATTAGGAAGTAAATGTGATTGGAAGTGTCTTAGCTTCCAGATCACTCAATTCTTGAAGACTATTTTTCTTTTTGAAAAAAGAAAAGAAAAAAACAATAAGGACCTAGGTGAAAACCTCTATGAGGCTTCTGAGGCCAACTCTTGGGTTGAAAACGTCCTTGAGGCAACCCAAGAGTGAGAAAAAGGAAAATAAAAAGATCCTTGGATGAAAACCTCCTTTGAGGCACCTAGGGCAGGCAGACAGGCTGAAAACCTCCTTTGGGGCAACCTGTGTGTCTTTCAAAAAAACGAAAAAGAAAAAAGAGAAGAAAAAAACCAAAAATGCCATGGCAGGGACCTCAAACCTGCCCACTAATAAATTCTGTGATTTTGCAGGTTTTGAAGGCAATAAAGGACTCATAGTTACAGGGACAACAAACCAAGAATCACCTCACTTCTTCCTCCATCCACTTCATCTCATTCATGCCTACCATGTCCCCATCACTCATTTCCACTTTCAGGCATCAAAAATCATTTTTTGAGCATTTTCTAGCTTGCTACAAGATGTCTTATAGCTGCTATAGGAAGATCCTGTAGCACTATAAGATGTCCTGAAATGCTACAGGAAAGGGATCTTGATAGGAAAACAATTATGTAGGCCTATTCTAGGTTAATTTGGGACCCTACATCTCACCATCTCTCACTGCTACAGGAAGATACTATAGCACTATAGGATGTCCTGAAATGCTATAGGAAAGGGATCCCGATAAGAAAACAATTATGCAAGCCTATTCCAAGTTAATTTGGGACCCTACGCCTCACCATCTCTCACCCACCATCAAGTCATATCCATACCTACCTCTGTGTCCATAAAAAAAACACAGGAAAATGTGAAAAAAAAGAGGTCTAGAGGACATGTCCTCACTGGCCTCAACCATCCACCATTCCATCTGAGCCTTCATCACCATCATCAACCCCTACACCACTACCCAACCTCCCTCTAGGAAAAAAATCAATAAAAAATGAAGAAAGGGAAGCTACAGGATTTCATGTAGCAGCTACAGGATCTCTTGTAGCAGCCTGTGTCATCACTACAACCAACCTAAGCCTACATTGTCCTTCACAACCAAAGCAAAAGGAGCTCCAACATCTCTGAAGACCTTATTTCTCCTCACCAGAGCTCCACAGCAACAACAACAACAAGGATATACCAAGCACCTGCACACATGAAACAACAAGTAGACAGCTACATAAGCAGGAGGAAATAAAAAAATGACCAAAGAGGAACACTTACCTGAGCAAGCAGCACAACAAGCCATCCTCTAGCATGCATCGATCAACAAAGGTAGGCACAGGTATGGCACCTCATCCAACTCTTCCTCGAGTAACGATATGATAAAAATGTATGAATGTTGAAAAAATTCCTTTTTATAAGCTAGAGGTGGCCAGTTAACTTGGCCACCCTCAGCTCGAGATCAAAAAGTGAACTCCTAGTCAGCATGCCACGTTGGAGTGTCAAATCAATGAGCATTAGTAAAAAAGGTGGTCGATTCAGTTATGTGAGAGTGGGTGATGATTACAAGGGAGAGTGCATGATCACCAACGGTGGGCCAACGGTCCCAATGAGGAAATCCTATACCACTGCCAGCCAACACAACGCTCCAGAAATCGACCATAAATAGCATAAACTCCAAAATTTCATGCACCAATTGTTCATTTTGAGATCAGAGAGACCGAGACCACCTTGGAAAGCCATCGGAGAAGCAAACCCTGTTTTGGCCACCCTACAGGAAACAGAGCTATAGGAAGCTACAGGAAACTCAGAAAGCTACAGGAAGCACTAGAATTCCAAAAGAAGTCTGCAAGGGGGTTCCTAAGGTCAAATTGTTCAGCAATTCCCATCATCTCATGCATCACAATGAAAAGTAAGTATCCCATCTCTCTTGTGTTCATGGTTTAATAACTAAAAAAAAGGAAAGAAGAAAAGACTCTATTTTCTCCTAGCAATTACAATGGGCTTGAGATTTAGATAGAATTTGTGGGAATTTAAGAGAATTGTGTGATATAGAACAGGGTATAAATTGCAGTCATCTCCCAAAAATACTTTAAACTCTTAGCCACCTTGAACTCATACTGAAGCTAGCTTACAAGACTTCCTGCATTTAGCTAACCAGAGAAGAGAAATGGGAGGGGGATTCAATAGAAGAGAACCCATAGATACATCTAGGATTCACCTACATCCCCCTGTGGTAGATATCTTTAGGAGGCATCACTAGTTGGGCTTCTTTGAGTTGCTCAGGGGGTACGATGATGATATAGCCCATGAGTTTGCCATGGCACTCAACCCTCAGGCAAGAACAAGTGCTACTACTGTGGTGAGAGGGCTGTCAATTACAATCAACCTTGAGGTGATCAATAGAGTAACCACACTTTCTCAAGGGGTGCAATGGAGAAGGGAGGACAAGGCTAGCATCACCTTTGCTAAGAAAAATTTCTTCCTAGATGATGAAGAGCCAATTGAGGACAAAAATGGGGTTAGGAGGGAGAGCCTTCCCTATCCTTGGGATGAGGTGAGCTACCACATCCTCAAATACATTTCTTGTGAAGGGAGGCTTAGTGTAGTCTATGGCTACCAATTCAGACTCCTCCATGAGTTGAGATTTGGAGAAGATTTACCCATAAACCAAAGGCTCAATGTATCTTATTTCCTGTTGCAGTCAATGATAGACATGAGCCAGAAGGTGCAAGAAGGGAAACACCAACAATTGGCACATCATGGACTCATTAAACTGATACTGGAGGATGCCTTGAGCCAATTGAGAATTCCTATTCTCTAGTCCACATTTAGAGACATGGACAGAGAGGCTGTCCTTGAAATCCAAGCCCTTGAATATGGTGGGACCCCAACCTCTAGTGATGAAGAGGAAGCAAGAGAAGAGGAAGAAGAAGAAGTAGAAGAAGAAGAGGAGGCAGGAACAGACAAAGAAGAAGAAGAAGAAGAGGAAGAAGAAAAGGAGAAGAGGAGGAGCAGAAGGCAGAGACCAACCCTGAGGAACATACCAAAGAAGGGGAGAAATCTCCAAGATTGTCTCCTGAGCACACTGAAAAGGAGGCAGCTGTTGCCTTGGCTACCTTAAGCACACCCATCAAGTCCAAGGGAAAAAGACAGAGGCAGACTCCCCTCTATTTTAAAATAAGAATAAGCACCAGGATCAAGTAGAGGAAGCCACAAACACCTACAATAACTCCCATCCTAATTGAAGAGTCACCAAGCAAGCAGGAAGAGCTAGGTTTGTTGGGAATGAAGAGTGAGGAAGGCACATCACAACAAGCAACCCCAAAGGCTCCCATCACCTATGTTAGGAGGCTTGTCACCAGGTCAGAATCAACAAAGCAAACCAAGGCACTTCTGAACCTCTTACAGAAAGGAAAAACCCTACTATAGGATCCTCAGACAGTGCTGCAGGAAACACAAAAAAAGCTACAGGAAGGACATCAGGGGCATAGAGAAGGCAGGGGAGCAACACCACAGGTGCAGGAGGGGCCAACTTCTCAAAAAGCATTGGAGGGAGATTTTCCAAAGTTGCAAGAGCCTAGCCCATAGCCAAATCTGAGTTCTTACTACAAGTTCATTGAGGGAGGCAGAGTAATACCACAAAAATTTGCAATCTCTCTTCTTTGAGCTTGAAAAATAAGGGCAAGAACACATCGCTGGATGCAAATTGCCAAGTCAAAGAAAGTAGAAGATATGAGCCATATGGAAGAAAATCTCCTAGATGGGAAGGGTGTTGAGTGAATTGAGAGACAAAGAACACATCATGAGATCTCAATTATAGGCAGAAAACACATGGCTGAGAAGGCAGTTGCAGGAAAAGGAGAGCCAATTGGCCACCATGGAAAGCCTCTCCATGGAGGCACTTTAGTGCAGGATGCCATCCAAATCATATGCAGTATACCTCAAGGATCAATGGTTGTAGTTTCAAATGAAGACATTAGCACAACATGGGACCATGCCATTCCAAGACTATAGACAATTCATAGAGCTATGCGACAAGAGCACCCTGGAAGACAAGGCCAAAATATCTGAATTTTACCTACACATCTTTGCCTTGAAAGATTTGAACATGTGGGACCCAAATGCAAAGTTCGGGGGTTTGCAGTTGATGGCCCTTGCATCATGCATATGTTATGAGAAGGCCAGGGTTGAAGAAGTAAAGAGAATAGTAGAAAAAGAGGAAAGAGAGCCCCTCTACATCAGAGCAGAACAGATAAATTCCACGACTGTCATTAGTAACCACAACATCATTTCCAATGATGCCCAACTTGAATCGATCCCTGGCTACACAAGAACATGCCATCTCCCATTTTGAGAATACTTTAAGATTGCTGGGGAGTGAAAGCCAACAAGCATGCTAGAGGAGATGGAGCAACTTGCCACACTATGTAAGGATCAAAGAGTACCATTCCCTTGAGAGGTTGAGAAATGCATTGGAAAGGACCCCCCTATATAAGAATGTCATGCAAAGACTAAAGATCAATTGGATTGGTTTGAAACTCAGTCCACCCTTGCTGTTGGGTCTATCAGAAGGTAGGAAGGAAGAAGAGGAAAGAAAGTAGTGGGAAGAGATAGAGAAACATGCAGGGTTCTATCCTCAAGAGGAAACTCCATCAACATCGTCCTAGGATGTTAGAGAGGCCACCAGAGCTATGAAGGATATGGATATAGACTACGTTGCTCAGAGGATGAGCAACACCTTTAGTAGGGGGGTGATGATGAGGTGTTGATTTGTGGTAGCATCGAATGTGCTCTAGCCATGAAAATTGGTGGAGAGGCTAAAGCACATGAGATCTCCAAGATGCAGAAATGGTTTGGGGAATTTTCACCCGGTTAGAGAGATATTAAAATAATTAATATTTTTAATGGAGTCCCTAAGTCTAAACTTGGGAAAATTAAAATATTAATGGGTATTAATATAAAATTGGGTGAGAATGTTCTAAATGATATGGATCAAGCCAAATCTACTCTTAGTTGTTGATTAGAGACTTAATCTCAGTCGTTGAAGACTCAACAGGAAAAGTATAAGAGGAGGCTTGACTCTTGAGAGTCAGTTGGAGACACACCAAGATTGATCAGTCAGTTTGATTTTCTGTGGCAGTGTTCACTGATAAAATTCGAACAAGTGATCTGAGTTGCAGCGAGGGACAGTGAGTACATAGCAGAGAGACAAAGATAATGCCAGAGGGTCAACACAGTGATTGAGGAGGCTACGCAGAGGCAGCAGGAGCCACACAGAGGTAGCTAGAGATTGCGTAGAGGTTGAGGGGCTTGCGTGGGTGGCACAAAAGGCCAGAGAGCTAATGCAAAGGGTTCTAGAGCTATGCAGAGGCTAGCAGGGTTGACGCAGAGCCTCAGAGAACCGCTGGAAGGATTCTCGTGGGGCAGACTTGTTGAATATCTGTCTCCGAGAAGAGGTATTACTGCTATGTAAAAATATCTGTTGGGTGAGCCAGTTTGGCACCCTAGTTGTACTCAAGAAATCTGCATAATAATAAAACCCTCATAACTGCTACACCGGTTTTCCCGCATTGGGTTTTTGTGGGGACGTTTGTCCAAAAATAATGGTGTCCCTTGTGTGTTTGTCTAGTATTTCAGTCGCTGATTTGTATATGAGTTAAGGTTGCATTTGTGTTTATTTTCAGTATTTATATGAATAAATAACTTGTTAAGGAATAAACAAGTAGGTGAAATAAACCAGATAATGCAGTAGGAATTTCTGATGTGTCAGACTTAGAAATTTCAACATGGTATCAGAGCATTATAGATCACAGGAGGACTGAAGGCACCAACATAATGAAAAGTATTTGCAGCAGTAGCAGTTGTCCCGAGAGACAGAGCTGCTCCTAAGCAGAAAGTAGCAGAGGAGTGATGCAGAGGGCCTGCATCATCATTTTGAGCCAAAGAGAGGGCCAGTGTAGAGGCAGAAAGAGGTAGAAGAGGCTCATGAAGAACCACATCATCCAACTCAGTCAAGTAGGCTTGACGCAATTGGCCAGAGGAGTGATTTAGTCTTTGCCGAGATTGCGTAGATCTGGAAGGCTTAGTTTCTTCAATTGTTAGGGCATAGGGAGTTGTGGGCAGATTGTGGATTAGGAAGTTGGTGGGGTGTTGTTGCTGTTGAAGCAAAATAGTACCTAACGAGACAGAACCAAGGTAGAGGGAGTCACTACCTTGATGGATTTCTAGCCAAGAAATCCAGATCCAAGTTGTAGTTGCAAAGAGGATCTGAGAGGAGCGGATTGACAGTTGGCGGGAAGATTTCGAGCAGGGAAATCGAATTAGAGGGAGTCTAGGAGAGAACTTCCAGGAGGGCAATTGAGACTCAGAGGGAGTCTAGGAGAGAACTTCCAAGAGAGAAGTCGAGACTCAGAGGGAGTTTAGAAGAGGAGTGGAGATGGCAATGAACGTGTTAGGGTCCTATAAATTATAGGATCTCAAGGTGATTGAGTATTTTGCATTTGTTATTTCATATAGTACATAATTTTCAATATTCAAATGATTTCCAAAAAATATGAAAAAAGAAAATGAAAAGAGGGTATGTTAGGAAAAGGAAAAAAAGGAAATAAGTACCCCACAAGAAAAAATAGAAAATAATGTGAAAAGTGCTGCAAGTCTAAATGCCACTACTAATAAGTTAGTTTTTTTATCTTATTATCAAATAAGGTTGTGTGCAAGTTGTTTTGGAATGCCACAATGACTAAAGTTCTGTTCAAATCATACAGTGTAATCGTGATTGAATTGTTAAAATTGGCAACCAGGGCAAAACTTCATGTGGGTCATCTTATTCATGGCTAATAATATTTTTATTAGATTCCTCTCGGCGAGAGGTGTAGGATTGATATAAATATCATCCGATTCTGATAAGTATTCATGGAGATATGAATTTATTTTGATTATGGAATTATTATCAAGCCGACCTACAACTCATGTAGACTCAGAAGCCCAACAGTCGCATCTATTCACCCACCAACGTTGTGTATAAATATAAGAGGGCTTTTCCTCATTTGGACTCACTCATCTCATCACATCTCTCTCTCTCTACTGCGCAGATATGAGTCTCTTCTCTACTGCGCTGAAATGGGTCTCTCTCTCTCACACATGTGAAGCCGGAAGCTGTTGAATTTGAAGCTGCAACTGCAGAAGTAAAGATTGACTTGCGTGGCCTAGAAGATCTCCTCTTTGGTACTGCGCTATAGGTTCATCTGAACCTCCTTTGAAAGCCGCAACTTTTTGTGGTGGAATGAAGTCAATCCGACGAACGGTTTGCAAGATATCGACTGCCCTAGTTTGAAGCCGGAAACTGCTGAAACTGAAGTTGCAACTGCAGAAGTAAATATTGACTTGCGTGGCCTAGAAGATCTCCTCTTTGGTACTGCGCTGTAGGCTCATCTGAACCTCCTTTGAAAGCCGCAACTTTTGGTGGTGGAATGAAGTCAATCCGACGAACGGTTTGCAAGATATCGACTGCCCTAGTTTGAAGCCGGAAACTGCTGAAACTGAAGCTGCAACTGCAGAAGTAAAGATTGACTTGCGTGGCCTAAAAGATCTCCTCATCTGAACTGCGCTGTAGGTTCATCTGAACCTCCTCTGAAAGCCGAAACTTTTGGTGGTGGAATGAAGTCAATCCGACTGTCGGTTTGTGAGATATGGTCTGCCCTAGTTTGTTAATGAAGCCACTAATGCTGATGCTACTGATCTAGGGTTTGCTACTGCTGATATGAATCAGATTTATTGTACTATTTCTCTCTGCTGAATTATTGAAGATAAAAGAAGATTTGATCAAAGGGTTTCCCCACACATTGTGGGGTTTGTCCCTGGCTAGCCGCCACATCTTGTGTCTCTTGTCTTGGCTTGTTTTCTGTCGATCGTTTAATGTTCTATCTGCACTTTACTTTATGTACATGTGATTGCTAATCGGTGGAATATAATAAGAAAAAGAAGTAAAGTGTTATAAGCATAGAACATACCATAATTTAACATGGTATCAGAGCTGAGGTGAAGACAAAGCCCGAGCAAGAGCAAGAGCAATCATTGAAGAGAAGATTGGCAAGGCTATCCTAAAAGAACTATGGGGTCCTCAACACTCTTTCCTGCCGAAGACAAGCTCCGTGAGAAAGCTGACTATCACGGATGGAAGATGTCTATCGATCTAACCCTTGAAGATCAAGGAGTGCTGGACTATGTAAGAGGCAATATTGTTGAGCCTTCATCAAATGCATCTGCTGCTGCGTGGAACAAATGGAAAAATGGAGAAGTCAAAACAAAGAAGATCATCCGGGACTCTATTGACAAGCGCTTGGTGGCCTACATCTCTGATCTAGACACCTCCAAGGAATTCTACGACAGACTGGTGAGTTTATTTAAAGTTAATGATGCAAATCAAGTTTTGTTTCTTAGAAATAAGTTGAGGGAAATCAAGAAGGGTAAAGATGAAAGTATGCAAGCATACTTCTTAAGAATCACCGAGATCAAGAACGATCTCCTATCTATTGGGGAAACCATTACTGACAGAGAAATGGCACTCACAACTCTCGGAGGATTACCATCTGAATGGTATGTGTTCAGGACTACTCTTCTGAACAATAATGTAATTCCTAGTTTCGAGGAATTAATGGCTAGATGCATTCAAGAACAAACAAGGGTAGAAGTGCAAGAAATGCCCATGCCTAAAGGTCCTCCTGCTGCCTTTTCTTCTCATGCAAAGAAAAGAAATAATTCCGGGACTAAATCAAAAGGAAAGGCTGGACCTAAGGCTAGAAGAAAATGACGATGTTACATTTGCGATAAAGCAAGTCACTATGTATGAGATCATGAGCATCATGATGAATGAGATCATGGACATAAAGGGCAACATGAGATCATGGACATATAGGATAGCATGATGATGATGCACACTAGTTTGAGCAGCATTATGATGGATAAAATCATGGACATGGGCAGCATGATGATAATCATGATTAGAGAAGCATGGTACAGTGTGCAGTGGTGCATCTCGAAATCCCTCTGATGGAAATCAAAGGAATGACAAATTCAACAGCAAAGGTAAGAGGAGAGCTGGGAATCAAGGAAGAGGACAAGCATTCAAGAAGGCTAGAAATTCTAGGATGTATTAAATGCATCTGACCTCAAAAGGAACCTAGTGTCCATCTTGGAAATGGAAGACAAAGGCTACAAGGTAACCTTCACCAATGGCAAGGTATGTATATGGAAAAATAATGTTAAAGATGCCTTTACTCTTGGGTTTAGTGTTGATTCATTATATCAGGTCGATGGAAGTCTGCTAGATGTCATGTCTTGTGAGACAACTCTTTAGTCCGAACTTTGGCATCGGAGGTTTGCCCACCTTCATTACAAAGCTCTACCCGATGTAAGACAGATGGTAACAGGGATGCCCGAATTCCAAGTAGAGAAAGAAGGTGTATGTTCGGGATGTGCCAAAGGAAAGCTCAAAAGGGGACCATTCCCCTCAAGCCAAAGCGAGACCTCCGATATATTACAATTGGTTTACTCAGGCATACCTGAGGTTGGCATTAAGAGGGAGACTACTACACCACATACTCCTGAGCAGAATGGTGTGGTGGGAAGGAAGAACCACACGATGATGGAAGCTGTCCGGGCCATGCTACATGATCAAAGACTTCCAAAGTTTCTATTGGCTGAAACTACAATCACCGCTGTATATGTACAAAATCGATGCCCTCATCAAGCATTGGGTTCCTAAACTCCTGAAGAAATGTTCACCATCGGTCAAAGGGAAGTCGTGATTAGTCATGATGTCACCTTTGACAAAGATATGGCTCTCAGCAAGGTGGACAATCTGCTGACTTTGAGTAGCTCTCAAGAAGCCGACACCAGGGAACTGAAAGAAAAGGATGATGAATCAATGCCTGATGTAGAAGAACCCATGGATCCGATTGATCCTCATCCACATGAGCCTTCCTCTTCCAGGAAGAGGCCTTCATGGCTTAGGGGGATACTTGATGACGCTGAAGGACATGCTGCACCCTGAGGAACCTTCCATCAAAGTAAGAAACTTAACAGGTATCAGGGATACCTGACCATCATGAGCACGATTAATACAAAATGAACCTTCATCATTCTTAGATGTCATCAAGCATTAACTATGGAAGGATGCTATGACCATAGAATATGAGTCTATTATGTAGAATGATGTCTGGGAAGTAGTTCCTAGACCCTGGACAAGACAATTGTTACTTCAAAATGGCTTTACAAGATAAAGCATGCAGTAAATGGAAGTATGGAAAAGTAGAAGGTTCATTTTGTTGCTCGTGGAAGGGAGGTATAGACTATGATATTTGCACCTGTTGCCAGATATACGACCATCCGCTTGATCATAGCCCTTGTGGCTTCACAAGGATGGAACCTACATCAGATGGATGTTAAGACCACGTTCTTGCATGGTTCTATCAAAGAAGAGGTCTACGTGGAGCAACCTGAAGGATTTGAGATTTATGATTGAAAATCTCATGTATGCAGGTTGAAGAAGGCTCTCTATGGGCTGAAGCAAGCACCCCGAGCATGGTATGAGAGGATCGATAGCTACTTGATGAAGCTGGGATTCACTAGGAGTGAAGCTGATCCTAACCTTTACTTTAAGGTTGAAGATGACAAGCCTCTCATACTGGTGTTGTATGTGGATGACCTCTTTCTAACAGGTGCAAACCCTCTCATTCACAAATGTAAGAGGGAGATGGCTTCTGAATATGAAATGAAGGACCAAGGACTTGAAGTGTGGCAGAAGCCAAGGGAAATTTTCCTATCTCAAGGAAAATATGTGGTAACTATATTGGAAAGATTCGGTATGATGGACTGCAAGCCTGTGACTACCTCGAGGATCTTAACTTTTAGAAGTTATATGGTAGTGATGTCGGACCAAACTTGGGAAATGCCTATGAGTTTCAAAAACTCATTCGCATTGATGTTCTTGGTGAACCTCCGTCCGAACATATGTTTTGCAGTTAGCATTGTGAGCTCATATTTGGTTGAGCCTCACTGGATTGATGCCAGGAATCTTCTGAGATGTCTTCAGGACACAATCTCTCATGGATTAAGATACACTGCCAGAGATGTGAGACTACTTGGATATACTGATGTTGATTGGGCAGGCAGTGTGGTGGACCGTAAGAGCACTTCCGGGTACTGTTTCACCTTGGGATCTGCTTCGATATCCTGGATGAGCAGGAAGTAGAAGTTGGTGGCTTTGAGCACCGCCGAAGCAGGATATATTGTTGCTAGCATAACCTCGTGTGAGGCAGTCTGGTTGCGAAAGCTCTTCAGCGAGCTGTTTGGATTTACACTGGATACCACTGTGATTCTCTGTAACAACCAGAGGTGGGATTCGATTATTGAGGAATCCCGTATTCGTCAATTGCTCCAGCAGATAGACATCATCTGGGATATGGTAAGTCGATGAGCAAGGAAGCTCCATCACATTAAGATGATGTACAGGTTGATACACCATGTCAAAGCCCCGAGGAAAGATCTAATCTGTGATTTTACCAAACGACTTGGAGTCGGCAAGAAACCCTTGTACAAGGGTCCTGCATGTTGCATACATTGAGCTCTGGGAGCTCTAAGGGCTTGCGGTTCCTACTGGAGCAACATATGACCACAGGGTGACTCACCCTCCCCTGGTGGTGCACACTGGAACAAGATGATTCGCTCTCTTGTGGGACAAGATGATTCGCTCTCTTGTGGAACAGGATGATTCGCTCTCCTGTCTAGCAGGATGATTAGTTCTCCTGTGAGGCCTGGATTGATGTGTTCTCCATGGCAGCGTGGATTGATGTGTTCTCCATGGCAGCGTGGATTGATGTGTTCTCCACGGCGATTGTAGCAGGATTGATGTGTTCTCCTGTGAGGCCTGGATTAATGTGTTCTCCATGGCAGCCTGGATTGATGTGTTCTCCATGGCAATTGTAGCAGGATTGATGTGTTCTCCTGTGAGGCCTGGATTGATGTGTTCTCCATGGCAATTGTAGCAGGATTGATGTGTTCCCCTGTGAGGACAGGATTGATTAGTTCTCCTGTCGAGGCATCCTACCCATGCAGTCTGGGACTCATGGGAAGTACCTCTCATCTGATCAATGAGCAGGGAAATGAAGTTAGGGACCATAGTAGTACCGATGGACGCATCGTTGTAACTATCGTACTCCCTACGCTAGGATAACCTCCATTGATCTGGGATCAATGATACTGGTCTGGGACCAGTGGTAGGAGTTGTACCATACTATGACGCTGACTTCGGGTCGGTTGAGACTGGTCTGGGATCAGTGGTACATACTCTGAGACTGACTTTGAGTCAGTGGAGGATGATATTGGTCTGGGACCATTGGAGTTGTACTCACTATGACGCTGACTTTGGGTTGGTTGAGACTGGTCTGGGACCAGTGGTACATACTCTGAGACTGACTTTGAGTCAGTATGATACATCCTCGATCATTTCTTCTTCTTCATAATTCGGACAAAAGCAGAGTTGAACAGAACAATGCAAGAGCAGAACAGAACAAAACAGTACAAATCAGTGCAGGGCAGAACAAGACAAAGCAGAACAGGAAAAATAGAGCAGAGCAGGACAAGGGTCAGGCTGTACAAGGCAGTGCATTTGATGGATGAATAGTAACGACCGATAGACAGATTGCTGATGAAGTTCTCCATGGTTGAGAGGGAGTGTTAAAATTGGCAACCAGGGCAAAACTTCATGTGGGTCATCTTATTCATGGCTAATAATATTTTTATTAGATTCCTCTCGTCGAGAGGTGTAGGATTGATATAAAGATCATCCGATTCCGATAAGTATTTATGGAGATATGAATTTATTTTGATTATGGAATTATTATCAAGCCGACCTACAACTCATGTAGGCTCAGAAGCCCAACAGTCGCATCTATTCACCCACCAACGTTGTGTATAAATATAAGAGGACTTTTCCTCATTTGGACTCACTCATCTCATCACATCTCTCTCTCTCTACTGCGCAGATGAGTCTCTTCTCTACTGCGCTGAAATGGGTCTCTCTCTCTCACACATGTGAAGCCGGAAGCTGTTGAATTTGAAGCTGCAACTGCAGAAGTAAAGATTGACTTGCGTGGCCTAGAAGATCTCCTCTTTGGTACCGCGCTGTAGGTTCATCTGAACCTCCTTTGAAAGCCGCAACTTTTGGTGGTGGAATGAAGTCAATCCGACGAACGGTTTGCAAGATATCAACTGCCCTAGTTTGAAGCCGGAAACTGCTGAAACTGAAGCTGCAACTGCAGAAGTAAAGATTGACTTGCGTGGCCTAAAAGATCTCCTCTTTGGTACTGCGCTGTAGGTTCATCTGAACCTCCTTTGAAAGCCGCAACATTTGGTGGTGGAATGAAGTCAATCCGACGAACGGTTTGCAAGATATCGACTGCCCTAGTTTGAAGCCGGAAACTGCTGAAACTGAAGCTGCAACTGCAGAAGTAAAGATTGACTTGCGTGGCCTAAAAGATCTCCTCATCTGAACTGCGCTGTAGGTTCAACTGAACCTCCTCTGAAAGCCGAAACTTTTGGTGGTGGAATGAAGTCAATCCAACTGTCGGTTTGTGAGATATGGTCTGCCCTAGTTTGATAATGAAGCCACTAATGCTGATGCTACTGATCTAGGGTTTGCTACTGCTGATATGAATCAGATTTATTGTACTATTTCTCTCTGCTGAATTATTGAAGATAAAATAAGATTTGATCAAAGGGTTTCCCCACATATTGTGGGGTTTGTCCCTGGCTAGCCGCCACATCTTGTGTCTCTTGTCTTGGCTTGTTTTCTGTCGATCGTTTAATGTTCTATCTGCACTTTACTTTATGTACATGTGATTGCTAATCGGTGGAATATAATAAGAAAAAGAAGTAAATTGTTATAAGCATAGAACATACCATAATTTAACATGAACACATTTCAAATTTTGTTGAATAGGTTAGTAAATAAAGATTTACCAAACAATTTAATCTTGGTAAATCAGTAGCTAGGTAGAAATAAAATTGATTCAACAGTTTAATCTGAATCAATGGTGAGATAAGTGATAGAATAAGGTAGATTTTCCGAGGAGTAGTCAAAAGACGATCCGTTGGTCCAACCACTTCGACCAACAGAAACTAGTACCAGAAATTCTCCTAAAGGCAAAGCTTTAGAACAGGAGGAATCTCAGGAAGAGGAAGAGCTGATAGATGCACCCACTACCAGTGGAAGAACGAGCCGGGAACTCTGATAGATTCTACGGGATGCAGAGGACTTCATTGGTGTACCTAGGAATGATAAAAGGGAGCGAAGATAGCCAGACAGATACCAGGCCCTAGTAGCTCAGGTTTGGGAACCTTCTAGTTTTCAGGAGGTTGTTCAACATCAAGTATGGGTAGATGCGATGGGGGAAGAATGCAGTTCTATAATGGTCAATGATATCTGGGAAGTGGTACCAGGGCCTCAGGACATGTCAGTGGTACGTTCAGGATGGATCTACAATATGTTGCAGACGAAAATGTGGAGAAATACAAAGCCAGGTTTGTGGCTAAGGGGTATGCTCAGAATTAGGGGATAGACTACGAAGAAACCTTCGCCCTAGTAGCTAGATATACTTCTATTAGAACCGTGATATTTCTTGCAGCACAGATGGGGTGGGAGATTCAGCAGATGGATGTCAAGACGACATTCTTGAACGGGGTAATAGAAGAGGAAGTATACATTGAACAACCAAAGGGTTTTGAGACACATGAGAAGAAGTCTCATGTATGCAGATTAAAGAAAGCTTTGTATGGGCTAAAACAGGCACCTAGAGCATGGTGCGGCCAAATTGATGGCTACTTGCAGAAAATGGGATTCGTCAAGGGTGATGCGGATCCTAATCTCTACTATCTTGTCGTAGAGAATGAGCCTGTAATCCTAGTGTGGATGCTTTTTTCTTGACAGGATCATCCAGGCTCCTCAAAGACTACAAGAAGAACCTAGCCACACAATTCGACATGAAGAATTTGGGACAGATGCATTATTTCCTGGGGTTGGAAGTTTGGTAGCAGAGGGGTGAGATCTTCCTTGGACAAGGGAGATATGCTACAGAGATCTTGAAGAGATTCAGAATGCAAGACTGTAGACCTATGGCTACTCCAATGATCAACAACTGGAAGAAGATTGATGCATCAGAAGATAAAGACGTTGATCCCACCTTGTACAGGTAGCTTATAGGGTCCCTGATGTATCTAGTCAATACTAGACCAAACATTTGTAATGCTATTAACACCCTCAGTCAGTTCATGGTGGAACCCAAAAGGGCACACTGGGAAGCAGCGAAACATGTTCTCAGGTATATACAAGGAACAGTCGAGCATGGACTATTATACACCCAAGGCAATGACATCACGCTGACTGGGTTCACTGACGCAGATTGGGCTGGAAGTTCATTGGATCGAAAAAGTACAACTAGGTATTGTTTCAACATTGGATCAGGAATGACCTCCTGGTGTGGTAGGAAACAAAAATTCGCGGCTCTGAGCTCAGTTGAAGCAGAATATATAGCAGCTAGCACAGCTTCGTGTGAAGCCATATGGCTTAGGAAATTGCTTGTGAATCTATTCAGGAGATGGATGGAAGTGACCAGGATTTTGTGTGATAATTAGAGTTGCATCAAGCTCTATGAGAATCCAGTATTTCATGACCGGTCGAATCACATTGATATCAGGTGTCACTTTGTCAGACACTGTGTCCAACGAGGGGCAATACAATTGTTGTACACTCCTACAAGAGAACAGGTGGCAGACATCCTCACCAAGGCTCTAGGAAGAACAAAGTTTGTTTATTTCAGGGAGAAGATGGGGATGGTGAAGAATCCATTTCAGTAGCAGAAATGAATAAGTGTCGGGAGTTGCAGTGGCAGTGCTATGGGCAGCATGTTGAGAGGGAACTGAAGTACAGATGTAGCAGTGGCAATGGCAGCGTCATGGGCAGCAGTATAGGAAGCAGTCGTGCATTGTAGGGCATCAGCACAGAGGACCGATGCGGAGGATCAGTGTGATGCTTCTATAGTGAAGCATTGCTAGGTCACATTCCTCGCTAAGAGGGAGTGTTGATTTTTGGTAGCATCGGATGTGTTCTAGCCTTGAAACTTGGTGGGGAGGCTAAGGCACATGAGATTTCCAAGACCCATAAATCATTTGGAGAAATTCTACCCGGATGAAGAGTTATTAAAATAATTAATATTTTTAATGGGTGCCTAAGTTTAAACTTAGGAAAATAAAAATATTAATGGGTATTAATAAAGATAAGGGTGAGAAGCTTCTACGAGACGAGGATCAAGTATATTTTAATCTTAGCCATTGATTAGAGACTTAATCTCGGCTGTTGATTCATCAACAGAAAAAGTATAAGAGAAGACTTGAGGATCATTTGGAGACACACCAGCAAATACTCAATATCTCAAGGAAAATCGATTGTCAAGAGAAGGAGATTGATTTCAGAGGGAGAGTTGTAGGGTGGAGGAAGAGGAGGGTGTCAACGGCAGTCAATGACTGAGGAGGAAGTGACACATGGACGTTGAGAGACAGCGCAAAGGGAGATGCAGTCTAGGGGAGACGTAGCCCTCACGTAGGCTGACACAGAGCCACTCAGAGCCACGCTGAGTGACACAGAGGTGACACGAAGTGGGTGAAGGGTCTCCAAAGTGTCAGAAAGTTTCTAGGGGAAAGAATCAGGTGTTTTCTCTCACTTTCTCTGTAAAATAAGATTAATAAAACCCTCATCTGTTGCGTTGGTTTTCCCACATTGGGTTTTCCAGGGACAATTGTCCAAAAACAACTGTGTTGATGTGATTGGTTCTTGTGTATGTATTTTCTCTATGTAATTATGTGATAACTGTAGTAGAATTTATTTTAATATTCACTGAAGGGATTTCATAAATAACTTATTGTGAAGAATAAGTAGGTGAAATAAATCAGTTGCTGCAGTGGAATTTCCGATTAGAAATTTTCACATCTTGATCAGGAGTGTGTCACACTGATCTCATTAATGAGAGGTCTTGCTGTCTTGTTATCCATAACATTTATTGTTTCACAATCCTTTCTAAGTTGACCCTCCTCCACATCTCTCCATGCAAGGGAGCGAAATCTAAGGGTGCCAGTTGTGCCTTTGTTAGCCAATCTGTTCGCTTGGTTGTTCTCTTTTCTTCTTACGGCTTGGAAGTGGAGCCCACTTGCCTCACGGACGTGTTGTTTGATTCTGTGTAGGATTTTGTTTAGCCGCTAGTTGTCTGAAACTTTGATGACCATCATTCCCTACTGAAGCTTTTGGCAAGCTTTGGTGGCGAGCATGGAGTCTCCTTCCACGATAAGCAGCCAAAACCTTTGAGCTTTTGCAATTTCTAGACCATGCTCCAGAGCTTGAAGCTCAGCTGCGTTGTTGGTGGAAGTACCCAAATTGCCAACGTATAGCTAGATTATATTCCTCCAGGTCTCTCCATGCAAGGGAGCGAAATCTAAGGGTGCCAGCTGTGCCTTCGTTAGCCAATCTGTTTGCCAGGTTGTTCGCTTTTCTTCTTACGGCTTGAAAGTGGAGCCCGCTTGCGTCGCCGACATGTTGTTTGATTCTGTGTAGGATTTTGTTTAGCTGCCAGTTGTTTGAAACTTTGATGACCAACATTCCCTGCTGAAGCTTTCGACAAGCTTGGGTGGCGAGCATGGAGTCTCCTTCCACGATAAGCAGCCAAAACCTTTGAGCTTTTGCAATTTCTAGACCATGCTCTAGAGCTTGAAGCTTGGTTGCGTTGTTGCTGGAAGTACCCAAATTGCTAGTGTATAGCTAGATTATATTCCCCTGAGAGTTCCTGAATGCACCTTTGAAACCTGCAGCCCCCGATTTTGCCTTCGCTGCTTCATCATAGTTTAGCTTTAGGATATCTTTGTCTAGAGGAAACCATTGACAGGGAGCATCTTGTTTAGCTATAGCAATTGATATGTTACTCTTGGAGGGGGAATTTAGATCGAGGAGGATGAGGATCCTCTGATCAACATGGCTAAGAGTATCATTGGAGATCGGGAAATTGGAAGTGGATATTGTTTCTTTGCTCGTTTTCTTAATGAAAGTAAGGATATTCTCTTCTTGCCTTTTTTTCCCTCTGAAAATTCTGGCATTTCTTTCTTTCCACAATGCCCAGCGAATTATGCCTGGGTTTAGATTCCAAGCTTTGTTAACCATCAGGTTGGAGGAGAAAGAAGAATCCTGTAATTCTCTAAGGTTCTGAGGATGGAGGATTTGTCCCTCTCAGAAACTGTGAAAACCATTTATGCCCGTTTCTAGAGATTGTTTGAGTAAACACATTCATCCAGAAGGTGGTTTGATGTTTCTTCCTTTTTTCACAAAGAGTTCATCTTGAGGGTCCAGTGAATTCTTTTTTGCTTAAATTATCCCAAGTTAAGATCTTTTTTGCATTGTTAGCCACAGAAAGAGTGATTTTGGGCCATAGTTTTCTTCCCCATAGGGTTTTCCATTTTTGTTCCGATTGAATTTTCTCATTGTTTGCCATATAGTTATAAGCTTCCTTGAGGTTGAAGTGGCTTGCTGCATTTTTCCCCCATCTGATCTTGTCTTCCACTTTATCATGTTGTATTTGTCTTTCTTGAATTGCTCTTGTGAATGATCTCTAGTCAAAATCATTGGGCAAAGGTTCCCATTCTCTGTCATCCAGCCATTCTTGCCATTTATCCTTTCCATTGTTAGGCTTCCAATAATGAGCTACTTTGTTTTTTCCTTTTTCTTTCATTGTGTTGTGTAGTTGGGTAAATTGTTCCCTGTTTAAATCTGGCATTTGCTGCCATGCATCCTCCCAGAAAAGAGCCTTTTCTTCATTTCCTATTTCCCAGAAGCTGTGATTTTGGATGACAACCTTGTTTTCCCACGCTTGATTCCATATTGTTGAGCCTTTGATTTCCCCATTGAGCCTGATGAGATTCTCAATTGAGTGATTTGGGACATATTTTGCTTTCCAGATACAACCCCAGGGAGAGTATGGGTTTTCCAACCAGCGGCACTAGGTTTTGACCCCAAGGGTTTTTCCCAAGAGTTCTGGGTCCCTCAAGCCCAGACCAACAACATATTTTGGTCTGCGTATCTTATTCGAGGTAGCAAGCATCCATTTTTTCTTCTTCAGTACCCTCCATAGAAAGTTTCTTTGGATGTTTCTGATGCATTTGGTGATCGATTTAGGAGTAGCGAGAGCATAAAACATATATAGGGGCATAGCTTGCAACACAGATTTTCCTAGGACCAATCTGCGAGCCAGGTTAAGGCCGCGGAAAGTCCAATTAGCCAGTCTTTTTTCCAGTTTGTTTATGAGGTCTTCCCAGATGGATTGGTTGAAGGGTTTGTCAGTTAGAGGGATCCCCAAGTATCTGGAGGGGAGAATACATCTTTGAAATCCCATCGTTCTAGTTATATTCCTTTGAATGGCTATAGGGGTATTAAAAAAGAACAATTTGGATTTCTCCAGGTTAATGGAGGTACCCGAAGCTTCCGAAAACTCTGTGAGGATTTCTTTGAAGGAGTTGGCTTCCTTAATAGTAGGAATGCCCATTAGCAGAGTGTCATCTACGAATTGTTGATGGGTGGAGGGAGGGGCATTTCATGAAGCTTGAGGCCTTTCAGAGAGTTGTTTGAATTTGCTGCCATGATGGATCTGCTTAGCCCTTCTGCCATAATAACGAAGAGGAAAGGCGATAGGGGATATCCTTGTCTAATGCCTCTGGATGGGTTGAACGACTTTGATGGGGAGCCATTGAGAAGAATAGAGAAGAAATCTCCCGAGACCATTGCCATAATCCACTTTATGCAATCCTTATTGAAGCCAAAAGCTTCTAGTACTCATTTCATATAGTCCCAACTTATTTTGTCAAAAGCTTTTGACATATCTAGCTGCATCATCATGCCCAATTTTTTTTTAACTTTTAGAGAGTGTATTAGTTCATGTGAGAGGATTATGTTGTCCAAGATTTGTCTACCTTCCACATAACCTGACTGGTTTGAGGAGATTAGGAGAGGCAGGACAGTTTTGATCCTATTGGCTAGGACCTTTGAGGCAATTTTATAGATTACATTACAAAGGGAAATTGGTCTAAACCTTTCTAGGGACTCAACCCCTTCCTCCTTGGGAATGAGAGTAAGGAAAGTTGCATTTAGGGCTCTTAGAACCGATTTATGGACTCTAGATTCTTCCACCAGAGCATGAACCTCCTCTTTTATGAGGGGCCAACAGGCTTTGTAGAAGTCAGTTGTGAAGCCATTTGGTCCAGGGGCTTTTCCATTTGGCATGGTCATGACTGCTTCTACTTCTTGCATCGTTACTTTCCTCGGGAGCATTCTATTGTGACTCTGATTGAGGATAACAGGTATGTTGTTTTGTGATTTCTGTGATTGCTCTAGCTCTATCCATTCTAGGTTCTTCAAGAAGATTGTTGAAGTAAACATTTAATTCATTGGCAATGTCCTCATGG
The DNA here is from genome assembly GCA_031772625.1 of Pinus tabuliformis. Taxonomy (NCBI): domain Eukaryota; kingdom Viridiplantae; phylum Streptophyta; class Pinopsida; order Pinales; family Pinaceae; genus Pinus; species Pinus tabuliformis. The sequence continues at coordinate 715,017,020 of CM062807.1, read as the reverse complement.
TTGTGGATCATACTCCCATCTGTGGTTTTTAGGCCAAGGATTTTGTTATGTCTTCTGTGTTGTATCATTGAGTGGTGAAAGAAGGAAGAATTTCGTTCTCCACATTTAAGCCAATTGATGCAAGACTTTTGTTGCCATAATTTTTCCTCCTATGAGACTCTTTCTTCCCAGTGCTTTTGGAAGCTTAGTTCTTCTTGCTTCATTTGATCATTGATTCCACTGCTGATGACTTTTTGTTGGAGCATTTCCATTCTTTGTTTCAGATGTTTTTTGTCTGTAAAAATGTTGGAGAAGATCTCTTTGTTCCAAATTTTGATTTTGTTTTTTATGAGTTTCAATCTTTGTTGGAATTGATACATTTTGTTTCCTGATTGTGGCATTGGGCTTCTCCACCAATCTTTCATGTTTTCCATAAATTTTGGGTGCTCAAGCCACAATGATTTGAATCTAAAGGGCCTGTTTTTCGGTCCTTTGGAGATTTGAACTTTCAGGGAGATTGGCCAATGGTCTAAGCCTGTTTGGGGGAGGAAGCAAGCCTCCCTTTCCCAGGAGGTCATGTAAATAGCTTCAGAGAGAAGGAAGTGATCGAGTCTAGATGTTATTTGTTTGTCTCCCCCTCTTCGATTGTTTCAAGTGAAGATACCATTATTTGTGGGGATATCTATCAGACTTAGCCCATGTATTATTGATTTGAAGGCTTCTAAGTCTTTTTCTTGTTAACAGATCCCTCCCTTTTTTCCCCAAGGTTTAAAACCATGTTGAAATCTCCTACTATAATTTTGAAAGGCTGAGAAATGGTTTCCAGGAGTTTGATGACAGTTTAAAGCATTTGGATTCTTTCCACCGCTCTGTGAGGAGCATAGATGTTCGTGACACATATACTTTCATTGGTTCCAATGATTTTTAGAACAGTAGTAATGGAGTGCTTTGTTGCTATAGAGAAAGATAGCTCATACAGTGAGCTTTTCCAAAGAGTCATGAGTCCACCAACAAAACCTATTATTGATTTTGCTATGTAGTCATAGTTTTTGAAGCAGTGCTTTTGAAGGATGTTGAGGTTCTCCATTTCGAGATTAGTTTGTTGAATGAGTACCATGTCAGGTTTGTCCCTAGACCATTGAAGCCTCTTATACCATGAAATAAAATTCATTGATAATGATGAGGAATAAGGGTAAGAGCTTTTACCTTTCCTTCCTTGAGGAGTCTTGTGCCCAGTTCCTAAAGGAGTTGTCATATAGTTTTTCTTCCTCTTTTTTTGCTAGGTCCTTTTGGGTTGTATCTCTCTGCTATCATATTCGCACTCATGGCACTGTCGTCATCAATCTCCTCTTCCTTCTCTGCCTTAGCTGGCACAACCTTTGTCTCAGAAGCCTCTCCCTTGCTCTACTTCCTAGGACACTAGTTTGCATAGTGACCCAGTTCCCCACAGTGGAAGCACTTGACCTTGGAGAGGTCCTTCTTTATCTTTTCTCTTGCTTTCCCACAGATGTGTGAGCTACATCAGCTTCTTCCTCCTTCTTGACTCTGACCCCTTTTTTGCTACTTCCTGCCTTGGGCACCTGTCTCATCTCTTCTTGACGAAGATCCGCCCACAATTCCTCCCAATCTAGAACGCTCGTCTTACTTAATATGCTCTGGACAAATACCTCCCAATCCTTTGAGATTGCGTTCAATGTGGTCCTCACCATCAGCTCCTGATTCGGTGTGGCCCTTATGAAAGTTACCTGATCACAGATCTCCTTCAATCCACCGAGGAAGACATCTATCTGCTCTCCCTTCTGCATCTGATATGACTGCAGTTGATTTCAAGTAACATCCTCCTCTGCACAGAAGTACGCTGGTACAATTTCTTCAAGGCCTCCCACATCTCATTTGCCGTCTCCTTCTCGGCAATGTGTGACACCACATGATCCTTGACACCATCAAGGATGATGCACTTTGCCCTGGCCATTGCCTCCTTGTACTTGTCATTTTCAGTTGGGTCAACCGAGATTGCTATCGTTTTCAAGGTGAAGTGTTTGATGCGATACTTGTCTAGAATGGACAAGATCCTGGCCTTCCAGACTACGAAGTTTGAGGTTCCGTCTAGTCTATCCTGATCTCTTAGCCCATTCACTGCCATTTTGCTGCTCTTCTTTCAACCCTTTCAAGTCTCTCTACTTCCCGTCTAGAAGTTCTTGGTTTGATTCCCTCTGAGCCTCGATTACCCTTCTGGAAATCCCTCTGCCAATCCTCGACAACAACTCCCTCCTCCTTGGTTTTGCCTTGTTAGGTACTGTTCTGACCACAGTACCCCACCAGCTTCGCTCTGCAACTTACCCACAACCTCCTATGCCTCAGCAATCTGAAGGTTAGAGCCTTTAGGCTCCGCGCAATCCAAGCACCGGCAAAATCTGCACCTCTTGGCCACGGGCGTCAATCCTTCCTGACTGAGAAAGATGACCTGCGTAGGTCAGGTCTGCTCCTCTCTGCCACTGCGCTGATCCTCCTCTTGGCTCGAACTGATGACGCAGGCACTGTGTCACCACTTCCTTGCTACTTTCCGCTAGGAACAACTTCTATCACTCGGGATAGTTGTTTCTACTGCTGCTGCTCTGCTCGGCTGATGCTCTCAGTTATCCTATGATCTGCAACCACCCTCTGATACCATGTTGGAATTTCTAAGTCTATCCATCAGAAATTCTTCCTGTACTATCTGATTTATTTCTTCCTACTTGTTCATTTACTTAACAAGTTATTTACCATGTAAATACTGAAAATAAATACAAGTACAATATCAACACATACAGATCATCAACTAAAAGAAACAATAACACAAGTGACACAGTAATTTTTGGACTAGTGCCCTCGGAAAAACTCAATGCGGGAAAACCGGTGCAGCTATTAGAGGGTTTTATTATTAAACAGTTTCAGAATACAATTTGGGTGCCAGAAATGGCTCACCCAACAGAAAATGCCCTTATTAGTAGCACCTCTCAGTCGAAGACAAATATCGGCTCCAATCTGCCCCATGAAGTCTCCCAGCGTCAACCTCTAGGGTTTGTGTCAGCCTCTCTGGCCCAGCGTCAGCCTATTTGGCCCAGTGTCAGCCTCTCGGGGCTCTGCGTCAGCGTCTGGAGCCTTTGCATCTCCCACACTGGCCCTCCTCAGGCTCCGCGCAACTCATGGCTGCCTTTGCGTGGCCTTTGGTTGGCTCTGCGTGGCCTCTAGCTGGCTCTGCATCAACCTTCTCCCGGCTTCTACGCTGATCCTCCTAGTACTACCTCTGCCTCTTTGCTACTGTATTCGCTGCCTCTCAGCTGCGACTCTGATCACTCCTTTGATTTTCTCAGCAAGCCCTGCCCCAGAAAATCGAATTCTTGATCAACTCAATGTATTCTCCAACTGACCCTCAAGCCTCTTCTTATACGTTTCTCGTTGAAAATTCAACAGCCGAGATTAAGTCCCTAAGCAACGGCTAAGATTAGATCTGGCTTGAACCATGACTTTTGGACCATTCTAACTCAGTTTTATATTAATTCACATTAATATTTTATTTTCCCTAAGTTTAGACTTAGGGACTCCATTAAAAATACTAATTATTTTAATATCTCCCAAATTGGTTAGATTCTGCCCAAACCATTTCTGGGTCTTGGAGATCTCATGTGCTTTAGCCTCTCCACCAATTTTCTAGGCTAGAGCACATCCGATGCTACCCCAAATCAACAATGGGCAGAGAGTAGAGCCCTACCCACACCGGGACTCTTGTAAAATCTTCTTTTTCTGGGGTAAAATTTTCCTTCCAAAATCTCATGTAGAGCCCAGCCGAGTTGAAAAAATAAGGACCTCCTTCAAAAAATTTGTCTTTGTCTTCCAGGAGGTCGAAAATGACCGTGAAGAATCCCTTTGATCCCAGTTGCAGCCTGAGCTCTCCTTTTGGTTTCCATTTTGTTTGTATCCACCAGTTCAAGGCTTTTTCAGTGGGCCAAATGCCCATGAACTTACATATAACTGCATGCTCCTGCATGTAGTCTCTGTATGCTGCTACATCTGGGTCTTGGATTTCTAGAACCATAATTTTTTTGCCTTCAGATTGCAGTTGTTTTTGGTTTTTTCTTTTTGCTCTTTGGGGCTGATCCGAATGTGTATGTTCTACCTCTGGTTCTTTATTTTCCCTTGAGGTCGAACCCTGTTTTGGATGGTTTCCTTTGCAAACTTGCCTTCTGCTTCTTTTTTGTTTGCTTACCTTGCCTCTCTCGCTGATTGAGCTGTTCTTGAAGAGTGAAATGCATTATAATTTGTGAGCTTCGTGAAAAAAGAGGTTTCTCACTCCTTGTTCTTACCAGCTATCGTATCCCGAAAGGAGGGAGCTTCAGAGGCCCCCCTGCCCCTACCTCTGCCATTTACTGCAACGTGCTGACAGATTGAAACCCTAGTAGCAAAACTCAGAAGGCACTATGTTCAGTCCTGTTCTCCCCGTTCAATGTTGACCATTTTAAAATTTAAATTACTTAGACTATAGAAATTTTTTTTTTTTTTTACTACAAAATTTATTTGAAGTTTGTGGACCCCAAAACCCTTATCACATAAACTCAAAAGGACTTAGAATTTTTAATCAAATTTATGTCACTCTTTAAAATCCTTTAAAGTTAAATGTGATAATGTTTGTGAATTAAAATTTTATGAAAGGGGCAAAATAAATCTAATGTGGAAAAAAAAAAAAATTATGGGCCAAAGGCCACTTAAAAATTCAAATCAAAGGTTTAATTCTTTTCAAAGGCCAAATTCGAATGAAGGTGACAAGGTAAGTTTTTTTTTATAGATTTAATTCCTTTATTTTTTAAAATGCCTGGAGCTTACCTTTTAAATCAAAATGAAACTAAGTCAAAAAAGGCCAAGTGAAAAAGGCAAAGTTGAGGGTGAGTTTGACGGCGGGAGATAAGTCATGCGAATGCAGCAAGGGAAATATTGTATGCAGGTTCGAGGGAGCAGTAAGGAAGAGCGAGGAGATGAAAGGACTTGCAGGGAGCTCGGAGCTGAGGAAGACGGAAATGCGAGAGGGAGGATAGGAGGACGAGTAGCGAAGGGAAGGATGGACGCGAGGCAGCGGAGCAAGGAAGGGATGTGGATGGAAGGAAGGGAAAGGGCCAATGCAGAAAGGAAATGGGAGGAGAAACGCAGGAAGCTTAGTTGCCCAAAGGAAGGGAGAGATGAGGGTCGCGGTAAGGAAAAGCTACAGGGATGAGGAAAAAGAAGGGTGGTGGGATGAGAGCCTCACGTAGGCAGAGAAACCCACGCACAACCAGAGGAAAGAGGGAGAAGAAATAAAGAAAAACATAGAGGAAAGAAACTGCGATTTAGGGAAAAAATCATGTTGCAAATGAAGAGCCTCAAGGCAGCACGTAGGAAAAAAAATGGTAGCCCAAGGGCCCTAAAAAAATTAAAAATCTCCCTGATAATTATATTTCACACTGATGTATTTTTGCTTTGAATTTTTCTTAGAATTTATTTATGAAATCCTCAGATCTAAATTTGAAAACTTTGGACTAAAAATCTCTTTGAATAATTTGTCCTTGCAAAATGGTATTGAGGTCAGATCTTGCCCTCCAGGGTCTAGATTTGGCTGCAAGTTAATTTTTTCCTTCAGATCCGCACCTATAAAATGGAAAACAAAAATACCCAGATCCCAATATATACAAAAATTAAATAAAATCCCAAAACTCAAATTAAAAAAAAATCTCAAATCTATACAAATGAGTTATAGATCTATCAGATCTAAGGCTCAATTTTGCACAAGTTTTAAAAGATATTTAAAATTTTTAATGAGGTACTAGCCCATAAACACTGCAAAAAAAATAGATCATTAGATAAACCCTAAGGCTTCGATCAAGTAGGCTCTTCAGAAATTACGCTTTGAGAGTCAATTGGTCCAGACAAGGACTATCCCCAAATGCTCAATTAAAAATTGAATGATCTTTTGCAAACTCTAGATCCAACTGTGAGATCAAGTAGAAAAATAAAATAACTATAATTTTCAGGAGCTAGAGATGCCTGCTAATTCAATCAAATTAAAATTGTTACCCTAGATCCAATAAACTGAACAAGACATTTGTGCACAGATTATTCCACGAGAGTTATTGATTGATGATTTTCAAATAATATTCAGCAGGAAAATTTAAAACTATATTACCATAAATTCAAGAAAAGGAACAACACCATCAATCAAAACCCTAAAGACTTTTACATTATATTCTAGAAATATTACAAGAGAGCTTCGACAGCTTAGTACACGATTCAAAGATCAAATAGAATAAACTGACACTGGCCTTTAATTTATAGATAAATTCTCCAACGGCTAGTTCGCTTAATCCCCGTCAAATTAATCTCGACTGTTGAGAATGATTTAATTATCTTTTAATCTCCTTTGTTGATTTTTTTTTTAGTAATTTCGAAATTTTCATTTAATTCCTTTTTAATTAACTCATAATTATTTTGAGTTAATTTCCCCAAAAAATTGACTTTGAGTTAAATACCAAGGCTCAAGGGTCCAAAATCTCTTGAAATTTTCAATATTTCCTTGGTCGGTGACCTCCAAAAGTTAACTTCCTTAAAACCCACGAATTTTACCTTTGGAGAATTTAATTTTACCTAGGACACAAAATTAATTAAATTTCTGCCCTAGGATTTTAATTTAATTTTGCTAGAAAATTAAATTAATTGAATTACGAGGGGATTAATAATTTTTCAACCTTCTAATATTTAGCCATGGTGTCTAATTATGAGGGACAATGCACTAAATATTTTTTACATGAAAATTTTACATTTTAATACATGAAGGGGGAAACTCATCCATTATAGACCCTCAACATTTACCCATTTCTGCGACACAAAATATAATCTAGTAGACCAAGTGATTTGTAATAAAATAATTTAGCCAATTAGCGAAAATTATTCCCATGTCACTTTTACAAAGACTCGATCTAAAAGACTAGGACTCGCCTAAGATCTTGACAACAAAATCCACCTTAGCTTTATGGTGAGGGTGGAAGGAAAAACTTTGCCGATCATTTATGTCTAGAGACAGATGAATCAGTGAGTCAAAAAACCTCCTAGAATGGAAATCGTCACCAAAACAATAGGTTTACTTAGGCTGTTACATATGTTGATTTTTGGTAGCATCGGATGTGCTCTAGCCATGAAAATTGGTGGAGGTTAAGGGAAATGAGATCTCCAAGGCCCAAAAACCGTTTGGGGAAATTCCACCCGGATGGAGAGATATTAAAATAATTAATAATTTTAATGTGACCCTAAGTCTAAACTTAGGAAAATTAAAATATCAATGTGTATTAATATGGGTGAGAAAGTTCTAAATAACGGAGATAACGAGGATCAAGTCAAATCTAATCTTAGCTGTTGATTAGGGACTTAATCTCGGCCATTGAATTGCCAATAGGAAAAGTATAAGAGGAGGCTTGAGGGTCAGTTGGAGATACACCAAGTTGATCAGTCAGTTCGATTTTCTGGGGCGAGGTTTGTTGAGAGAATCGAACTAGTGATTTGTTTGCAGCGAGGGAAAATTCGGCAGGAAGCCGAGAATACATAGCAGAAATAGTGGCAGAGAGACAACACAGAGCCAAGGAGAGCTGACGGAAAGGTAGCTAGAGTTGACGCAGAGGTTGAGAAGGCCAACGCAGATGATGCAGAGGGCCAAGAGGCTGCGAAGGCTAGCACAGAGGACGCAGAGGCTGAGAAGGCCAGCGCAGAGGACGTAGAGGCTGAGAAAGCCAACGCAGAGGACGCAGAGGGCAAAGAGGCTGGGAAGGCCAGCGTAAAGGATGCAGATGGATGAGAGGCTGACGCAGAAGCTGCAGAGGTTGACGGTGGGTGAGTTTCGTGGGGCAGACTATGTGCTGGTGAGCTGACGCAGAGTCGTAGAAGAGTGACGCAGTCCCTAGAGGGTGACGCAGTTCCATAGAGAAGCTTGGGGCAACTTTTTCTTTCAAGCTAAGAAACTATCGAAGTCAGTCTGGAGTTCATCATCCGATTGCTGATTTGTCGGAATATCTGTCTTCGAAGAGAGGTACTATTGTCGAGGGCATTTTCTGTTGGGTGAGCCATTTCTGGCACCCTAGTTGTATTCAGAAATCTGCATGATAATCAAACCCTCATATTTGCTGCATTGGTTTTCCCGCATTGGGTTTTTCCGGGGACGATTGTCCAAAAATGACGGTGTCCCTTGTGTTGTCTTAGCTTGTTTCAGTTGCTGATCTGTATTTGTGTGAAGGTTGCATTTGTGTTTATTTAGAAATATAAATAATTTGTTAATTGAAAGAACAAGTAGGAGATAATAAACCAGATAATGAAGTAGGGATTTCTGATGTGTCAGATTTAGAAATTTCCACATGGTATCAGAGCATTGCAGATCACAAGAGCACTGAAGATGCCAGTCGGAGAAATTTGAAGAATTTGCAGCAGAAGCAGTTGTCCCGAGAGACAATGTTGTTCTAGAGCAAAAGCAGCAAGAGAGGAAGTGACGCAAAGCCTGCGTCATCATTTCAAGCCAGGAAGAGGGTCAGCACAAAGGCAGAGAGGGGAAGATCAGACCTACGCAGTGCTCGGTCATCTTTCTCAACTAGGAAGGATTCACGTTGTGGCCAAGAGGAGCATATTCAACCTTTGTCGGGATTGCGCAGAGCCTGAAAGGCTCAATTTCTTCGGTTGTTGGGCTTGGGGAGCTATGGGCAGATTGTGATTTGAGGAGTTGGTGGGACACTATTTCTGTCGAAGCAAAATAGTGTCTAAGGAGGCGGGACCAGGGTAGAGGGAGTCACTATCTCGACATATTTGTAGGGAAGGAATCCAGAGACAAGTTGCAGTTGCAAGGAGGATTACAGAGGAGCAGTTCAACAATTAGCCAGAGGATTTCTAGAAGGGAAATCAGGACTTAGAGGGAGATTTCCAGGAGGGGAGTTGAGACTTAAAGGGAGTCCAGAAGAGGAGCTGAAATGGCAGTGAACGGACTAAGGGATCAGGACAGGTTGGACGAGTCTTCCAACTTTGTCATATTGAGTCATTTCATGGTAATGTTAAAAATTTAAGTAAAAGGATGGAAATGAAATATTAAGGAGAATGGAAATGTCATTTTAAGGAGAATTGAATATTAAGGATGGAAATGATATATTAAGGAGAATGTCATTACCATGAAATGTATAGCAATAATAGGAGCATAGGCTTGAATATTAGGTTGGCCTAGGGGAGAATTAGAAGTGGGCTAGCCAAATGAAAAAATAAAAAAAAGAAGAAGTAGGTCAAGTGTTGTCTTGTTCAGGGTAGATTGGTCGTCAAAGAATTGACACCAAGCCCTAGTTGTATCCTTGTATCAATGTGATTGTAAAGGGCCATGATCCCTAGTACAATAGCCCTAAGATTGTTGTATTATATTTTGTAATATAACAAAGAATGGTTTGAAGATTTTAAAAATGGTCATGTGCGTTAGTTGATTCACTGATGTGTGTTTTTCTACCATGCAAAGTAGGATGGTTGTGGCACTTGAGTGTGTTTGTGTCAAAGATTCTAATACCAAACCCAAATTCTCGTGTGCCATATAAATTCAACATTTAGACTCTCCAATCGCAAAAGTCCTCCTTTCCTTGAAATTCACACTAAGCCCTAGTTCGATAGCTTGGCCTTAAAGGGGCCAAAGTAGATAGAGAGAGATCAAATTTATGGATGGAAAATAAGTTTGAACACCTATTAAATGAACAGAAATTTGCTAAGGAAGAAGAATAATTGATGCCCTAACACCCAAAAACCATAGAAATTACATATTGAGATGGATCAACAAGTTTCAGGGGAGAGTTAGTCAAAGGTCACCACTAGGATTAACATTCACATGTTACTCATATTCACTTACAAGATAACATGCATGATATCCATCCATTGATCCAAGACAATAGCTCCAAGAACAAATGATTTGCTCCAAATATGAAAATGCATTAATAGATCCGATTTGCTCCATAAGAGAAAGAGGTCGAGTTTTCCAAGTCCAAGTGATGATGAATTACAAATGAGTCACCTTCTTTATTTATATGAGGGGTACTAATGTCCTTTTTAGCATATAAGGCGCTAAAATAATAAAATATTGCTACAATGACAACTTAGGTTACAAGCCGACCTACTAGCTCAAGCGAAAACATAACAATGTGCCCACACGTGTGAGCCGTAGGGGATACTATGTGGAAATCATCCACGTGTTAGCCTTTGTAGGGCATGTGCTAAGGGCTTAGGGTGCCAAGAGTGGTGTAGAGGCCCTCTAAAATAGTAAAGGTTGGCCTTCACATTTTTGACAAAATCTCTCTATGGACCCTAGAATCCAAAATGGGGCTCAAGAGGTGGTCTCATGGGTCTCCAAATAGTCAAAATGACAATATTTGCTTCAACGTAGAAGGATTCGAAGGTGGTGCTATCCCTCCCATGTCTCAAGGAGTTAGACAATCCTCATTTGGGCCCTGGATCAACTTTGAACCTATTTGAAGTGCTAAGGCCAACTTAGGGGTCATCCCAAAAGTCATCAAGTGTAGTGAAAAGTGGCAGGATATTGTGGGTGTTGGAGGTGCCCAATGGTGTATGCGATGCTCTATTGTTGCTTGGAGTCCTATGGCTCTCAACGCCTCACCTGTGGGTGCCAATATGGTTATCTGAAGCACTGGGTCCTAGTTAAGGTTCTTAGATCATAATGTGGAACCACCTAATTATCACATCATAGAGTCTGATGTAAGCAACCAATCATTAGGTACAATAATAATCTTTGCATCTAAGTGGACCGAGCTTGTAAGTAATGGGATATTCAACACTTCAAACAAGGTTTTCCTTCCAAATTTGGGGTCTTGAGCTCGCCATGGTGTTTCCTCCCTAGGTAGGAGTTGCTAATTGGCAACCCTATTAGGTGCTTCCAACACCTAAAGGAAAGTAACAATTCCTCAACCAACACTTCAATTGATAGTTGTTGGTAAATGATAATGATGGAATAGAGGGGATAAGGCTTCATGGCCAAGTGCAATGGTCAAAGGGACCAACTTGATGGGGAATTCCATATCTTAAATGTATAGATGTGAGGAGGGAACAATCATGGATGCATGAGTTATTGACTCGAACTTTGTTTTTCCACCCCTCTTGTGCATCTTTTACTTTTTCTTGATTTTTCTTTGTATTGCATAGCTCAAGGGTTTAGAGCTTGGTTTTGAATGATTTGCAGTGGTTGTTTTACCCCTTAATGATGTGGCAATTCATCACCCATCGGCGTTGGGACATGCAAGCGTTCCTTTTTCCTTTGAATTAATGGGGCAAACATGTGCACAAGAATCGAGGGATGGCCAATTGAGTGAGGTAGAGCTCATGCTAGGCATTTTCCCGCGTGTTAATTATGTCTTAGCCATCTTTTGCATTTTTATTCTTTTCTTTTGATTTTGTTTTATGGCCATTATGTGTTATTTCCTCTTCTTTCAACTGCATCAACCTCCCAGGGAAAATTTTCGGGCCTTGTTACCACTCAAACTAGCAGGGGTCTTAGGAGGGGATCCTATAAAGAAACTACTAGGTTAAGGGCAATAATGGAGCGATAGTCCACTGTCACCTAACTATGGCTCCCTGCTCTTTACGAACTTTGACCAATGGGAGGAGTCACGGTATGAAAGGAATCACAACAATGAATAGATCAATGAGCAGATGGAGGGTGATTCTTAAGGCCTATTCACAAGAGAGACTCAATTATATGGCTTACTTGCTTAAGAAGCAAGGTGATGGGCTCTCTAGGAAGGGCTAAGAGGATACTTGAGTCTAGGTTTAGGGGATATGCCTTGACAAGGGGTTTCCTATACTTAAGGATCCTAATGAAGAGATGGCTTCTAGGTAATCCTTGTGGAATTTGAGTTGTAGATTTGTGGGACCACAAAGAAGTGATGTTCGCCCAAATTAGGTCACGGGTATGGAATTGATGAATCAAGAAGGGGCTTGAACTAATTAGGGAAGAGAATAGGATGAAAGGACTAATTTTCTTTGAGATTTTGAATGCAATGATGCTAATGAGGACACTAATCCAAATCAAGCTAGGGCAAGAATTGGTTTTGTTGCTAGGGCTTGTTGTATATCAAGATTCGACCGTCGGATTTGCTTGAAACTTGGAGGACCTATAGAGATAAACCCTGCGCAGTAGTGGACCAAACATCGAGGTTTTTGGATGGCTAGAAAGGAATTTGATTGATGCCCTAGGTGACCCTCTAGGTTTAGGCCTAGAATTTGGAAAAGTGAAGAAAAGAGAGGTAAATTTGACCACCAAAGGGATACGAGGATCAATGCCTTATTGCTTGGGCTTAATGGAGTCAAGATACACAAATTGAGAATTTTCGTGAGCTAAGGAGCCTTAATTGATTTTTGCTAGCCTCTCGAAGGGCAGCAATTAGGTCAATAGGGATTTATACTTCAAATTTGCGAAAGGAGACAAAATTTCGAGGTCTTCAACCGAGCAGGTGCCTCTAGGAACATTCACTCAATCCCTCAAATCTCAACGCATGCATTTAATCAATTATTCAAGTTCCCAGAAGAATTTTGCATTACATTAACCCATACAAGAATAATGAAAACAAGATACATGCATTTGACAAGTAAGATAACAAGAATAACATCAAAATTTAAACTTACATGAGAGAGTGAGTATATTCATTCTTCAATTTTGCATTAGAAAGAAGCTCCAAAGCCAATAGCGAAAATCCAAACATCCTAGTGCATGAAGAAACTCCAAAAATTTTATGCCAGCAAAAAGTATGAAAATCTCTCAAGAGATACTAATCCAATTCAAGTGATGATGAGAGAAATGAATCACCTCTCGTCAATTTATATGATCTCTAAAGAGTTTGATTTGCCTAATTAGGCCTAATTAAGCCCCAAGTAATAAAATAATGTGTAACAATAACATCCCTTGGTGACAAGCCCACCAAGATAAGTCAATAACAAAAAAATAAGCCTCTCAAGGAGGCAGAATAATAAACATAATGAGTCGTTGGGCCATTGAGAAGGCCAGATGAAGCCCAAAGTGTGCCATGGTGAGCGAATGGACTCCAAACATAGTAGACAAGGGGTTGGCCGTTTGTATTTCAAGCAAATATCTGTGGTGCTCCCAAGTGGGTGTGGGAGCAGAAGAACATCCTTATGGGTCTCCAAGTGGATAGATAATGCTTGTAAACCATCTGTAAGGGCTAAGATGATGACATAAGCCCTCCATTTGTCTCTTGTAGTGAGACACATCTTCATGTGGACCTTGGAACCTCTGCCCACGACTTCTCCATCTAGGTGCAGTGTGGCATATTTATTGGCTTCAGCCTCCAACATTGGGTTGAGTTGGAGATAGGTGTCCAACTTTTGTACCCAAGATCTAGCAGAGCACTTCGTTAAACCATCAAAATAGGGAAGTGTGAATTTTCCGACTCTCTGCAGTTCAAAATTCTGGAGCCCCCTCTGGAAGTACCTCGGCCTGTTCCGGTATTTTATATTACAGAAATCTTACAGTGACATGGCTGCATGGAACTCGCTTAAGGCCTGATACTCCCTCAGATATTCTGAACAGTGTGTGGTACAAATGTGGAGCCGGTTTGGCATGGTGGTCCAAGTGCATCATCCTTATCCAAAAGGTGGAACACGAGTAATCATTGAATGGTGTTGGGGATCCATGAAGTACTATCTGCTATGGTGGAGGCCCATGGCTCTCAACGCTCACCCTACAAGTGCTAATGTGGCACTCTGAAGGGCTTGGACCTCGTATAGGGAGACCAAACCTTAAATGGAGACCCACTTGCAATCCTGCATAAGATCTAATGTGTCCCCTTGCCCTCCAATAAAACAAATCATTAGAATAATCAAAGTAAAAGGGCTTACAAATCATGGAAACAATGGGGCACTTCATGGTGACATGCCCTTCCATAGTGCGCTTTGGTATGTACAAGTGTCTCCAAGCTCAATAAGGGGGTTAACTAAGGATCCTATTAGGTGGTTTCAACCTTTAAAGGGGGTGACATGTCCATGGTACATCCATCAATGGGCAGGTGGCATATCATATAGTGATGGACAGAGTGGGCATTAGGGGAAGGCTCCAAGCCACATGTCATTGTACAAGGTAGCTATGATGAGGGAAGCCCACACTTGGGTATATGAGTGTAGGAGGGAGCAAATCGTGCCACATGATTTACCCCAACCTTTGTTTTTCCACCCTTCTTCATGTGCCTTTTTCCTTTGATTGATTTTTCTTTATAACTACTTGGGGCTCCAGGGGATGAGAGCATGATGTGTAGAATACAACAATAGATACCCCCTTTCAAGGTAATGCAACTCATTGCCCACTGGGGGTTGGGATAATCATGGGTTCCTCAATGTGGATGGGGGCTCATCTAGGGCCCATAGGAACCAAGGTGATGGCCATGAATGAGGTGTAGCGCTCATGTTTGGCTTTTTCCCACGTGCTAAATTTGTATGCCCCAACCATCTTTTGCATTTTGTAGTACATTTCTTGTTGTAAGTAGCCAAATTATGCTTTCTCCTTTCTTTTTAGCTGCAGTAGCCTTCAGGTATCATTTCAGGCCCAACCCAAAGTGTGGACTAGGGGAGGGGGAGGCTAACCCTATGTGGACTCAGTGGACACATGTGGACCTGGATGGGAAGAGAGATGAATGGGGTTAAAATGAGTAGAGGGGAGTGATGTATATGGTGTCGAGAAGCGGGACCACACAACCAAAATCATGAATTCCCATGTAGTGCCTATCCTAACACTAATGGCCAGTAAAGGAGATGCCACGGGACTAGGATACAAGGCTAATTGTTGATTTTTGGATAGCATCTATGAAATTTTGTGGATGGGCTAGAACACATGAAATCTCCAAGACGTAGAAATCGTTTGGAGAAATTCCACCTAGATTATATTTTATTAAAATAATTAATATTTTTAATGGGGTTCCTAAGTCTAAACTTAAGAAAATTAAAATATTAATGGGTATTAATGAAAATATGGGTGAGAAGCTTCTAAGAGACGGGGATCAAGTCTAATTTAATCTTAGTCGTTGATTAGAGATTAGATCACAACCATTGATTTCTCAACAGGAAAAGTATAAATGGAGACTTGGGGTAAGTTGGAGAAGACACACAGAGAGATTGAGGAAATCAATTTTCTGGGGTGAGAAGTTCTCAAGAGGGAAATTGATTGGGGAGATCTCGTAACTGAGGGGCAGTGGTAGTTCGGGAATACAGACAGAAAGGTGGAGCGAAGCTTTTGGAGGCAACGCAGTAGCCAGGAGAGAAAATGTTGGGCCAGTCTAAGCCCACACAGCGTTGACGTAGAAACAGAAGGGCCAGCGCAGAGGGAGAAAGTTGCCTTCCACGCAGAGAGCCGGAACTGCTGGGAACTGCCGGGAAAGCTAACGCAGTGGGCAGAAGAGCTGACACAGCCTTAGAGAGATCCATGCAGGCCCACGCAGTTACTGTGAAGTGGTAGCGCAGTTGTAGCTGGGGCTAGCCAGTTTTGTTGTTGGATCAACGGAACTTGCCAGGGGAAGTGAGGTAAAACTCACTCAAGTTTTCCGCCATTGTATTTCTCTATCACTGTTTTGCCGGTAGGGTAACCAACATTTGTATTCAAAACTCCTGCTTAATAATAGAAAACCCTCATAACTGCTGCACTGATTTTCCCGCATTGGGTTTTTCTAGGGACTTTTGTCCAAAAATAACAGTGTCCCTTGTGTGTTTGTCTCGTATCTATTTTAGTTCATGATTTGTATGTTAGTGTAGTCTGCAGTAGTGTTTTTCATCACTGTTTACAAATTAAATAACTTGTTGAATGTAATAACAAGTCGGAGATGATAAACAAGTAATTGTAGTAGGATTTCTGATGTGTAGATTCAGAAATTTTCACACTAACTACCGAATCAGGCAGAGGAGACAAGAGTACAAACCTAGCCCACTCTTTATGTTGAAATGCCCCACCAATCCATGCTCAAAAGTCCCATAAAAATTCAAGGGTACATTTTTTGTTATAAGTGGCATTACATTAATCTTAGAAATATTCAAGGTCCCAGAAGCATTTCGCATTACATTAACCCATACAAGAATAATGATAACAAGATACATGCATTTGACAAGTAAGATAACAAGAATAACATCAAAATTTCGACTTACATGAGAGAGAGTATATCCATTCATCAATTTCACATTAGAAAGAAGCTCCAAAGACAATAGTGAAAATCTAAACATCATAGTGCATCAAGAAACTCCAAAAAGTTTATCCCAACAAAAAGTGCAAAAATCTCTCAAGAGATACTAATCCAATCCAAGTGATGATTGTGAAATTTTTTGAAACTAACACATCAGAAACCCCTATTGCATTTTTTGGTTTACTATCTCCTACTTGTTCTTTGCATTAACAAGTTATTTAAATGCATAAATATTGAAGTAAATACAAATGCAACATTCACAAATATACAGATCAACAACTGAAATAAACTGAGACAACACAAGGGACACCATTTTTTTGGGCAATCGTCCCCTAAAAAACCCAATGCGGGAAAATCGGTGCAGCATATAGAGGGTTTTATTAATAAGAAGATTCTAAATACAACTAGGGTGCCAGAAATGGCTCACCCTTCAGAGAATTTCCTTGGCAGTGGAACCTCTCTTCAGAGACAGATATTTTGGCAAATCAGCAGCCGGATAAACAACCCCACAGTGACTCTAACTATTCCTTGTGCTGGATAGCAAACGCTGCTCCAAGCACTCCTCTAGAACTGCATCACCCTCTCTTGGCAAATCTTCTCTTAGTCTGCCCCACAGAACCTCCTCAGCGTAGCCTCTTCAGCCTAGCGTCAGCCTCTACAACCTCTGCGTTGTTTGCGTTAGCCTTTGTGACTTTCTGCATCCTTTGCGCTGGCTTGCTTAGCGTATGCGTCAACCTTCCTAGGCTCTATGTTGCCTCTTCTGACTCTTTTCTGCCTCTTTCGGGTCTTTGCTGCCTCTCTGATATGTATTTTTCGGCCTCCTAACGAACTACCCCTCACTGCAACTGATCACTTGTTTGATTTCCTCAACAAACCTCACCCCAGAAAATCGAACTGACTGATCTCTCTTGGTGTGTCTCCCACTGACCCTCAAGCTTCCTCTTATACTTTCCCCGTTGACGAATCAACGACTAAGATTAGATTTGGCTTGCTCCTCATTATTTAGAACTTTCTCACCCATATTATATTAATACACATTAATATTTTAAATTTCCTAAGTTTAGACTTAGGAACCCCATTGTTAATTTTAGGTATGTTTTATGCTAGAGCAATTTATTTCAATTTTCACAGTTAGCTCAATATCTTTTCTAGATTAGCAATCACATCAGCGTTAAAGTAAATTATAGATAGAACATAATTATAAGTCGCAGAAGACAAGCCAAGACAAGAGGACACAAGATGTGGCGCTAGCCAGGGACAAATCCCTATGTGGGGAACCCTTGATCAATTCTTCTTTTATGTTCTTTAATAGTTCAACAGAGAAAGTGAGAGATAGTACATTTACAATAGAAGTCAATATTATGACTTTTGATATCGCATGAGATCAGTTGAAGACATATTGCTTCAACTGATTCTCTAAGGTGACTCCACCTATCATAGTGCTGCCTTTCGTCCATTTACTGCACATAACCGTATGACTCCATGTTGTACCATCACAGTGCTAGACCTTGTGACTGAGCTGCTCTCATCTACTCTCATCATCATGCTGCCCATTATGCTGCATCTTCCATCATCATGCAGCCCTATTCATCATCATGTTGCTCCTTACTTAACATTCCCATTATGCTGCATCTTCCATCATTATCATCATGCTGCCCATGCCCATGATCTTATTCATCATCATGCTGCCCATGCCCATGATCTTATTCATCATCATGCTGCCCTTTACTATGTAACTTTGGCTTATTAAACAGTCCTTAAGGCATATGAAAAATACCTTCATTTATCACAGCAAACTAGCTGTCCTAAGGACTTTTATAAGTTGCCCATCAAGCTGTTTCAGCACATACAAGATATACTCCAGAATGTGTGCATTAGCTCACTGTTGGAGGGTAATTAGGCTGCTGCAATTTTGGACTGGTTAGGCCACTCAACCATAGTCCCTAACAACTCTTAAGCTAACCCAGAATTGCTGCTTCTTACTGTGGTTGTCCTCCAATAGGGTGCTGCCCTCCATGCTATTCTTTAAGGGCAGTTTCAAGCCCAACGCGCAAATCTTTCACCCCAAAAATGACTGCGGCATTCTCTTAACCGAACTGTTCATCCTTCAATGCTCTGAGACAGTGCTTTCATTCTTGGCCTTCAAGATCAAGACTGCAACCCGCAAGACAACACCTCGGCCTGCCTGAAACAACATTTCATTCCTTGTTGTCCTATACTTTGCTTGTTTTGCGTATTAGGGTCTATTTGCTGTGGAATTAGGGTCTCCCTCTGGCTGTGGATAAGAGCCTCTTTGATCTGCGGCTAGGTCTTCTTTTGCTGCGCATTAGGGTCTCCTCAATGGCTGCGGATCTAGCCTTACCCA
This sequence comes from Pinus tabuliformis, assembly GCA_031772625.1. Taxonomy (NCBI): domain Eukaryota; kingdom Viridiplantae; phylum Streptophyta; class Pinopsida; order Pinales; family Pinaceae; genus Pinus; species Pinus tabuliformis. The sequence continues at coordinate 714,998,429 of CM062807.1, read as the reverse complement.
AGCCTTCCTTAGTTGCGGATAGGGCCTTCCCTTTAGCTATGTATGAGGCCTCCTTTACTGCGACCAGATCTCTTCCAATTGTGGCTACATGTCTTGACTGCGGTTCCTTTTCATGATTGCAGATAACTGCAGCTAGGGCATCACTACTGTAGCTAGGGCATCATCTACTTAGCCCAATGTACTTCTTAATGTCTCTTTGCTTCACCAAAAACCCAAAGATGTAGAGAGGAGGAGATCTCATGAAGTGTGTGTCCAAATGACTTCAAATCCTCTTCTATTCATACTAAAACATAGATGATGAATAGACATGTCTTTTGGACTTCTGAGCCTACTCAAGTTGCTGGCCGACTTGACAATTTGTTTTATAACACAAATAAATTCATAACTCCATGAATACTTGATGGAATCGGATGATCTTTAGATCAATCCTACACCTCTCAATGAGAGGGATCCAATAAAAATATAAACTGCCATAAATAAAATGACCCACATGGAGTTTGGCCCTAGTTGCCAATTTTAACACTCCCTCTCAACTAGGGAGAACTCCACAAGCTGATCCATATGTCCAACTGTACTATCTCTGCCATAAGTGCCCTGCACTACTCTGCTTAGCCCAACTCTGCTCAACTCTACTCTGCTCTGCTCAGTTCAGCTCGGCTCAGCTTAGCTCTACTCAGCGCTGCTCAGCTTAGCTCTACTCAGCTCTGCTCGGCTCAGCTCTACTGAACCATGAAGAAGAAGAATTGATCGAGAATGTGTCATACCATTCTTCACTAACCCGGAGTCAGTCTCAGAGTGTGTACCACTGGTCCCAGACTAGTCCTCAACTGAACCAAGGTCAGTGTCATAGTATGTACCACTCTCACTGGTCCCAGACCAGTGCTCTACTGACTCAAAGTCAGTCTAAGAGTATGTACCATTGGTCTCAGACCAATCCTCTACTGACCCGAAGTCAGTGTCATAGTGGGTACAACTCCTACAACTGGTCCCAGACTAGTATCATTGATCCTAGATCAATGAAGGTCATCCTAGCATAGGGAGTACCGTAGATGCAACGATGCGTCCATCGGTACTACTATGGTCCCTATCCTCATTTCCCTGCTCGTTAATCAGATGAGAGGTACTTCCCATGAGTTCCGGACCAGTGTTGCACGAAGCGCGCCCCCCCCACGGTTCCAAGCCCCGAAGCGCGTCCCATACGGAAGCGCCTAGGAAGCTTGGCCGGAAGCGGGAAGCGCCGAAGCGCGCTTCGTACGACGCTTCGGGCGTCGGAAGCGTGGCGCTTCGGAGGAGGAAGCGTACGCTTCCCGTACGCTTCCAGAAAAGCTTCCGGAAAAGCGTTTAGAAAATCATTTTTTTTCAATTTTTTTTTTTAATTTTAGGTGAGTTTGCTTGTTGGGGGTGGGTCCACCTTGGGTTAGGGTGACGAATGAAGGCAAAAAAAATATAAATATAGCAGATGCTCCCTCATGGTAATGTTAAATTCTTAAAGTAAAAGTGACATTCTCCTTTATTTTTCATTTTTATCCTTTTATTTAAATTTTTAACATTACCATGAAATGACTCAGGGTGTTTGAGAGTGGTTCCAGCCTCATTGGACTTCATATGGAGAAAATAGAATTTCATATCCTATTCAAAATTCAGCAGACTTAACAGTTTTCAGGAATTCAAGATCAATGGGATTGTGGCATTTCATTAGATTATATCAAGTATGAAGGTATGTGATTAGCATTTAATCAAGAGCACCAAGCCCTATATGTACCCTAGTGTTGGTGGTTTTAATTGTTGAACTCCTTTGTCACGCGGCACGCCCTTAGCAAAAAATTACCTTTCAATCAAGTTAAAATCATCAATCAAACATGTTAAGCTTTTTCTACCATATTTTAAGTCTTGAATTAGGTAGTTTGATCAAAATTGGGCAATGTTGACTAATTTCCCGAGACAATCGAGGTAGAGGCAAAGGCTAGACAAGAGGAGAAGAATCTAGATTCTAGATCATTAATGTACAATGGATGTTATATCTATCTTGATTTATGCAAAAATATGCATGTTTTCATGTCTTTTACAATTAATTTGGTATTTGGGATGTTTGTTTTGAGTATAAATGCAAATATATATCTATATATATATATATATAGCAGACGCTTCCGCGGACGCTTCGCTTCCTAGATTTTTGGAAAATGATGCTTCGGCGTCCCCGCTTCCAAAAAACGCTTCCACTTCGTGCAACATTGTCCCGGATTGCATGGGTAGGATGCTTTGACATGAGAACTAATCATCCTTTCCACAGGTGAGAGAATCATCTTGTCCATAGGAGAGTGAATCATCCTGTCCACTGTTAGGTAAACTTGACTCGGGATAGAGTCAAAGTTGACCAGGTTAAGCAGTGATGGTTTTGGGGCAAATGGTATTATGCACCCATAATATTCTGCCCGTGGTATTATATGTAATGGAGCTTATAAAAGGCTAGAAGGACTTCATTGTAATGCAAGACCTCGAGGTGAGTGGTAAAGGCTCACTTCCTCAGAGTGGCCAGGTTTTTGGCCAATGCTAATGAGATCTTATTAAGTTGGGTTTTTCCCCAGATTTGGGGTTTTCCCGGATAAACATTTGTGTTTATGTGTTTATGGTTGTTTCTGGTTATTTTTATATTTATTCCTTTCAGTAATTATTTATGTTATGCAGTAAATTTCTCAACAATTGGTATCGGAGCCAAATATTGGCTTTAAAGGGATTTTTTGATGTCAGGGGTTTATAGTCCCTGATGAGATCAATGCAGCGTTTTTACAGATCTGGGTCTGGAAAATAATGGTGGAACAATCGTACGCGGAAGAACCTCAAAGAAGAATGTGCGGAACATAGTGCCATAACTACAAGGGATCAAGTGCATTTGCGATATTTACTGGTTTGGAACATGCTGACGAATTGTTCGGGATTCATGCGGCTATTTAAAGAAGGTCAGTAGAAGAAAATTGTTCATGCGGCTTCAAAAATTGTTCGTTTTCTGCTACGTGAGGCCACCAGTGCTAGAATCTATGAGGTTCTCGTTGGGCTCGCAGTTGGAGCGGTTTGATAGAAGTTTTTTGAGCAAATCAAATTAAGAGAGGATGGATTAGAATCGCAGCAGCAATAAACAAAAAAAAAAATTAATGAAGTCAAAATTATTGCATGTAAATGGGCATACTACTGTAAGACCTGGTAAGGCATGTGTACCCCTCGGTGATCACCAGTAAAGTCTGGGTTAGACCTAGGTGATAGTGGGGATGTTGGGTTAACAATACCTCGGGTAAAAACTCTGAGGGGGGTAAAAGCTAGAGTGAGCGGGATTGTCTCACTTAGTAGGTTTGGTTGGAATTATTCGAGGAACCCCAAGTCAAGTTTAAGGGGGGAATTGTTAGGTAAACTTGACTCGGGATAGAGTCAAAGTTGACCAGGTTAAATAGTGATGGTTTTGGGGCAAATGGTATTGTGCACCCATAATATTCTGCCTGTGGTATTATATGTAATGGAGCTTATAAAAGGCAGGAAGGACTTCATTGTAATGCAAGACCTCGAGGTGAGCGGTAAAGGCTCACTTCGTCAGAGTGGCCAGGTTTTTGGCCAATGCTAATGAGATCTTATTAAGTTGGGGTTTTCCCCAGATTTGGGGTTTTCCTGGATAAACATTTGTGTTTATGTGTTTATGGTTGTTGCTGGTTATTTTTATATTTATTCCTCTCAGTAATTATTTATGTTATGCAATAAATTTCTTAACATCCACAGGAGAGCTAATCATCTTGTCCCACAAGAGAGCGAATCATCTTGACCACGGGAGAGCGAATCATCCTGTCCACAGGAGAGCGAATCATCCTGTCCCACAAGAGAGCGAATCATCTTGTCCCACAAGAGAGCGAATCATCTTGTCCACAAGAGAGTGAATCATCCTGTCCCACAAGAGCGCGAATCATCTTGTCCACAGTCGCCATGGAGAACACATCATCCAGGCCCACAAGAGAACTAATCATCTTGTTCCATAGTCGCCACGGGGTGTCACAAGGGAAGGTTGAACCTTTTACCCTGTACAAAGTGCACCAACAGGGGATGGTGAGTCACCCTGTGGTCATATGTTGCTCTAGTAAGTACCCCAAACCCCCAGAGATCCCAGAGCTCAATGTATGCAACATGTAAGACCCTTTTACAAGGGACTCTCGACGACTCCAAGTCGTTCGGGAAGATCACAAATTTGATCTTTCCCCTAGGGCTTTGACAGAGTGTAGCGACTTGTACATCATCTCACAGCGATGGAGCTTCCTTGCTCATTGACTTACCATATCTTAGATAAGGCAGTATCTGATGTCTAGCTACTGGAGCAATCATCGAATATGGGATTCCACAATAATCGAATCCCACCTCTGGTTGTCACAGAGAATCACAGTGGTATTCATCATGTGTACAATCAGCTCGATAAGAGCTTCCGCAACCATGCAACTTCACATGAGATTAAACTCGTAGCAATGTATTCGGTCTCGGTGGTGCTTATAGCAACCGACTTCTGCTTCCTGCTCTATTGAAGCAAAATCCAAAGAGAACCAACACTGAGAAGTGCTCTAGTGATCCTTCACACTACCTGATTAGTCAGCATTCGAATAATCATGCAGTTTCATATTTTCGGTAGTATATCTCAATCCATGAGAGATTGTGCCCCGAAGATATCTCAGAAGATTCTTGGCACCAATCTAGTGAGGCTCAACCAAATATGAGCTCACTATGCTAGCTGCAGTACATATTTCCAGATAGAAGTTCCCCAAGAATATCAATGTGAATGAGTTTATGAAACTCAAAGGCATTTCCCAAGTCTGGTCCGACATCACTACCATATAACTTTTGAAAGTTAAGATTCCTGAGGTAGTCATAGGCTTGCAATTTATCATTCCACATCCGAAATCCAACTCCCTCTTACTTCTGCAAATGAGAGAGTTTGCACCTGTCAAAAATAGGTTGTCCTCTTAAGGTGTTGGTATGAGAGGTCTATCATCCACAGCCTTCGGATGGTTTGGATTGGTTTCACTCCAAGTGAATCTTAGCTTTATCAAACAACTATCGATCCTCTCATACTACGCCCGGGGTGTTTTGCTTCAAGCCATAGAGGGCTTTCTTCCACCTGCATATGCAAGATTCTTGATTATCAATCTCAAACCCTTCAGGTTGTTCCACACTTGTGGACCTGCTACATGAGGGGAATGGTCCCCTTGTAATATTTTCCTTCAGCACATCTCAGACATGTACTTTCATTCTCTTTTTGAATTCAGGCTTCCCTGTCACTATCTAACTCACAGACCTCTAATGCTATGTGTCAATGGACATGGTCCCCAATGGACTTCCTGTAACTTGATACAACCCTAAACTCAAAAACATCTTTGAAAATTCTATTTTCAAAGACGTACCTTTCCATCGACAAGTGCCACCTTGAAACCTTTGACTTCCATTGCTGAAATGGACACCAGGTTCTTCTTGCGATCAAGTATTAAAAAGAGATTCTGTAATTGAATCGAGTTACCCTCATTCAATTGAGAGGTAACATCCCCTACACCCTTATCGGGATAGGTGGCATCGACTCCAAGTATAATCCCACTATTGTTTCCATCTCTAACAAATTAGAGAGTGCACCCTTCTATCCGACGAAGTGCCTTGAAGCACTACAATCAATAAGCCAGATTCCCAAAGAATCTGAAAGAGAGGGTCAATACAAGATAACGCTTCTTTATATTATCAGAAACAACATTTGATTCTTCATACCTGGGGTTCCTTACTTTCTATGAAGAGTCGACCATTTCCTTGATGACCTGCATTACCCGTCATTCTTTTGATCATTGAAGATGTCCCTGGAATGATTGTTATCTTCATCAAGAGATGTATCCCTACTATTCGGACACTCCTTCGCATAATGGTCGAACTAGTTATCTGTCGTTCCTTCCACCCTGAGATCTGGTCTTCCAATGATGTGATCTTTAGGTAGGCCATACGTTGCTGCGCTATTCTGATAATATTCTCTGCTTTGACTTCACTCGTGGTGAATTTGAAGCATTGTTTTAAGAAACGGCCGTTTCGAAACCGAAACGGCCGGGTTGATCCGAGCCAATACCTTTTCTTATGACCCGGCCTTTGGAACGGTTCTGACTTGGCCGAGTCATTGAATGACTTGGTCGAGTCATTGAATGACTTGGCCGAGTCATGGCTGACTCGGCCAACTCGACCGTTTCCATTATGACTCGGCCGAGTCACAAAAAAAACGCCCAGCATCATGTCAAATTGTGATTTAATAAAATTTTAATGGATTTTTAAATTGTTTTTTGGTCGGTTTGGACTCCAAGCAGTTATAAATTTTCATGGTAATGTTAAATTCTTAAAGTAAAAGTGACATTCTCCTTAATCTTCATTTTCAGCCTTTTACTTAAATTTTTAACATTACCATGAAATGACTTAGGATGTTTGAGAGTGGTTTCGGCCTCATTGGATTTCATATGGGGAAAGTAGAATTTTAGATTTCATTCAAAATCCAGCAGACTTATCAGTTTTTCAGGGTTTCAGGATTGGAGGATTGTAATGTTTCCATTGAATTTTGTCATGTATTAGGGTATGGATTCTGGAACTCGTATTTATTATTTAATCAAGAGCACCAATCCCTCTATGTACCTTGATGTTAGTGACATTGGTTGTCGAACTCCTCTGGGATTCGCTCCCAAACCAAGAGCTTCTCAAAATGTTGCTCCCGCTCCCGTTTTCGCTCTCGCTCCCCACTTTCGCTCCTGCTCCCAAGTAACACTGAGCCAGATGATGTTGGCAACTCTAGCAGTAGCCAGTAGTACTGGTCACAGAGTTTTGTTGTAGAGGCCATTTATAGCCTCCTTGGTTATGTGTTTTTGTTTTGATCTCTATATCATCATCGTGTATGTATTGGACAATGTACTGGGTGCCATTTTGATATAATGGATATATTCATGAGCCTACTTTGATCATATGTTGTCTTCTATCTATATTCTAATGCTGTGTGTTTGGAAACATGAATGAAAATCTTTAAAATTATGTGTTTTTATAAAAAATAAATATTTAATGTATTTTTTACAAGGACCGAGTCATTGAAATCGAGTCGGCCGAGTCGATACCGAGTCGGAGTCAGAGTTGGAGTCAACCCTCGGCCGAGTCGGAGTCAGAGTCGGAGTTTTAAAACATTGATTTGAAGAGGGATGAGGAATCCACTGATCCTTTTGTCCTTTCCCAACTGTCTTCGGTGATTTCTCTTTTACTCTTGCTTGGGCATTGTCTTCACCTTAGCTTTGATCCCATGTTAATTTTAGGTATGTTCTATGCTAGAGCAGTTTATTTCAATTTTCACAGTTAGCTCAATATCTTTTCTAGATTAGCAATCACATCAGCATTAAAGTAAACTGCAGATAGAACATAAATATAAATTGCAGAAGACAAGCCAAGACAAGAGGACACAAGATGTGGCACTAGCCAGGGACAAACCCCAATGTGGGGAAACCCTTGATCAATTATTCTTTTATGTTCTTCAATAGTTCAGCAGAGAGAGTGAGAGAGATAGTACATTTACAATAGAAGTCAATATTATGACTTTTGATATCGCATGAGATCAGTTGAAGACATATTGCTTCAATTGATTCTTTAAGGTGACTCCTTCACCTATCATAGTGCTGCCTTTCGTCCATTTCCTGCACATAACCGTGTGACTCCATGTTGTACCATCACAGTGCTAGACCTTGATGACTGAGCTGCTCTCATCTGCTCTCATCATCATGTTGCCCATTATGCTGCATCTTCCATCATTATCATCATGCTGCCCTTTACTATATAACTGTGGCTTATTAAACAATCCTTAAGGAATATGAAAAATACCTTCATTTATCACATCAAACTAGCTGTCCTAAGGACTTCTATAAGTTGCCCATCAAGTTGTTTCAGCACATACAAGATATACTTCAGAATGTGTGCATTAGCTCACTGTTGGAGGGTAATTAGGCTGCTGCAATTCTGGACTGGTTAGGGCACTCAACCATAGTCCCTAACAACTCTTAAGCTAACCCAGAATTGCTTCTTCTTACTGTGGCTGTCCTGCAATAGGGTGCTGCCCTCCATGCTATTCTCTAAGGGTAGTTTCAAGCCCAACGCACAAACCTTTCACCCCAAAAATGACTGCGGCATTCTCTTAACCGAACTGTTCATCCTTCAACAATGCTCTGAGACAGTCCTTTCATTCTCGGCCCTCAAGATCAAGACTGCACCCTGCAAGACAACACCTCGGCCTGCTTGAAACAACGTTTCATTCCTTGCTGTCCTATCCTTTGCTTGCTGTGCGTATTAGGGTCTATTTGCTGCGGAATTAGGGCCTCCCTTTGGCTGTGGATAAGAACCTCTTTGATCTGCGGCTAGGTCTTCTTTTGTTGCGTATTAGGGTCTCCTCAATGGCTGCGGATCTAGCCTTACCCAAGCCTTCCTTAGTTGCGGATAGGGCCTTCCCTTTAGCTGCGTATGAGGCCTCCTTTACTGCGGCCAAATCTCTTTCAACTGCGGCTACATGTCTTGACTCCGGTTCCTTTTCATGACTGCGGATAATTGCAGCTAGGGCATCATCTACTTAGCCCAACGTACTTCTTAGTGTCTCTCTCCTTCACCAAAAATCCAAAGATGTGGAGAGGAGGAGATCACATGAAGTTTGTGTCCAAATGACTTCAAATCCTCTTCTATTCATACTAAAACGTAGATGATGAATAGACATGTCTTTTGGGCTTCTGAGCCTACTCAAGTTGCTGGCCGACTTGACAGTTTGTTTTATAACACAAATAAATTCATAACTCCATGAATACTTGACGGAATTGGATGATCTTTAGATCAATCCTATACCTCTCGATGAGAGGGATCTAATAAAAATATCAACTACCATAAATAAGATGACCCACATGGAGTTTGGCCCTAGTTTCCAATTTTAACACTCCCTCTCAACTAGGGAGAACTCCACTCACTGATCGATATGTACAACTGTACTATCTCCGCCATAAGTGCCCTGCACTGCTCTGCTTAGCCCAACTCTGCTCAACTCTACTATGCTCTGCTTAGCTCGGCTCGGCTCAGCTCTGCTCGGCTTAGCTCTACTCAGCTCTGCTCGGCTCAGCTCTACTCAGCTCTGCTCGGCTCTACTTGGCTCAGCTCTACTAAACCAAGAAGAAGAAGAATTGATCGAGAATGTGTCATACCATTCTCCACTGACCTGAAGTCAGTCTCAGAGTGTGTACCAGTGGTCCCAGACTAGTCCTCAACCGAGCCAAAGTCAATGTTATAGTATGTACCACTCTCATTGGTCCCAGACCAGTGCTCTACTGACTCAAAGTCAGTCTAAGAGTATGTACCATTGGTCTTAGACCAGTCCTCTACTGACCCGAAGTCAGTGTCATAGTGGGTACAACTCCTACAACTGGTCCCAGACCAGTATCATTGATCCCAGACCAATGAAGGTCATCCTAGCATAGGGAGTATGGTAGATACAACGATGCGTCCATCGTTACTACTATGGTCCCTATCCTCATTTCCTTGCTCATTGATTAGATGAGAGGTACTTCCCATGAGTCGTGGACTGCATGGGTAGGATGCCTCGACAGGAGAACTAATCATCCTGTCCACATGAGAGAGAATCATCTTGTCCACAGGAGAGCGAATCATCCTGTCCACAGGAGAGCGAATCATCCTGTCCCACCGAAGAGCGAATCATCCTGTCCCATAAGAGAGCGAATCATCCTGTCCACAGGAGAGCGAACCATCCTGTTCCATAAGAAAGCGAATCATCTTGTCCCACAAGAGAGCGAATCATCTTGTCCACAGAAGAGGGAATCATCCTGCCCACAGGAGAGGGAATCATCTTGTCCCACAAGAGAGCGAATCATCTTGTCCATAGTCGCCATGGAGAACACATCATCCAGGCCCATAGGAGAGCTAATCATTCTGTTCCATAGTCCCCACAGGGTGTCACAGGGGAAGGTTGAACCTTTTACCCTATACAAAGTGCACCAACAAGGGATGGTGAGTCACCCTGTGGTCATATGTTGCTCCAGTAAGTACCCCAAGCCCCCAGAGCTCCCAGAGCTCAATGTATGCAACATGCAGGACCCTTTTACAAGGGACTCTCGACGACTCCAAGTCGTTCGGGAAAATCACAAATTTGATCTTTCCCTTAGGGCTTTGACAAAGTGTAGCGACCTGTACATCATCTCACAGCGATGGAGCTTCCTTGCTCACTGACTTACCATATCCCAGATAAGGCAGTATCTGATGTCTATCTGCTGGAGCAATCATTGAATATGGGATTTCACAATAATTGAATCCCACCTCTCGTTGTCACAGAGAATCACAATGGTATTCATCATGTGTACAATTAGCTCACTTAAGAGCTTCTGCAACCATGCAACTTCACACGAGATCATACTCATAGCTATGTATTCGATCTCAGCGGTGCTTATAGCAACCGATTTCTGCTTCCTGCTCTATCGAAGCAAAATCCAAAGATAACTAGCTCTGACAAGTGCTCTAGTGATCCTTCACACTGCCTGCTTAGTCAACATTCGAATAATCATGCAGTTTCATATTTTCAGCAGTATATCTCAATCCATGAGAGATTGTGCCCCGAAGATATCTCAGAATATTCTTGGCACCAATCTAGTGAGGCTCAACCAAATATGAGCTCACCATGCTAGCTGTAGTACATATTTCCAGACGGAAGTTCCCTAAGAACATCAATGTGAATGAGTTTATGAAACTCAAAGGCATTTCCCAAGTCTGGTCCGACATCACTACCATATAACTTCTGAAAGTTAAGATTCCCGATGTAGTCACAGGCTAACAGTTTATCATTCTACATCCGAAATCCAACTCCCTCTTACTTCTACAAATGAGAGGGTCTGCACCTGTCAGAAATAGGTCGTCCTCTTAAGGTGTTGGTATGAGAGGTCTATCATCCACAACTTTCAAAGGGTTTGGATCGGTTTCACTCCTAGTGAATCTCAGCTTTATCAAACAGCTATCGATCCTCTCATACTATGCCCGGGGTGTTTTGCTTCAAGCCATAGAGGGCTTTTTTCCACCTGCATATGCGAGATTCTTAATTATTAATCTCAAACCCTTCGGGTTGTTCCACACTTGTGGACCTGCTACATGAAGGGAATGGTCCCCTTGTAATATTTTCCTTCGGTACATCTCAGACATGTACTTCCATTCTCTTTTTGAATTCAAGCTTCCCTGTCACTGTCTGACTCATAGACCTCCGATGCTATGTGTCAATGGACATGGTCCCCAGTGGACTTCCTGTAACTTGATACAACCCTGAACTCAAAAGCATCTTTGAAAATTCTATTTTCAAACACGTACCTTTCCATCGACGAGTGCCACCTTGAAACCTTAGACTTCCATTGCTGTAATGGACACCAGGTTTTTCTTGCGATCAGGGACTAAAAAAAGATTCTGTAATTGAATCGAGTTACCCTCATTCAATTGAGAGGTAACATCCCCTACACCCGTATCGGGATAGGTGGCATCAGCTCCAAGTATAATCCCACTATTGTTTCCATCTCTAACAAATTAGAGTGTACCCTTCTATCCGATGAAGTGCCTTGAAGCACTACAATCAATAAGCCAGATTCCCAAAGAATCTGAATGAGAGGGCCAATACACGATAATGCTTCTTTATATTATCAGAAACAAAATTTGATTCTTCATACCTGGGGTTCCTAGCTTTCTATGAAGAGTCGACCATTTCCTTGATGACCTGCATTACCCGTCATTCCTTTGATCATTGAAGATGTCCCTGGAATGATTGTTATCTTCATCAAGAGATGTATCCCTACTATTCGGACGCTCCTTCGCATAATGGTCGAACTAGTTATCTGCCTTTCCTTCCACCCTGAGATCTGGTCTTCCAATGATGTGATCTTTAGGTAGGCCATATTCTGCTGCACTATTCTGATAATGTTCTCTGCTTCGACTTCACTCGTTGTGAATTTGAAGAGGGATGATGAATCCACTGATCCTTCTGTCCTTTCCCAACTGTCTTCGGTGATTTCTCTTTTGCTCTTGCTTGGGCATTGTCTTCACCTTAGTTTTGATCCCATGTTAATTTTAGGTATGTTCTATGCTAGAGCAATTTATTTCAATTTTCACAGTTAGCTCAAATATCTATTCCAGATTAGCAATCACATCAGCATTAAAGTAAACTGCAGATAGAACATAAATATAAATCGCAAAAGACAAGCCAAGACAAGAGGACACAAGATGTGGCGCTAGCCAGGGACAAACCCCAATGTGGGGAAACCTTTGATCAATTCTTCTTTTATGTTCTTCAATAGTTCAGCAGAGAAAGTGAGAGAGATAGTACATTTACAATAGAAGTCAATATTATGACTTTTGATATCGCATGAGATCGCTTGAAAACATATTGCTTCAACTGATTCTCTCAGGTGACTCCTTCACCTATTGTAGTGTTGCCTTTCATCCATTTGCTGCACATAACCGTGTGACTCCATGTTGTACCATCACAGTGCTAGACCTTGATGATTGAGCTACTCTCATTTGCTCTCATCATCATGTTGCCCATTATGCTGCATCTTCCATCATCATGCAGCCCTATTCATCATCATGCTGCCCATTATGCTGCATCTTCCATCATCATGCAGCCCTATTCATCATCATGCTGCCCCTTACTTAACATGCCCATTATGCTGCATCTTCCATCATTATCATCATGCTGCCCATGCCCATGATCTTATTCATCATCATGCTGCCCTTTACTATATAACTATGGCTTATTAAACAATCCTTAAGGCATATGAAAAATACCTTCATTTATCACCGCAAACTAGTTGTCCTAAGGACTTCTATAAGTTGCCCATCAAGTTGTTTCAGCACATACAAGATATTCTTCAGAATGTGTGCATTAGCTCACTGTTGGAGGGTAATTAGGCTGCTGCAATTCTGGACTGGTTAGGGCACTCAACCATAGTCCCTAACAACCCTTAAGCTAACCCAGAATTGCTTCTTCTTACTGTCGCTGTCCTCCAATAGGGTGTTGCCCTCCACGCTATTCTTTAAGGGCAGTTTCCAGCCCAATGCACAAACCTTTCACCCAAAAAATGACTATGGCATCTCTTAACTGAACTGTTCATCCTTCAATGCTCTGAGACAGTCGTTTCATTCTCAGCCTTCAAGATCAAGACTGCAACCCGCAAGACAACACCTCGGCTTGCATGAAACAACGTTTCATTCCTTGCTGTCCTATCCTTTGCTTGTTGTGCGTATTAGGGTCTATTTGCTGCGGAATTAGGGCCTCCCTCTGGCTGTGGATAAGAGCCTCTTTGATCTGTGGCTAGGTCTTCTTTTGCGACGTATTAGGGTCTCCTCAATGGCTGCGGATCTAGCCTTACCCAAGCCTTCCTTAGTTGTGGATAGGACCTTCCCTTTAGTTGCGTATGAGGCCTCCTTTACTGCTGCCAGATCTCCTTCAACTGCAGCTACATTTCTTGACTGTGGTTCCTTTTCATGACTGCAGATCACTGCGGCTAGGGCATCATCTACTTAGCCCAGCGTACTTCTTAGTGTCTCTCTCCTTCAACAAAAACCCAAAGACGTGGAGAGGAGGAGATCACATGAAGTGTGTGTCCAAATGACTTCAAATCCTCTTCTATTTATACTAAAACATAGATGATGAATAGACATGTCTTTTGGGCTTCTGAGCCTACTCAAGTTGCTGGCCAACTTGACAATTTGTTTTATAACACAAATAAATTCATAACTCCATGAATACTTGACGGAAGCAGATGATATTTAGATCAATCCTACATCTCTTGATGAGAGGGATCCAATAAAAATATTAGCTGCCATAAATAAGATGACCCACATGGAGTTTGGCTCTAGTTGCCAATTTTAACACCCATTAAAAATATTAATTATTTTAATATCTCTTCATGCAGTTGGTAAATTTAGGAACCCCATTAAAAATATCAATTATTTTAGTATCTCTTCATCCGATTGGAATTTCCCCAAGCGATTTATGGGTCTCCTCTCTTGTGCCTTAGCCTTTCCACCAATTTTCATGGCTAGAGCACATCCGATGCTACAAAAAATCAACAATGATGAGATAAATGAATCACCTCTCATCAATTTATATGATCTCTAAAGAGTTCAATTTGCCTAATTAGGCCTAATTAAGCCCCAGGTAATAAAATAATGTGCAACAATAACATCCCTTCTTGACAAGCCCACCAAGATATCTCATTGACATAAAAATAAGCCTCTCAAGGAGGCAAAATAATAAAAATAATGAGTCATTGGACCATTGAGAAGGCGAGATGAATTCCAAAGTGTGCCATGATGAGATAATGGACTCCAAACATAGTGGACAAGGGATTTGCCCTTTGTATTTCAAGCAAATCACTGTGGTCTCCCAAGTGGGTGTGGAGGCACAAGGACATCCTCATGGGTCTCCAATTGGATCTATAATGCCTATAAATCATCTATAAGGGCTAGGATGATGACAGAAGCCATTCCTTTGTCTCCTGCAGTAAGACATCGTCATCTGGACCCCAGAACCTCTACCATGTGTGTGGTACAAAAGTGGAGCCAGGTAGGCTTGGTGGTCCAAGTGCATCATTCTCATCCAAAAGGTGGAATACAAGCAATCACTGAATGGTGTTGGGGATCCATGAAGTACTCTCTGCTATGGTGGAGGCTCGTGGCTCTCAGCGCTCACCCTACAAGTGCCAATGTGGCCCTCTGGATGGCTTGGACCCTGTATAGGGAAGACCAAACGTCGAATGGAGACCCACCTGCAATCTTGCATAAGGTCCAATGCATCCCCTTGCCCTCCAATACAAACAAATCATTAGAATAATCAAGTAAAAGAGCTTACAAATCATGGAATCAATGGGGCACTTGATGGTCGCCCGCACTTCCATAGCGGGCTTTGGAATGTGCAAGTGTCTCCAAGCTCAATAAAGGGGTTAACCAAGAACCCTATTACGTGGTTTTAGCCTTTAAACGGGGTGACATGTCCATGGTACATCCATCAATGGGCAGGTGGCATTTGATATAGCAATGAGACGGAGTGGGGATGAGGGGAAGGCTCCAAGCCACATTTCATGGTACAAGGGTAACTATGATGAGGGAAGCCCACACTTTGGGTATGTAAGTGTAGGAGGGAGAAAATCATGGCATATGAGTTACCCCAGCCTTTGTTTTTCCACCCTTCTTCATATGCCTTTTGCTTTTCGTTGATGATTCTTTTTAACTGCTCAGGGCTCCAAGGGATGAGAGCATGATGTGTAGAATATAGCACTAGATATCCGCTTTTAATGTAGGGCAGCTCATTGCCCACCGAGGGTTGGGACAGCCATGGGTTCCTCAATGTGGAGGGGCCTCATCTAGGGCCCATAGGAACTAAGGTGATGGCCATGAATGAGGGGTAGAGCTCATGTTTGGCTTTTGCCCATGTGCTAAATTTGTATGCCCCAACTATCTTTTGCATTTTGTGGTACATTTCCTATTGTAAGTGGCGAAATTATGCTTTTTCCTTTCTTTTTAGTTATACCAACCTTTGGGCATTGTTCCAAGCCTGACCCAATGTTTGGACCAGGGGAGGGGGAGGCTAACCCTATGTGGATCGAGTTAACACGTGGACCCGAATGGGAAGAGTGATGAATGGGGTTAAAATGAGTGGAGGGGAGTGATGTATATGATGTTGAGAAGCGGGACCACACAACCAAAATCGGGATTTCCCATGTACTGTCAGCCCTAACTCTAATGGCCAATAAATGAGATCCCACGGGACTAGGATACAAGGCTAGCTGCCAAATCGGGCAGAGGAGACAAGAGGACAAACCTAGCCCACTCTTTCCGCCGAATACCCCCACCAATCCATGCGCAAAAGTGCCCATGATAAGTAAACAAAATTACTTAATGAAACCAATGAAAATTCATACCTTTGGGGTCAAGAGGCCCACCTTCAAGCATACAATCATAACAGATGAGCAAGGGACCACATGGCTAGCTCAGGTGGTGTAGATGATGGCACATCGAGCTATCTAGGGCTACTGGTTGTTGGTTGAGGACTATCTTGGAGAATTATTTTCTCCTAGGTATATTACCCACAAAGTGGTGGGTAACAGGCCCTCAGGCATGTGGATGGAGAAGTGGGTGTGGCAAATCCCAAAAAACCAATGGTTAGTTGAACTCGAAGGTTGGAGGTGGAAATAAATCTTATAATGTATGATGGAAAGTAGTAAGTATGGAATAAGGATAGATGGAACTATACTATCTCAATTAGGACTTTCCAAGTAGTGTCCCCCCATACACATTGGGCCATTAGTGGAGATCCCACTGGACTAGAGTCGAAGATTAACCCCCATTTAAGTTGAGGAAACAAGATGACGGTCAAAACTCTTCCTTCTTCCAAGTCACCCCATAAGCCATGTCAAATGCCCAAGTACAAACAAGCATAAGCACCCGATTACAAAATGAATAAAATACCTTTTGACTGGAAACCCATCTTCCTCCATGTACTCCTGCAAGATGGGTGAGAAGTCATATGGCTGATGCAGGTGGCAGAGATATAGAATGGCACATCATAAGCTAGCAGTAGCTGGCTCGGGGCTGCTGGCTGGATGAAGATGAATGGGAGAAATTATTTTCCTGTAGGGTTACCCATTTTGGTGTGTAACAGTACCTAAAGAGGCTTTTGGACATTTTCTTCGTGTTTGACACCTAGCCTATGCAGAAACCTGTCCAAGCTATCATTATGAACATTAATCCTTACCCATCCAAACATCCAATTAAATTTGTGGGTTAAAGTATCTTTGTAACCTATCTGTATGCAACCTCAAGCATTGTTTGTACACTGACCCATATACATTGATCTACAACCAAATTAACTGTACAAGCCATTACTGTGAATTTAGTGTATGATTTCCCAACTCCTTATCATACATCACATGCTATAGTTGCTGCCATCTTATACTGCTGCTACATCCCTGCAAATTCCATACCCGCTCACTGCAACTTTGATATAGGTCTTCCATACATCGCACTGTGCCAATCAACCAGTATTACCAGCCATTTAATTCAGCTATACCTTCTTTTAGTGCATCTGTACTGACGCCTGTACTTGCATTTCCATATTTATTGGTGTTCATACGAACTGCTGCCATGCACATTAAAATGTGTTACTGATTATTGGTCCGTATGGTCACATCCCATCATTTAAAAAAAATATTAAATTAAGGAGAAAAAATTTAAATTATGAGATATTAACAAAGTTATTAGAGAGTCAAAAGGCAGAATACGTTATTATATTCCAAGCCAATTTAAAAAGTTTATTTCTTGTTAATAAAAGCATGACATAAACGGTATAGTATGAAAGGGCCAACCTGAAGTTAAAAGAAAGGGTATTTCATAAAAGGTGTCTGACACGTAGGATACAGGACAGAGCCCTGTTTGGACGTGTCCTGTTACTTACAGTGACACCTTCTTGTCTATATATCTACACGTGTTTGTATATTTTTGTGTTATGTTTCCATAAGCATGGTAGTAGTGTGCATCTTTGTGACTGACACCTGTATTACTGTTGTTCCCCTCTTTTACAAAACTTTGGGGATTTGTATACTGTTGACCACTACCGGTCAACTACCCATGCAGTACACCCCCCCTTTCTTTGCAAAAAGGGGCAGCACCTGAGCGACGTGTCCGTGCCAGCCTACAGTCATCAACAGCTTGATCATTTTAATTGTAAACCCAGTCTGCATGTATGAATTGTAAATAATCTAAGCAGATCAGAGTCATGTATGTAAAATTGCCTAGGTGGACCTAACTTTCTAATGATAATCTACGTCCCGGGAGGTTTTTCGTCTCACCGATCTACGATCGGCAGAGTTTTCCTTCAACCTGACCCCAAAGCCGGGATGCATTTTGTTATTAGAACTTTAGGAGAATCCTAGTGTGTTAATCTGCTAGATTATAGTTGTGTCGCAGAAACTGGGTATTTTGTGAGGGTCTGTATTAAGTGGGTTTGTTCCCTTAAGATGTAAATTGTAAAAGTCATGATGTAATGTATCTTGAGGGTTGAAAAATGTTTTAGTCCCCTCATGAGTCCTAAGTCCTAGGTCCTAGGTGATGTTTCCAACGGCTTAGTTCGAATGATCCATTTAAGAAAATAAATGAAATACTAAAATAATAAAATAAATAAAAATTAAAAAATTAAAAAATGAAATAAATAAAAAATAATAAAAAGTTCATAAAATAAAGCAAAAACCCTAAATAATAAAATAATAATATTTTTTGTGAATGCATGCAAAATATCATTTTTTAATAAAATCGACGGATGAGATTAAGAGATGTCTTAATCCTCATCGACGGTTGAGATCACTTCAACATGGATCACTCAAACTAGCCGTTGGGATCATTTCCTTTATATAGGGTCTTAGGGGGTCATTTCAGGGGTTTATCTGATCTGTGAGTATGTACTGAAAAAGGCTCTCTTGTAATCTGATTTCTGGTTAATAAAAGAAGACTTTGGGGTCCAAATCTTGCTGGTGTTACTCTCTGGAATCGCTGTGAGATGTTTATTCTTCTGCATATTTCAATTTTCAGCCATTAATAATAGCTTGTTTTCAGAGTATTGTGAGCACAGGTATCTTGTTCACTTGCTAGGGCTTGAGTGTTGTTAGGGTTTCTGAAATAATGGCAGGTATCTCCATTATTTCCTGAGATCTAGCAGCATTCTTGCTCTCTTTATTGATGGTTGCTTGAGATGTGCAGGAAATCTCTAGGTGAAGGACATTGGTGGGCGTTTGGGGAAGTTCTAGGCTGAACCAGCCGACTCCCACAGGCTTTTCTTTGCAGAGCCCAGCTGATTTTGCCCTGGGTTAATCATTTTAAAGTTGCTTTTCTGATTTACATGAGAGATTTCTGAATCTTGTTTGATAACCTGAAGTATTCCTGTTATTATTTGCTAAATCTGGCTGTTAAGGGGCCAAGTCTGTACATTTATTAAGCTAATCTAGGGTTTCAAATTTTTGTTTTATGCGTATATTATGTTGCGGTTTCTCTCCCGTCTTTGCAGATTACAGGTACATCAAATCTAGAAATTTTTCAAGGTTTCTGGAGCGGGAAAAAATTTAAAATTTTGTACTGCGTTCAAATCATTATCATAGTTCTGCCCCTCAGCCTACAGCCGTCATCAGAACCGGGAATCTGTGGGTCGTGTCTCACAACGCCTTTAGCACAAACAAACACTGTCAAATCTGGGTGAGATATCTGCAAACTGACGTAATCTCTCAATCGATTTCCATAAGGTACGCTTTCAGTTTACTTGCAAACCAGTTCTTGTTGGAATGTCAGTGTAAAATCGTCTTGACCTGAGTTCTGTGCGGCAAAGCATAATTCCAAACGCTGCTCATCATTTTGACGCCTCGTTTTCTGCGTATATGCATTCACGATTTTGTGCTCAGATTGCTTATGCAGCTGCGTTGAATCTATTATTCGCTGTCGTCGTTTTTCCATAAGTCGTTTTTGTTTACCAGGCGTTGTTAGCATTCACGTTTTTTCTGTATTTTCGCATATAAAAGGGGTGAGCATTAACCATTTTTCGACTTCTTGCATCTAATCCCATCACCGCATCATGAATTTAGCTTTATTGCGCAGTTTCTTTTCAAGCCAAGGTCACGATTTCGTTATTTCTGGGCATTTGTTTGTTTGTCGATTGCTTGCACTGCATTGCTGGGGCTTGCATCACACATTTCTCTGCTCAAGACATCAACGAAATCTCTGCTCCTGTGAGCGAAACCCTCGTCTCATTCTCGCTTTCAATTACTGGTCTTGCTGCCTCTGATATTCATTCGCCCGCATGCGTTGATATTGTGACTGCGTCGTTTGTTCTTGTGGTTTGATCTGCGGTTTCCTCTTGAGCCGTTTTTCATTTAAATTTTCGTGCCCAAGTCTGAATACGTTCCGCTGTTGGTTTTGATTCATCGTTTGATTTAGTTTTAACACAGTTAAATCATGCAACGTAGGTTAGCTTAGGTTATGAATTCGATTAAATTTTTCTTAGTTTTGTAATAGAGCTTAAATTGTTTCATGTCAGTTACGTTTCAGATTTTAATAATTTCATTTAGTTTGTTTCATATTAATGTTTAGATTTAATTTGATGTTTTAGATTTTTTTTTATAACTTTAGTTTTTTTTTTTTTTTTTTATAAACGTAGATTTTTTTTTTTATATGTTAGATTTTTTTTTTTTTTTTAATTTTCATAAAAGATATAAAAAAATATATATATATATATATATATAAAAAAAATATATATATAAAAATCTTTTGGAAAATTACTTTGCCAGTTTCAGTCTTTTTATTTATGCTATTCATGCTGAGATCTAAAATTTTCAGAGTCGGGATACGAAATTGATATCTGGTTAATTTCGCTGTTGTTTAAAGCAATTTATTTCTCTTAGTTTGCTGGATATCGTTATTTGAAGAGCTTTGTGGTTTTACTGGATATTTAAAGCATTGTTCTCTTTATTTGATGATAAATGATTGCTGTCTGTGGTTCATGTTCTTATATCATCTAGCTAGTAATCATTTAAGCACCAATCTCTTAAGGCACTGATCTATCAAATTAATAAAATCATCTTAGTGCATCTCGTCTCCCAGCCCAACTGTTTGGCAGTTGGCCTCCATCACCTCACAGGGTCTACCCCCCTTAGCCGCGGGAGACAGGCTTAAACGGAGAGACCGGGGATCAGAGTGACAGCCCCCGGTCTGAGCGTTGTCGTGCCAATTCGCGCGACAACATTTTTTGGCGCCGCTGCCGGGGATAGAGTTTTTCTGTCCTTGGTTCTTTCATTTCAAGCTTTTCTGTGTTCAATTTCTTGTTCAGGTGGCGACTCCACTTCCTATATTATCTGCAAGAGTGTACACTAGAAGACATCCAAGCAGTCTGTGCAATCCTACTCCTGATCCTGAAAAGGTTTATAGGGTGCGATCACACAAACTCGCTTCTCGTACACTTCTTGGAAATCTTGGACAAGAAGCCCTCTCCGATATTCATTTGCTCTTTAAAGGTCAAGTTAGGCGCAACACCATGAGTCTGTATGCCCCTTGTGATTTTTCTAACATTCCTGGATACCCCAATGCTATTCCATCTGTTGGGATAGACAAATTGCCTAGCTTTCAAGGAGATAATGCTATTACTGTTAATTCCCATTTGCGAGATTTCAACATATGGATGGCTAAGTATGCTAGATCTCCTGATTTTGATCATGAAGATGTCAGGATGACTCTTTTTATCTTGACTCTAGGAGGTGATGCTTATGACTGGTTTACAGAAAAACCTCCAAATTCATTTGACTCTTTACAATCGATCATTAATTCATTTAGAGAAAAATATGGAGATAAGAGAGAGGGAAGACATCTTGTAAAAGCTCTTACTCTAATGAAAAAGAGAGAGGATGAAACTGTTGAAGAATTTAATAAAAGGTTTAATGGTATTATTAGAGAACTACCTCAAGACTATAAACCTACAGATAAAACTCTCCAAGACTTTTACATTGATGCCTTTAGCCCTGAACCATCTTATGAGTTAAGGCGTGCTAAACTTAATGATTATAGAGATTGCCAAGCCTTAGCTATAGAACTTGAAAAGGACAAGGCAGCTTCTGGGAAGTCTGAAATCCCAGGTTTTGATAGGGTTGCTACAAAACTAAAGGAACCTAAGGGAAAAGTAGTCCAAGAACCTGAAAGTGAACTTGTTCTCAAGTTGCTTCAAAAAATTGAAACTATGGAAATTAATCATAATAAGGAGATAAACACTTTGCAGAATAGGTTAATTCAAATGGAAAGAGCGCAATCGCAAAATTTTCAACCTCGAAATAATAATAACAGAAATAGTAATTGGCAAAGAAAGGGTCAATCTAGTGAGCAGAGGCCTCCTAATCCGCTTACTAATCTGGTTGATAATGCTCCTCCTTATTGTCGTGCTTGCGATGCTTTTCACGAAGAGTCCTCTTGTCCCATCATCAGAAGACTCTTGGATAATGGAATGTTTGGGACAGGTGAGCAAATAAACGTAGTAGGGAGCAAATTTCCTTTGCTTATGAATGATTGGATAGAGGTTAAGGAAAGGAGCTATGATGTTATGAATCCTTCATCTGCTTTTAGTATAAATAACCTTGAAAACGAAGATGACATTTTGGCTAGGTTATATGGTGAGAAACCCTCTCCTGAGAAAATTTTAGAAATTGCTAGAGATAAGGGTTTAACATACCAGAGAAGGGATAAAGATCAGAGCGGGAATCAAATTCCCCCTCGAACTTTAAACCCTGGTATAAACTCTGGAATAGATGTCGATTTGGGAAGTTGGTTTAATAATGCTAAAATCTGGGTTCCTGTATCTGAGATCGCTAAGATCCCTTCCCAAAGAGACAAGTTACTAAAAGCAATTCAGGGTCCTCAAGTCAACGCTTCTCAACAGAAGATTCGTGAGGTTGATTATCATGATGCTCCTATTTATCCGCAAAGCGTAGATGCTGATAACAAAGATCATCAACCCTTCTTTATCACCTTATTAGTCAATGGGTATAAATTGAATAACTGCATGTTGGATTCAGGTGCATCTGCTTGTGTTATGACTAAAAGGGTTATGGAACAGCTTAACTTAAGAGTTTCCAGACCCTACTATAATATATGTGCCATGGATTCTAAGAAAATCGAAGTACATGGTTTAATCAAGGATTTGCAAGTTCATCTTTCGGTTTACCCAGACATCATGGTTGTTATGGATATTGTTGTCGTTGATGTACCTGATGCTTGGGGTATGCTGTTATCTAGAAAGTGGGCCTCTGATCTAGGGGGAAGCATTCAGATGAATTGGTCATATGCTATGATTCCTTCTCCTAGCGGTGGTGGTTTCGTTAGACTAAATAGAGAGCCTGAGAGGAAATTTCATGTTGAAGATCCTAAGAAGCCTCATAACGAAATAATTAGAGAACAATCTGATATCGGGAACTACTCTATCATGTCCAATTTCATAATTACTCCCGATGATGAGATTAAAGATCTTAAGGATGAAGTCTGGTATATGTACTTTGATGGTGCGTCCTCTAGTCATGGTAAAGGTGCCGGAATAGTGCTTAAATCTCCCCTTGGTCACATATTCAAGTTTGCCTATCGTTTAGAATTTGAAGCAACCAACAATGTCGCTGAGTATGAAGCCATATTGTTGGGACTTGAATTGGCCAAAGCTTTGAGGATTAAATTACTTAGCATCAAGGGGGATTCCGATCTGGTTATCATGCAGCTTAAAAACAAATTCACATGTAGAAATCAGAGATTAAGAAACTATCGAAATGCTGTGTGGGATACTATGGAGCACTTCGATACCCTTAACCTTGAAGCAATTCCTAGAGAGCTAAATAGTTTGGCAGACGAACTTGCCGTAGCTGCTACCACTTTCCAGTTGTCTGACGAGTTAATTAACGATAAAATTAAAATGGAAGTAATATTCAGACCATCTGTTCCAGACAACTCAGAGCATTGGCAAGTTTTTAATGATGAAAAACAAGTCGTTCGTTTTCTCAATAGTTTGGATGAGTTTGAGGATTTCCGGATAGTTTCTGGCGAGGATTGTTCTTTAGATCATAGACATATCATAAATCCTACTCCCAGAAATGTGGTTGCCTTAGAGCAACATTTCGATCGGCATGATGCCACGAAGCTGAGAGAAGAAAACAAGTTGGACCCAGGCGAGTACCTTGAAGTTAACATTGGTACTCCTGAAAATCCGAAAATGGTTAAAATCGGTAAAGGTACTAGTTTGGAGGAAAGGAAAAAGTTAACTGATTTACTTCGCGAATATTGAGATGTTTTAGCTTTTTCCTATGATGAGTTGAAGGGCTATAGGGAAGATATTATGGAGCATACTATTCCCTTAAAAGACGAAAATGCTAAACCCTTTCGGCAGAAACTTAGGCAGATTAATCCTAAGTTAGCCCCCCTGGTCCAGAAAGAACTTGCGAAGATGCTTGCAGCAGGAATCATCGCTCAAACTAGGCATTCAACATGGTGTTCGAATTTAGTGATTGTCAGGAAAAAGAATGGTACAATAAGACTTTGTGTCGATTTTAGAAACCTTAATCTAGCGTGCAAAAAGGATAATTACCCTTTGCCAAACATGGAAACTTTGTTGCAAAGAGTAACTGGGTCTGGAATGATGTCATTGCTAGACGGTTTTTCTGGGTATAATCAAGTTTGGGTTAAAAAGGAAGATCGACACAAGACCACATTCACAACACCATGGGGCACTTTTGAATACATCAGAATGCCATTTGGGTTAACAAATGCTGGGGCTACATTCCAGAGGGCCATGGATTATGCCTTCAAAGGGTTAATCGGGAAAATTATCGAAATTTACCAAGACGATCTTACTGTTTTCTCTAAAGATGGTATCAGTCATATAGATCATCTTAGGAAAGTTTTCGATAGATGCAGAGAATATGGAATTTCTTTGAATCCGGCTAAATCTGTTTTTGGGGTAACAGAAGGGAAATTACTGGGTCATATCATTTCTAAGGAAGGAATCAAGGTCGATCCCGAACGAGTTGAAGCAATTCAAAAGATTCCTCTCCCGCATAATCTCAAGTCCCTTCAGTCTTTCCTTGGAAAGATAAATTTTATTAGAAGATTCATCCCAAATTATGCAGAAATAGCTAAGCCCATTCAAAGTCTTCTGAAGAAAGATGCGAAATTTGTCTGGCAAGAAGAGGGCAAAAAGGCTTTCCAAGAAATCAAGTCTGCTATCGCAAAAGCTCCTGTCCTAGTTAGTCCTGATTACTCCAAGGATTTCATGATTTTTTCTTTCGCTTCTGAAGATACCATTGCCGGTGTCTTGCTTCAAAAGAATAAAGATGGTCATGAGCAGCCTATTGCTTTCATGAGTAGAGCACTTCAAAACTCTGAGTTGAAGTACAATACCATGGAAAAGCAGGCCTATGCCCTGGTCAAGTCTCTTAAGCATTTTAAAACTTATGTGGGTTATTCTAAGATCATTGCTTTCGTCCCACATTCTGCTGTTAAGGACATATTAACTCAGACTGATTTCTTAGGGACTCGTGCTAGGTGGGTTACTAAGATACAGGAGTATGATTTAGAAATTAGACCCACCAAGCTGATCAAAGGCCAAGGTTTAGCTCAAATGTTAACTGAAAGTAATGAAAAGACTCTTGGTTTGTTCTGCCTTGACGATCTATCTTCACCAGAATTAAGAAGGTTAGCTGAGCATGAATGGTATAAGGACATAGTTTACTACTTAACAAATCTTGCATGTCCTAACCATTTAGTCGCTCATAAGAGAAGGGCTCTTAGATTAAAGGCCACTAAGTATTGCCTTATGAAGGATGGCCTTGGATGGAGAAATCCTGAGGGCATAGTGCTTAGGTGTGTTGACGATGTTGAGTCCAAAAGACTGATTTCCGAATTTCATTCAGGATTTTGTGGTGGTCATTATGCCGCCAGAACTACCGCCCACAAAATCCTGAGGGCTGGCTATTATTGGCCTTCGATTTTTTCTGATGTGCACAAGTATGTTAGAACGTGTCAAGCTTCTCAACTCTTCACTGGGAAACAGAAGCTTGCTGCCCTTCCTCTACAACCTGTTATTGTAGAGGCACCTTTTCAGCATTGGGGTCTGGACTTCATAGGGAAGTTCCATGAAAATTCTAGCAATGGCTACTCATGGATTTTGACTGCTACAGATTATTTCACTAAATGGGTCGAAGCCATTCCTGCTAAGAATGCCACTGAAAAGGTTATTATGGATTTCATTGAAAATAATATCATTACTCGATTTGGTGTCCCTGCTAAGATCACTACGGACAATGCCAAGGCTTTTAGTTCTTCAGAGTTTACATCTTTTTGTTTCAAGTATGGCATTGTCTTATCCCATTCGTCAAACTACTATCCTCAGGGTAATGGTTTGGCTGAATCAAGTAATAAAAATCTCATAACCATTATAAAGAAGATAGTAGGAGATAACAAGAAGTCTTGGGACAGCAAAATCAAGTATGCTTTGTGGGCAGACAGGATTACTAAGAAGAAGTCTACTGGTAAATCTCCTTTTGAATTAGTTTATGGCTTGGATGTTACCTTACCTGTGCACCTAAAATTGCCAGCTTATCAACTTCTCCAAAATTTTTCCACCAGTAAAGATGTTGTTCAGAATAGGATAGATCAGATTGTGGAATTAGATGAGGCTCGTCGTACAGCTTTTGAGGCTATATGTAAAAATCAATCTAACATTAAGAAAAGCTTTGATAAATGCTCTCGATCTAGATCTTTGCAGGTTGGAGACATGGTTTTACTTTGGGATCGCAAGAATGAAAAACCGGGAAAACATAAGAAGTTTGACAGTTTATGGCTGGGACCATACATCATTAGAGATATAGCTGGGCCAAACTCATTCTACTTGAGCAGATTGGATGGTGAACCACTTGATCTACCAGCGAACGGCCAAATGCTCAAGTTGTTCTTCAGAGATGATATCTGATGCCATGGGGCATCTTTTGTATTGTATTTCTATCCCTACTCCTTGTCTTTTCAACATTTCATTTCTGTTTTTAGGATTAGATTTACGTTTCATGTTATTAGTTAGTCAATAAATGAAGAGCTTTTATCTTTCCTGTACTTAATATATATGATGATTTTGGAATGGACGCTACTTATTTTTATTTGTGTGTTGTATGGATGCAGATTCTGGATTCTCACATTCCTACAGTGCAGCAACGTGTCCCCAAGTAGAGCCAGATGTTGACCACTACCGGTCAACTACCCATGCAGTACACCCCCCTTTCTTTGCAAAAAGGGGCAGCACCTGAGCGACGTGTCCGTGCCAGCCTACAGTCATCAACAGCTTGATCATTTTAATTGTAAACCCAGTCTGCATGTATGAATTGTAAATAATCTAAGCAGATCAGAGTCATGTATGTAAAATTGCCTAGGTGGACCTAACTTTCTAATGATAATCTACGTCCCGGGAGGTTTTTCGTCTCACCGATCTACGATCGGCAGAGTTTTCCTTCAACCTGACCCCAAAGCCGGGATGCATTTTGTTATTAGAACTTTAGGAGAATCCTAGTGTGTTAATCTGCTAGATTATAGTTGTGTTGCAGAAACTGGGTATTTTGTGAGGGTCTGTATTAAGTGGGTTTGTCCCCTTAAGATGTAAATTGTAAAAGTCATGATGTAATGTGTCTTGAGGGTTGAAAAATGTTTTAGTCCCCTCATGAGTCCTAAGTCCTAGGTCCTAGGTGATGTTTCCAACGGCTTAGTTCGAATGATCCATTTAAGAAAATAAATGAAATACTAAAATAATAAAACAAAATAAAAATTAAAAAATTAAAAAATTAAAAAATGAAATAAATAAAAAATAATAAAAAGTTCATAAAATAAAGCAAAAACCCTAAATAATAAAATAATAATATTTTTTGTGAATGCATGCAAAATATCATTTTTTAATAAAATCGACGGATGAGATTAAGAGATGTCTTAATCCTCATCGACGGTTGAGATCACTTCAACATGGATCACTCAAACTAGCCGTTGGGATCATTTCCTTTATATAGGGTCTTAGGGGGTCATTTCAGGGGTTTATCTGATCTGTGAGTCTGTACTGAAAAAAGCTCTCTTGTAATCTGATTTCTGGTTAATAAAAGAAGACTTTGGGGTCCAAATCTTGCTGGTGTTACTCTCTGGAATTGCTGTGAGATGTTTACTTTTCTGCATATTTCAATTTTCAGCCATTAATAATAGCTTGTTTTCAGAGTATTGTGAGCACAGGTATCTTGTTCACTTGCTAGGGCTTGAGTGTTGTTAGGGTTTCTGAAATAATGGCAGGTATCTCCATTATTTCCTGAGATCTAGCAGCATTCTTGCTCTCTTTATTGATGGTTGCTTGAGATGTGCAGGAAATCTCTAGGTGAAGGACATTGGTGGGCGTTTGGGGAAGTTCTAGGCTGAACCAGCCGACTCCCACAGGTTTTTCTTTGCAGAGTCCAGCTGATTTTGCCCTGGGTTAATCATTTTAAAGTTGCTTTTCTGATTTACATAAGAGATTTCTGAATCTTGTTTGATAACCTGAAGTATTCATGTTATTATTTGCTAAATCTGGCTGTTAAGGGGCCAAATCTGTACATTTATTAAGCTAATCTAGGGTTTCAAATTTTTGTTTTATGCGTATATTATGTTGCGGTTTCTCTCCCGTCTTTGCAGATTACAGGTACATCAAATCTAGAAATTTCTCAAGGTTTCTGGAGCGGGAAAAAATTTAAAATTTTGTACTGGGTTCAAATCATTATCATAGTTCTGCCCCTCAGCCTACAGCCGTCATCAGAACCGGGAATCTGTGGGTCGTGTCTCACAATGCCTTTAGCACAAACAAACACTATCAAATCTGGGTGAGATATCTGCAAACTGACGTAATCTCTCAATCGATTTCCATAAGGTACGCTTTCCGTTTGCTTGCAAACCTGTTCTTGTTGGAATGTCAGCGTAAAATCGTCTTGACCTGAGTTTTGTACGGAAAAGCATAATCCCAAACGCTGCTCATCATTTTGACGCCTTGTTTCTGTGTATATGCATTCACGATTTTGTGCTCAGAGTGCTTATGCAGCTGCGTTGAATCTATTATTCGCTGCCGTTGTTTTTCATAAGTCATTTTTGTTTGCCAGGCGTTGTTAGCATTCACGTTTTTTCTGTATTTTCGCATATAAAAGGGGTGAGCATTAACCATTTTTCGACTTCTTGCATCTAATCCCATCACCGCATCACGAATTTAGCTTTATTGCGCAGTTTCTTTTCGAGCCAGGGTCACGATTTCGTTATTTCTGGGCATTTATTTGTTTGTCGACTGCTTGCATTGCGTTTCTGGGGCTTGCATCACGCCATTTCTCTGCTCTAAACATCAACGAAATCTTTGCTCCCGTCAACGAAACCCTCGCTTCATTCTCGCTTTCGTGTACTGGGTCTTGCTGCCTCTGATATTCATTTACTCTCGTGCGTTGATATTGTGACTGCGTCGTTTTTTGGGTTTGGCCTGCGGTTTCCTCTTAAGCCGTGTTTCATTTAAGTTTTCGTGCCCAAGTCTGAATACGTTCCGCTGTTGCTTTTGATTCATCGTTTGATTTATTTTTAACGCAGTTAATCCTGTAGCGTAGGTTAGCTTAGGTTATAGTTTCGATTAAATTTTTTTAAGTTTTGTAATAGAGCTTAAATTGTTTCATGTCAGTTACGTTTCAGATTTTAATAATTTCATTTAGTTTGTTTCATAATATCATATTAATGTTTAGATTTAATTTGATGTTTTAGATTTTTTTTTTATAACTTTAGTTTTTTTTTTTTTTATAAACGTAGATTTTTTTTTTATATGTTAGATTTTTTTTTTTTTTAATTTTCATAAAAGATAAAAATATATATATATATATATAAAAAAATATAAAAATCTTTTGGAAAATTACTTTGCCAGTTTCAGTCTTTTTATTTATGCTATTCATGCTGAGATATAAAATTTTCAGAGGCGGGATACGAAATTGATATCCGGTTAAATTCGCTGTTGTTTAAATCAATTTATTTCTCTTAGTTCGCTGGATGTCGTTATTTGAAGAGCTTTGTGGTTTTACTGGATATTTAAAGCATTGTTCTCTTTATTTGATGATAAATGATTGCTGTCTGTGGTTCATGTTCTTATATCATCTAGCTAGTAATCATTTAAGCACCAATCTCTTAAGGCACTGATCTATCAAATTAATAAAATCATCTTAGTGCATCTCGTCTCCCAGCCCAACTGTTTGGCAGTTGACCTCCATCACCTCATAGGGTCTACCCCCCTTAGCTGCAGGAGACAGGCTTAAACGGAGAGACCGGGGATCATAGTGACAGCCCCCGGTCTGAGCGTTGTCGTGCCAATTCGTGCGACAACGTATACAAAAGACAAATTTTGCAAACTTTAGACATGATTGAGTTTTGATTTACCTAGCTCAAACTGATTATATTTTAAGATTTATCTTAGTGTTTCTTTGTTCTCTAATGATATGCTTAACAGCACTCTGCATTCATTGACAATATCACTATGCATTTCTTTATAAGTGTGGGGGAAGCATGACCTGGAGAGTGAAATACCCAAATGAAGCACTCAGATAAATATCCTTCTTATTTCACAAAGTTGCTAACATTTACATATATTCTGACTATAATATGGTCCAAAGACATCTATGATTTTCTTCTGATCATTGAAATTGTCTGTTACCACAAAATTTGACAGGTTCCTTTTGAAGTTCTAGTAAGAAGGCACATTTTTCGTTTATTAGATCCAAGCCTTCAATGTGCTCGTTTTATTTATGATGAGTTGGTAAAGGTATTGAATTGATATTTATTAACTTGTCATCTTTCTCATTCTAAGTTTTTTCTTAGTCTTTTAGAACTTGCACATTTTATGTTTGACTAGTAGTCCCTATTAGTATGATATCATTTTGAAATTATTTCTATAATCCCACCTATTTTCAGATAGCTCATCAATGTGAAACAGTCGAGCTACAACGGTTTCCTGCTTTATGTAAGAAGTTGTAGGGATCTTTTTACAGGAAGGTCTGGCTCCTGCGGAGTGTATGATTGAAAATCTTATTGCCATGGAGGTACTGATGAAACACACTAATTAGCCTCTAGATATCATTTTGGGAGTTTTTGTTTTCTCCACTGCAATATATTGTTGATTTGTGTAGTTATTTCAAGTTAATTTTTTAGTAGAATTATTGAAAAAGTGCAACACAATTCATTGGATATTTCTTGTTTCTCTGTCTTAAGTGTCTTTATAATCATTCTTTTGCATTTGATGAATGATTTTCATAAAAAAAAAAAAAAAAAAATTGAGTAAAGATGGACTATATCAACACTTCGCATCCATCATTTATTGGTGGCAGCAAGGCAGTGGAAGCTGCATTACAGCAACACAGATCTGCCAAGGTATCATTCTCCACCACTAAAATCAAGATTTGCTATGACCAAGTCTTCAAAGCTAGGCTAGCAAGAAGTAAGTCTTATAGTTGAATTTTGTTAGGATTCTCAACTCTATGCGTTTGTGTCTTGTTTCATTCCATTCTGTGCTGCATAAATCAGGAAGTTTCTGAGCCCGATAAAGCACCAGGAACTGAAAAAGTTCAGAAATCACGGTCTTTACTTGCAAGGAAAAATATATCTGGAGTTGCTGTTGATCAGGTAAGGGTAATGTCTTTTTTTTAATAATGATTTTATTGATTACATTTGGATTCATCTTGTGTCCTTTTCTGTCAATATTGATCCCTTTTTTTCTTCAATGCTGCTTAAATTGTTGTCTTTCTAAATTTGTTGTTGTTGTGGAGTGTAGCCTACTCAGCCAGTCGCGCACCATGAGAAACCTGTGTCATCTGGTAAGTGATCAAATACTAAAAACATGTAAAATATCTGGCTTAGTTGAAGTTCCTTTGGTCTATATGCATCTCTATATTAGGATCTAGGGTGTTTAAGCTAGATATTTTGCTGATTTATAAGAATAGGTGTATATGCCTGAAGTTTTGTAACCATGCACATATTAAGTATCTTTAATTGTTTATTAATGGGATGAGGTTATCTTAGATCTATTATTGGAATTTATGGCATGCAGTAAATATGTGATGAATGCATAGTTTCTTTGTGATGGCCATTATATGAAAATTCATGTTGATCTGTTAGCCTAAACATATATGTCCTTTGAGAGGTTAAAATTTCACGAGGAACATGTGGCTTCCACAGTCTTGTCTATGCTTAAGTTTTGAGGTTCTACACATATGTCATTTCTCCCAGTATGTACTAGTTTTATTTGTTTCCCAATTTGACTTGTAGAACTTGCTGGGCTACATTTTAAGTAGAAAACCAAAGCAATGGAACTGATCAATTTGGTCATAATTCTTATATGAATCTCAGCAATTTTCACTATAATATATTTATTCTTATTTTTCCCTCAATTTGAGGTCATGGTCTGCTCTGATTTGCAGTTTACTAAATTTTGATAACCCTCTGGGAATTGTTTAGCTGAGGACACAGAACCCTTGGGAATTGTTTACTGAAGCTCCACAACCCTTTGAATTGGAACGGCTGATTGAATCTACACAATTCTTTTAATATGAACTGATTGAATGAATCCTCCTGATTGAATATGGCTTGTTGTATCTTTATAATTCTCTTTTGTTTTTCTATAAAGAAAATGCACTATCATCTACTAAGAAAGTGCCAATGTTCTTGCTATTTATATTTGTGTGCGGCTACATAAAAGACCATTTTTTCACCTTGTCTTGGAAGTTCTTCAATGGCAGCATATGAATTTTTTATCATCATGGTGTATGTGCTTTCAAATTTTGCTCATAACAGTTGCAGTTCTAGGCATTATTCAAATTCCCCTCTCCAAAAGGATCCAACAAAGTTCCTTGAGAGATGGATGGTCATAAATTTTCCTCTTTCTTGATATGAGCACAGTAGCAACAATCCAAATACTAAGAATAGAAACCCAAGAGATCAAGCATGCATGTTCCATGGGGACGCTTCCCACATGGTGGGGGGAATGCCCCCCATGTTTCCCACACTCAGGGGATGGCGAGACACCTGGGGAAACATGTCCTCAGTGTTGGGGACGTGTTTCCCAAAAAGGAAGATTTGGGGACCTGTTGCACTCACTTTTGTCAAAGTTCCGAAGAAGCAGATGTACCAATTTTTTCAAAAGATTGAGATTATCAAGACATTGGTTTATTGAATCATTATAAATTCATTCTGCAAATTTGTAATGTAAATGATGCTAATAAGACCATGTATGTATGTAATAAACCTAGGTAAGCCTATTATTTTGGTGAAAATTTCATCCTAGGAGATTTTTCATCTCCCTAATTCATCTGCGTTTCTAAACACGGATGGTTAGCAGAGCTTTTCCCTCCAACCTCACCCCAAAGTTAGGGTGGAATTTGTCTTCAAAGTCTTAGGTGAGTTCTAGTGTTTTTGTCGAGTCTTGTGTAAAAGTGATTTGGGAAGAATTTAAGCTAATTGGCTAAATTATTTTATTACAAATCACTTGGCCTATTAGATTATGTTGTGTCATAGAATTGGTTGTGTAATTTAAGGGTTGAAAATGTAATCATCTTATGTAAAAAATATTTTAGTGCATGGTCTCTCATACTTAGACACCATGGCTAAAATATTAGAGTGTGGAAAAACTATTTAATCCCCTCAAGTATCAATTAATTAATTTTTCTGGCAAAAATTAAATTAATCTTAAGTCAAAAAATTAATTGATTAGAGTCAACTTTAAAGTCCTAGAGAAATTAAATTCTTCAAGTGGAAAAATTCATGAGTAGTAAAGAAATTAATTTTTGGAGGTCCTCCGCCAAGGGAATATTGGAAATAAAATTGGACCCTTGGGCCTTGGAGGTCAAGTCACAATTAATTTTTCAAGGAAATTAGCTAAAAATAATTAATTTTGAGCTAATAAAAAATGGGTAAAATAAAAAATTTGAAAATTTCTCAAAAATATTTTTTTTCAATGGTGGAGATTAAAAGATGAACAAATATTTTTCGATGCCCAAGATGATTTTGACAGGGATCAAGCCAACTAGACGTTATTTTTCCACTTGGAGGATTTATCTATAAATTGAGAGTCATTTGTGTCTGAAGTCATCTAGTTTTGGCTCATGTAACTCTGAAAAGATGATGTAAATTATTATTCCACTGGGAATGTTGGAATAATCATAATAAAGACTTTGGGGTGTGTTGACCACTACGTGTCAACAACCCATAGCAGTACACCCCCTTTTTTTTTCGCAAAAGGGATAGTGCCTGATTGATGTGTTCGTGCCGTCCAGCTATCATCATCTTATAATGTAAACCCAGTTTGCATGTGTATAATGTAAATAATCTCAGTGGATTCGTGTCGTGTATGTAATCACCTAGGTAAACCTAATTTTCTGGTGACGATCTACATTCCGGGAGGTTTTTTGTCTCACCGATCCATTCTTGGATGGTCGGCAGAGTTTTCCTTCAGCCTTACCCCAAAGTCAGAATGGATTTTGTTACTGGGATCTTAGGGGAGTTCTAATGTTCTAGATCGAGTCTATGTAAAAGTGATTTGGGAATAATCCTAACTATTTGATTAAGTTATTTTATTACAAATTGCTTGATCTGCTAGATTATATTTGTGTCGCATAACTAGGTAGTCTGTGAAGGTCTTTTGCAAATGGGTTTTCCCCCTTGAGATGTAAAAAATGTGAAAATCATGATGTAAAGTGTCTTAAGAGTTGGAAAAATAATTTATCCCCTCATAGGTTAAACAATTAAATTTTCTGGTCAAAAATTAATTAAAATCCTAAGCCAGAAATTTAATTAATTATAGGTCCTAGGTAAATTTAAATTCTCTGAAGGCAAAATTCATTGGTCCTTAAAAAATAAATTTTAAGAGGTCCAAGGACTAAGGTAAATTAATTATTTTGCTAAATTTTAAGCCTTTGGTCCCTGGGGTTAAGTGAAAGTCAAAATTTTGAGGAAATTAATTCAAAATTTTAATTTTGAATTAATTAAAATGCATTTAATTGAAAAATTCAAATTTCCTCAATAATTTAAAATTTCGATTGATGAGATTAAAAGAAATTTTAATTCTCATCAACGGTCGAGATTGCTTTGACAAAGATCACTCGAACTAGTTGTTGAAGGATTTATCTTTAAATAGGAGGTCATTTGTCAGTCAGTGGATCCGATCTCTGGATCATGTACTAAGCTCTCAAGTTCTCTTGTATACTTTTTTCAATTAATGCAAAAATCTTTGGGGATTCAATATGCTGTAGTGTTCCTTTTCATGAATTTATGGTAACATTGTTTTAATTTCTGCTTAATATTATGTGAAAACTATCAATCAATAGCTCTCTTAGAATAATTTGAATACAGGTATCTTATTCAGTTTGTTGAATCTAGGGTAACATTTTTAATTTTGATTGAAGTAGCAGGTATCTCTATTTCTTCAGAATTTTATTGTTGTTATATTTCTCTACTTGATTTGATGGTTGATCTAGTGTTTGCAGAAGATCTCTCTGGTTCTCATTGAGCGTTTGGGGATAGTCCTCGGTTGGACCAGCCAATCTCAACACATATTTTCTGAAAAGACTACTTCATATAAGCCTTGGGATTTATCTAACGATATATATATATATATATATATATATATATATATATATATATATTTTATTTTGCAGGGTGTTTTTTGGCTAGTACCTCTCTAAAATTTTGAAAACCTTTTAAATATTTTGTGGAAATTTTGATAGATCTGGCTATTAAGAGCCTTAGATTATCAGATCTGGGAGCTGAGTTGGACTCATACTCCTCAGATTTGATAGATCTGTAAATTATTTGTATAGATCTGTATTTTATTTGTATAGATCTATTATTTACTTGTGTAGATATGAAATTTTTGTAACATAATTTTGAATTTTAACACTTGGGTTTTTGGGATTTTCTCTATTTTTGTACATATTGGATATTGGGTTTTCCTCTTTTCATTTGTGCAAAAATATATCTGAGAAATCAACCAAGAAAATTTTCAGATCTGAGCTAGATCTAGACCCTGGAAGGCAAGATCTGGGCTCAAAGATTGTTTGCAGGAATAGATCTAAGAAATCAGTGAAGAAAATCTTCAGATTTGAGCTAGATCTAGATCCTGGAGGGTAAGATCTGGGTTCAAAGATTGTTTGCAGGAATAGATCTGAGAAGTCAGCTAAGTAAATCTTCAGATCTGAGATTTTTTTCAAGCAAATCTTGGTGTTTTGAGATAGATCTAGGCTCTGGAGGGCAATATCTTGTCCCAAATATTTTTGCAAGGCCAACCATTAAAGATTTTGCAATAAATCTAAAGATCTAAATCAAAATAATTTTTTCAGAACAAGGGTTTCAAGTTTTGGGACTCCTAAGCCCAGATCTGCCTTCTCTTAGCCCAACGCTAGTTCTAATGGGCCTATTGCTAGCTCTCATTGGCCCTAGATTCCCTTGTTCCATTTCTAATTTGAATATTTGATATTTTGAAGCTAATCATTGGTGGGTTTTGCAAAAAATTTGGTAAAAATTTGTGTTTCAGGTATTGAAATATTTTTGGCAACTTGAGCAAGTGATCTTCAAGGCCTAGGGCCTAAGGGTTTGATCTTTAAACCATCTTTTTCCTCACTGTTTGCTATAGCAGTCATATACCTTTCTAATAGTGGTGAAAAACACATCTAAGTGGTTTGAAATTAACTAAAAAAAATTGCTAAATATATTAATAAATCATTTATGTTTGATGTGTATCAAAAATTTGGCCTAGATCTACATTTTGGGTGACTGTTATCTCTGAATAATTCTGTTTCTGAAGTCTGAAATATAATAGTGGCAAAATTTCATGTGGGGTTAGCGTAAAATCAGTGCCTAAGTTGTCTAATACATTAAGGAATTAATTTATTGAGTTGGGCATTCATCATTAGGCTTATTTAATGTTTCAATCGCTGGTTGTAATAAGTATATTAGATCTGATATAATTCTGGAAATCACATCATAACAAGTTGAAAATTTTTGATAATTCATGTGGGCAAGTTTGAAAAATTTTCGGTAAATTTTTTGCATAAAGATATCATTGATAGTTTACTGTTTTCATTGTCATATTGTTGCTGTCATAAAGTTTTTCTTATTGCTCTTCTAAAAACTAATTTCTGAAAAATAAGTACTCTGTCATGGAATTGTGATAAAATACATATCTTGTGTTTCATAAAATGAATATTTGTGAGCATCTGTTGACATTGATATTAAATTGCAAAGAAGTTTTTGTTCTTTCTGAGCTATAATTACATCTGAAAGAATGTAGAAGATTTGAAATAAGCTTGTGGTTTAATTGTAATATTTTCAGGGGTTTATTTTTAAGTCTTCATCCAATACAACGAACATTTTATTTTGGTGATTAAGGGATTTTGCGACACAAGTGTTTTTGATCCTCGAGTCTAACTTCATTCCATCATCTAGTGCATTCGCATATAAGTTAAATTTGCATAGATAAAATTTACTTCCAAGCATAAGCTTGGTCAATAGAGAGATAGGTATCCATCAGTTTTTGCTCGAGAAGTCTATTTTAATATTACTTAAAACATTGACCTTGTAGTCGTCAGAGCCATAACTCTCTGCAGCGTCAGAGGCACCGACGAGTATGTTAGAATTTCAGGAGAGGTATTGTTAATCACACCTTAGTGTGCTTCTCCTTATCTTCTGTCTACCAATTACTACGAAATCAGGCTCAACATAGAAATGATCGAAATATTCAAATTCAATTAGGCATTTAATTAAAATTAACCAAGATTCTTGCATCTCACATCAGTTTTAGGATCTGCATTTCATATAAGATAGTCATTCATCTAAGCAACAGTTGTTAATCAATTACTTGGTCTTAATTTCCCTAGCAAGACCGTTGACTCCTTAAGGCACTGATATCAATCGTTTAAAATCTAATCAAATCCTATAAATCTTGCTAAATCTTAATCAAATACTTGGTTGTTTCACTGTGTCTCTCAAATTGGTTGGTTCCCAACTAGTTCTTTTTCATTCCATTTTTCCATAGGGTCTACCCCCCTTAGCCAGCGATAGGGAGATAGCTTAAACAGAGAGATTGGGGATCAGGGTGATAGACCCCGATTTGAACCGTTGTCGTGGTGCCTAGACATTCTGTGCGACAACAGGGTGCATTTCATGGTGTCTTTGATCTGATAATTTGTGATATGTGTTGGGTACTGACCTTCCTATATTATGCTTTATAAATATTTTGATCGTTATTTCATTGTAGGGGATAGTAACATTGTATTGGTAAGTTGTGGGCTTATCTTAGGTGATCCGATTCACTGGGTTTTCTAACTATTTGATCTTCATAAATATATAGTGTTTGCGGGTTCCCCAACCCTTGGACTCCAAGTTCACAAACTTTGGATAGAGGTTTACTATGTTTGGACTCTAATTATTTTTATGTTGTTCTAACTACGGTAAGGCTGTAGTTTATTATTTATCTTTCGAAATACATTTAGCCACTACTAAAGATTTATAAAATTTCAAAAATATTCCAAGCATTTTACATGTATATTTTGTAAATATAATTTGTATAATACACTTGTAAATTATTTTATTTTTCTAATCTTGGTTTTGCAACTGTGGTTTTTGGGGTATGAATTTTTGTATATATTGGGGTTTTGGGTATTTTAATTTTCATCTGTGCAGGTGAGATCAAGTGGAAAGAGTTGGATTGGAGCTAGATCTAGGCCCTTGAGGGTAAGATCTAGCCTCTAAAAATTTTTGCAGGGCCAGCCATTGAAGATTTTGCAGTAAAATTGAAGATCTGAAGCAAATAAAATTTTCAGAGCAAGGGTTTCAAGTTTTAGGGCTCCCAGGCCCAGATCTGCCCTCTCCAAGCCCAACGTCTTCCTCCTAAGGCCTTGCGTCAGCCTTCCAAGCCTCCTAGAGGCTGGCCGTAAGCCCCTAAGGGCCTCAGCCTCCTTCCTTGGCCCTGTGTCAAGGGTTTAAGGCCATTTTTGGCTTGGCCATGAGCATAGAAGGCCTTGGACCCCCTCCTAAGCCCTAGATAGCTTGTCGTGGACCCTTAAGACCTGGCCGCACCCCTTTTAGGGCTTTTTCCTCCCTCTTTTGCCATGTGCTCTCCCTTTTTGGCCTCTTTTTGACCACTTACTGCTCAAACTAGCAGGGGACCTAAAAGGGATTCTGAAAGGGTCAACTGCTAGGCTAAGGGCAACAAATGGAGACTTAGCCCACTGTCACCTCAGCTAAGGCTCCCTACTCTTTACGGACTTTCACCAATGGGAGGAGACTTGGCATATGGAAAGTCCAGGGTTGCAAGGGAGCGTACTTGGGAGCTAGTCGGGAGCGCACTCCTAGCAAAAAAAATGCTTCCTGGTTTTTCAGGATCATCTAGTCGTTTTTGCAATTTGTTTTTTGCAGTAATATTCCAAATGCAATTTTTTTCAAAGAAACAAATAATTTTTGAGTGGAGCAGCCTAATGATCAAGCCTATGGCCCTAGTATTGATATGTGATTCATGGTAATGTTAAATTCTTAAAGCAAAAGTAGCATTCTCCTTAATCTTCATTTTCATCCTTTTACTTAAATTTTCAACATTACCATGAAATGACTCAATATGTTTGAGAGTGGTCCCGACCTCATTGGATTTCATATGGAGAAAGCAGTATTTTAGATTTCATTCAAAATCCAGCAAACTTATCAGTTTTTCAAGGTTTCAGAATTGGGGGGATTGTAATGTTTCCATTGGATTTTGTCATGTATTAGGGTATGGAACTCGTATTTAATCAAGAGCACCAATCCCTCTATGTAACTTGATGTTGGTGACATTGGTTGTTGAACTCCTCTATCATGACCCTCCTAAAAATGTACGCATCACTCAAACAAAATATTGACTTGACATGCTATGCTTTTTTTATCTTATGTTAATGCTTAGAGGGTGATATTAATGACAAAGATCCCTATACAGATTGAGAGGTAATGACAAAAATACCTTGGGATATTAATGCCTAGAGGGTGATATTAATGACAAAGATCCCAATTTTCCAACAAGACTAAAAAATTAGACATTTCTCGTGGCGGCAAGAGGCCCAAGCACTAGCAATAGCTAATAGATTTACTTGTCTTTTCTAGTTTCTAGTAGTTTTTATAACTATTGACTATTTCATATTATTATGATATTTTTTGTAAACAATATATGACAATTAATGTTCGAAGTTTGAAGTTCGCAGTTATAACTCATTAGTAATGAATTATGAATATGATTATTTGTGAAAGTTGAAAGTTGTTTCATTTCATTTCATTTTTTAACATTTCATTTCATGTTAGATATTATTTGTTGTAATGGTTACACTTAGGTTACAAGTACAACTTTGGTGATCAATGATGATAAATGATATATATTGAATTTTGAAAGCTTGAAACTTTAAGATTGATGAATCATGAGACCCAATATGTTGTATGTTACTATGTTACTAACTTGTGGACATGGTTGATGAAGATTATAACTTCTAGATGATTGTTGTTATATGGTTCAATATATGTTTTTTTATGTTTTTTATATCTAATTCATCATTCTACATGCTTTTGTTGACATGTATGCATCAAAATATAAAAAATATAATATATATATATATATATATATATATAAACACTCTCGGAATCGCTCCCAAACTAGGAGCTTCTGGAAATGTCACTCCCGCTCTTGCTCCTGCTCCCACGTAACCTTGGGAAAGTCACCTATGAAAAATAGATCAACAAATCAGTGTGAAGTGACCTTAATGATCCCTTTCCCAGAAGAAGGTTAGGAGTGGGGCTTGCTTGCTTTTTAAGCAAGGTACAATGTCTTCTAGGAGAAGGATGTGAGGATTTGAGGGTTAGGTTAAGGGAATGTGGCTTGTAAAGGAGATTCCTAATCCCTAAAATCCTTATTGAACTTGGTTTCCCAAATGGTTCTTCAAGAATTGACTTTTCAGAGGTGCAAGACCACAAGGGACCAAGTGGACTTAGCCTAGGTTAGGAGGATAGGGTTTAGCAACCAATGATGAGCTTAACCCAGACAAGGAAGGGGAAAGGATCAAACAAGATTTTTTGCTTAATGGTGAGAAATTGATCCTATGAGGTACTAGCTTAGGGGATACCAGGGCAAAGTTTGATCTCAGATCTAGGGCTCCAGATATCTTACAATCCCACCATCGGAATTTCTTCAAATTTGGAGGAGGCCTTGAGAACACACTAGCGCAACAGAGGGTAGGAGATCAAAAAAATTTGGGGTAGCATCAGATGTGCTCTAGCCACGAAATTTGGTGGAGAGGTTGGAGCACATGAGATCTCCAATACCCAGAAAGGGTTTGGGCAGATTCTAAACAGATCAGGAGATATTAAAATAATCAATATTTTTAATAGAGTCGCTAAGTCTAAACTTAGGGAAAATAAAACATTAATGTGTATTAATATGAATCTATGTTAGAGTGGTCCAAAAGACATGGATCAAGCCAGATCCAATCTTAGCCGTTGATTAGGGACTTAATCTCGGTTGTTGAAATGTTAACAAGAAAAGTATAAAAGGAGGCTTGAGGGTCACTTTGAGATCACACCAGATGATCAATGATTCTATTCTCTAGAGCGGGGTTTGCTAAGAGAGATAGAATCAGTGATCGGAAGAGCAGCTGAGGGGCATTGAGTACAGAGAAACAAGAAGGCAGAGACTGTGCTGGGAGAGCAGTGCAACAGCTAAGTAGAGTGACGCAGAGCTAGCAAGGGCTCATACAGGGCCACGCAGAGGCAGCCAAGTGCTGCCCAGAGCACCAGAGAGGCCAGCGTGTCTGATGCAGAGGCCCAGAAAGCTGACGCAGGGCCAGCGTGAGACAGAGAGGGGCTAATGTAGTCTAGATTGGGCAGAAGCTAGGGTTTCGGGGTTTCAGCCAGGAAATTTATCTCAAACTATGAGGTATAGCTGCTAAGGAAATTCTCTGTTGGGTAGGCTAGTTTCAGCACCCAGATTGTACTCTGATATTGCTTAATAAGAAAGCCCTCAGATAGTTGCATCGATTTTCCCGCATTGGGTTTTTCCGAGGACATTGGTCCAAAAATAATGGTGTCATGTGGTGTGTTTGTTCTTGCCTTTAATTGTTGATCTGTAATATGTTGAGCTTACATTGGTGTTTATTTTCAATATTTACTTTGTAAGTAACTTGTTAAAGAAAATAAATCAGAAAAAAGTGCAAGAAGGGTTTCTATTTCTAACTAAGTGAAATTAGAAACTTCAACATGGTATCAGAGGGTGATTGCAGATCACAGGAGGACTAAAAGACATCAGTCGAGCAGAGCAATAGCAGCAGAAAACAGTTGTCCCGAGGTGACAGAAGTTGTTTCTAGCATCGCAGAAGCCAAGAAGTTTGACGTAGAGCCAACCAGAGCCATGCAGAAGAAGCCGAGAGTTGCGCAGAGCCTCAAAGAGGCTAGCGTTGCTGAAGCAGAGGGCCAGAGGGCTGACGCAGGGCATCCCAGGGCTAACTCACACCCATTTGGGGTGATGCAAAGCCAGCGTGAGGTAGAGAGGGGCTGGCACAGTTCACAGAGAGGCAGTTGTTGGAGTTTAGAAGGCTACAGAGCAGGGCTAGAGGAGTTGTTACCGAGGGTTTCTAGTCGAGGAACCTGGATCAACAATGTAGTTGCACAAGACGATCAGAGTAGGTGGCATCTTAACAAGTGGCAGAAGGATTTCTAGGAAGGAAATTAGGACTCAGAGGGAGTCCAGAAGAAAACTTCCAGACGAGAAGTAGAGGAGCGTCATGGCACTACACGGGGTAAGCGACCAAGATAAACTGGACGAAGCATTGAACTTTGTAGTCTAGAAGGCCAAAATCTTATCAGTGCTTTACAGGAATTGTGTCAAGAACTTCGCCTTGAAGGTTATAGCTATCCCAGTCAACCCAAATGATAACGACAAGTACGAAGAGGCGATGGCGAGGACCAAGTGCATTATCCTTGATGGGGTCAAGGATCCTGTGGTACCACATATAGCCAAGAAGGGAATGACAGTTGAGATGTGGGAGGCTCTCAAGAACCTATACCAGCATACTTCTGTGCAGAGAAAATGTTGCTTGAGAACCAGATGAGGTCGTATCAGATGAAGAAGGGTCAATCGATTGACACCTTCCTCGGAGGATTGAATGAGATCCGAGACCAGTTCACTGCTATAGGAGCGACATCGGATCAGGAGCTTATGGTGAGGAC
The DNA here is from genome assembly GCA_031772625.1 of Pinus tabuliformis. Lineage (NCBI taxonomy): Eukaryota > Viridiplantae > Streptophyta > Pinopsida > Pinales > Pinaceae > Pinus > Pinus tabuliformis. The sequence continues at coordinate 714,955,499 of CM062807.1, read as the reverse complement.
AGCCCTGAATTTTGTCTCACAAGATTGGGAAGTCTTTGTCTAGAGTATCATGGGCAGAGGGACTCTCCTACCTTGGATGTGATGTGGGCAGCTCTTCGCCAGGAAGAGATCAGACGACAATCGAAGACAGGTAGCAGCAGCAAAGGGATCAAGGTCAAGGAGGAGGAGGAGGATGTGGCCCTAGCATCTGAGGGAAAGCAGGAGAAGCGGAAGAAGAAAGATCTCTCCAAGATCAAGTGCTTCCATTGTGGGGAGATGGGTCATTATGCAACCCAGTGCCCAAGGAAGAAGAGTAAGGGAGAGTCTTCCGAGACTAAGGCAACGCCAGCACGGGTAGAGAAGGAAGTTTTGACAGACGATGACTGTGCCATGAGTGCACACGCACCACTTGAGAAGAAGTGGGGAGACATCGAGCTGTAGTCAGGCGGACTACAGGCGATGAGGGGCAGGATCCTTGAGGTACCTAGCCTCTTGGATTAGACCTTGCTATGGGAGCCCCGACAAAGAGTAGCAGGACTGGCTAATGTGGGTAGAGACGAATGTGGATGGAGCGGCAGAGAGAGCTACAATGTAGGAGTCTCAAGACAGCACAGAGCTAGCAGGCTGCAGAAGTGTTGCACCATTGCAGGAAGGCACAGCGAGGTGTGCAACAGTGTGAGATGCAGGGAGTTGCTGTAGCAGCGTAGAGATCAGAGAGGGGGAGCACTTGTCAGTGGTAGAGGGAGCTTCAGCATCAATGGGTGTTTATAACCCAACATGGAGGTTAGTTGGGAGATCAGTTACTTACTTCTCAGTAACTGAGTTGCAGTGCGACAGTGGGTAGCACGATGCAACATGATGAGAGGAGGTGCAGTGTTGGGAGAAAGGACCAACAGCAGCACAGATGCAAAGGGAGTTGTCGTACAGATGCAACAGTGGCAGTGGCAGAACCATGGGCAACAGTACAGGAGGCAGCAGTGTAAAGGATGTTGGGTAGGAAGGCCTAGCATCAACACAAGTACCGATGCCGGATGATCAGAATAATACTCAGTGAGGAGTATTGCTAGAGCACAGTCCTCGCTAAGAGAGATTGTTGATTTGGGGTAGCATCGGATGTGTTCTAGCCACGAAATTTGGTGGAGAGGTTGGAGCACATGAGATCTCCAATACCTAGAAAGGGTTTGGGCAGATTCTAAATAGATCAGGAGATATTACAATAATTAATATTTTTAATGGAGTCCCTAAGTCTAAACGTGGGGAAAATAAAATATTAATGTGTATTAATATGAATCTGTGTTAGAATGGTCCAAAAGACATGGATAAAGCTAGATCTAATCTTAGCCATTGATTAGGGACTTAATCTCAGCTGTTGAAATGTCAATAGGAAATGTATAAGAGGAGGCTTGAGGGTCACTTGGAGATCACACCAGATGATCAGTCATTCTATTCTCTAGAGCGAGGTTTGCTAAGAGAGATAGAATCAGTGATCGGGAGAGCACCTGAGGGGCATTGAGTATAGAGAAACAAAGAAGGCAGAGATTGTGCCGGGAGAGCAGCGCAGCAGCCTAGGAGAGTGGCGCAGAGCCAACAAGGGCTCACGCAGGGCCACGCAGAGTTAGCCAAGTGCTGCGCAGAGCACCAGAGAGGCTAGAGTGTCTGACGCAGAGGCCTAGAAAGCTGACACAGGGCCTCCTGGGGCTGACGCAAGCCAAGAAAGGCTGACGCAAGGCCTCCTGGGGCTAACGCAAGCCAAGAAAGGCTGACACAGGGCCAGCGTGAGACAGAGAGGGGCTGACGCAGTCCAGATTGGGCAGACACTCAGGTTGCAGGAGCAGTTTTGTGCTAAAGAGCTACCGGAAAGATTTTCTAGGGTTTCAACTAGGAGATTTATCTCAAATTGTGAGGTATAGCTGCTAAGGAAATTCTCTGTTGGGTAGGCCAGTTTCGGCACCCAGATTGTACTCAGATATTGCTTAATAAGAAAACCCTCAGATAGTTGCACCGGTTTTCCCGCATTGGGTTTTTCTGGGGACATTGGTCCAAAAATAATGGTGTCATGTGGTTTGTTTGTTCTTGTTTCTTTTAGTTGTTGATCTGTAATATGTTGAACTTGCATTGGTGTTTATTTTCAGTATTTACTTTGTAAATAACTTGTTAAAAAAAAACAAGTAGGTAGGAGTAAATCAGAAAAAAGTGCAAGAAGGGTTTCTAACTAAGTAAAATTAGAAACTTCAACACCTATGAGGTACTAGCTTAGGGGATACTAGGGTAAAGTTTGATCTCAGATCTAGGGCTCGGGATATCTTACAATCCCATCATTGGAATTTCTTCAAATTTGGAGGAGGCCTTGAGAACACACAAGCACAGTAGAGGCTAGGTGATCTTTGGGAAAATGATGCCCTAAGTGACCCAACTTGGCTAGACCTAGAAGAGAAGGGGAAAGGTGAAGAAAAATTGTTCTTTGAGTGACCACCTCTTGGTAGATCAATGCCTTAGCCCTTGGGGAGAATGGAGTCGAGGAGAATGATGAATAAGGACTTTGTTTCTTGGTCAAGGAGGCCTCAAGGACCTACTTCGCTTAGCCTTTAGGGCAAGGGATGGTGACCTTAAAGCTTTATACTTCGATGTGCAAAAAGAGATGGCTTATGAAGATAAATTCAATGGTATAATTATCCGTAGGAAATTTCATTCAACATACATGGGCCATACATTGAAAGATGCTATATAGAAACAAAATTCCACAATTAAGCAATAAATGCATATAGCAATTAGCCTAAAATAGCGAAAATCCCATTCCAATGTATATGACAAAGTAAAACAAGAATAGCATTAAATGTGTGTACTTGCATGTAAGAGAACATATCCAACCATCAACAATTTGACAATAGAGAAGCTCCAAGATAAGATAAACCCCATCCAAACATTAAAATTCATCCATGCTCCAATTCATCCTCCAAGAAAAAGTGTGAAATTCTCAAGAGAGAAGAATGATCCAAATCAAAGTGATGATGAGAAATGAACTCATCTCACTTTTTATTTATACACTAATTAGGAGTTCTAATTAGTCTTCTAAGCCTACATAAGCCCCAAAATAAAATAATGTGCAAATAGCCTAACTTTTGGGGACAAGCCCACCAAACTAGCTCATAAATGAAATAATAAGTCTCTCAAGAGGTTAAATGATAAGCAATACATGTCGTAGGGCCTCTAAGAGGTCTGATGAGGTCCATAGGTGCCATATTGAAGAATAGGACCCTCAAAAGTGATGAGGTCCATAGGTGCCATATTGAAGAATAAGACCTTCAAAAGTGGCATTCTTCTTAATCTTCATTTTCATCCTTTTACTTAAATTTTTAACATTACCATGAAATAACTCAGGATGTTTGAGAGTGGTTCCATCTTCATTAGATTTCATATGGAGAAAGTAGAATTTTAGATTTCATTCAAAATCCAACAGACTTATCAGTTTTTCAGGATTTCAGGATTGGGGGATTGCAATGTTTCCATTGAATTTTGTCATGTATTAGGGTATGGAACTCATATTTAATCAAGAGCACCAATCCCTCTATGTACCTTGATATTAGTGACATTGGTTGTTGAACTCCTCTGTCATGACCCTCCTAAAAATGTACGCATTACTCAAACAAAATCTTGACTTGACATGCTATGCTTTTTCTATCTTATGTTAATGCTTAGAGGGTGATATTAATGACAAAGATCCCTATATAGATACAGAGGTAATGACAAAGATACCTCTGGATATTAATGCTTAGAGGGTGATATTAATGACAAAGATCCTGATTTTCCAACAAGACTAAAAAATTAGACATTTCTTGTGGTGGCAAGAGGCCCAAGCATAAGAAATAGATAATAGATTTACTTCTCTTTTCTAGTGTCTAGTAGTTTTTATAACTATTGGCTCTTTCATATTTATTATGATATTTTTTTAAACAATATATGACAATATAAGTTTGAAGTTGGCAATTATAACTCATTAGTAATGAATTATGAATATGATGCTTCATTAAGTTGAAAGTTGTTTCATTTCATTTCATTTTATAACATTTCATTTCATGTTAGATATTATTTGTTGTAATGGTTACACTTAGCTTACAAGTACAACTTTGGTGATCAATGATGATAAATGTTATATATTGAATTTTGAAAGCTTGAAACATTAAGATTGATGAATCATGAGACTCAGTATGTTGTATTTACTAACTTGTGGATGTGGTTGATGCAGATTATAACTTCTAGATGATTGTTGTTATATGGTTCAATTTATGTTTCTTCATGTTTTTTATATCTAATTCATTATTCTACATGTTTTTGTTGACATATATGTATCAAAATATAAAAGATATATATATTATATAAAAAACACTCCGGGATTCGCTCCCAAACCAAGAGCTTCTGAAAATGTTGCTCCGACTCCTTGCTTTCGCTCCCGCTCCCAAATAACACTGATACAAGGGTTTTGAAAATTTTTAAATTTTAAGAAAAATATTTTTTATGGAGAATTTTCCTTTGATGAATGGCTAAAAATATTTTAGAAACCCCAATGTATACTATAGCCTTAGCGAAGATTTCATCCACTATACAAATATTTGGGATCCAAGCAAAAGTGATTCCTTCACAAGTTTGTGAACATGAAGGCCAAGGACTAAAGTACCTGCAAGCACTATGTATTTATCTCAAAAATAATCTGTTAGATCACATGGGGAATCAAACCACCTAAGATTAGCCCAAAACTATCAATAGTATGGTTTTATCTCCATCAAATAAAATAAAAATTTACCAATATTCAGCACAACATAGAGATGCCCGTAGTCAGAACATAACACAAATCAATAAGCAATAACACCTTGAATTGCACCCCAAAGTCTTTAGTATGATAGAAAAATAGTTCCCAACAGAACAATAGTTACAAAGATGCTTCAGCAGCAATTTTCTAGCCAGAGATCAAGATGTTAGAGACTCAAATGACTCTCTAGAATATAGATTTATCTTCCAAGTGGAAAAATAATGGCTAGTTTTTTTTATTTTTGTCAAAATAATCTTGGTCGTTGATAAACACTTAAAGATCTTTTAATCTTGGCCTTTGATTTTTTATTTTTGAGGAATTTATGAATTTATCATATAATTCCATTTTTATTAGCTCAAAATTAATTATTTTGAGCTAATTTCCTCAAAAATTTGACTTAGACTTAACCACCAAGGTCCAAGGGTCCAAATTTTCTTGAAATATACAATATTCCCTTGGCGGATGACCTTTAAAAATTGATTCCTTTAAGACCCACAAATTTTTCCACTTGGAGAATTCATTTTTCTAAGACAACTTAATTTTGACTCCAATTAATTTTGTGGCTTAGGATCTAATTTTATTTTGCTATAAAAATTAAAGAATTTACACATGAGGGGATTTAATTACTTTTCCACCCTTTAATACAAAAGAGTTTACATTTACAACCCTCAAAGGGGGAATATGCATTTGGCTTAGACCCTCGAGACAAATAACCCACCTACGACACAATATGATCTAGTAAACCAAGTGATTTGTAATAAAATAATTAAGCTAACTAACTTAAATTATCCCCAAATGACTTTTACATTAGACTCGACTAAAAACACTAGGACTTACCTAAGATTTCGATAATAAATTTCTCTTTAGCTTTGGGGTTTAAGCTGGAGGGAAAAAACTCTTTTGATTAGTTGTGTCTAGAAACACAAGTAATCAACGAGGTTAAAAAACCTCCTAGGATGAAATTCATCATCAAAACTATAGGCTTACTTAGGTTGTTATATATACTCAAGGTTTTGCTAGGATCATTTACATTACGTAACTTGCAGAATGGGTTTACAATGACATGTAGACTACTGATAGATGACTCAATCATGTTGAAAAAATTGGGCACTTTCGCTTCCTTAGAACTTTGACAAAATGTGTGCAACAGGTGGCAAGCTTGTCCACTAGCAGTGGACTATGTTGACCTTGCTTCTCTTGCATTTTCTTTGGTAGGATTTCAGCATTGTTGGTTTTCTAAGAGTTGCCTGAATCTTTGTGAGTTTAAGTAGAAGGGTAATTTATGATGATGTGGGCTGGAAATTAGCAAACCACAAGTAGTAGTTGTGGTATGGGACCTGTTTTCACACAATCTGGCAAGGCCCCAGGAGGGGAACCTATGATACAACTACTAGACCAAGTGACAACAATGGGACAAAGACCCATTGTCATATCAATCAATGTTCCCTGCTCTTTATGAACTTTCACTGATGGGAGGAGTCCCATTAGGAGGAAATCACTTGAAATGGATATGACAATCACTAAGTATGGAGTGATTTCGGGAGGCCTGTTCAAGAAGAGACTCAATGAGGCCTCAATGCTTCAAAGAAGCTATAATCTCTTCTAGAATGACCTAGGAGGAAAATCTAGACTTAGGGTTTGAGATAGTCAATGATGACGAGTATGCCTAAGGTCAAGACTCCCAAGATGAGACAAGACCTCTCGAGAAGCTTTGTAATATGATTGGACACCTTACACTTTCGTTATCCTTGAGAGACCTAATTTACGGTTTACGCTAGACCTACGGTTTTTAGGATATACGTTGATCCAAGAGGATTCCGTTGATTCAGTTGTACAGGTGTTCAAGTGTCGCCATCAGTGTTCAGTGTCATTGTCGCTTCAGTTTAGCTTCGACAATTTGATAGTGTTGGTTAGGGATCAGGTTGTTCAGGTAATGTTCATAGTGTTCATGGCGTTTAGTTGATATGGGTTGTACCTGGCTATCAACTTGAGTTCATCGATAGTTCTGCCAGGAATGGTCGACGACATGTGTTTCGTCGTTCGACAAGCAAGATTAGTGTCGACGTGGGTGTCGTTGTGGCAAAGGATCGATATCATCGTTTTTCGACGACATGTATGTGGTTTTATGTCGCTTTGTGACAATGATTGGAAAAGGTGATTCTACATTTAATGTAAAATCTAAAACCCTAGATCTTATAGGCTCTAGTGCCTCCTTCCTTCTCCTATTGTGTCATATTTGTAAATCCTTCAATCCTATCCCAAGTTGTTCTTAAGGGGGGATGTTAGGATATTCCAACACATAGGAAATAGTTAAGTATAACTTGGTCTAGTATAGAGTTAGGTAAAGTGTGTTTCTTTACTATGTACATTTTGTAACTTACAATCCGACGGTCACGATATGTAGTGATCCGACGGTTCATTCTCTCCTTGGTATTACCGACACTTGATCCGTGGCTTAACACCCGATTGGTCCATGATCTCTATTTAAAGAGCATGGAGGGTCATTTGTAGGTTAACCGTTCATGAGAGAAGCTTATGTAAATTTTCATTCTTTTATTAATAAATTTCCTGAAGTGGTCGCGTTGGCTCAGGCCGTGGACTGTTTCCCTCTTTGAGGGTTTTAACCACGTCAAAAGTATTGGTGTATTGATCTGTGATCTGTTTGTGAGCGGTGTCCTTTGGTGTTCTGTCTAAGGAACTTACCCTGTTAATTCCTACATGGTATCAGAGCTATTTGAGGGCCGCGTCCGTTGGTGATCCAAATATGAAGCCGGTAGAACTGCATCCGACTACCGTTTCCTAGATCCACTGTTTCTGACTGCTTTCGAGCCGAGAGGACTGCTCTGTTGTGTTGGGAGCATCTGTTCCAGTGAGGAACCCCTTTCGTTTCACGCGAAAAGGTTTCCGGTAGCCCTAGTTGCGTCATTTTTAAGATCTGGAGGTATACAGTGTTTATTTGTAGTTTACAGTTATTTTCTCTCTGTTTATTTCGGTTTCGGTTTATTTAGCTTTTTTTATTACTGGATCTATACCTTTCATTTCTGCATATGCTCTTTGCCCCGCGACTCTGTGCGATCTGGGCAAATCAGAAACAGAAAGGAAGGCTTTTTCTCATGCATATGCTCTTTTCCGCTGCGCCTTAGTGTGATCTTGGAAAATCATAAACATTGAGGAAAATATTTAGTTTCCGGCTAAAGCTAACTTCGAGCCGTAAGGTTCGTTTTTTTTTTGTATTTCCGTGTTGGGTTTTGTGTTTTTTGTTTTGTAGGGAAAAAGATTTTTCTCAAAGCAAGCACACAACCCAAAGCTTCAACCCCCCCCCTCTCTCTCTCGCTCAAACTTTTTGTATAGCTCACTTGGTTCAAAGCTAATTTATGAGAGTAGAGGTCTTGAGTTCAAGTCTCTTTTTCATTGGAAAGGGGGCGTTTTTTTTTTCATTTCCGCACATTCTCGCACTTCGTCGGCATCTTCATCAATTTTTTTTCAAAAAGCCATAACTTCTTCATCCGGAAGCAGTTTTCAGAACCGTTTTTTTTTTAAACGCCCTAATTTTTCGAGATCTTTCCATTGGAACACTTAGTTTCAGCATCTATAGCTTCAGTTTCTGTTAAAATGAAAATTCCATGCTAAGTTATTCTTGACAGCACCAACTACTTCCAATGGTGGTCCTACATTGTGGATTTACTTAGAAGTAAAGGTGTCTACAGAATAGCCACAGGCCAAGAAACCAAACCGAAAGATGAAGATAAGGCAGCTAAATGGGAAAATAGGCAAGATCAAGCACGTGGGTTGATAGGGATGTCTATTTCTCCAGATCTTAGATTCCATATTGCAGAACTTGATGCTCCTGATGAAGCAATGAAACAGATTACTAAAGTCTTTGGAATTAAAAATGAACTTAGAGCCCATCAACTTGAAAATGAGTTGCTTACATTGGACCCCAATAATTTTTCTTGCATTGAAGATTTTTTATCCAAGTTCAAGACCCTTAGACTTCTCTTGGAAGGTGTTAAGGTTAAGAAAGAAGATAGTAACCTTATATATTCCATTCTTACTAAGTTGGGACCAGCCTACTCTGTGTTTGTTTCCACCTTCCATTCTACAAGAGAAACCTTCATTTCTCAAGGACAAGACTACAAGTCCCCTTCCTTTGATTCTTTTTGTGATTCTTTAATAAGAGAACAAGAAAAAATCTTACACCTTGGTCTTCTTAATCTTGGAAACTCTTCTAAGAAAGCGTTAGCCGCCCAGCAGCAACCAAATCCAAAGAATCCTAAGAATTTGTATCCTAAAAAGAATGGTCCTAAACCAAACAAGGGTCCTAAGCAATTTCAGCCTCAAAATGAAAAATCATTTCAAGAAAACGATAAGACAAATAAAAACAAAGGGAAGAAGACTGATAGACATTGCAACTTTTGTAATCGAGATGGCCACTTAGAATCCAAATGCTTTAAGAAGATGGAAGCCTTGGAAGCAGCAATGAAGAAGCATAACATCCATTTGGAGCACTCTTCAACTTCAACTTCATCTTCATGAATGGCACTTTCTGCATGTGGTTGTCAAGCATCTCGGTCTGGCTGTGCACTAAATGTATCTTTTTCTTCTCATTCTTATGAGTGGCTCATTGATTCTGGAGCTTCTTATCACATGGCCAAAAACAAAGCCATGTTTTCTTCTTTAAATGATTGTAACACCAAAAATATATATGTTGGTGATGATAGATCTCTTAGTATTGTAGGGACTGGAACTGTTCATATAGACAATGGTCAGTTTAATGATGTATTATGTGTTCCAACCTTATCCTGCAACCTTCTATCTGTATATCAGATAACCCATTCAGGTGAAGGTAAAATCGTTGAATTTTCACCTCGCGATGTTGTAATTAAGGACCTAAGAGATCCTAGACAGATTTTAGCTACTGGCATTGCTGATGATTCTACAAGGTTGTATAAGTTTCACAACTTTGGGTCATCAAATCTTCCCTCAGTATTTGTTGCTCATAATGATGAAGTGAGCAAACTTTGGCATGAGCGATTTGGTCACTTAAACTATCGCTCTCTTCAGAATCTATGTAAAGAAAATAGGGTGACAGGTCTTCCAATGGTATCTTGCAGAGATGGTGTTTGTTCCGGATGTGTACTCAGAAAACATCATTGGGACAGTATTGAAAAACGTGCCTCTTGGCACGCCTCAACCCCTTTACAGCTTGTGCATAGTGATTTATGTGGTCCACTTCCAATTGTTTCCTTCTCTGGCTACAAGTATTTCTTAACTTTCATTGATCATTTCTCCAGACGCACTTGGGTATACTTCTTAAAACTCAAGAGTGAAGTATTTAACATGTTCTTGGCCTTTAAGGCCTTTGTTGAAAAACAATCTGGACATCAAATTCTTAAGCTAAGATCTGATAATGGCGGAGAATATGTTAAAAACAACTTCATCAACTTTTGCACTGAGCATGGAATTCAAATGCAACATACTGTTCCATATACTCCACAACAAAATGGTGTAGCTGAAAGGAAGAATCGCACCTTAAAGGAAATGTCTAATTGTATGCTTCAATCTAAAGGACTTAGTCTTAATTATTGGGCAGAAGCAATTAACTGTGCAAATTACATAATAAATCGCACTCCTACTAAGGTTTTAAAGAATATCACTCCAGAAGAAGCATGGAGCTCAATTAAACCAGATGTAAGTCACTTTCGTGTTTTTGGAAGTGAAGCATGGGCCCATATTCCAAATGAGAAACATAAAGCTTTAGAACCTAAGAGTGAAAAATGTATTTTTGTTGGATATTCTGAAGATGTCAAAGGATATAGACTTATTCCACTTAAGTCCAACAATGTTATTATTAGAAAAGATGTAAAGTTTGCTGAAAATATATCGGCCTACGAGCCTAGTTCGGTGGATGTGCCACCTCTTCCTATCTCTTCTACTTTTGAAAATATTTCTTCTTCAGATGATGAAAGCGAGGATGACAATCCTCCCCCACCTTCTCAGGATCCTCCTTCAGCTCCTTAGCTTCCAAAATGGGTCCGTGCTACTCAGGATGCAGCAGGTGATCTTGCCAGTGATCCTACAGATCAGCGACGTACACGTTCTCAGTTCGAGAGAGCCTCTTCTTTACTGGCTCAAGCTTTAGTGAATTATGATCCTGACACCTTTGCAGAAGCTTCAGGCCATCCAGATTGGGAAGTAGCTATGAATGAAGAATATCATTCATTATTGGCAAATGATATATGGGATCTTGTTCCTCTACCAAAGGGACGAAAACTTGTTAGATGCAAATGGGTTTATAGAACCAAGTATGGACCAGATGGGAAAGTTGATAAACATAAAGCTCGTCTTGTTGCTAAGGGTTTTTCACAAGTTGAAGGCATTGACTACACTGAAACCTTCTCCCCTGTTGCCAAAATGAACTCTATCTGCCTTATTCTTTCCCTTGCTGCCTCTTTCAAATGGGAAGTCCATCAGATGGATGTTAAATCTGCCTTCTTGCATGGGGACTTGCATGACGAAATCTATATGGAACAACCTATTGGCTTTATACAAACAGACTCCAGCCTTGTATGTCGGCTTAAGAAATCCCTTTATGGTCTCAAGCAAGCTCCTCAAGCTTGGTATGCCAAAATGGATAACTTTCTTTTAGAAAATGGCTTTTCTAGGTGTCATTCTGACAATACTGTCTACACCAAGAAAGTGGGCAAGTCTCTTATCATTCTTGTTCTTTATGTTGATGATCTTATCCTGACTGGTAGTGATCCCAACCTCATAAACCATGTGAAGTCTAGCCTTAAAAGGAAGTTTGAAATGACAGACTTAGGACACTTACATTATTTTCTTGGTGTTGTGGAGGTAAATCCTCTATGCGGACAGAGACGATCCCTACTAGCCCAGACCGGGTCTAACAACAATCAAACAATGCTATCACGCAAGTTCCTAATTGCAAATTAAAGGTGGATGATGAGAACCTACTTGGATTCCAACGTTAATATTCGTAGAAGAGATGTCGCTCTCGTTCCTTTGCTTCGGCCGGTCACGATCCTCACGATCTCCGTGATTGGACACCTGCACATGCAAAGAACAACACAAATACAAGCATAAAATCCAATAGATGCAATTATATATCAGTCAGAAAAGATATAACTCAACATCAATCATAGGACAATGAGAGTGGAACCATAATGATAGTCATCTATTATTAATAAATAACAAAGAAGAATACAACCATAGTTCTGACGTCAAATCCTCCTTTGGCTAGGTAGTCAGCTACACAAGTCTTGCAAAGCTTGTTGGGATGGGAAACAAGCCTCTCTCTCTTTGGTGACAAGAATCTCCTCACTTAGATTTGGCCTTATGGATGCAAAGAAGGCTCTTGCAACTTCAATCTCTTGAACTCCTGGAACTCTTACTATCACTAGCACTATGCTGGAACTGGAACTAGCTTGCTCAAGGCATAGAGACAAGCTTTTATAGATAGAGAGGAAAGAGATAGGATCAACCACATTATTCATGGGATTGGCTTTATCACTTAGAAACTTCCATGAAAGGTGGCAAACCACTTCCCTTCTATGGAGATTCGAAGCCAAACCATCCTAGCTCAACATAGATTCAGTTGGTGAATGGGTTAAGGAGAACCTTCGGAAGCTTGTTCGTTGAAAACTTTACTCAATTCGGTTGGCGCGAGTGCGACTCTGAGACAGAGCGCCAATGGCGCGCCCTTTTTAGAGGATTTCCCTCATTGGCGCGGGCAGTGAACTGTGGACCCGCGCTAATGCAAAAAGAGTTGTTTTCATGGATATTCTGCAGGAGATGTCTTCAGGGCATATGAAGCTCATACTTAGAGGAATATGATGCAAGTGGTTTCAGGTCATGTCACTTCTCACAGGTCCCGGAATGAGTCCTCCAGTGTGCGGGTGAGGGGTAACAGGGACGGTGACAAACGGTGACAAATTGCTGTGTAACAGATGCCCCCTAAAGCATGAGGCCCGAGGGAGAGAGAGGGGTGAAATGCTTTACAAGAACATGCGTAACTGAAAACACAGCCGCCGGAGAACCTGCGAAAAGAAGTACAACTGATATCTCAAGTACATGATATATGTGGTATGGGCGCAGCCATCCATAACAGAGTACATAACAATCTAGATCCAAGGTATGGGCGCAGCCATCCAGTGAGGATTGATAAATAGACTCAGGCATGGTCGCAGCCATCCAGTGAATGAGTCATGTAATGATCATAATAAGCCACAAATCGCAGCCTGGATTCCAACAAACAAAATCCAGGGTCTTGCGCTCCATCTCGACCCGAACAGAGTACAAGTTCAGGCATGCGAATACATGAGTTGGAGTCGAACATGCATGAACATCGTCTGATTACCAGCCAATAGTGAAAACTGTTAACAAACGCGAGAGGTACCACCAATAATGACAATGGCCCTCAAGGTACTATAGGTACAATCTACGGCGTGTGAATGAGTGAACTGGCGTCGAACACCCGTAGAGTCATTCGATCGGAGGCCAATGATGAAAACCTCTCGTCAAACACGAAGAACCTGCCGTTGAGGTATGCAAGCTCTAAGGCACCGGAAGGGAGTCTCTAGATCAGCTTCCTGGATAATGAGTTGAAGTCGATAGGAAGTGACCTTGATCAAAGGTGGGCCATAGTGTTTCCCACATCATTGACACGAGACAGAGGAAGAATGTTGTGGTGAATCAGAATTATGTGGGGTATCAGAGGAGGGTTGTAATTCTGCAGAGGTCAACTTCTCTTGAACATATCGGCGGCACGACAGTGGACTTGGCAGTATTTGACATCAAATGAGCAGAGGTCATGGTGACAAGGCAATGAGCAGATGAGAGGTCAAATAGGGTCACCCTACCCACGGCGGCAAGTGTAAAAACAAGATGAGATGTCCCCACCCAGACACGAATGCAGACAAGTGCCATGTTCAAGAGCGACATACTGCCGACACGACAATAATTGTGGTTCCATTTTCCCCACCATTGCTGGCGAGTACCCCAGTTATTTTTATCAACAAGCTTGACGGGGATAGCATATGCTTGTGAGGCGTCATTCTGACGGAATCCGATGTCATTAAGTTTTAACGAGTCTGACAAAGGAAGAACTCGACGTCTTTTCATGTTTAGAGAGTTTGAAAAGACAGCAGAAAAGTAAACTCTAGGGGGGTCCTTTTTCGTAAAGTTGTGTCTCGCGAGCTCGAAAAAGTATAAAACAATGCTCGAAAGAACCGCCCGATCATTACGATCAAGGAGTACTTTTCATATGTAGTGACATCGACCTGAAAAAGTAAAAAAGCGATCAATATCATGTCGTTTCGTAACCATTAACGAGCCTGAAACGACAAAGACCCGACAATCTTTTGTTTTTTACACGGTCGGAAAAGAGTTTAAAGATGACCACCTCTTATTTCCATTTAACGAGTCAAGAGGGAGCTCGGCAATCTTTTCATATTTACACGGTCGGAAAAGAGCTGAAAGCAGACCTCCATTTTTATTCTATTTAACGAGTCAAAAAGGGAAAATACTCGGCAATCTTTTCATATTTTATGAGTCAGAAAAGAGCTTATAGGTGAATCGTCCTGGAGGAACGAGTGATATAAAGGGTAGCAACTGGTTCCAGTAATGGTGGAACTACTCAAAACATGTAATGGTTAAGAGGTTGGCTAACAAAACCACTCATCGCTGCAGTTCCTCAGGAAAGGATAAACAACCAAGTGAAAGCATATGATCGGCCAAAGAGATGGTGGCGATGGAAAGAAACAACCAAGGCTCATCTAATTTTAATGGATAAACGACAATCACGAGATGTAAATCGAGTATGGGTTCATTTTTACACAAGCTTGAACCATGGAGAACTCTGCTTGGATTCAGTTTCATGTTTACACAAGCTTGAAACGAAAAACTATGCTTGTTATAAGCTCGCATGCCCCCAGCATAATGACGCAAGTCGAGGTACATGCCCCCCAAGCTTCATTGCATTCAATAAAGTGGATGGAATGAAGGTTCACTCTCGAGATCGATGAAAGACTCGACTTGTATTTTACGAGATCTTAATCAAAAGACTCGATTTGGAAAGGGAGTTGTTTCATTTTTTAATGAGGTTGACACAGTAAACGAACTATCCTCATAACCCTTGTTTCATTTTTTAACGAGCTTGACACAAGATCAGGAACTATGCTCCGACCAAGCCTAGTTTCATTTTTTAAGGAGCTTGAGATCGGAAGGAACTATGCTCCACCTGAACTTCATCATAATGAATAGAAAGTCGGGGCTTCCAAGATTGCCACTCCCGGTGGAAGGGAAACATCTTGGAAGTCAGGGCCAAATGCCCCCAGGACACTATGCACGATGGCAGCATTACTAGATCCAGGCATGGGATAGGTGGCCACGTAGTTGTTGTGGTGGGGTAGATGCAACTGGTGGATGAAAACTAGGAGGGGACGACAACGACGCAGGAGGCATCGGGGGACTAACGAATGACACTTGATCGATAGTCACAATTCTTCCATCGTGCGGAAAGCAAACCACACGGAAAAGCGAAGAAACGAGGGCCCCCATGGCATAAACATAGTCGCAACCAAGGAGAAGACTAAAGTCTAAAACACCTTGGGTAACCAAGACGTCTATATAGACGGTTTTGCCTCCCAAAGTAATAGGGAACTTCGGGAGAACTCCTAAAGATGGACAGGCTCCTCCGTCGAAGGCCTATAGATTCTGAGTGACTGGTCCAAGCTGCGGGGAACCTAAAGCTTGCCAAGTAGTGTACGACATAAGACTGACAGACGCCCCTTCATCTAAAACAGTGCTAGGTACTGCCTTAGCACAGGCATGTACTGTGATCTGGAAAGGCATATGGGCTGGAAGGCGACCGGCGATCAGGCGATTCCAATCAAAGGAGGCGACCAGACTACTTGGTGGGGGAATCGTATGATTGCCCCCATGTGCTAAAGGAACCAAAGGAGAACCTTCGGGAGCAGCTGGGTTAGGAGAGTCATTTTGGGACTCAGGAGGATCTGAAGAGACGAGAAGAACATGGGCGTGATTCTCTTCTGAAACAGAGTGAGCGAGCGGCGGACTCGAGTCGACACTCTTTCCGACCAATGGTTGGTCTGGAACAGGCTGGGGACAGCCAGGTTCGGGAAGAGGGGCCTGGACAAGAGAAGAATTTGAAGCAATCTCTTTGTCAGCAGGGGAACGATCTGTAGCTACAGAGAGACGTTGATAACCAGCGGGAAGTTGGGGTGAAGGAGCTGTAAGACTTTCCAAGACAATGGAGGCTTTATCCATGAGTGGACAAAGGTGAAGGGGATGATTGCCTTCACAAAGTCTATAGGGGATTCGAATCTTCCCTTTTCCCTTACCATTCCCGACTGATAAGGTAGCATCGCCGTGAGCTTCAGAGGACGATGAGGGGCGGGCCGGATCGCGAGACCATACTTCTAGTACCCTGGGAATGCCAGGACAATCGCGAAGAAGATGGTCCTCCTTGCATAATCGACAAGGAAACTTGACCTTCCGCGGAGGAGCGGAAGGGGGCTCGACTTCAGGTGTACTCGAGGGGGTAGCTGCACTTGTAACCTCTCCCTTAGGAGCCTTCTTCTTCTTCGTCTTCTTCTTAGCCACTTGGTTGCTCGAATCTAGACTTTCACCAGGTGAAGTAGAAGATGAGGATGTAGAAGTGGGCGTAGAAGGGGAGAGATTTACCTTAGAATCAACATGATGTTGTTCAGGTGGAGGGACGGATTGACTAGACGGTGAGACGGCAGGGACCAAAGAGGTTGAGAACAACCAAACCGACAACCCAACAGTTAACCTTGGGAGGGACAACGTTGCCATATAAGGAGCACCAACATTTCCAAAAGGAGCGAAATGACCAGGGTAATGTTAATTGTGGCCAAATAAATTTTAAGACGCAAGGACACAACTTGACCTTTTCATGTTTTAAGAGTCGAGAAAAGGACAAAAAGGTGACTCTAGTCGCCTTCGAATGTTTTGTGAGCCCGAAGTGACAAACTGCTGAAGTGAACCTTTTCTTTTAAGGAGTCTGAAAAGGATCAAAAGTGACTACTCTAGAGAACTAGGCAAAAGGGTTTACCAAACAAATCCGTAAAACTGCATATACACCTTGGCAGTCATATGAAAACCAAGGATTTCCCGTACAGCAGTCAATCTTCCCAAATGCTGTGTTCGGTGCGTTACGGCTTGTAAGGCAGCAAACACGGCTTCCTGTGGATAAAGGATGATAACCTAGTGGGGTCTCCCCTATATACGCGATGGTACGTGGGAGCTCAAGTCCGTGCTAGACCACTATCGAGTCAAAAAAGGAGGAATCACCCAACCGTAATGTGAAACAACAGTGACTAGGTTTAACGACGCCGGAGTACGTCTCTAGCCTAGACCTCTAAACAGTGAGCGTTATGTTCCAATCCGTTTTTAAGTTCATTCAGTTCATTTTATGGTTGATCTTTGATTAGGTTTCGATTTCCAGGTCCTACCGTATGTGATCTCTCACAATTCCCTAAATGCAAGCTATATGCCAAAGAATATCATTTCGTTCGATGAACACTAACTACGAGAGAGTTGAGAACTTTTCAATCAAACAAAATGACCACAAACAATCAAGAACCACTCTAATGCAGCTAATGGCAATTAACAAAACTTTTCTCTAAAGTTACTAATCGCTAATAACAACGAAAAGCTTTATTTTCCATTAACTAATGCAAAGCAAAAGAGATTGTTTGTTTCTTTTTTGATGGCAAAATGCACTAAACAAATTTTGAGAAACAATAACAAAGAGTAAAAAGACAAATTTCACTCAATGAAAATACAATCAAGTCCGTAAATACCAAGGCAGTCCTTCAGAACCAAGAGAAGATCTCAAAGACCTCAATGGGCCATGTAATCTAAGCCCAAAACGAAGCCAAGCGAAATCCAAGCAAAAAGAAGAGAATCACTCGAATAACGCAATAAAAAGTTTAACAATCACTAAACAAGTGCAAGAGAGTAACCAAAAAGTTGACTGGACCAACAGAAGACCAAAACTCCTAAGGAAGGCTCGATGCACAAAGCCACTAGATGCCCTAGGGCTAAAATGTGAAATCGGTGGAAAATGGCAAACACCCAAAGTATGCAAATGTAATCTATGCACACTTTTCATTCATATCCTGAAAATGAGAATTCTGATTATGCAAGTGTGATTTATGCAAGAGAATTATCAAACACACGACGATTCTAATGTAATCTAAGAACCAATCAAGTGCAAATCAAGAAAAACAGGTGTGAGTTCCAAAGATCATAAACTAAAAACACTCAAAGGCGATTAACACTCATACAGGGTAAGTTCCTCAGACAGAACACCAAAGGACACCGCTCACAAACAGATCACAGATCAATACACCAGTACTTTTGACGTGGTTAAAACCCTCAAAGAGGGAAACAGTCCACAGCCTGAGCCAACGCGGCCACTTCAGGCAATTTATTAATAAAAGAATGAAAATTTACATAAGCTTCTCTCATGAACCGTTAACCTACAAATGACCCTCCATGCTCTTTAAATAGAGATCATGGACCAATCGGGTGTTAAGCCACGGATCAAGTGTCGGTAATACCGAGGAGAGAATGAACCGTCGGATCACTACATATCGTGACCGTCGGATTGTAAGTTACAAGATGTACATAGTAAAGAAACACACTTTACCTGACTCTATACTAGACCAAGTTATACTTAACTATTTCCTATGTGTCGGAATATCCTAGCAGATCTAACCCTAAAGACCTAAATCCTTTAC
Organism: Pinus tabuliformis; assembly: GCA_031772625.1. Taxonomy (NCBI): domain Eukaryota; kingdom Viridiplantae; phylum Streptophyta; class Pinopsida; order Pinales; family Pinaceae; genus Pinus; species Pinus tabuliformis. Next base: position 714,936,908 of record CM062807.1, on the reverse strand, counting down.
CTATCACATTCAAAAACCTAAGAAACATGTATTAATTCTATGTTCTAAACCTATTGCATTAAACCTAAGTCCTAACTAAAGCTATGTGTTAATACAATTCCTAAAAACCTAAACCATGCATTAAGAAAATGCTTTTTCCAAAGTTTGAAACCCCTTTCGGGCTTTAATACAAAGCAAAGGTGTTATGTTAATACTCTGCAAGCTCTAAACCGCAAAGGGTTAGTCTAACCGTGTAGAGTAAAACCTCGACATGTGAACGGCCAAAGGAAACCGCCAGGGGTTAGCACTGGAGGAAACTGCGCGAAGAATTGTATGCAACTGTTGTCATGTGAGCGAAGGTTATATGAAACAGTTACCGCAGTCTTAACCATGGAGGAGACCGCACCGGAACCGCCGGTCTATCCACCAACCATCACCGTGCATGAGAACAGTCAGGGTGAGTCACCGGAACCACTAGCCTGGAGGTTACCACAAATGGATTATCCCCTGATCACATGTGTTGTCTGCATTTCCTCCGCCTGGTTAGCAAACTGCTAACTGTTTCGGGCTATTAGAAATTTTATTTTGGGTTTTTATGTTAGTTTTTGCATTCAACTAATTCGATGACCTAGTAGCAAACCATCTAGGTGTCCCTATGTTATAAGACCAAACACATTCAAACCCTAAAGTCAGCTCGTTCATCACTAATTCAGTCAGAGGAGGTTTTTGTGAATCCACGAGGCCCATAAAGACAGTTTTGTTCATGAAGAGGAGAGAGAGTGGTTTTCAACTTTTGTATGCAGGTTCTGGAGGACATAGGCGATTTTGTTTTCAGAGTTTCAAGAGCATCCAGGATCGGTTTTGGAAACCGTAAGAAGCATTGGAAAGCTGGTTCAGAGGGCTATCTGATGACAGTGATCAAAAGTGCCTGTGTGCACATTCAGTCTGGTCTTTTCTCTGTGTAATCAACACCTTCTTCTCATTCCTAATAAAAACGGTCGCCCATCTTGAAAGCGGACCCAGAGACGTAGTCCATCAGGGACGAACTCCGTCATCAAACTTGTTGTCTGGTATCGTTGTGTTTTTATTGTTTTCACTTCTGTTATGCATCGATTTTATGTTTAATTAGTTGTCATAAAGTGTTCTATTCAAGCAGATTTTCCTCGATTTGCGTGCTTCAGCTAAAATTCAAATCATTAATGGCTAATCAATTCTACATCATTTTTTATTTTATGGTCATTTCAGATCATATGTGGGAAGAAATTCCTCCAAAGTATTCACTAGGTCAAGGTAAGGCATAGGAAAGGGTCTTTTAGGGTTTATTCCATTGAATACTAAGTTCATATGACACTCAAGAAAGCGACCTATGCAAGAGATTCAAGCTAGGTTTCCCTTCTAGGTAACAACTAGGGCATAAAAATTTATGGAGAATCCACCGTGGAAACTCAACCAAATTTTGAGATCCTCTAGAGAAAACACCAAGGAAGAGTTCTATCCAAATGGATTCCCAAAATTCCTTCTCTAATGAAATTCGTAGGATGCCCTTGCTATCTGTCCAAAGAAGAGGGGCCGAAAATTTAGAGGAGAGAAAAGAAAGAGAAAGGAAAGATTGATCACCAATGTTCATGGACTAGTGCCTACTTCCCTTGGCTATGGAGTTTATGATGATTCAAATTTTGTAGAATTTTGATAAAATTGCAATTGCTCAAGATTTCAAACTGAAAAATCAAGAGACATAATTCTACTCTACAATTCTACTAAATGGAAATCACAATTTAGAGACACATGCATAGACATGCAACAAGCAAAACCATAAGGACACAGTGAATTCTAGGGGAACCCAACTGGGAAGAAAACCTCAAGCCTCTTTGCCTTAATCAGTTGAATAGAGAAACTATTACAATTGCTTGCTCCAGCTCTGAGCACAATATGCTAAAGCAACACTATTCTCTCTATTGAATGTGAGCCTCTAGCCAACACTTAGCCAATTTCTGCCTCCTCCAGCCTCTTATCTCCTTGCGCAAATCTAAGCAAATTCGAGCTCCTAAACAATAGGAAAGGTCCCTATTTCCTTGCGTAATTCCTAAGGATTGATCAACTGTTTGCATGCAAAATTTTGTACACTCCACTAGTATACAAATAATTTTACAATAGCCTTAATTCCTCCACTCCAGCTAAGGAATTCAAATTCCATGCATGCATGAGTTATTTTGGGTTGATTGATTAGTTGACTGATAGATCTCTGAGTTAGACTATTGTCTCACTGCACAACTGACTCTATCAATAGTTAGAGGTCAGTTAACCAAGTACAACTGAAAATAGTTGAACTATATTGCTAAAATTTAACAATCAACACATGCATCACTGAACTCCAAGCCCACTAATTCAAATTCAATGAGCTAACTGAGTGACAAGAGCTGTGAAAATTCCTAGATCTAACAATCTTAGGAATCCTACTGCAACCAACTAAATCTACTTCATCTAGATCGTAAATTACATTACAAACTTATTTCAGATTTTTTCTTGAAACATTGAAGTAAATCACTGAAGCAGCCTACACTAAATTAAATATGATTTTGAAGCATAGAAACTGAGCAAGGAAATACAAACACATAAGACACCTTTATTTTTGGACAAATGTCTCCGGAAAAACCCAACTTGGGAAAATCGGTGCAGCAGTGAGGGTTTTATCTTATTATGCAGCGGTGAAATCTAAGTACATCTATGGATGCCCAACTGGCAATCCAAATAGTAAGAAAATCTGGCAGAGATATTCCCTAAGCAACCCCGACACTCGCATTTATGCACTTGCGTTCCTGCACTCACACGTTCCTACACTAGGAATAACTCAGCCTCTTCGGATCCGAAAATCTTCCTCCGGATCACTGTCCCTGCCCCTCTACTGCAAAAGATCTCTTTGATCAGAATTTCCTCCTGAGAACTTCTCACTTCAGAAATTTGATCTCTTGATCTCTCGGTGTATTTTCCAAATGATCCTCTAGCCCCTTCTTATATCTTCCTATTGGGCAAGCAACAACCTAGATTAAATCCTAATCAAAGGCTCGGATCATTTTGACTTGATCTCCATCTTTATCTAGAAGATTCGCCCACAATTAGATTAATACCCATTAGTATTTTAATTTTCCTAAGTTTAGACTTACGAAATCCATTAAAATTATTAATTATTTTAATATAATCATCTCTGGGTTCTTTGGAATGCATGTGCCCAAGCCTCCTTGCAAAATTTGAGGCTTAGAGCACATTCGATGCTACCCCAAATAAACACTCCCTCTTAGTGAGGAATGTGCTCTAGCAATATATGTTGCTGCAAATTGTTCTAACTCTGAAGCATCGTCCTCTGCGCCGTTCATGTCTGACATGCTGTCCACCAATGATTGTGTGGCTGTTGCTATTGTACTGCTACCTTTGACACTGCCACTGCCAATGCTACATTTGTAGTACAAATCCCTCTCAAATGTTTCATTTGTTATGTTGCTAGCATTGCCACTGCTAACACTATAGCTGTACAGCAACTCAGTTGCCGAGAGAAGCAACTAAAAACAACCAAAACTAGATAAGTATCTCATGGATACACCTCGGTGCTGAAAGTCTGACTGCTGCTAGTCCCACGTTGTCTTCTGAAGCCATTGCACTGCTGAAGCTCTGCATTGTGCCTCCATGCACTATTGCCTCTCTGCTCTGTGTTGCTCAAGTTTTGGCGCTGCTAACTACTGCATCTATCGAATCAACACTCCATGTCACCAACTGAAAACTCCTCCATCTCGCTACTATTGATCATGGGCTCCCGTAGCAAGGTGATGATCCAAGAGGTGGGCTCCTATCAGCCCACTGTTGAAATTTTTGAACCTAACACATTAGAAATTTCTACTGCATTATTTGGTTTATTTCACCTACTTGTTTATTCCTTAACAAGTTATTTAACCATATAAATATTGAAAATAAACACAAATGCAGTCTCAACTCATATACAGGTCATCAACTAAAATAATAGACAAACACACAAGGGACACCGTTATTTTTGGACAATCATCCCCGAAAAAACCCAACTTAGAAAAACTAGGGCAGCAATTCTGAGAGTTTTATTATTAAGCATCTTTTCTTGAGTATAGTGGGTGCCAAACTGGCTCACTTGACAGAGAAAATAATCTGGCAGTAATACCTCTCTTTAGAAGTAGATATTCTGAAATTCTGCTACATGAAACCCTCTCCAACACCTCTTTGAGGCACTGCGTCAACCCTCCTGGAATTTGCATCACCCTGAAAACCTATGGGGCTCTGTGCAGCCTTTCTGGCCCTCTACGTCACTTCTGCAACCTCTGTGTCACTCACCCATGCCCTTTTGGCCTCTCGTAATCATTGTTGGCCTCTGCGTGGCTCCTCCTGGTTCTGCGTCTGCCTCTCTGCCTCTGCACTGGTCTTCTAACACTATCTCTGACTCTCTGTCGTGTACTCACTACCCCTCGCTGCAACTAATCACTTGTTCGATTTCTCTTAGCAAACCCGCTCTAGAAAATTGAACTGACTGATCACTCTGGTGTATCTCCAATTGACCCGCAAGCCTCCTCTTATACTTTTTTTTGTTGATCCATGTCATTTAGAACCTTCTAACCCAGTTTTATATTAATACCCATTAATATTATTATTTTCTTAAGTTTAGACTTAAGAATCCATTAAAAATATTAATTATTTTAATATCTCCTTTACCAGGTAGAATTTCCCCAAATCATTTTTGGGTCTTGGATATCTCATGTACGTTAGCCTCTCCACCGATTTTCATGGCTAGATCACATCTGATGCTACCCCAAATCAACACCCACCTCCCTCCTGGAGGTATCTTAACCGTCATGGCAAACTCCTCACGTTCGATCTTTGCAGCTGCAACCTTAGGATCGTGCTTCTCACCCTTGTCCTTTTTCTTCAAGGGACACTAGGATGCATAGTGGCCCATCTCGCCACATCTGAATCACTTCACCTTGGAGACGTCCTTCTTTCGTCTTTGTTGCCCCTGCTGCCTTTTCGATGCAAGGGTTGCATTATCCTCTGAAAATTGTCGAACAACTCCCTCTTTCTCCCTACGGCGTAGCTTCTTGGCTGGCTTACACACTCCCTGATGGAGTTGGTAAGTTTGTTTCCCAGCATATGAGAAATATTGATTTCCTGGGCAAGAAATCACTGAGGAAGTATTCCCTCACTATGCAATCTGCTTCCTTCTTCCGACGACTTTTCTGCCCAGCACTCAACTTGTAAAAAACTACGTCCCTCTAGCTCTGCGTGGTTCCCTCTGCCTTGGCAAATTCTCGATCCGGCAGTCTTACCTCCCTATCAACTCACTTAGAGAGAGACACCCACAAAAATATAGCCCCGCTGGCTAGAGCTGCGCAATCCCTCAGGGGATTCAAACTGCTGCTTGTTGCAGCAAGTTGGCCCTTGCTTCAGTGCTAGATCTGCTCTTCCTATTTCACATCAACAGCTCTAATACCATGTGAAAATTCCTAGATCTAAAAATCCTAGGAATCTTACTGCAAACAACTGAATCTACTTCACCTATATCGTAAATTATATTACAAACTTATTTCAGATTTCTTCTTGAAACATTGAAGTAAATTACTGAAGAAACCTACACCAAATTAAATATGATTCTGAAACATAGAAATTGAGAAAGGAAATACAAACACATAGGACACCATTATTTTTGGACAAATGTCCCCGGAAAAACCCAACTTGGGAAAACTGGTGCAACAGTGAGGGTTTTATTTTATTATGCAGTAGTGAAATCTAAGTACATCTATGGATGCCCAACTAGCAATCCAAACAGCAAGAAAATCTAGTAGAGATAATCCCTAAGCAACCCCAACACTCTGTTGCCTGCACTCGTGTTGCCTACACTCGTGTTGCCCGCACTTGTGTTCCTGTACTCGCGTGTTCTTGCACTCGCGGTCCTGCACTTGCGAGTTCTTGCACTCACGAGTTCCTGCACTTGCGCGTTCTTACACTCGCGAGTTCCTGCACTGGGAATAACTCAGCCTCTTGCTACTGCCTCTCTGGATCTGGAAATATTCCTTCGGATCACTGTCCCTGCCCCTCTACTGCAAAAGATCTCTTTGATCAGAATTTCCTCCTGAGAACTTCTCACTTCAAAAATTTGATCTCTTGATCTCTCTGTGTATTTTCCAAATGACCCTCTAGGCCCTTCTTATATCTTCCTATTGAACAACCAACGGCCTAAATTAACTCCTAATCAAAGGCTCGTATCATTTTGACTTGATCTCCATCTTTATCTAGAAGATTCACCCACATTTAAATTAATACCCATTAATATTTTAATCTTCCCAAGTTTAGACTTAAGAAATCCATTAAAAATATTAATTACTTTAATATAATCGTCTTTGGGTGGAGTTTCCAAAAATGGTTTATGGGTTCTTTGGAATGCATGTGCCCAAGCCTCCCTACAAAATTTGAGGCTTAAATCGCATCCGATGCTACCCCAAATCAGCAAGAGCCATGTCACTCTAGTTCACTGCCTCCAAGTTGTTCTGCTGATGTGAAAAATCGATTTACTCAATTTGACTAAGGCTAAAGTCAAATTGAGCCTTTTTTGCTACACTTTCTAACAAATTCATCCCCAAGGACGCTAAAGATGGATGCCCAAGCAACCAAGCTTTAACATTCACCCACTTAAGATCTATGGATTTTCATGGAAGAAAAACAAATTTCAATCCACTATGAACATTCATCTAATTGTCATGCAATAAGTAACGTGCGCAATTTACAACGAAACAATCTTATACAATTATTCAACAAATTAGGGCACAAAATATTTAGCTAGTTGCAATAAGTAACATGCGCAATTTACAACCAAACAATCTTATACAATGATATTCAATAAATTAGGGCACAAAATATTTATCTAGTTGCAATAATTCCACACATTAGACATTATTCCAAGAAAAATATTCAATAAAATAGTACTTACAAGATGACAGAGATATATCCAACCATAGATCAAAGAAGTAGCTCCAAGAAAGATCGAAAATCTAGCTTCCAAAGATATCGAAATGCATCAAAGAGTCCCCAATTCGTCCAAGAAAAGAAGTGTGAAATTCTTTTTACAAGAGAAGTCCAAGTGATGATGATGATTTCTCACAAATGAGACTTATCTCTATTTATATGAGTCTCTCCTAATCCGATTTAGCCTAATTAGCCCCAAAAATTATAAAATAATGTGCTAGATACAAGTCTTGGTGACAAGCCCACCAAGTATCTATCAAAAGTGACAAAGAAGCCATCCATAAGTAAGTCGAAATGATGACGTCATGATGAAGAAGGGACGTTGGAGGGCCTCGTTGAGTCCTCAAAGTGCCAAAATGAGAGAGAGGGCTCCATAAATGATGCACAAGGGGATGGCCCCTTGATGTCCATGTAAGTCATCATGTGGTGCTCCAAAGTGGCTCTAGGGCACAAATATTGGTCTCATGGGTCTCTTGGTGAAAGATAAGCCTGTAGACTACTCCAAATGAGGGCATTGATGATGGTGCTTGCCCTCCCATGTCTCAAGGGTGAGACAAACCTCCTCTAGCCTTGGATCAACTGCCAAACCATGTGTACACTGCTAAGCCGACTAGGGGTAATGCTGGTCCAAGTGCATCATCTCGCGAATAATGTGGGGCAATGAACAAGCTACTAAAGGTGCTGAGTGTGAAAATCCTTGAAATGAAACAACTGGAAATTATTCTTCCAACTGGTTAATTATTATGCAATTTTTTTTTGCTATGGCAAACAACGAATAATTCACACTGCAATTTATTCACCAAAAAAAATATTGCAAAAGAAAAAATAGTGACTAAGAAATACTAGCATGCACACATGCAAATGACAATTATTTTTGGACAATTGTCCCCAGAAAAACCCAATGCGGGAAAACCGATGCAGCAGTTTAAGGTTTTATTATTATGCAACAGCAGAAATTTTGAATACAAAAAACGACGCCAAACTAGCATTTCTATCTGAGAGAAATACTAGCAAAAATATATGAGGGAATTTACCCTCCTCTCCAATCAATCCCGCAACAAACTTGGCCTCAGAAACTAGCTCTCGAAACCCTTGCGTAGACCCTTTTGCGTTGCCTTTGTGCAGGCCTACTCACACTAGTTGGAAACTGCCTCTAAAGATGACGTCTAGCCTATCGCTACCTCTGGAAATGATTCTCCCAACTTCCTGGAAATTTTCCCAACCACTAGAAGTTGAATCAACCTCTCTCTGACTTAATTGAACTACCTTTCTTGAGGCTCTATGTAGCCCCTACGCAACGTCCTAGAGAAATAATACAGCCTCCTCTCACTGCCTCTCTGAAACTGAAACCTCTAGAAATTTGTTGTACTGCCCCTCTGGCACCTGCTACTCGATCACCGGCTTCATCTCAGTGCTAAATCACCTACCATTGGGAAATCGAACTGCCTTGATCACTGAGTATCTACACTAGTGTGTTCTCCATCTACCCATCGACCTCTTCTTATAATCTTTAATTGAGACTTCAACGACGAAGATTAAAACTTAATCGATGGCTAAGATCATCTCCAAATCGATCCGTGTGAGTTTCTAGAGAATACTCACCTTTCTCAATTAATTGCTATTAATTAACCAGTTTTCCTAAGTTAGGCTTAGGAAAAATTTAAACGATGGTCAGTTAATTTAATTGAGCTATCTCTATGTGGAATTTCCATAAACGGTTTTTGGGTTTTGGGGAACTCATGCGTTTTAGCCTCTCCACAAAGTTTGAGACTAGAACACCATCTGATTCTACAAAAACTAACACTCCCTCTTAGTGAGGAAGGTGTTCTCTCTAACGTTGCATTGCTACAACACCCTGTCTCTGCATCATCCTCCATACACGCTGCTAATGTTTGACAACTGTAGTTTCTTGCCACTGTCCATCAACCACTGCACTAACTCTGATTCATTTGCCACTCACTGTAGTTGAACCATGTTGCATTTGTGCTTTTGTTGACACTGCATTGTACATCATGTACTGTTGCCAACTTTGCATCTGCACTGCAACCTAGTTAACACTCCCTCTAACTGTTGTTGCTGCTATTGCAACTACTGGCAATAAGAAGCATCCAAAATATTGAATCAACTCTCTCACATGCTGCGACCATCTCCTGAGTCTGTGTCTACTAGTAGCCTCTGCACTGTCTATTGGGAAATATGCGTTGTTGACGTTGCACTGTGCCTCTGTAACGAACAATGTGCATATACGCTCTGATACCAATGTAAAGAACAAAGTTCGTATACGCAGTGGAGTAAGCTTCAAAATAATTCGAAGACGTAAACATCCATTGTAGGACAAGTAATGTATATTAAATATTATATAAAGAATTGAGATGTGATATGAGAGGAATACAATGAGGGTGAGGGTTAGCTTATATACCCTAGGCAAGTACCTCTTCACCAATGGTTGTCCTTAGTGACATACCTTTTCATTAACTAGTTACTAATTAATTGTTATTTATTATCATTATTGTTTTACATTATTTGTATTATTTTTTATATATTTTTATCCGTAACATTGCCTTCCTCTTCAGTAAACTTTGTCCTCAAAGCTTACTGATGAAAAGCCTTGATCTCTTTTTCAGCTCATCATGGAACCGTCATCTTCATTGTTACAAGACGATATGATCTTTGGAGCGAGAAATAAATTTGTTGAATCAAATATGGATCTAACCATCCTAGATTAATCCTTTGTGAAATCTTCTGGACACTGGAAATTTGCAATGCACTGTTATCATCAGACTGGATTCTGCAAACTTTAGTATTTTCTGGAACATAAATTTGTTGTTTTCGTTCTGAGTGATACTAGTACGTAGATTGATTGGAAAGTCTGCTCTTGTGATTCAGATGTTGATAAGGAGTTCTTCTGGTGGAACTTTCCCTTGTCATGTTAGCGGCAATTCCCTAATTTGCTTTAGGTGTTGTTGTAGTTGAGTTGGCATCATCTTTTGGAATGTCTATTGTTTAAACTGCAACTTCTATTGATTTCTTATCTTCTTGAGTTATGATATTGACTAAATCGGTATTTGTTCCTTTATCTTCAACTTGCACTGTTATGGTTGGAGACTTCAATATTTCTTCTTGAGTAAATTGTTCTAACTTGTCATTTAGTTTCTTTATTGCGTAAGAAGCCTTTGGTTAAGATTCCTTAATCGTAAAAGCTCTTCGTTTTCTGAATCATTGACTTTGTCCTTAGTATCCTTCTCTTTATCTTTTATACTTTTGATTTATTCTAGTAATTTTTTATTAAGGTTCTTTAAATGTAAATTTTCCTCTTTCTTCTTCAATAGATTCTCGTTAAATTCCTTCTTAGAACTTTCATTTTCTTGCTTTAATTTTTTCTTCTTAACCTTGGACATTTTTGTTTGTTCAAGTAATTTTTTATTGTGGTCTCTTAGGTGCAAAATCTCCTCGTCCTTTTCTTTTGACTTATTGTAAAACATGTCTTCAAGACCTTTATACTTCTTTTACGATGCTTTGTTCATTTGTTGAATTTTTGTGATTTCTTCTTTTAATCTTTTAATTTGCATGTGGGTATTACCTTGGACAAAGTATTGTGTGATTTTTGAAAAACGATAAGTATTGATCTTATGTTTGACAAAATGGACATCTGGTCCAAAATGTAGAGTTACATACGAAATCCATATTTTCTTTGTTCATTTTTTAATTAGACTCCCTTTTTATTTATTTATTATTTTTATTTATTTTTGGGATGAGCTCGGGGCTTAATGATAACCCCCTTTTATTTAATGAACTTGAACACCTTGTCTTATAGAGTAAGGGTTCCTTTAAATCTTGGTGAAATAATTATTATTGTTTTTTTTTACTATCTTTGTCAAGCTTCACTTTTTAAATCCCTTTTTGTTCTCCTTTTTCTTTAATAACTTTGAATAGGCCTCTATTTTTTAATATCCTTTTTAATATACAAAAATCCCTTTTTTTTATAATAAGTATTTTGGGCTTTTATTCTTAACTGTTCCCTCTAATATAACTTAAAAGTTATTTTCATGTAATCAAATCCCCTTGGTAAATTATATCAACGTTTTACTTTTCCTTCAAATACGTTTTTAGCCTTTAAAAAAAAAAGTGAAAAGTGGTGACTGTACGAAAAGTCACGTGGGAAATTGTTGACACAGTATGGTCTATTGAAATTTCTAAGTTTGACACGTTAGAAACCCTCCATGTACTTTCTGATTTATTCCTTCCTACTTGTTCTGATTAATTAACAAGTTATTTAACATGTAGACACTGAAAATAAACACAAGTACATTCTCAACACATTACAGATCATCAACTGAAGGAAACAAAAACAAGCACACAAATGACACCGTTATTTTTGGACTAATGTCCATGGAAAAACCCAATGTGAGAAAACCGTTGTAGCTATCTAAGGATTTGATTTATTAAGCAGTTGCAGAATACAATCTGGGTGCCAAATCCGGCTCACTCAACAAAGAAAAATCTCGGCAGTAGTACCTCTCCTTCGCAGACAGAGGCTTCGGCTGAAACCACGGATAAACACTCTGGCAGCTCCTTAGCTCTAATCTGCCCAACGAAAAACCCCAGTGTCAGCCTCTAGGGACTGTATCAGCCTCTTTTGCCCTCTATGTCAGCTTTCCCGACAGTTCCGGTTATTCCGGCTTCTATCCTCTGCGTCAGCTTTCCCGGTAGTTCCCAGCAGTTCCGACTTCTGCCCTCTGCGTCAGCTTTCCCGGTAGTTCCCGGCAGTTCTAGCTTCTACCCTTTGTGTCAGCTTTCCCGGCAGTTCTAGTAGTTTTGGCAATTCCCGGCAGTTCTGGTTGTTCCCGGCAGTTCCAGCAGTTCAGGTTGTTCCCGACAGTTCCGACAGTTCTGGTAGTTCCGGTAGTTCCCAATAGTTCCGGCTTCTGCCCTTTGCTTCAGCTTTCCCGGTTGTTGCGCTGATCCTTCCGGCATTATCTCTACCTCTCTGCGTCTGTATTCACCAGTGTTGATAATATCGGTATCGGGAAAATATCGGCGAGGGTCCAGAAAATATCTTATCGGCAATATCGGCAAAAATATCGGCAAAATATCGGCAAATATCGGCAAAATATCGGCAAATATCGGCAAGCATAAAAAATAATTTTTTCAAATTTTTAAATATAGCCAATATTTTGCCGATATTTTCAAAATATCGCGATATTTTGCCGATATTTTCCGATATTTGCCGATATTTTCCGATATTTGCCGATATTTGCCGATATTTTCAAAACAGAAAATATCGCGATATTTTCTCGGCGATATATCGTTTTGCCGAAAATATCGCGATATTTCCGAATATCGCCGATATATCGCCGATATTATCAACAGTGGTATTCACTGCCCCTCAGCTACAACTCCAGATCACTCTCTCAACTTGCTTAGCAAGCCCTACCCCAGAAAGTCGAAATTTTGATCTCTTGGTGTGTTCTCCAAGTGACCCTCAAGCCTCCTCTTATAGTTTTCTCATTGACAAATCAACGATTGAGATTAAGTCCGTAATCAACAGCTAAGATTAGATCTAGCTTGATCCATGACTTTTGGACCATTCTAACACCGTTTTATATTAATTCACATTAATATTTTATTTTCCCTAAGTTTAGATTTAGGGACTCCATTAAAAATATTAATTATTTTAATATCTCCCAAATTGTTTAGAATCTGCCCAAACCCTTTCTGGGTATTGAAGATCTCATGTGCCCTAGCCTCTCCACCAATTTTCATGGCTAGATCACATCCGATGCTACCCCAAATCAACACTCCCTCTTAGCGAGGAATGTGCTCTAGTGATACTCCTCATTGAGCATCCCTCTAATCATCCGACATCGGTCCCTATGTTGATGCTAGGCTTGCTGCCCAACATCCTCTGCACTGTTGCATCCTGTACTACTACCCATGGCCCTGCCACTGCCACTGTTGCATCTGCACTGCAACCCTTCTCATCATGTTGCATCGTGCTGCCCATAGCACTACCACTGCTAACCGCTGCACTGCAACTCAGTTACTGAGAAGTAAGTAACTGATCTCCCAACTCTAACATCTCCATCAGGCTAGAAACTCTCCTGATGTTGAAGCTCCCTCTGTCACTGACAAGTGCTCCCTCTCTGACCTCTGCGCTGCTACAGCAATTCTGTGCATCTCACACCATTGCACATCTCTCTGTGCCATCTTGCACTAGTGCAACACTCCTGTGCCTCTCACACTGTTGCAGCTTGCTAGCCTCGTGTTGTCCTTGGAATCCTGCACTGTAGCTCCCTCTGTCGCTCCATTCGCATCCGTCTCTACTAACATCGCCATTACTACTACTCCTCTTTGGGGCTCCCGTAGCAAGGTCCAATCCAAGAGGCTGGGTACCTCGAGGATCCTACCCCTCATCGCCTGTAGTCTGCCTGACTACAGCTCGATGTCTCCCCACTTCTTCTGAAGTGGCACATAAGCACTCATGGCACACAGAACAGAAAGGATCCTGGCCCTCTAGATGACAAAGTTGGATACCTCATCCAACCTATCCTAATCCCTCAGCCCATTCATGGCCATCTCTCGTCTCTTCTTGTCGACTCCTCCGAGTCTCTCTACTTCCCGCCTGGAAGTTCTCTGTTTGACTCCTGCTGAGTCTACTTCTCGTTTGGAAGTTCTCTGTTCGACTCCTGCTGAGTCTACTTCCCGTCTGGAAGTTGTCTGTTCGAATCTTGCTGAGTCTCTCTACTTCCTGCCTGGAATTTCTTGGTTTGACTCCTGCTGAGTCTCTCCACTTCCCGTCTGGAAGTTCTCGGTTCAACTCCTGCTGAGTCTCTCTACTTCCTGGATGGAAGTTCTCGATTCGACTCCTCCTGAGTCTCTCTACTTCCTGTTTGGAAGTTTTCTTCTAGACTCCCTCTGAGTCACGATTTCCCTCCTGGAAATCCTTCTGCCAACGTCAAGTTGCCCCTCTCTGATCATTTGTGCAACTGCAACACTGGTCCAGATTCCTTGGCTAGAAATCCGCCTTAGCAGCAACACCCTCTACCTTGGCCTTGCCCTGTTAGGTACTGTTCTGACTACAGTACCTCACCAACTCCACTCTGCAACTTACCCACAGCCTCCTAAACCAAAGCAAACTGAAGGTTAGAGCTCCTAGGCTCTGCGCAATCCTGGCACCGGCAAATCAGCCAACTGCGTCAGCCCTCTTGGCCTCTGTGTGAGCCTGCCTTTGCCTTCCTCAACCTCTGTGCTGCCTCTTCTTGGCTCAATCTTGATGACATAGGCACTGCATCACCCCTTCCTTGTTGCTACTCTACTAGGAACAACTTCTGTCACTCGGGATAGTTGTTTTCTGTTGTTGTTGCTCTGTTTAGTTGATGTCCTTGGTTCTCTTGTGAAATGCAACCTCGCTCTGATACCATGTTGGAATTTCTAAGTCTGACACATTAGAAACCCTACATGTACTTTCTGATTTATTCCTTCCTACTTGTTCTAATTAATTAACAAGTTATTTACCATGTAAATACTGAAAATAAACACAAGTACATGCTCAACACATTACAGATCATCAACTGAAGGAAACAAAAACAAGCACACAAATGACACCATTATTTTTGGACTAATGTCCCCGGAAAAACCCAATGCGGGAAAACCGGTGCAGCTATCTGAGGGTTTGATTTATTAAGTAGTTTCAGAATACAATTTGGGTGCCAAATCTGGCTCACCCAACAGAGAAAAATCTCGGCAGTAGTACCTCTCCTTCGGAGACAGATGCTCCAGCTGAAACCCCGGATAAACACTCTGGCAGCTCCTCAGCTCCAATCTGCCCCACGAAAAACCCCAGCGTCAGCCTCTAGGGACTATGTCAGCCTTTTCTACCCTCTGCGTCAGCTTTCCTGGCAATTTTGGTTGTTCCCGGTAGTTCCAGCTTCTGCCCTCTACGTCAGCTTTCCCGACAGTTTCGGCAATTCCCAACAGTTATGGCTGTTCCCGGCACTTCTCAGCAATTCTGGTTGTTCCTGGCAGTTCTGGCTGTTCCCGACAGTTTCAGCTTCTACCCTCTACATCATCTTTCTTGACAGTTCCAGCTTCTACCCTCTGCGTCAGCTTTCCTGGCAGTTCCCGGCAGTTCTGACTATTCCCGACAGTTTCGATAGTTCCCGACAGTTCCGGCTTCTGCCCTCTGCATCAGCTTTCTCGGCTGCTATGTTGATCCTCCCGACACTATCTCTGCCTCTCTGCTTCTGTATTCACTGCCCCTCAACTGCAACTCCAGATCGCTCTCTCAACTTTCTCAGCAAACCTAGCCCTAGAAAGTCGAAATCTTGATCTCTTGGTTTGTTCTCCAAGTGACCCTCGAGCCTCCTCTTATACTTTTCTCATTGACAAATCAATGGCCAAGATTAAGTCCCTAATCAACGGCTAAGATTAGATCTGGCTTGATCCATGACGTTTTGACCATTCTAACACAATTTTATATTAATTCACATTAATATTTTATTTTCTCTAAGTTTAGACTTAGGGACTTCATTAAAAATATTAATTATTTTAATATCTCCCAAACTGTTTAGAACCAACCCAAACCTTTTCTGCGTATTGGATATGCCTTAGCCTCTCCACCAATTTTCGTGGGTAGAGCACATCCGATGCTACCCCAAATCAACATGATCAACCGTCGGGTGTTATTCTCAAACTCATACAATTGAATCAGGTGGACAACGTTCACAGAAATAGGATGGTTGGTTAAATGATCATATGGCAAAGGGATAAATTGCACACTACGACGGTTGGTTTGTGGTGAGTTGGCAGACAGAGTAGTGGAATGGTTGACAAGAGTGGAGTAGGAAATGGCTGCAGAATTTCTGGTGGTGGATGGTTGTAATGATACTGTACGGACAATTTGTGCAGTGGTTGGAGCAGGGCATACTCTGAAAGGAATTGGCATGTTAGGATAGTGCAAGTGTAATCGACTCTAGGGTTTGACGACACTGTGGCTACAAACTGTGGTCCGTCGTGGCTGCGACTTACAACTGAGGTTGTGTTGTCTCGGGCTGCCACTAACTTGGTCGAGTTACCCCGTGGTGGATGGCGGTTGTAGGATCAAAGCGATGGTCAGATGTGGCCAGGGAAGTTGGTTTTTTTTTTAATTTAATTTTTCGATTTCTCTTTTTTCTTTTTTTTATGAATATATTTTTCTATTATTTTATTTTTTCAATATATAACCTTTTGTATTTTTTTATAATTTGTTTTTTATTTTTTATTCAGATCTTTGACTTTTTCCCCTAATTTTTTTTTTTAATATATACGTTTTCTTTTTTATTTAAATGTATTGCCAAAGGCCTGTAGTATGGAGAAACTCCAAAAGCTCTTATAGCGAAACAATTTGATTACGACAACTTAATTGACGATGAGTTGATGGCCAAGGTCGGGATTAACCAATGTGGCTTTGATACCAATGTAACGAACAATGTTTGTATACACTTTGATACCAATGTAACGAAAAAAGTTTGTATACGCAGTGGAGTAAGCTTCAAAATACTTCGAAAACATAAACATCCATTGCAAGACAAGTAATGTATATTAAATATTATATAAATAATTGATATGTGATATGAGATGAATACCATGAGGGTAAGGGCTTGCTTATATACCCTAGGCAGGTACTTCTTCACCAATGGTTATGTCCTTAGGGACATACCTTTACATTAACTAGTTACTAATTAATCATTATTTATTATCATTATTATTTTATATTATTTGTATTATTTTATATATATTTTTGTTCATAACAATCTCCTGCACTGTTGTCAATACTACTTTGCACTTCTCAGCATTGACTACACCAACTGATACTGGCCCTCCTACTACTGAATCCTGTGGGCCCCTGTAGCAAGGGTAATGATCCATGTAAAGAGTAAACTGAAATTGTTGCTCCTCCATGAACCTTGCCCAACGTTGCGCAACTATGGGACTAAAGCTCTACCTTGCCCCTAGCTGCATACATGGCGAAATCTTCCTCTAGCATAGAGGAAAGATTATCGATCTCTACGGATGTTGTTGCCTGATCCTGCTCTCCTTGTCCTTCTTCCTCTAAGGACACTAAGTACTATAGTGGCCAAACTCGCCATACTTGAAGCACTTGATCTTGGACAGATCCTTTTTCTTCTTCTTCCCTCCTTGCGAGCCTTGTCCCTGACTGAGACCTTTTGCTTTCCCTTTCAATGCAAGGGCTACATTTTCTTCCTCCTTCACACTCTTCGACCCTTTGTTGCTATTGCCACTAATGGAGCTCTTTACTAGAGTTTGCCTCATCTCCTCTTGTGTGAGATCTACCCACATTTGGTCCCACCCAGGCAGCTGATCTCATCCCAGAATGCTCTAGATGAAGTTCTCCCATTCCTCGATGACACTATTGAGGGCCAAACACACAAGTTCTGTAGTTGGAGGTGACTCTCCTATGAATGCAAGCTCATCCCGAATATCCTGAATTCTGGTGAGAAAGGGGTTGATGCCTTCACCCTTCTGCATACGAACATTCCTCAATTTTTCATTCAGGAACATCTTCCGTTGCTCAAAAGGATTCTGATATAATGAGTCAATAACGTCCCACATTTCTTTGGTTGTATTCTGGGCCACAACGTGAGATACAATATGATCTCAAACTCCATCGAGAATCAACTACTTTGCCCTATCCATCTCCTTATTGTAATTAGCTAGTTGGTCTACATCTGTAGGCACGGGTACAACTCATTCTGCATACATCTTTAGACCATACTCGTCTAGCAAGAAGGACATCATGGCCTTCCAAATACAATAGTTCAATGCACCCTCTAATCACTGTCAAAAGCTCAACCTAGGATGAAAATCTCCCTCTTTCAATTGCTTGGCTACTATCTCTTCTATTCCCACTCCTTCATGGAGTGAAAAAATCTACCTGCTGCAACTGGTAATTTGGATTTCTGAAACTAGAAACTCCTTAAGGGAAATCTCCCTTTGTGTATGCAATTTCTCTTCGACCCAACGCTGATTTTGCTCTAGCAAACTGCTGCAAAACCCTACTGTGCCCAGACAAGAAATCTACTCTACGAAAATACTGTGTTGCTCACCTTTGCCTGTTGGAATTACTTCCTACACAAATTGACCCTTCCTGCCACCTGCAACTAGAAAATCAATCCCATGTCCAACAATTCTCACTGCTTGGCTAAGCACTGCATAGCCCCTTGAAAAATTTGTGTTGTTGCTCCTTGTGAATAACAAAATTTCTCCTCTTCAATTTTGAGCCTCTTATCTGTCAAATAGCCTTTGATACCATGTAAAAATTCCTTGAAATGCAGCAACTGGAAATTATTCTTCTAACTGGTTAATTATAATGCAAATTATTTGCTACGACAAACAATGAATATTTCACACTGCAATTTATTCACTAAAAAAAAATACGAAAGCAAAAATAGGAATTGAAAAATGCTAGCACACACATAAAAATGACAATTATTTTTGGGCAATTATCCCCGGAAAAACCCAATGCGAGAAATTTTGTGCAACAATTGAGGGTTTTATTATCATGCACTAGTAAAAATTTTGAGTACAATAAAATGATGCCAAACTGGCATTTCTATCTGAGAGAAATAATGGCAAAAATATCTGAGTGAATTTACCCTCCTCGCCAAGCAATCCTGCAACAAACTAGGCCTCAGAAACTAGCTCTCCAACCCCTTCTGCATTTCCTTTGCACAGGGCTACTCGCACTAGTTGGAAACTGCATCTAAAGATGACGTCTAGCCTATTGCTACCTCTAGAAGTGACTCTCCCGACCTCTTGGAAATTTTCTTGGCCACTTGAAGCTGAATCAACCTCTCTTGACTAAATCAAACTGCGTTTCTTGAGGCTCTGCATAGCCTCCTAGAAAAATAATACGACCTCCTCTCATTGCCTCTCCAAAATTGGAACCTCCATAAGTCTGCTATACTGCTATTGATTTGGGGTAGCATCAGATGTGCTCTAGCCACGAAAATTGGTGGAGAGGCTAAAGCACATGAGATCTCCAATACCCAGAAATGGTTGGGGCAGGTTCTAAATAGTTTGGGAGATATTAAAATAATTAATATTTTTAATAGAGTCCCTAAGTCTAAACTTAGGGAAAATAAAATATTAATGTGAATTAATATAAAACTGTGTTAGAAGCGTCCAAAAGTCATGGATTAAGCCAGAGTTAATCTTAGCCGTTGATTAGGGACTTAATCTCAGCCATTGAATTGTCAACGAGAAAAGTATAAGAGGAGGCTTGAGGGTCACTTGGAGAACACACTAAGTTGATCAAGATTTCGATTTTCTAGGGCAGGGTTTGCTAAGGAAGTCGAAAGAGTGATCAGAGTTGCAGCTGAGGGGCAGTGAATACAGAAGCAGAGAGGCAGAGATAGTACCAGGAGAATTAGCGCAGAAGTCGAGAGAAAGGGACGCAGAGCCAGCCAGAGGTTCACGTAGAGCTAGTCAGGGCTCACGCAGAGCCAGCCAGGAGCTGCGCAGTGCCTCAGAGAGCCAGCGTAGGTGACGCAGAGGCTCTAAGTGCTGATGCAGTGCCTCCAGAGGTTGACGTAGGGCGAGCTACGGTGACACTGGGCCAGAAAGGGCTGACGCAGTCCCTAGAGGTTGACGTTGGGGTTTTCGTGGGGCAGATTGGAGCTAGGAGCTATCGGAGTGTTTATCCAGGGTTTCAACCGAAATATTTATCTCCGAAGGAGAGGTACTACTGCCGACATTATTCTTTGTTGGGTGAGCCGGTTTTGGCACCTAGATTGTATTGTGAAACTGCTTAATAATTAAAACCCTCAGATAGTTGCACCGGTTTTCCCGCATTGGGTTTTTCCGGGGACATTGATCCAAAAACAACGATGTCACTTGTATGCTTGTTTTGTTTCCTTCAGTTGATGATTTGTAATGTGTTGAGCATGTACTTGTATTTGTTTTCAGTGTTTACATGGTAAATAACTTGTTAATTAATCAAAACAAGTAGGCATAAATAAATCAGAAAAGTATATGAAGGGTTTCTAACAGTTAGACTTAGAAATTCCAACAACTGCCCCTCTGCCACTTGTTACTCGATCACTGGCTCAATCTCACTAATGAATCACTTGCCACTGGAAAATTGAACCGCCTTGATCACTAAGTATCTACACTGGTGTGTTCTCCATCTACCCATCGACCTCTTCTTATAATCTCCAGTTGAGACTTCAACGACCAAGATTAAAACTTAATCGATGGTTGAGATCATCTCCAAGTCAATTTGTGTGAGTTTCTAGAGAATTCTCACCTTTCTCAATTAATTACTATTAATTAACCAGTTTTTCTAAGTTAGACTTGGAAAAATTTAAATGATGGTCAATCAATTTATTTAAGCTATATCTAGATGGAATTTCTAGAAACAATTTGTGGGTTTTGGAGAACTCATGTGTTTTAGCCTCTCCACAAAGTTTGATACTATAACACCATCTGATGCTACAAATATTAACACTGAGGGTGCCCATGAGATGAGATAATGCTCTATCACATGACAGAGTCCCATGGCTCTCAACGCATCCCCTACAAGTGTCAATATGATCCTTTGGTGGGCTTGGGCCCCAGTTAAGTTGCCCAACCCATGATGAAACCACCTGCTAATTACATATAAGATCCAATGCATCTCCTCACCATCAGGTACAATAATTCATTAGTGCATCTAAGTGAACCAAGCTTGTTAATCAAGGGCACAAATGAGACTTCATAATGGGCTTCTCTTCCAAATTTGGGGCTTTGAGCATGTAATAGTGTTACCTCCCTAGGTAGGAGTGGCTAATAAACAACCCTATTAGGTGTTCT
Source organism: Pinus tabuliformis (assembly GCA_031772625.1). Taxonomy (NCBI): domain Eukaryota; kingdom Viridiplantae; phylum Streptophyta; class Pinopsida; order Pinales; family Pinaceae; genus Pinus; species Pinus tabuliformis. The sequence goes on along the minus strand of CM062807.1, from coordinate 714,916,049 downwards.
CCACCCCTAAAGGGGAAATAATGTCTGAGGTACATCCTTCAAGTGATAGGGGTCATGTGGATAATGATGAGGTGGATTGGGACACAAGGGTCTCAAGGCAGAGTGCCATGGGTTCAAGGGTGGTAATAATGAGGGATGTCTACATATTTGGGTGTACAAATGTAGGTGGGAGCAATCGTGGTACATAAATTACCTCGACCTTTGTTTTCCCACCCTTCTTCATCTGTCTTTTGCCTTTTCTTGATTTTTCTTTATTATCATTGCTCAGGGCTCCGAGAGATGAGAGTATGTTGTGTATGATATAAGCAATTATTACCCCCTTAAGGTGGGGCAGTTCATTGTCCACCAGGAGTTGGGATGTGCATGGGTTCTTTTGTATGTGGCCATGATATGCTTTTATTTCTTTTTTTTTAGCTGCATCAACCTCCTAGGAAATGTTCTAGGCCCGACCCAGACATGTGGACAAGGGGAGGGGAAAGTACTAGAGCCTTGTGGACCCAGAGAGGGAAGATGATGAAATAGGGCATGTAATGTGTAGAGGAGAGTGAAAAATATGAAATGGGAAAATAAGACCATGCTACCAAAATCGAAATTTCCCAAATAGTGTTTATCTTGAAGCTATAATCCAATAGAGGATATCCTGTAGGACTAGGGTTGAGGATTAACCCCCCATTTAAGGTGAGGGAACAAGACTACAGTCAAAACCCTTCCTTCCCAATAATCCATTACCCAATGTGGCGAAGGAAAAACAAGCATAAGCACCCAATTGCACAATGAAAGACATACCTTTAGGATTGGATGGTCCACCTTCAAACATATGCTCTCGACAGATGGGCGAGGGGACATATGACTGACTTACGGATCAGAGACCAACTAGCACAACATATCAACGACATTGGTGGCTATCAGAGGTTGTTAACTATCGGCTAAAAACAAATCTAGGAGAAAAAATTTCCTATGGTGTCACCCACTGGTGGTGGGTAACAAGACCTACAGTAAAAAGTATACTGCGAGTAAAATTATGATGTCCACAAATTTGTGATATAGATCTTGCAGACCCTACAAACACTTGTGGTAAGCAATAAAACTAGTGGGTAATCCATAGGAGAAATTTTTTCTCCTCTTTGGACAGCAACTAACCAACAACCCTATATCATTAGATCATAACATAATGCTAGGATCCTCCACTTATTGCTCCAATCAGAATTCTCCCAGTCAGGTGGGCCATCCATTGGCAAGTACTTTAACAATTTTTGCAATCATGATATTTCAGTTAATGTTATGGGCATGCTAATATGGATCAAGAGGCAAACTGGATGATTGTCCGATTTCATCTATATTTTTGTTCCCTTACTTCATATAGGAGGTTAGTCTTTGACTCTAGTCCAGTGGAACCTCCTTTGAGGCCCTAGAGTTTTAGGAAGGGTACTACTAGGGAAGCACTAATTGAAGTAGCATGTCCAAGGTAATCCATACTTACCACTCCTGATCTTTCCCCTTATTCATCTCCATTCTTCAAGCTAGTGGTCATTGGTCATTAGAATTAGCACTCTTCATCCTCATCCTTGAATCTAGGCCTAGAAACTTAGCCCTGTAGGTTGATGCAACTAAAAGAAAGATAAAAACATAAGAAAGCCACAATGAAAGAAAAATAAAAAATGCAATAGATGGATGGGATATTTGTTTAGCACATGGGAAAAAGCCTAGCATGAGCACTACCCCTCATTAGCTATCACCCAGTTCCTTAAGCATTTAATGCTTTATCCATAAAAGGGAACTCTTTGTTGGGAATCACAATTGTCATTAGACCAAAATCCACGTGTTAGTCAATGATCACATCGCCAGAGATAAGGATCCATGAAAGGCGTTAGTCCATGTCGTGAAACACACAAGGAGCATTGGTTTATTCAATGTCCAACAATCCCCCCAACACAAGCTAGGTGTGTATCAAACAAGTGGCCTACGCTCTGATACCACTTGTTGGGAATCACGATTGTCGGTAGACCAAACCCCATAGGTGTTAGTCAACGATCGCATCGCCAGAGATAAGGATCCACGAGAGGCAGTTAGTCCATGTCGCAAAACACAGGGGGAGCGTTGATTTATCCAATGTCCAACACTCTTGTATTGTTTCAACCCTAGTGAATGATAAACTACATCTTATAGGGGTAGTGGAAAATTTCAAAAGCAAGCTTGGGCTCCTGAGCTGTGCACCCAAATAAAGGCGCATCAAAGGGGTGGAAAAAATGGGCCAAGTAAAGGGGTAACTCATGCCTTCACGATTTCTCCCTCCGTACATCTATACACTCAAGATATTGGACCCCCATCATCTGGTCACATGGTTGTGGCACCTGCCCTAATGTATTTCCCACTCCACAACCATCATTATCATGCACCTATGAGTTGATGGGCTAACTTGGGATGTGTCATTCCCCTTGGGGGTTTTAAACACCAAATGGGGTTGTTGACCGTTTAGATAGGTTGACCATTGAACTATCACAGGTATTCATCTATAACTAACACCAGCACAAACATAAGCATGTCATTGGATAGACTTGAACCCTGGTGGGGGCATTAACGATGCCTTGCTTTGGTTTATCCAATGTCCAACACTCTTGTATTGTCCCAACCCTGGTGAATGATAAACTACATCTTAAAGGGGTAGTAGAAACACCAAATGGGGTTGGATAGACTTGAACCCTGGTGGGGACATTAACGATGCCTTGCTTTGGTTTATACAATGTCCAACACTCTTGTATTGTCCCAACCCTGGGGGGGGGGCATTAACGATGCCTTGCTTTCACCAACCCAGAATGGCACCGTTGACAATCCATTTCATATATTTTCTTATCAACAAGAGATTCAAGATAAATCTCATATTCTGCTTCTCACAGCATCTGGGGTGTAGATGAAGATTATCCATTTTTTGTATTGCATATATGAATTATTCCAACTACAGTGGTAAGATTCAGCTTCTCTTTTGCTAAAAATTTTATTTCTTCTTTTTATTTGAAAGCTATAACTTGTAAATATTCTCCTGCTTTGACTTGACTGGATTGTTAAACTGTAAACTGCAGTGGTAAGATTCAGCTTCTCTTTTGCTAATTTATTGAATTTATTTATTTGAAAGCTATAAGTTCCTTGAATATATTGTTCTGGTTTGAGTTGACTGGATTGTTAAATTGTAAGTCGATATGTACGGGACCTTCATTGCTGTTCATATATCCTTCTTGCTCCTCAGAATTCATATTTTACCCTATATCATGGACTGGAAACATTAGTGACTTTGAAATGTTGCTCTGGTGAATTTCATTTAACTTCAAAAAGCTTGTCATTTTTCATGGCACTTGACAGGAAATACATCTGTTAGTAGTTGGGGTATCTCTTCAATATTTGGAGGTGGTGGGTCTCATGCATCATCTGCTAAAGAGACTTCAGTGTACAAGTCATATAATGAATCTACATACAACACAGAGCCCATGTTTTCCAACATTCGGTTGAATGAAGTAAGTTGTGAAGAGAAAATATGATGCTATTTTGCTGCACAAAGTGTTTTATCACTAAATATGATTGTTTACTAATAAGTTTTTCCCTTTATGTTTTTGTCAGCCCCCTGCTATATTGAGGCCCAGTGAAGCACAAACAGACGATGAGCTAGTTGAAATAACTGTGACAAAATTACTTCTGAGATCATATTACAACATTGTCAGGAAAAATATTCAGGATGCAGTACCTAAAGCTATCATGCACTTCTTGGTATTTATTTCGTTGACTGTAATATGTATTTTTATCATCTGTCCTGTTGCGATCCTTTTGCAACTGTCCTACCATAAATCTGTGGACGTGATTATGGTCATGCTTCTTTGATTTTGCCTAAAGGGATTATATGCAGCTCTTTTCAGAAATAGTTAATGTTGGCAGAAGTCTTTCAACAGCAAGGAGATAAGATGGCACTTTTCATTGGCATTCAGTCTACATAAATAAATAAATAAAAAATCGTTCTTTTTCTCCGTTTTGTAATTTATGCATGTTTGCCAGCCAGTGATACATAAAAATTGTGATTCTTTCTGCTAAAGTGAGGAGATACAGTTACGGGCACAGTTTGTTTAAATTGTAGTAATTTGTTGTTATCAGGTAAATAATTCAAAACGAGAATTGCATGGTGTCTTTATCAAGAAGCTTTACAGGTATTACAAGCTGTTCAATGTCTTATGCTAAAAAGGGATGTATATTAGATTATATTTCTCTGTTTGAACTGAAGTTGGAACATTTTTTTCCTGCGGAACCTAGTTGTAAGATGATTGTAACTGCAGAGAGCACTTGTTTGAAGAGATGCTTCAAGAACGGGAAGAAATAGCAACGAAGAGGAAACGCTGCAAGGAAATTCTCAAAGTTTTACAGCAAGCAGCACGGGTAAGTGCAATAACCTATGTTTATGGAGATATTTAGTTATGTTCTCTTGTGTTAACGCCTTACACTGTAGTACTACAGTTGGGTATCTTGATTTAATCATGCCTGTAAAACATGACGTTTTGGTATTTAATACATACACAAGGGTAAAGGCTATTTTGAATTTCTGCTGTAACATATTCACGTATGGATCGTCAATGCATCAATACTACAAGTGCATGCACATTATGGATAATGATCATGCTATGGTTTGCTCATTCAGACATTGGACGAAATGCCTTTTGAGTGTGACATATCCTCAAAGAATTCAAGCACGGCAGTTGATGCTACAGGGCTACCTAGGGGTCGAGGTTTTTCACAATCCATGCATGCAGGTGGTGAATTTGGTCCATTTGGGTCCCAGTCTTCATATATGGCCTCAACAAGGAATACGAAGTCTCGGAAGTCTTCTCATTCGGGTGAGCAACTGTCCTCATTTAACGCAAGCATATTGGCCAATGGAGGGGGACCCCGTTAGGTTCAGGGGCAAGTTAACCAACAGTGAATCCATAACCAGGTTGAATCAGGTTGAACGACTAAAGTAATATTGTTATCCATCCCCGTTGTCAAGGTTTCGTCCGCTTCAATACTGTTTTTGTACAGCTTCTCAAGCTCCTCTATACTATGCTTCAAGCTTCAGCTTCTGCTTGGTTTGAGCTAACAGTTTTTCTGATAGTTGCCCGCAGAAGATTGAGAGCCCGATATTTTCTTAATCGGGATATGGAAATCTGTATTAATTTCTTGTATTTTTTGACACTCAAGTCCATTTGTTATTGGGATGAGAATCTTCATTTGTATTCTCGCAAATTACTAGAATATGAAATATAAATAAATATAAATCTTCAACGGAATCAGAATTGTGATACTTTCACGCTCCACAACTTCAGGGCTTTTTGTGGGGTTCAAGCGCTAATGATTTAGGCCTTTTATGGATTTGATAAGGTGCACTGTTTCATGGGTATTTATTGCTTATTCAAACATTTGTTGAAACATATAATCATGGTCGTGTTGCTTGCACCCACTTCTTGTAATACGGTAAGGTCCACAAAATAAAATATTCTTGGGTTATCATTCTCTAATAAATACTAAATAATAATAAGCAGATTAATGAAAACTAAGAAGACTAAGAAGACACCTGATATTTTCATTTTCATAATCAATGAATGTATTTAGTTGTAATTATGATGTCATCAATTATGTGTTATTGATTATATATTGGTAGCAAATCAATGAATGTATTTTGTTGTAATCATCATTTTTATCATCTCATTAATTATATATTATTCATTATATATGGAAATTGCAATAAATGAAAACACACATTTATGATGGGAGTGAAATCAACCAAATTTGTAGGTTAAACAATTTAATCTATGTGTTATCCCACACAAAGCACTCAATTTCTAGGTAGTGATCAATCCATATGACTTATGTAACCACCACAAACCATCGATCAATTCTATATGTTGCCCTACCATGTAATCAACAACACTATTACATGCCCTCCATGACAATGACATCTTTCAATTGTATAATCCTTGATGCATTTGTTTTATGAAACTGCAAGTTTCAACTTTTCTACTATACAAAGATGTATCAATGTCATCAATGTATCAATGCCATTCACACAAATTTAAGATAATGACATAGAAAATCAATTACAGTGCAATTTCCCTATGTATAAATCAATTTTCAGACGTGAAGTTCATGTGTGTGTGTGTTTTAAAGCCCAATAACATCTAAAACAAGGTGGAACTTGTAAAGAAAAAACCAACTTCAAGATGGTTACAAATGACAAATTACATGGATAATAACTAGTGTAGGGATGAAGTCAATAGTACAAGGCACCATTTGGTAATGTTGAGAAAGGACCAAAAGAGTTAAGAGAAAGACAGAAGGAGTGAGGACAAGAGGAAAAAAATTAAGGACCAATCAATAAATTAATATAAAATTACAAAATCAATAGATTAATAGAAGATTCCGAGATAAGATATCAAACCTTAGAATGAGAAATTATAACACAATGAAATATTGAAGAGAAATTATAATAGGATGAAATATTGAAGATATCTAATGATCATAGTAAAGGAGTGTATATACATTATTTACACAACCTTAGTCCAAAAACTACCACCGAGGCCAAACTCATTAAACACTAATTATCAAAGATATTAAGATAACATTGGCTGGCTAAATAAAATCATATTTAATATACTTAAATATGATGGATTAGACAATTGAAAATTATCATGTGGAGTAATAAAATTGAAGATATTTTCCCTATGAATGTATGATTCATTGGATTGTTCATCACAATAGATCTATGAAAATAAATTGAAACCTATGCTATGAAGGGTTAATCTCTTTTAAATTCCAAAATTGTTTTGATTATTATGTTTTTTTAAGGGTGGTTCACGGACACTAAGTGGTCGCTACGTCTAAGGGAAAATCCAGGTAGATCAACCCAAGGGATTTGTCAAACTAGTGTTATTCATTTAGGTTGTTCATTATTATATACAAGAGAGAGTGACTGTTCAGTTCATCTCCCAATGACTCTCCATTTCCTCTATTATTTATTTATACTAATTACAGTTGTTCACTCAATCCTTATGATTAGGTGTCAACATTCCCCCCCCCCTCCCTTCATCTGAAGGGATGTTGGTGAGTCCAAGCATCATTCTAAATATTTCAAGCTTTTCTCTTCCAAACGCTTTGGTGAAGATGTCTGCAATCTACTCATTAGTGGAACAATGGCGAAGATGGATTGCAACTTTATTGCCGCAGTATTGTCAATCATGAGTGGAGTTTATTGTACTTGTTTTACCTGCAAATATTCTAGAATTTTCTTGAGCCACAATTTATTTTGCGCGTAGTCTAACGAGGCAGAGGAGTTGCCCACAAAGTTATGGAAATTTTGGTCATATTTTGAGAAAATCTGGCAAGGATTTTTGTAAATCCAAGTTATAGTTGTTAAACTTATAAATTTTAGGTGTCCTAGACGTTTTTGATGGTGTTGAATCTATTTCCACCATCAAAAATACGATTCAAACATTGCCTCTGCAAGATTTTTTGAAATTTTTTTACTCGGATTCCAACCACTTTTGGTTGTTCGGGAAATTCCTTTGCCTCGTTAGACGACTCCTTTTTTTGTTGCCTCAGCTGCTGCCACATATTCTGCCTCTATTGTAAGCTGTTGGAGCTGATTGTTTGCGTGATCTCCAGGAGACAACTCCTTATCCAAGACTCATAGCATAACCCGAAGTAGATACCCTAGTTTCTTTGTCTCCATCGAAGTCTGAATCAAAGTATCCAATCAAGTTGAAGTGGCCCACCTATGTATACTTTAGAACTCTTGTTGCAGCAGACCAATGTCCCTCATAAGGCTTTTGCATAAACCTGGAGAGGATTCCAACTGCAAACGAAATGTCTGGTCTGGTAGTAGTCAAGGAGTTGAGACTTCCTACAAGTTGTCTATGCTTTGTTGCATCTTCAAATTCTTTTCCTTCAATGGATGTGAGCTTTAAGTTTTTTTCTATTGGAGTAGTCAAATGATTGCATTCAATCATGCCAAACCTGTTCAACAGATCTCCAATGTACTTTTGAGAAAGGAATATGGACTTTGGATATTGAGTTACTTCAATACCAAGATAGTAATGAACATAGCCCAAATCAGACATTTCAAAACCTTTCATCAATTCCTTCTTTATGGATGCAATGTAGCTCTCATTGTTCCCTATCATCAAAAGATCATCCACATATACCACAAGATATACCACTGTTTTGCCAACCCTCTTGACAAACAAAGTTGCATCATGAAGATCATAATGTTTGAAATTGAGTTTCAGAAGATGCTCAATTAGTTTTTCATACTAGGCTCGCGGTGCTTGTTTGAGGCCATACAAGGATTTCACAAGTTTGCATACTTTATGTTCATGTCCTTTTACAGCAAATCCTTCACGCTGGGACATAAAAACATTTCTTTTAGATCTCCATTCAAGAAAGCAGTTTTTACATCCATTTGATGGACTTTCCAACCGTTTTGAGCTGTTAGGGCAAAGAGTGTCCGAATGGTAACCCATTTTGCTATGGGGGCAAAAGTCTCCTCATATTCGACCCCTTTCTTCTGTGCAAAACCTTTTGCCACAAGCCTGGATTTGTGCTTGTTAAGTGAGCCATCAACTTTATACTTGTTCTTGTAAACCCACTTGCAGCCAATTGATCTGGTTCCCAATGGAGGATCAACCAGCTTCCAAGTGTCATTCTTTATCAAGGCATCATACTCCTTTTGCATTGCTTCTTTCCATTTATCATGAGAAGCAGCTTCTTTGAAGAAAGTTGGTTCAAAATCTGTAGACAAATTCAATTCACAATCATAAGAAACATCCATATCAACGGGTGAATCAAAGTCATCTACATCACCTCCATTTTTCCGGGTTGAATTTCTAGTTCCTATATTTCCAACCTCATCAGGATGAACACTTTCAAGTGTCTTTGTTAAGCACTTTGGGGGACCTTTCTGAGATGGTCCAGCCTACTCCGTTGATTGAGTTGGGACTGAATCAAGATTGTGTCTCCCAATTCTGTCAATCACATCACTCAAAGTATCATTCGTTGTTGGAGTTTCATGCAGGGGAGAGAGTGCTTCAGAAGAAGATTCCACAAGTTGATTTAATATAGGAATCCCCCCTTCAAGATGTTGAATCTGATTATCAAGTTCTTGAAATGATTTTTCATTTGCGAATCTATCCAAGCGATCAAGTTGCTGCTCAACAACATTGTCAGTTTTGGATGATTCAAGAAAGATTACATCTCTAGATACAACAAACTTTTTATTGACTTCATCATAGAGATGGTATGCTTTAGAGGTGTTTGAATACCCCAAGAAGATACACTTACAACTTCTTGCACCAAGTTTGTTTCTATGTACCTTTGGTATCAAGGCATAACATGTGGAACCAAAGACCTTGAGATGTTTTACCGAAGGAATGTGCCCATACCACATTTCATAAGGAGTCTTGTTTCTAATAGCATTAGATGGACATATATTCTTTACATATACAGCACATAGAACTGCATCAACCCAAAACATCAATTTTAAATTTTTGAAAAACATCATGGAGCGCACCACATTTAATATTGTCCTATTCATTCTTTCAACTACTCCGTTCTGTTGGGGATTATAAGGCACAGTGGTTTGATGTTTGATCCCATGTTGGCGAAGATAGTTTTCAAATTCATTTGAAGTATATTCTTTTCCATTATCAATGCGAATAGAGCCAATATGAGATTGTGCATCATTTTCAATCCATGTATGAAAGTTCTTGAATGTTTGAAAAGCATCAAATTTGTTCTTTAATAAATAAACCCAACACATTCTGGTGTAGTCATCAATAAATGTCATCATATATTTATTTCCATTTGTAAAAGGAACAAGCATTGGACCACATAAATCTGAGTGAATGAGTTCAAGTTTTCTATGTCCTCTGGAATGTGAATCATGAAAAGATTGTTTGCTATGATTTCCTAGAATGCAAGCATCACATTGCTTAAGTTTTCTAGGAATTGTAGGCAAACCAGTAACACAATTTTTCTTCAGCAAGTGGAGGCTGTCATAGTTCAAGTGTCCAAATCTAGCATGCCATAATAAACTTGATGGAAATGTACCTTCTTCATAATGAGAATTGTACGAGAAATTTTGTGCACGAGCAGAGGTACCCTGCAGCTTGAGAAGCCTTTTTTCTTCTATCCCCATCATGACAAGTGAGTGGTCTAATGTTTTTCTCACCTCAAGCTTGCCATTAATCATATAAATGGAGTGTCCTTGCTGGCAGATGTGGACCAAGGACATCAAGTTTCTCCTCAGCTGTGGGACATATAAAACATGATGCAGAAACAAGTCTAAAAGACTAGGCAATTTAAGCCTGATTGTGCCAAGCCCTGATGGCTTGAGTTTTGATTTGTCTGCAAAGTATACTGCTCCATCAACATTGTCAGTAAATTCTTCAAAAAAATCTTTTCTAAAAGTCATGTGGCAAGTTGCTCCTGAATCAAGCAACCAATCATTTTTCCAAGAAGCAAGTGAAGCATTAAATAAGTCTTCATTTACTCCAATATTATAGTTTGCCACAACATAGTAAGCAAGTGAAGTTTACCTTTCTCTTTGTCATTAGTTTTACCTTTGGGTTGGTTTATTTCATGCTCAATTCTGTCCCAAGGCAACTTGCATGTGGATGCATCATGTGATCCATCTCTTTTGCAGTGTATGCAATGCAAATCTGACTTTTCTCCTTGAGAGTGTCTGCCCCCCTTGCCTCTGAAATTTCTTCCTCTTCCTCTTCGACCACCTCTTCTTCTGGAAGAATCTTGAGCAAGATTCTTCTCTCTATGTGCAAGGCACACAGCCTCTTCAGAACACTGAGGAGTTGTCTTCTTCCCAAAAGCTTTCTCTCTTTCAGCAAATTTTTTCACAAGGGAGTCAAAGGTAATATCTTTGAGGTTTCCATTTGCTTGCAATGACTCAATATAATTTGAATAAGTGGGATAAAATGCCTTGAGAAAAGCTATCAAAGGAATGTCAAGTTCAACATTAGTGACTTTGATATCATGTGTAATAGATTATACTTTTGATGCAAGAGCAAGAGGACCATCATTTTGTAATTCAAGGGTGAACAATTTAATCATGAGTTGAACAACTTCAAGTGTAGAGTATGAGTCATAGAGTTCCTTCAATTTTTGTAAGGCTTCGAAAGCATTTGAAAATGGCAAAATATGGCGACTCACCTCTTCATTTACTGATGCTGCAATCAATGCATAAGTCTTGTTGTTCTTATTTTCCCAAATGGTGAATTCCTTTTTTGAGGTAGGTTGTTCTAGCTCTTTGTCTTTGTTTCCAACACACGCTCCTTTCCACAGCTCATTAAAAATGAGAGTGTGTTTGATTTTTCACGACCATTCTGGATAGTTCTCCTTCTCGGTGAGAACCACTCCTACAATAGATATCAATGAATGTATTTTAAAAAAAAATGTACCCTGTTGCCAATATATAAAAAATGCACTTTTGGTGGTTAAAAATTGCACTCTGATATATTAAAAACAGAGGTATTATTTTGGGGGAGGTGATAGCATGGAAGCCAAACAACGTTGTATATGTACCAACGTTATATATGGGAAGACAACATTATATATGGAGACAGCATGAAAATAGCACTTATAAATATGGAGACAGCATGTTATATATGTGGAACAACATGTTATATTTGGAGCAGCATGTTATACATGTGGAATAGCGTGGAGATGCTGGCGTTTAGGAGCCAACACATACATGAGGGAGTAGCACATGTAATATATGTGGAACAACAAGTTGCCAGCGTTTAGGAGTCGGCGTAACCAAAGCCTGGAGCAGTGTTTATGGAGCACTTATGCAGAATCCTAGAGCCCAACGCCAGAGGGCTCGCTTCCACTACACCAGAGGGCTCCATCAATCAAAGTGTGAACCAGAAGAAGTTCAAAGCAGAACTGTATTTTTTTTTTCATCAGCGTAATATGCAATTGGGAGAGGTATGGGAGAGCAGCACATGAAAGTGGAGGAGCATGGGAGAAACGCATATGACAGTGCACTATTCAGGCCTTTGGAGCATGACAAAGGTGTTAGTTCTAAAAAATAGGCAGAACATAGGCCAAAAGGGAGTTACAAGGGCAAATTGTAATGCCAAAGATAAAGCTGGCTCTGATACCATGTCAGACCAGGAGGTAACTCCTCAAGTGAAACTGTGTTATTCATTTAGGTTGTTCATTATTATATACAAGAGGGAGTGACTGTTCAGTTCATCTCCTGATGACACTCCATTTCCTCTATTATTTATTTACACTAATTACAATTGCTCACCCAATCCCTATGATTAAGTGTCAACACAATCTACCCGTCGACCAAACTTGCAAGGCCTAACCCCAAGGGTGTCGAGGAGATTTGATCTTGTGACCTCTCAATTAGCGAGGTACTTAGCAACAAAACTCGACCAACTGAGCTATCCCTTGGGGATTTTATGATTATTATGTTGTTTATGTGTGCAATTGATAATATGTGGAAAATAGAGAAGGTGAGGTTATTTTGCTCTCTTTTATTGTAGTATACCTGGGGGGGTATTATGGTGTATGGGGTACAAAGGGAGGTACCCAAGGGAATGAGGTGGTGATGAGCCATAGTTAATAAATAAAGTGGTTAATCTGCATCATGTAAGGAACCACTAGTAGTTAGGAATAATGTGATAAGTCCATTGTATTAGATATATGGTATGGAGAGACCCATGGTAATGACCCAAGGTATTGTATGTATGAAGCCTATATAGAGGCTAGAGACTCCCCATTGAGAGTTGTCAAGGGTTATTGTATTGGAAAGCATATGGCTTGTGGAGTGTTCTCCTTCTTTAAGGAGTGATTGTATGGTGTTACCTTACCTTAAGGGTTTTGATTACTAAAGAGAAGCATTTCTATATTCAGATCTTGTTATTTTTGGCATATTTCTATTTTCATATATTTGTAGGTTGGATCTATTACAAGTGGTATCAGAGCTTCAGAAAATTCTTCTGCACATTAATATTTATAGTACCCACAGATTCCATCCAAGGGTATTCCAAAACAACATCCACATTAGCCATATCTTAAGCATAAAAATCAGAATGCAATACATATTTGTCCATAGCAATCTTCAAATATTTATAAACTTGAACATCTTCATTATCAACTTGTGTGTTTTCAATGTGTTTTGTTGGAACTTGGAATTGTTTTGCTAAATTAACATTGATAAAATTATGCTTGCAACTAGGATTTATAGACACAATGATCTTATCTTTCTGAATACATCCATGAACCTATAATAAGGAGATACCATTAAAAAATAACCCCTTAGATGTCCCATTCTCTTGTTTTCTAGCATGAGACCATTTGTCCAAAAAGAGTTTTTCAAATTCTTCATTCGAAAGTTTGAACAACTTCTTGTTGTCAAGTGAGCTCTACCATATGGTAGTCTCATCTTTAAAAAGAGGCCATGCTAAAGGTCTCAAATATTTCTCAAATGCTGACTTTTCCCTTCTTATGAATTCTTCAATAGTAAGGCCATCATATTTTTCTATAAAAATCAGCTTAGTAGAAGCCATGAAGTAGAATGAGGATTTTGAAAAAAAAAATTACCTACTTTATGTGGCAAATTTAAAATGGCCACATGTCAATATGGCTCAAAATTTTTATTATAGCCTGTTGTCAGAAATGGAACAACCATTCTTCATCTTATTCTTTGATAGAAATCCCGATATGGGCAATCTGGAATTTCAGATTCACGTTGCAACTATCCCACTGTCACAAAAAATTCTAAAAAAAAAAAAGAGTAGTTGATTTTAAATCAACGATATCTCCCTTATCCGGACTCTGATTCGACCAATTTGTTTTTTCAAATTGGTTAATTTTTCAAAAGGATCTCAAGTCTACAATTATTTTCTCAAAATTTCCCACAAAAACTGCAAAATTTGACTGGAGATCCGTCGTCCACGAATTGTCGTCAAAAAAATTTATGCAACACAATTGATTTTTAAATCAGCGATATCTCCCTCATCCAGACTCCGAGTCAGCTAATTTTTTTGTTTAAATTGATTATTTTTCGCAAAGAATCCAGATTTACGGGTTTTTTTGTAAATTTTGCACTAGAAGTTTCAGATCTGATTTGCAAACTCGTCACCCTAAAAATTCCTACAAAAAATAAAAATAAAAATCTCTTCGCTTTGCCCAAGAAATTGCTCTGATACCACTTGTAATAGATCTGACCTGCAAATATATGAAAAAAGAAATATGCCCAGAAATAACAATATCTGAATATAGAAATGCTTCTCTTTAGTAATCAAAACCCTTAAGGTAGGGTAACACCATACAATCACTCCTTAAGGAAGGAGAACACTCCACAAGCTATATGCTTGCTAATACAATAATCCTTGACACCTCTCAATGGGGAGTCTCTAGCCTCTATATAGGCTTCATACCATGGGTCTCTCCATGCCATATATCTAATACAATGGGCTTATCACATTATTCCTAACTACTAGTACTCCCTTACATGATGCGGATTAACCACCTTATTTATTAACTATGGCCCATCACATTATTACCTTATTCCCTTAGGTACCTCCCTTTGTACCCCATACCCCATAATATCCCCCCTAGGTATACTACATGTTCTTTCATGCATTCAACTAAGTCTTGTTTGGTTGTGAACCTGGGAGCAGGAGGCAAAGGAGCAAGTTGGTGCCCCAAAGAATTCTTTTTGGGTAAGCCATCCTTCTAATAAATTGTTTGAAGTTGTTGTGCAGTTCTTCATTCGATAGAGCACTTAAGTGTGTCACGTCACTGTGCTTGCACTTTTTTCTTTTACCTGTCAGTTTAGATGTCATAGTTGTTTATATTTTTCACTGTACTATATCTGACATGGATTTTACACACACATCTTTCCACTCAAAAGTAGGGAGAAACTTGTATGGGTGCATTGGAAGTTCCATTTCACTTAAATCGACCATGTAACTATTATCTTAGGGTAGGATAGGTTTCATTTAGTTAGATGCATTGCATTTCTGTTTTACAGTTTCATTTTCGCGCTTTGTCTTTTTCGACTCTAGTATTTCTTGCATAAAAGTTGGTTTTGAGCTTCAAGACGATGTGGCTAATATTTTGTGAAAGGAAAGTTGTGGTAACATGCAACCCTTGGCTAATTTGTTACCCTCTTCTTTATTTGGTTTATATATCTTTAAAGCCAATGAATTTTGGATGGAAAGTACGATCATTTAAATTGGGAAACCATAAGCAGAACCATGATTCCCGTATCTATTTAGGATTATCATTCCTACACTTGGTTTTATTTATTAATGGTGTTCTTCTCGCCTATCTATTTTAGTAGAGAAAGATAATGGGAAATTATTTAGTGGGCTAACTATTAGAGGTTATAAAATTGTCTCTAAACGAGCAACCTCTTCTACTCTCAATAAGTTGGGATCCCTCTTCCACCCAATTTAAACAATCATAAGTGACTAAGAAAAGCTCTATTAAATAAATAAATAAAGGATGAAAGAAGATAAAGGCTTCTTGCAAAGGGAGGTAAAGCAGGTGACTTCGCCAAGGTATTGTCTAGGCTCACTAGCAGCAAAGCAATGCTTGTGTTCTTGAAGTGACTTCGTTGGGGTGTTGACTAGGCCTACTGGTAGCGGAGAAACACTAGAGATGAAAAACTCATACTCTTATTGTCTTTAACTCGTTGTTCTATATTACCCTTATTCTCATCAAAAGGATAATGATACGCCTTGCTTTATGATGTGTTATGGTGAGTAATGAGATGAAGGAAACTATATATTTAACTGGGTAAAATGGGGAAGTCAAGGTGACTCACTAATTGAATCAACACTTCCTGGAAAATTGAGACTTCACGCATACAGAAAAAACAAAACAAAGAAGAAGGGATTCTCCTAGTGTGTTGCCAACTATTGTCGCTGTGACAACGACCCTCCAAATTTTTTTCTTAACTCAATTTTGGAGCCTACATGAACTATTACTCCAAGAGATCTAGTGTCATCATGTTGTTTGATTGACTATCACAATGTTTTCCCTAAGTTTCGTTTCCCCCTAAGTCAATGTTTTCCAAGCAGCATCACCTTATCTTTAAGAGTGTTTGTGCTATCTTATCCAAAGATAGGTGAAGACATAACTTTTCTTGACTTAGTAATTAGCTTTGTTCACCATGCAACACACAAAAAAAAGTGGGAAAAGTACTTTCCTTTCACACTGTAGTTGAAAGAGGCACTGATGATGGAAATTGTGCTCTCCTTGGGAAAAATCAGACTCCAAGATGACGAAGAAATGTGCCCTTCTTGAGCACATTCCTTCATGCTAAACAATTGCACCCTAGTGGAGTGCACTACTTCATGCTCTATCATGTGCCCTCCACTTGAGCGCACTCATTCGACTTGAAGACTTATGCCCTCTTAAAAATCATGCTTGCACTTTTCTTGTTGCATGTGGGCGCACTTCTAGAAAATAGGAGCTCACTTCACTTCACTTAACTAACTCATTCACTTTTCGACAAGTGGAAAGCATGCATGAAATGGATTTACATGTAATCTCTTTATAATCAACCTAGTTAATCATTCTTTCATATAAGCATTCTCATCTATGCTGAGCACACTTCTTTGGATCAAGGAGCTCTTTGTTGATCTTCACTCCAAGTAAGTTTTGCATGTCGATTCTATTGCTTTCCTTTAATTTTTTTCTATCGATATTTCTTTCTTTTTCGGTGTTTCACTTATTTTCAATTTATTTGTTGACATTTTAGTTCATTATTTTTAGTAGAAGTGTCAATTTGTTGTCGCATGTTGTGATTCTTCACATTCTATAACTCTTCACATTCTAGTCATGATTGGAACTGAATCTATAAGAATATGTAGATCCTTCCTCTTAGTATTTCAATCGTTTGGACTTATACTTGAGCCATTCCAAGCCAGAGCACACTTATGGAAGTGTAGGCCTAAATGTCTCAGAAAACTACACCCAAAAAGTCACATTTTCCCCTTGAACGCACTCCTTCGACACAAAGAACTATGCCCTCCTTCGACATGAAGAACTGCGCTCTCTTTGAGCACATGGATGCATCATGAACCCATGAATGATTTCTCCTTTGTGCTTCAATTGTGTGCCCTACACCCTCCTTGTTCCTCTTGATCACATGAGTGCACTGGGAAGGTTTGAAGCCTAACCCCTTTGTCCCTTCGGTGTGTGCCCTTGCACCTTCCTTAGCCTCCTTAAGCGCATGAGTGCATCCCGAACCCATGAATGGATTCCCTTTGTGCTTAAATAGTGCACCTTGCACCCTTGATCCCCTCTCTCTCTTGCTTGAGCGCAAGAACACACCTTTAAGGCCTCTTGTGATCCTTGACCTTCCATAGTTGCTCCAACATGCACCTTCCTTTGTTTTTTTGTAGATTTCTTGCATGTACAAGTAACCATGTCCCTTATTCGATAGGCTTATACCCTTAGTTACATTTGATTTCTTTTTTAACATTATTTGCTAATTTATTTCTTGTAACAAATAGAGGATTGCATAAAGTTGATCTTTGTCGCCATGAGTGCTCTTCCATGTGCAGGTATTCCAGCTACTAGTCTCATTACTCTTTCATCATATGTTGGAACGATGCCTCCTGCTACTCTTAAAGTGGCCTCAAAAGAATCTTGAGAAGGAAGCGTTGAAGAAGTAGTGGAAGTTATAAATCCTACCATTCGTATTCTTATAGACACACAATGTTTTATAGACAAATCTATTGGGGTCATGTGGAAGGATATTAAAGACATTTTCATGTAATAAGAGTTGTAGAGCCTCTAACTTGCACTTGATTATCCATCATTACCTACAGTTTTCCCTCACTCATCTCTCTCTTTTGCCTCATTTTCCTTGCAAACCTACCCAGATCATTACATTTGATGTCTTTAAGCATGATTAAGTGAACTTTGCTAATGTGTGACTGTTTTGTTTAGATTTTGACATATTTGCAGAGATTCCGCAGCTGTCTGGCAATTCCGCAGCCATTCAGCGATTCCGCAGCCATCTGATGATTCCGCAGCCTTTTTGTTAATCTCAAGGTTCCACGTGTCATTTTGCAAAACGAGCCACATGGGCACATGAGAATAAAGGTGCTCAAGGTTCCTGTGCTATTGGTTCGGTCAGCCACATCATCTACACCTCCGGTCAACGAGGGTCAAGCCACGGTCAACAAAGGTAGCTTAAACGGTGTTGCGTAAGCTGTTGGGTCACGTCAATGCAACTGGTGATTTGTCCGTGTTACGCAGGTTGTGGGAAACATAATCCAACTCTGGATTCAATTCCCATAACGACCAGAACCTCCAGCTCATCCACGAGGCTTATGACGTGTTGCTGAACCTTTATTACGCATGACAGATTAGTTAATTTTCAGTTTCTAGCTTTACGCATTAGGCAATCGTTTAGATGCCTATAAAAACTTGCGTCTGTGTACGCTTAATGTTACTTTTTAGTTGCTGTGTTTTATGAACTTGTTATAATTTTAGTGCATTTCAAGACTCTGTTTTGATAGTGTTGTTCTAGCACTCCTGACTGTAATTTTCTGCATATGGAGTAATAGAAGGCAGTGTTGTTCTGACGTTTTCAAATCCTTGAGTCTTCTTTGGGTTGTATGAATGGAGGGCCCCTGTTCATGACTGCCCTTGTATAGTATTTTATGTTCATATTCTTGCTATTTCCTTATTTTCCATTCAGCATTTCATTTTCTTTGAAACATGTACAGCTTGATTTACTTTCATCGTCATTTCTTTTGCAGCATTCATTTTGACTGATCAGATTTGTTTTTCTGCAGGTTTTTTACCCGGGATTGTTTTTGTCTTTATGTATTTGCTTTATATCTGATGGCATTTTCAGTTGACAGATTCAAAGTTGCTGCCTTTACTTTATTTTCATAGCTGATTTCTAGTTTAGTTTCTCAAAGTTGTCTGCTAACATATTGATGGTCTCTTTATCACAAATTGTTCATCTTTTAGAGATCAGAATACTAATAAATTACAGCTGGCTTTGAGTACTTTTTAGACTAATCTTTAACTACTTTCTAATCGTGCTTTACATAGTACCATATGTTAGAAGCAGAGAGTTAGGAAGAGCTGAATATTATAACTAGTCTTTAAAGTAGATTTTTCTCATTTTTGATCACTTTTTAAACTCATCTCTAGCTACTTCCTAATCGTGTTTTACACAGTACTATGTGTTAGAAGCAGAGAGTTAGGAAGAGATAAACATTATCATTGGTTTTTAAAGTGATTTTCTTACCTTTTATTTGCAGCAGCATGAATGGTGTCTAGTGCCATTAGAAAGTGGTTCTTTGCTTTCAGTTCATTTCAAGTTATTTATTTCTTTCAAGCTTTTCCTTTTCAGCAAGTAGTTAGAAATCACCTGTAACACACACTCACTCATCTAAAAATCACCTTACACACACACTCACTCATCTGTTTATAAAACTCCATTCCATCTTAGGAAGATAAGTTGACCACAAACAACACCCCCAAACGACAAAAAGTCCTAAGAGGTTGCTTAAGTACATATAGTACACCTTCACTTCATCAGCTTACGAGCCCCGGGTTGACAATTAATGACATCAATTTAGAAACACTAAATTGACTAAACATTTTGGCGCCGTTGCCGGGGAAGTGAAATTAAGTAGCCATATTCTTAGAAAAAAAAAACATAAAAATTTCAAGGAAAGAAGTTGATAACCTATCAAAGTATGCTCTCCTCTTGCACTTCAAGGTGATCTGGAGGATCAGAAAAGAGAAAGTTATTGATTTGGTAGCTTCTTGAGTATGCTCTCTTCTTGCACCTAGAGTGAACTAGAAGATCAGAAAAAGAACTATTGACTTGACTTGAAGAAAATAATAAAAAATGACATGCATAGAGCTAGAGATTCTAGGGGAAGGTTTTTAGCTAGAGCTCGAAGTTCAATTTTTACAAATCCATCTGCTTCAAGGGATAGACAAGAGACACCTCCCTTATCTCCAACCGACACTCCTAGTCCTAGAATTCCTGGAATTCAAGAGCCAAGAGTTGACTCTCCTACACCTTCTATTGAATTTGAACCAGGAAGAGACTCTTCTCTTTCTCCTACAGAAAGACCAATTGTAATTGAGGAAGTGGAATCATCTGAAGAAGAAGGAGAAATCTCTTCTCATTCACCTTTTGTAGAGGAACCAGAAGATTTTGAAATCCCTAGGAGAATCATCATGGCAGAAGAAGAAGGAGGTGGTAGGGGTAGAGGTAGAGGAGGAGGAGGAAACAACAATAACAATAATGGAGGTAGAGGTCCCCTTGGAGGAGGAAATAGAGATGGGGATAATTCATTTGGGTTTCCCATTGTTAATGAGGATTCCCGAGCCACTATGAAAAACATATCACCATCTGTCCTCCCAAATTTCCATGGGTTAAGGACTGAGGACCCTGAAACATTCTTATTTGAGTTTGAAGTGGTGTGTCGAACTTATGACTACCTGGATGACTCTCAGAAACTCAAATTGTTCCCTTCAACACTGAAGGATCAAGCCTTGAAATGGTTCATGGGGTTACTCACTCAATCCATTAGGACTTGGGATGAAATGAAACAGACATTTTTGGATAGGTATTTGGACTATTGTATGCCTACTAATCACAAGGACGAGGTTTTTAAAATGATACAAAGAGAAGATGAGAGCTTAGAAGATTTACTTGAAAGATTTCAATATAACTTGAAAAGAGCAAAAATGAGTAGCTTGGATGAAGAGACCTTAAAATCCCTCTTATTAAAAGCCATTAGGGATGAATGGATAGATATCCTAAACATGATGGGGAAAGGGGATATTTCTCAACTTTCACTCAATGATATAGCAGAACTCTGTATCCATCTCTCAAGGGGCAAATCAAAAACTCAAAAAGGGCCTAGAGATCCTTCTCTCCTTAGGGCAAATAGATCTGCAACAGGATCAGTAAGTAGGGCTGAAATCGGCAATATGCTTGATGAATTTAAAACTGACATCTTAGGGAGTCTTAGTGAACAACTTGATACCCTTAAGATTCACAATAAACAAAAAGCAGAAGCTGAGGCTTTGGCTATCTTTTGCCCGAAATGTAGAAAGAAACATGCTTTAAGGGAATGTCCCTTAGATGCACACGTTGTAGAAACATGTGTAATTTGCTCAGAAACTCATGAGACCAAGGATTGTCCTTCAATTCCTGGCCTCAAAGCAGTCTTTCAAGAGGATCCAGATACACTTGAATCTCTCTGTTTTATTGCAAGGAGACCTTGGCAAGGACAACAGAATCAAGGGTTTAACAACTCTATGAATTCTCAATCCCAACCAAATTGGAATCCTTGGCAACAACCTTGGCCTCAACCTCAAAATGCTTTTCAAGCATGGATGCAAAGCATGCAAAATCCTTATGGGAGATTTGCTCAATTCTATCAATATCCTCCATCATTTCAGAATCAGCAGGCTCCACAACTTCCAAATCAAGGTCAACAACTATCATTGCCATATCCTCAACAACAACAACCTCCTCCACAAAATCAAAATTCTCAACTAGCGCTTCAATCCCAGCAGAAATCAAATCAACTTCCCTCTTAGCCATTACCAAATCCAAATAATAGGAACCCTCAAAATGCTTACATGATGGACGGTCAACCATTCCCTACCTATATGGTTGTTCCTCTCAATGAAGTACAACTCAGATCAGGTAGAATCTTAGATCAACCTTCTACAAGTGTTCAACAACCAAGCATTTCTGAGGAAGAATCTCTCAAAGTCAATAAAGGTTCTGAAGTATCACTTCAAAACCAAAATATCCAAAAAGAAAAAGAAAAAGAATCAACCTCTACAACTCCCATAGTTGAGCAACCTACACCTTTAGCTACACCTCCTTTTCCTGAAAGATTACAAATTGACAAAGGAGTGGAAAAGCAAATATGGGTGCCTGACTATAGTTTCCTAGATGAATTGAAGAATGTCTGTATCAAGATCCCCTTGTTACAAGCCATTAAGGAAATTCCCATTCTAGCGAAGACAATAAAGGAGTTGAGTTTGAAGAAAACAGGAAAGAGAACCAGAGATACCAAAAGGATACATCTAGTTGGAAAAATTGCAGACATAATGATGGGTAAGATTACCATGCAAAAATATGTGGATCCCGGTAGCCCTATTGTCAAAACTCATATTAATGGGGTTGAAATCCCAAATACTTTGATTGACTTAGGAGCCGCTATCAACATCATGAGTAGACAGACCATGGATCAGTTAAAGCTTCCTAACCTTCTCTTTACACCTACTTTACTGCAACTTGCAGATAGATCAATCATTAAACCTGATGGTGTATTGGAAGATATTCCAGTCTCCCTAGATTCTTGGGAATATCCAGTTGATTTTATGATTTTAACTCCCAAGAACAATCTAGGAGGACATCCTCTTATTTTAGGAAGACCTTGGCTGGCCACAGCTGATGCTTTCATAAGTTGTAGGTCTGGAGACATGTATATATCAGATGGTAATTCCACCAAGAAATTCAACTTGTATCCTCCAGCAAAGGCAATAACAGAAATAGGAGAAGATGAGTGGGTTGATGATGAGGATACTATTCAACCTGTTCTAACCATCTCTGAAATCAGTGAGGATAGTCAAATTCTAAATACATTAGAAAATTTTGAAATACCTTTAGAATATGACTCTACACAATTTCAATTAGATGCAGACATTGAATATCTCTCCTCTAGACAGATGTCTCTCTTCTCAATGGAAGAGTTTGGTAGTTCTACAGTTGAAATCCTTCCAGGAAAAACATTGAACATTAACAAAAACTTGGAAAGACCACAACAAGAAGAATTAACTAAACTGTTGCAAAAACATTCCACTGCCTTTGCATGGGAATACACTGACATGAAAGGAATTGATCCTAAGACTTGTATTCATCACATTTATATTGAAGAAAATAGCAGACCTATTAGGCAACCACAAAGAAGGATGAATCCAAACCTTAGGGAAATCATGAAAGAAGAACTCCAGAAATTGCTCAAGGTAAACTTCATTTACCCC
This sequence comes from Pinus tabuliformis, assembly GCA_031772625.1. Classification (NCBI taxonomy): domain Eukaryota; kingdom Viridiplantae; phylum Streptophyta; class Pinopsida; order Pinales; family Pinaceae; genus Pinus; species Pinus tabuliformis. The sequence goes on along the minus strand of CM062807.1, from coordinate 714,892,949 downwards.
ATTTCAGATAGCCAATGGGTTTCTCCCTTGGTTATAGTGCCCAAAAAGAATGGTAAATGGAGAGTTTGCATTGATTATCGAGAATTGAACAAGGCAACCTTAAAGGATCATTTCCCTTTACCTTTTATTGATCAGGTACTAGACACTTTAGCAGGTAAAAAGTATTTCTCATTCTTGGATGGTTTTAGTGGGTATAATCAAATTCAGGTAGCACCTGAAGATCAAGACAAAACCACATTTACTTGTCCTTGGGGAACTTTTTCCTACCGAGTACTCCCTTTTGGATTGTGCAATGCACCCGCTACATTTCAAAGGGCTGTACTAGGAATCTTTTCAGATCTGATTCATGATTGTGTAGAGGTATACATGGACGATTTCACAGTTTATGGTAATACATTTGAAGAAGCTTTGGAAAATTTGGAAAAAGTACTGGTAAGATGTAAGGAAACAAATCTTTCTTTAAGTCATGAAAAGTGTTTTATGATGTTTACTAAAGGGATTGTTTTAGGACATCATATTTCGGGAGATGGGATTAAGGTTGATAGATCCAAAGTTGAAGTCATCTCTAAGTTACCTATTCCAAATTGCCAGAAGGATGTTAGAAGTTTTCTTGGGTTTACTGGGTATTACAGAAGATTTATTGAAAACTTCACTAAGATAGCATCCCCTCTTTTCAAATTGCTTACCAAGGACTGTGAGTTCAAATGGGATCCTGAGTGTCAATCTGCCTTTGAAGCTTTAAAGACTAGAATATCTGAAGCACCCATCTTAAGGGGGCCAAATTGGAAACTCCCTTTCCACATTTCTACTGATGCTTCAGATACAGCTCTAGGAGCTGTTTTGGGACAAAAGGATTTGATCCCTTATGCCATTTATTACACAAGTAAGAATTTGACTCCCACTGAGTTAAATTATACTGTTACAGAAAAAGAGTTCTTAGTTGTGGTACATGCGATCAATAAGTTTAGACACTACATAACCGGCTATGAAACCTTTGTCCATACTGATCACTCTGCCATAAGATATTTAATGAACAAACCTGTCACTAATGGTAGAGTTACAAGATGGCTTTTACTTTTACAAGAATTCAACATTACTGTGTTAGATAGACCTGGAAAACAAAACACAGTAGCTGATTTCTTGTCTAGAATCCAAAACACTAATGAAGATTCTCCAGTAGAAGATAAGTTTCCAGATGAATACTTGTTTGTAGTGACTACCAAGACTCCTTGGTATGCAGATATGGCTAATTATCTAGTTACAGGGAAGCTTCCTCTACACTTATTTCCTAATGAGAAAAGGAAAATCATTCAGGAGAGTTCACATTTTTCTTGGATTTCTAATGAATTGTTCAAAACAGGGCCAGATTGTATAATCAGAAGGTGTGTTCGGGAAGATGAAATGCCTGACATCCTTAAGGCATGTCATGATGAACCATGCGGCGGGCACTTTGCTGACAAGAGGACAACTTATAAAATCCTTTCTCTAGGATATTATTGGCCTTCTCTCTTTAAAGATGCAAAGCAGTATGTTAGAAGGTGTGACAGCTGCCAAAGAGTTGGGAAACCAACTCCTTCAAATGAAATGCCTCTACAGCCTCAGGTATGCATCGAACCCTTTGAGAAATGGGCTCTAGATTTCGTTGGACCAATTAATCCCCCATCAAAGCAAAAGAAGTATATACTGGTTTGTACTGATTATGTTACTAAGTGGGTAGAAGCCAAGGCATTGCCTTCTGCCACTGAAAATTCAGTTGTTCAATTTCTTTTTGAGGATATTTTCACTCGTTTTGGTGTCCCAAGGGAAATTGTGACAGATCAGGGCAGCCAGTTTACATCTAAATTGATGGAGAAGCTGATGGAGGAATATAAGATCAAGCACAGAACATCTACTCCCTACCATCCGCAATCCAATGGCCAAGTGGAATCTACCAATAAAGTTCTTGAAGGCATTATCACCAAGATTGTTCATCTTCATAGAAGAGATTGGGCGGAAAGGCTCCCTGAAGCCTTATGGGCCTATAGAACTACATGGAAGAACACAACAGGACATTCTCCCTATGAACTTGTTTATGGGAAGGAAGTCCTGCTCCCCATTGAGTTCCAAATCAAGACCTTCAAGATGGCAGTCCAATTGGGAATGAGCCTCTCAGAAGCCCAAAGACACAGAATGGACCAGCTAAATGAGCTAGATGAAATAAGGCAAGATGCAATTTTAAGGACCGATCTAGTTCAGCACCAAAGATCTAAATGGCATGATCGTCATATCAAAGAAAGAAAGTTTCAGAAAGGAGATTGGGCTCTATTGTTTGATTCAAAGTTCAAAGACTTCAAAGGAAAGTTTCAAACTCATTGGCTTGGGCCATATGAGATTGATGAAGTCTTTAGCACTGGAGCAGTTCGAGTGAAAACTATTGATGAATTTCACACTCCTCTTATTGTGAATGGCCATCGCTTGAAAATCTACCAAAAGCCATTCTCAAAAGAAGAGTTTGTCAAGTTGTTTAAAGAAGATTCTGCAATCAGGTTGGTGGAGAAGGATTCTTCTCCTCCATCAGCCTAATCTTTGGTTTTTGAAAAAAAAAAAAAAAAAAAATGTATAAGCCTGAAAACCAATCTCTGATTGGCAGTCTTATGCAGAAAACCTGAGGTGAAAATCAGGGTCACCTGACACCTCATGTTTTCCAAAAAAAAAAATATCTCTCTCTCTTCCATCTCATTTCGCCATTTCATCCACTTCATTCACCATCTCATTCATTTAATCACTCTCACTCCACCTCATTTCTTTCCATCCATCCATCCATTCATTACATTTCATTCCATCAATAAAGTTATTTTTTTTTAGATAACTAAAGTTGTTTTATGCAGCCGGAGGGTACCACTGCAGTTTCCGCAGCTGTCTGGCAATTCTGCAGCCATTCAGCAATTCCGCAGCTCTCTGCACCTGCATAAAAGAAACACAGTCTGTTTGAAAAGAAATTTACAGTTCAGAAGTCATCAACAATAAGTGGAAAAGAGTCATGCAACAACAATAAAACAATGAAGGGTTAGTGGCAAATGATCAAAGGCAATCCAAGCGCGGATATGAGGTATGATCTAAATCCTAAACTTACGGTTATCTCATTTTGCAAAGTTTTCGGGTTATGTTTCTTGCCATTTAATGTAATGATTACCAGTCTTTCCCATCATGCGACCAAAAATCCACGTATCCCCCACACTTATCGGTCCTGTTCATCACGATTTTGAAACTCAATTGCGGCTGCTCCTCCATTAAGATTTTCGTACCTAAGTAACGTAGACTACTGTACTACGTCTCTCTACGTCATAATCCCGCAGCCAAGTGTAAACTTATGACCGAAGCCTAAGGACCTAACCGTTTCTACCCATCATTTCATAACCCTCCTACTCTCGTATCATTCCATTCACGCTGTTTCATTTCCACAGTTCCCTTATTCCGCTGTGCTCACTACGCTGCTACCTTAGCCATACTCTGTTTTACTTCTTCCTCTCTGCTAATTCTGATTATCAGTGAAAGTATGTTACGGCTGTTACATTAGAGCCGTAAATTTACTGTGTTAAGGCCACTGTTGAAGCCGTGTAACCTTTTTTCCAAAAGTTTTAGAACAGAGCCGTAGAGCCAATGGGTAAACTCTTAAGAGCAGAACCAGAGGGTTCAAAATTTCTGGAGGGATATCCTCAAGTTAAAGAGGCTTTGCAGAAAGCAAACTGGCTCCAATGCATCCAGAAATTCAGAGGTTACCACAAAGAGGTTATGAAGGCCTTTGCATGTTCCTTTAGAGACAAAGACAATCAAGTGGAGATAGGGGACCTAAAGTTTACAGTCACTGAGAGCAGTATAGCACAGGCCACTTCACTCCCAAAAACTAGAGAAAGATGGTTTAAAAACAGATCAGTACAAGACCAACAGTGGAAGCAAATCTTAAAGAATTCAGGTATGGATACCAGCATTTTTACAAAAGGGATTCCTGTTACTTATGTCAAGGAAGAATGGACAACTTTACTTTTATTAGTGCAAAAATTCTTTACTTGTGAGGGAAGGTTTGGAGTTTTATATGTTTACCATGCCAAAGTCATGATGCATTTCTTAGGAGATGATATTAACCTTCCATATTTTCTACTCTCAAGTCTTAGAAAAATGTGTTCAACTGTCCAAAGGAACCCAAGAAACATTGAACCACATCTGTATCATCATGGTCTTGTTAAGATGCTAGTTGAGGAACAGTTGAAAGCAAAAAGAGATACCTGGGAGAGATTTCTTGTGAGAAACCACTTTGAAGAAGCAGGAGAAACCTCTGTGCCTAGAAAGAGTAGAAGAAAAAGAGAAGAGGCTACCCCTGAAACTGTTGTCCAAGAGGAAACTGTCCAAGAACAGATTGAAGAAGAAACTGATGTACATCATTCTGAACATGAAATTGACCCTGAGCCTGTTGTGGACATTGATCAAACAACCCAAAGAATCATCACAGAAACCCTTTCAGAACTTGCCCAAGAAGTTGCTCAAAAGAGAAAAGAGAGTAGGAAGAAACAAAAGAAAGATAAAGGCAAAGCTGCAGCTCAAGAAATTTACCTTACTCCTGAAAATTCCAGTGAAGAAGATACTCAGCCCTTAGCACAAAGGTTGGCCCAACTCCATGAAACTTCCCTTTCCAAGAAGATGGAAAAACAAAAGCAAAAAGCACAAAAAGAAAAGCAGAACATCACCACCGTGAGAAGGAGCATAAGGATACAAGACAAAGTGGGGGCCACAAAGGGTAAAAAGTCACTCATCATTGACTTGAGCACACCTGAAAAGGTTGCTACAAGACCTGACTTTGAGAAAAGCCCTCTACACGCTGAGTATGTTGAGACCAGTCCTCCACGTGAGGAAAGTCCTTTTGAGCATGAACCTGAATATGAACATGGATCCGAATTTCAGTATGAGCCTAGTCCAAAGAAGTCACCAGAGGTTGACCCGGATCAGCAGAAAGTTTATAATTACCTGGAAACGTTGGAACAAGCAGCTGCTGGTCCAAGCACTATTCAACCTTTGGAGCAGCAAGTTCAATCACTGAAGCAAGAAGTATTTGAGCTGGAGGTACTAAATCGCCACATCAAACAAGAAAATGAACGACTGAAGGAACAGAGCAATGTGGACAAGATGGTCCAAGATAACACCATGCTTCATATGGGCCTTTGGCAAAAGGAAAACAAAAAGCTCAAGAAGAGATGCAGGAAGTTAAACAGAGCTTTGATCAATTTAAAATTCAGATGTTTGATGAAAAGACCAAGAGTCAATGTGGCCACACAGAGGAAGAAGAGGAGATTAGATGTCTTAGCAGAGGCATCTCAGCAGGTGGATTGAACAATGTTTTCGTTGCATGAGGACATGCAACACCCTCGTAGTGGGGGTATGTAGAGCCTCTAACTTGCACTTGATTATCCATCATTACCTACAGTTTTCCCTCACTCATCTCTCTCTTTTGCCTCATTTTCCTTGCAAACCTACCCAGATCATTACATTTGATGTCTTTAAGCATGATTAAGTGAACTTTGCTAATGTGTGACTGTTTTGTTTAGATTTTGACATATTTGCAGAGATTCCGCAGCTGTCTGGCAATTCCGCAGCCATTCAGCGATTCCGCAGCCATCTGATGATTCCGCAGCCTTTTTGTTAATCTCAAGGTTCCACGTGTCATTTTGCAAAACGAGCCACATGGGCACGTGAGAATAAAGGTGCTCAAGGTTCCTGTGCTATTGGTTCGGTCAGCCACATCATCTACACCTCCGGTCAACGAGGGTCAAGCCACGGTCAACAAAGGCAGCTTAAACGATGTTGCGTAAGCTGTTGGGTCACGTCAATGCAACTGGTGATTTGTCCGTGTTACGCAGGTTGTGGGAAACATAATCCAACTCTGGATTCAATTCCCATAACGACCAGAACCTCCAGCTCATCCACGAGGCTTATGACGTGTTGCTGAACCTTTATTACGCATGACAGATTAGTTAATTTTCAGTTTCTAGCTTTACGCATTAGGCAATCGTTTAGATGCCTATAAAAACTTGCGTCTGTGTACGCTTAATGTTACTTTTTAGTTGCTGTGTTTTATGAACTTGTTATAATTTTAGTGCATTTCAAGACTCTGTTTTGATAGTGCTTTTCTAGCACTCCTGACTGTAATTTTCTGCATATGGAGTAATAGAAGGCAGTGCTGTTCTGACGTTTTCAAATCCTTGAGTCTTCTTTGGGTTGTATGAATGGAGGGCCCCTATTCATGACTGCCCTTGTATAGTATTTTATGTTCATATTCTTGCTATTTCCTTATTTTCCATTCAGCATTTCCTTTTCTTTGAAACATGTACAGCTTGATTTACTTTCATTGTCATTTCTTTTGCAGCATTCATTTTGACTGATCAGATTTGTTTTTCTGCAGGTTTTTTACCCGGGATTGTTTTTGTCTTTATGTATTTGCTTTATATCTGATGGCATTTTCAGTTGACAGATTCAAAGTTGCTGCCTTTACTTTATTTTCATAGCTGATTTCTAGTTTAGTTTCTGAAAGTTGTCTGCTAACATATTGATGGTCTCTTTATCACAAATTGTTCATCTTTTAGAGATCAGAATACTAATAAATTACAGCTGGCTTTGAGTACTTTTTGGACTAATCTTTAACTACTTTCTAATCATGCTTTACATAGTACCATATGTTAGAAGCAGAGAGTTAGGAAGAGCTGAATATTATAACTAGTCTTTAAAGTAGATTTTTCTAATTTTTGATCACTTTTTAAACTCATCTCTAGCTACTTCCTAATCGTGTTTTACACAGTACTATGTGTTAGAAGCAGAGAGTTAGGAAGAGATAAACATTATCATTGGTTTTTAAAGTGATTTTCTTACCTTTTATTTGCAGCAGCATGAATGGTGTCTAGTGCCATTAGAAAGTGGTTCTTTGCTTTCAGTTCATTTCAAGTTATTTATTTCTTTCAAGCTTTTCCTTTTCAGCAAGTAGTTAGAAATCACCTGTAACACACACTCACTCATCTGTTTATAAAACTCCATTCCATCTTAGGAAGATAAGTTGACCACAAACAACACCCCCAAACGACAAAAAGTCCTAAGAGGTTGCTTAAGTACATATAGTACACCTTCACTTCATCAGCTTACGAGCCCCGGGTTGACAATTAATGACATCAATTTAGAAACACTAAATTGACTAAACAAGAGTTCCCTGAGAATTTGGAAGACAAGAAAGTATACTTCAACATCAAGCATTCCAAGATATATAGAATTTCTTGTAGGTTCCCAGTCATACCTTGTGCAAAGGTAATTGAATGGATTCTATCACAAAAGGATGATTCAGATCTGGTGCTTCGTAGTGAAAGTGATGATCAACTTGCCACCTACTTTGGAGAGGACATGCAAACCTGCTAGAAGATGTTGAAGCCCACAGAATATGCCAACAACAACTTCTTGGGTCGATCTTGACATAAGTGATATCATCAAGTCCTGGTGTCAAGAGTCTACCAAATTTTGACACCGCCCGAGTGCAGTTTACCTGACTAGGATTTTGAGAGAGTTTTACCAGTGCTTTATTTCTATGCATTGTAGGCTACATGGGTGGAAGAACACTAAAGTATTTGAAAAGAATTGGATATTTATTCTCAACTTCGTTTTTACCCATGGCCGAATTTTCAATTGGGTGGATATACTTTCTTTTTAGTTGCAGCTTCATGTTGGGAAGGCTAAAGTAACTCTAAGGGAAAACTAGGCACCAAAGTTTTATATGTCAACATTTATGTTAGATGGGATTTGTGCATGGTATGCATTCCCAGGGATGTATTGGAATTGGAACCCACAGGATAAGTTTCCAATTTATTTCCATTGCAGGGTGTTGTCAGATTTGAGTTTCAGAGGGGCATATGAAAGATTGGCATAGCATTTCTTCGCAGTCATATTTCAGATGATACATGAGATTGATCCTCCTTGCATGGCAGAATAGGTGAAGGAGGAATTACATGATATCATGGAATGGTTTTCTACACCATAAGGTACATATATCAAATGCTTTCAATGTCATATTTTCCCTCATATTATGTTGCGATATGTGACTAACAAGGTGGTTTTGCAAGAGGTTGCTTATCAGTTGAATAAAGGATTGTCAAGAGTTTTTCATAGAAGAAAGAAGGCCCCTTGGCCCACTTTCCCTTTGAGTATTGGAATGTATGAGTTGAAGAGCCACAAGGCGAAAGATGCTGAAATACAAGAGCTAGATTGCTTGCACTTTGCAATCAAGAACTTTCATGGGTATGACCTCAAGAAAGTGTGCAAGAAACATTGAGACAATATTGGCTTCGCTTGGGGGTATACATCAATGACTATTGCAGAGGAAAAAAAGGTGAAGAACTAGTACAATGCACTAAGAAAGACACACCCAGGAATTGAAGCCAGTTCCTCCCAAGTTCCACTAGCTCAATATGTAGAGGCACAGGAGGCACCATAAGAAATTGTTTAAGTAAGGACTGCAACTCCCAGGAAAAGGATCAAGCGTGATCCAATATCAAAAAGTAGCAGGAAATGGAAAGTTGATCCATTGAATAAGGGAGATTATTGAAGTTGAACAAGAAAAGAGAGAATTAGAGGCAAAGATGCAACAAGAGGAAGAGGAGAAGAGGAAGCAAGATGAATTGCTCAGAAATAAACAAGAAGAAGAAGAGGAAAGAAGAAGAGTATAAGAAGAACAACAAAGGAATTCACATGAGGAGGAATCCACACAAAGACTAGAGGAAGAACGAATGTCTCGAGAAATAGAAGAAGAATTGGAGGAAGATGATGCCATCGAGCCCATAGATAATGAACCATGTTATCAGGCAGAACCTCCTCTTATGGATGGCCATCTTCTGTTTGATGAGATGGGAATCACACCTCCACCAGAATACAGACACATTTGATCAGCTAAAGAAAAGGATCATGTAATAAAGGTGAAGATTCTTCCCAAATGACTGTTAGAATCCAGTCTTTGTATCCATGAAAAAGGTGATAACTGCAAACACTGGGAGGGATCCCCTGGCAATCATGGAAGCTAATGTTGTTTTTGCTACAATAGCACAAGATAACTCATAGTACCTTTTGAATGAGAATGTGTGATTGAGGAAGGAGTTGGATGCAGTAAAGTAACAAGTGAAACATCTCACCATAGAAAATCAACGACTATCTTCCCACAACTTCAACACAACAGAACGGCAATCAACCATACAGAAGTAATTAGGGCCAATGGAGGATGTCATGATGCAATTGTATGATGAAATGATACTTATACATGAAGTAGTGGTGCCCATTGTTTGTATACAAAAGAAATCACAAGAAGTCCTAAAGCTCTTGAAGGTGGCAAAAAAAGGTTGTTGATTAAATCCAGGAATGGGTTGTCAAGTATACAAATGGTCCACAACAGTTGGTCAGAAAGGACATGATTGTTGCTGAAGTAGACAGACTACAACTAAGACTCCATAGTCAAAATTATACCCATCTTTGAGAACATAGGCTAACACTATTACTGCTTATAATCAACTACACAATGGTTTATAGTCTCTAGCATATAAAAATGACATTCCTCCAGTGGGATCACTTAGAGAGATAAGAGGTAGGGATATCATCTTACAACAAGTGAGGCAGTACTTTGAGAAAATCAAACAAGCATCAGAGTAAGAAGACTTGGATATCACTAAGGACATTATTCTACAATATACCATTGCACCAGCTAAATCTCACATGAAACTTTCATGGCTATACAATAGTGTAAAATCAACCTACAAATCCATATTGAGAGAAGTGCTAGAGGTGAAGATGCAGTTTTCAGTTGACTTTCTGGTCCAAATCAAAGTATTTGCTACAAAATTCAGAGCATGGCATATATACATTACCAGTGGGCTCCATGAAGAAACAAATGACTTATCTATTTGAAAATGTTTTTGTCCTATTAGAAGTTTTGTCCTATGTAGACATCGTTTTATATGTATTTTGTCTTTTGTAAGAATTTTAATGTAATGAATTCCAAGAGACACATGTGGAATGTAAAAGGTCATATTTAGAATGTGAAAGGTTGTATTGAAGCCCATAGGTCATAAAAGTTGAAAATTCATGAGGAAACTCAAGAGTCATTGTCATTTGTTATAAATATATCCTCATAACTCAAGTAAAGGGCTTGGATAATTAAAGTTTGGCCTTGGATTCTCTTGTATTGCATAGGAGGTAAATAATTCATTGGAGAAGCAAGTTTTGGCTTCATGTTCCACTACTAGATCTAGTGTTTCACCTATGTAACAATGTACTTGGAACCTTTCATTAATAATCAGAAGATCCTCAAGCCAACACTTCTTCATGCATGTATCATGAATGTAGTAAGACTATTCTTGATATGTTTGCAATATATGTTGGTGTAATACATACTAAGACTAATGAACTATTTCGTTACTTAGATATGGATATTGTTGAATGAGTGTTGTTATGCTTTTTATGATTTTTTTTCTTTTTTCTTGTTAACTAATTTGCAGGTAAATCAACAAGTATTTCTCCTCCCCTCACACATCTCTCTTAGGATAGTATTATTACTTCCCTAACCAGAGTCTCATTTCCCTTTACCAACCGTAAAGGTTTCCTGTGCATTCTACATTTGGTGTTACACGAAGCTTATATACTTGCTTCTTGAAAGAGGTGTTTGTGATATCTTGTGTAACCTTTGCAATGGTGGTTGAGCCATATAGACGCATGGAACTCCTACACCAAAAGGTGTGAGGTCTAATTGGAACCTCACATAATGGATTTCCCCTGTATGTTGGTGATATACAACACCATCAATAGGAAGTTGTTGGATGCTCAAATCATTTTCAAAGTTCGTCATTCCACATGGGTTTCCAACCCGGTTCCTGTCAGGAAAAAAATCTAGCGAGATATGCTTGCGCGTTGATTTCCGCAACCTCAATCAAGATTCAGATAAAGATAATTACCCTATACCATCTATGGATTAGATACTCCAGACAGTATCTTGGTTATAAATGTTCTCACTGCTGGATGGATTCTCCAGATACAATCAAGTGCTAGTAGCAGAACCAGATAGATTGAAAACCACCTTTAGGATGAAGTGGGAGAATTTTTCTTTCAAGCGCATGCCATTTGGACTTATTAACATTGGCACTACATTCCAACGGGCCATGGAAACCATGTTCCATGTATTGATCAACCAGAGTGTAGTCTTCTAATTGGATGACATAATGATGTTTTTCAAGAAAATATCTGATTACATCCATAATCTAAAGTAGAATTTTTAGCAATGTCGCAAGTATGGAATATCATTAATCTGAAAAAGAGCATCTTTGGTGTGTCTGAGGGTAACCTCTTAGGACACATTATCTCTAAGAGTGGAATTCAGGTTGAATCAGAGAGGGTCAAGACTATTACTCAACTTCTTGGGAAAGATCAATTTTCTTTGAAAGTTCATCTATGATTCTGCACAGATTATTAAACCATTACAAGAGATGATAAAGAATGATGCTACATATAAATGGGATGAGGGAGAAATATTCTTTATCCATATCAAGCAAGCCATCATTGATTCCCAAGCCTTATATAACCAAATTTTGGAGAAGACTTCTTGTTATACACTTTCTTTTGACATGTCTATTGTGGCAATGTTGACACAGAAAGACAATCAAGGAAATGAGCGACCTATATATTTCATGATTGCTAGCCTACAAGTACCATAATGAATTATCCCACCATCAATAAGAAAGCATACATAATATATAAGGTGGTTAATCGTTTCAAGCCTTACCTCCTGAAATCCCACACTATTATCTATGTGCATCTTCCAACAATTAGATCACTCTTTGTACAACAAGAGCTAGGTGAGAGGAGGGTGAGCTAGATGACATGTTTGCAAGAATATGATCTTGTATTCAAATTGTTTCACACTATAAAAGGCCATGGTATACGTCAACTCACAGTAGAAGAAATGGATTCACCATAAGAGGATTAGTATAGATGGGAATAAGAGATCGAAATGTATAACATTGAACATGTTTCCCCTACAAATTCCACCTCGTCTTGGTATGTAGAAATATGAAAATACTTAGAGCATGAAACCTTGCCTTCGTGTCTATCGAACAAACATAAGAGGGAAGTACACCTTAAAGCTTCATCCTACCAACTTGTGCATGGTGTGCTTTTTTGGAAGCACCATAATGATGTCTTTCTCAGATGTTTAGAGACTCCAGATTTAGAAAGGGTATTAAGATATCTTCACAATGGACCATTAGTTGGGCACTTCGTAGGTGATACTACTTCTCATAAGGTGATGAGGGATAATTATTATTGGCCCACATTATTTAAGGATGCTCACGCCTACCTCCAAAATTTCCTAGTATGTCAAAGATGTGTTGGCCACGATAAGAAGTCAGCCACCCCATTGCTACGTATAGTAGTTGAGGAACCATTTCAACAATGGGGATTATATTTTATAGGTGAAATATTCCCTCATTCAACAAAAAAAACTAATACATCTTAATTGCAACTAATTATTTCACTCGGTGGAACGAAGCAGTTCCGCTAATATAAGTTAATGATCAGGATATCATCTAGTTTCTCAAACATAACATCATAACCGGGTTCGAAGTTTCCACCTCGCTTGTCTTTGATAATGCAACTTAGTTTTCCTTGTTCAACCTTTATGAGTTTGCATTAGAAAATGGTATTGTTTTAAAGCACACATCAAACTAATACCCTTAAGGAAATGGTTTGTCTGAGTATACAAACAAGAATCTAATATGCATTATCAAGAAAATCATTTTCTATGAGAAAAGGAAGTGGCATATCACCTTGGTGAATGCATTATGGGCTGATTGTGTCACTCCCAAACCCTCTCTAAAGACTTCTCCTTACTTCCTTGTATACAAAAAAGAAGTTATCCTTCCTCTGAACATATACCTTATGACCTTGCAGCTTTCTCAAGAATCTCAAGGAAAACCTTGTATTCTTATTTAGAGTAGGATATATACCTTTCTCAAGCTAGAGGAAGAAAGGATCAAAGCAAAAGAAAAAATTTCCATACACCAAAAATAAATCAAGCGTTGTTTTTACAAGAAGCATGTAGGGAACAAAGGTTTTGGTGTGGGAGACCTAGTATTGAAGTGGGACACGACCCACGAAGAGAAAGTAAAGAACAACAAATTTCAATCTCTGTGGATTGGACCTTACACCATCCTTGAAAAGCTTGGCCACCATTCTTATAGACTGAAATCCTTATATGGGAGGATTGATCTGATATTTATGATTGGAAATTACTGAGAGGGGGGGTGAATGAGCAATTTAAATTCTTTACTTTTGCTCAACTTAATTTTATTCTTATGCAACTAATGGTTTATGTATATGTTATATTATTATTGAATTCCTTTTGCAGGTGTTATAGAGATAGATTTGCAGATATATTTATCAAGAATTCAAGAACATTCATACAACATTCAACAACCAACACATAAAAACACAAGATATAAGTGGAAACCCCGAAGGTATAAAACCACTAATTTTAGGCTAAAATTGATGTGAAGACAAGCTACTACTTCTTATTAGATCATATTTTTGTAAAATACAACCTACAAGAGGATCCTACCTCAAAGGAAGCTCCTACTCCACCAATTTTTTACAGGCTACAACCCACAGGAGGCTCCTACCTCAACAGGCTACAACCTATTATTTTTCATCCTACAACACAAAAAGGGACAGAAATATCTCAATCACAACATCAAGTCACAAATTTTTGTTACCTTATTTACAATTCTGTTGTCATGTTTAGTAGATGCATTGCTTCTCCTTTTCAATTTTGTGCCTCTTTTTCTACTACTCGTCAATCTTCTTGTGCAAACTACTTCACTTCCAGAAGTTCTTTTTGCTAATTTTTGCAACTGCAGTAAAATTCCACCTTGGACAGCTAAAATGACCAATATAATGATTTCATTACGTTCCTCTTTTTGAGAGTACCAAAATCGACCTAAAGATCACCCAATTTGGTTAAGCATAAGTTGAGTTATGAATTATTTTATTCACATAGGCATTATGGAATGGGTTGGCCCTAACCACATGAGTAACTGCTTGGGCCAATCTTAACCCCAAGTGACCCCTAAGGAAATCCTATAAATAGAATAGACCTCAAGATCATTTCGACACATCTTCTCATCGTTTGTCTTGGTTCACACAGGTTCGATGGAAGAATTTTTCTCAAGGGTCTGAAATTACAGGTGAAAGGTTCACTTTGGGTTAGGGTCTTCTAGATCTCGGTCACTGGCACAAAACAGGGCATTCTGGTCCCTAGTCACTGGTACATAAGCCTATGAGAGTGACTATAGACCCTTGGATGCTAGCACAAAGTCTTATGGGAGTGACTCTGGGTTCAGAGGCAGATCAGAAGGTTCCCGTCCTTACTAGGTAGCCCTTGAAGTGACCCTGTCATCTTGTTCTCTCGCACAACTCAGAAAGGGTGCGACTTTGGTTTTTCAGTCACTCGTATAGCTCAGCTAGGTAGTGACTTTGGATATTTTCAATTCAATGCCAGATTCGCACACATAGAGACCTCCGAGGAGCGACTCTGTAGTCACAGTCGCTCACATACTGTATATGTGAGAGCGACCTAGAAGTTTCAGTCGCCCATAGACAATGTTGATGAGGGTGACCCAATTCAAATCTAGGGTTTTGATATCTTGGCTTTAGTGACCAGTATTTGGCACAACAACAATAGTATACAATATTTTACATTATTTTTTGATAGCACATTACAACCATCAGTATGAGGATTCTGATTTCTAGCATGATTAGATATGTTTCATAGATATCAGTATTGTTTTGTTGCATAGTTAAAGTTATGGGTCATTATACCCTCTTTTTCTCCATCATTTGATGACAATCTAAGAAGAAGAATATTTGCAAGGGTTTTCCACATATTGGGTTTTTCCTTGGGCTCGAACCAATCTTGGTGTCTCTATATGTGTGCATGCTTTCTTCTACTGTGCCTTTTATGTTCCTTTGCATTGATGATGATGGTGATGTTGTTTCTTTCTATGTAATTGCATATGTTGATGTATAATGGTGTAGATCCGAATAATGTAACGATGAAATGGGGTGAACTTAAAGTATTAATGGTGAAATGCAATTATCAAAATAAAGAACAATGTTTCCCTAAGAAAAATTAACATGGTATCAGAGCTGGGCTGAAGAAAATCCATGGAGATCACCCCGATGATGACACCATTGATGGAAGCAAGAAGAGGATGGTGTAGACCTAAAAGAATTATAATGTTTGAATAAAACCCTAGGAATCTTGATGATTAGGGTTGATGGATTGTATGATGTTAGGGTTGGAGAGAAAACCTTGGTTTATGGAAACTATATGAGGTATAGTATGGTCAATGACAAGATGCTCAAGCACTTGTGGGAAATTTAATGAAGCCCTAGATGGGATAATCCCTAGCAAATCTGGTTGGATACTTGAAGGCAACATTTGTATATGGACCATGGACATTGATGGCTCTTGAAGATTGGTTCAAGAGGGAGAGGATCACCTCTCATTAAAGATAAGTATTTCTTGACTTATGATGCTTCTTACTTGTTAGACTTATGGATCTGATGATTATGTTTATTGCTTGTACTTCCTGCATATGTATTTGAGGATATGGATGTTTCTAACCTCCTTGATGAGATGTGATGTGTAGATCCTTCTTGAGGATCATCTTGAGATGCAGATCTGGAAAGAGATAAAGAGGTACTTGATGAAAAGATGACAAAGTGCTTCAAGTGGCATATGCCTAATGAGCAGGTGCTCAGGTATTTGAATACCACAAGGTATGCATGGTATGTTTCAGCTATTGTCTCAGTAATCCCTAAGGTAGGATGAGAATGCCTCTTTCTTTATTGGCTCATACATGCATATGAAAGTGACTTGGATCTATGTCTCCTATGATGAAAAGATGCACCTGGTGTTGAACATTTTGACCTTCTTGAATTCTATGAGGCTATCTAATGTTGATACATTGATACACTTGATGTTTGGCTAACATCTATGATCTATTTGTTGGATATCTTGATCCTATAAAGAAGGCTAGCACCTTGGCTCTATAAAATGATACTCTTGATACTTCTCATGACAGATTTCATATAGAAGGATAGTTCATTGACTCCTATACATGAGTCTACTGGTAATTCTTGTGAAAAGAATGATGAAAGCATATGGAAAGAGCGATTGACACTCTTGTTGTTTTGATAAAGCTTTATTGAATGACCTAAACTGATCTCATTGATCATGAAGTGCATGGTAACCTTGATTTGAGAGGTATAAGTGTAAGATTGATATTCCAAATCTCTTACTACATGTGGTCTTGTCTTGATGGCATATGGTTAAAATGGATGTAGTAACTTGATGGAGTGACTTGACAGAAAATGTTATTGTGTTCATAATATTTGAGATATGATGTTGCATCTATTTGTTGCTTTGAGTCTAACCTTTGATGAAAGATTTATGTCATGATGTTGATAGTCATATGTTTATGATCTAACAGATCTATTGTTTCATGACTCAAGTCGAGACAAGTTGCTTACATGAATGAAGATGAATGATGCAGATCCCCAGTTAGAGGGAGAATCGCTTCTCAAGATTCTTACCCTTATTACTATTTGTATTCTATGTTGCTAAAGTATGATTTATGTGCATTTGACAGTATTGATCTATAGCAAAGTCTTAGATCTAAAACCCATACAAAAATTAGGGTTTCTACTCTAGTCGCAGTCACAGATCTAGGAGATCTTGTCCCTGTACATTTGCATGCTAAGGCCTAGACAAGTTGTTGACCATCATCTGAAGCTTTCTAAAGCTATATGAACTTTGAATAATGATGTTCTTGACATATTCTGCCATAGTTAACTGATTTCTGAAGTTGTTGAATTAAATTATTGATCATATAATGAAGTATTGTGCATGAAATCATATGGTCACCTGGAAGATGTGAGTACAACAGATGCATTGCAGATAACAACAAGATCTGCTAATAGGAAAAGGTTGAATGTTTTCCATAACATGAACATGCAGACTGAACTTGCGTTGGCAGGTGACCAGGACATACATATAGATATGTCACTATGTTT
Source organism: Pinus tabuliformis (assembly GCA_031772625.1). Lineage (NCBI taxonomy): Eukaryota > Viridiplantae > Streptophyta > Pinopsida > Pinales > Pinaceae > Pinus > Pinus tabuliformis. The sequence continues at coordinate 714,875,777 of CM062807.1, read as the reverse complement.
GTGCTACAAGAGGTTGGCATAATTTGGCACTACTGGTATATACAAAAAGTGTTTTGTCATGATGCTTGATAATAACTTTGAATTAATGATTGAGATGTGCTTTAACTATAGATTTCTCTACGCTAGCATTTTGACTTGACCTAATGTCTAGTGATTTGATTTGACGACTATTGATTTTCCCTGATATTGATACTATGTGGGCATGATGACTTATTTGGAGATTGGCCTCTTTATTCTTAGAAAAATGGTTTAAATAATGATAATTGTGATTTCGCATGAAAAATGGAACTCGTATGACTCATCCTTGACGTATGCATTTGCACCTAGTGACATGATAACTTATATTATGATTTCGAGAATGACTTAATCAAGTTCAAATTGATAATGCATGACTTGTTGGCATGATGAATTCATGATTTGATATGAGCTACACTTGTCTCCTCGTTGAAAGTATTAATACTATGATAATGATGACTTTGATAATGGTCGTGATTTGGCTTATAAACTCTAATGAGTTGACCTTGTTGATTGATGGTATAACATTGAATTATAAAGGATAATTATGGTGGATTAGCAATGCATGGTACCTATAGAGAGATTTGCATGAAGCAAGCTCCCCGATCTAGATATGTCTATATTTGATAGTTATCTGATGAAGTCAGGATGATGAGTTCCAAGGTATGGCTTTGATATTGATTATGGTTTTGGTTTTATATCTTGATGATCTACTTGTGACAGGTGATGAGCCTTTGATGATCTAATTATAGGGAGATGGATTATGAAGCTCAAAATAATGTATCATGACACGATGAATTGATTTCCATAATTTGGGAAATAAATTCCATATTACAAAGCTATTTGTTTTGAATCCTTGGATACTCTCATTTGAAGTTCAAGATGTTGTTTAACTTGACATGCCATCTGACGGTTGAAGCATTGATGTTCTGTTTTGAAATCCATCTGTATATGTATGATGTGCATAGAACCTTAATGAATTCATGAGTGAGTTTCTTCACTCACATAGAGTTTCCACCGAGCATGCTTTGAAATATTTGCATGAGGTGTTCTATTTTGAGAATGTGATATTTCTCCTATGATATGTATCTGCACAGATGTATTGTTGATATTTGAGATTGTTGTTGATAAGCACATTTGGATGCTTCTTTAGTATGTGATCTGCCATGATATCTTGGATGAGAGGTCCATAGCATGACCGAGGTTGATCATGATGTTGCTAGCATGGCTAGTTGTGAGGCAGGATATAATATCTATTTGGAGAGTTGTTTGAGCATGATCATGGATACCATGGATACATTGTGATGATCTGATTGGCAGTAAGTCCCATATTTATAGTTGGGACTAAGATACTCTCATATATTGAGACATTGCAGTTGTTCGAAACAAGCTCAAGTTTGTGGTTGGCACCTCCTTGAGAGGGAGGATGATTGTGGTATCCTTTTGTGATTCATATGATTATATATGATCTAACGTGATTTTTTATTTGAATTTTAGTATGAACAGGAAACAAATGCTAGTGAAACAAACTGATGATGAGAGCAACGTTGATTGAGGACATTGAATAAACTCTTCCTACCCTGCTTGAGCTCCCAGGGTGAGGAATTGAGATAGAGGGCTCCTGGGGTTGAGGGAACTTTGGAAAATAGTGTGTTACCCTATCTGTTACCCAACGTAGAAGAATGTTGCTCCCCTATATTTATAGGGTTAGAGAATGCTTCTCCCCTCTTGGTCTTTGCATAGTATACCCCAGTTGGCATCATACCCTCAAGCAAGCCAGCTTGATGGGAATACTGCTCCTCATTTTAGCCAACGAGTTGAGAGTGTACTTGGGGTGTACAACCCAAGTCGATTATGATGCAGGTGTTCTACCACATGACTATTCTGGGTCATCGATGGGAAGATCAGTAGGCAATAGGATGGGTTGAGATAACCCGATATGATTCCGGGTTGAGGGTAAGCTCCCCGATGAAATTCCAGGGTCGAGGGTGTACTCCCTTGTGTGATGAGTTATCCTATTGCTCAGTATGGGTGGAAGCTATTTCTCCCTGATGTGGTTCCAAGTTGAGACGTTCTCCTTGATGATATGCTCTTCGATGACGATTGATGATGATATTCCACGTAGCAGCCTGCTAGTAGAGATTTCAGAAAGCAACCTGATGGATAGAGGGTGGTATTTTGAGCTCTCCTCTGATAACAAATTTTTCTTCTTCTATATCCGAGAATGTTGATCATACGAGCAGGAATAATCAAGAGATAAGCAGTAATACGCAAAGGATAGATTGAGATATAAAATAATTATTTGTGATGATGAGACACTTGAGATGGACATGGCATGATGACTACATGATAGAGATGATACGTGATGATACTTGAATATTCCATAATGGCATATTGTTCGATGGACAAATATTGACAGGTGGAATTCTCCCAAGCTGAGAGGGAGTGTTAATTTTTTCAACTGCATTAAAATTTCACCTCTTATAGTTCAAATGACCAAGATAATGATTTCATTAGATTCCTCTTTTCAAGAGGACCAAAATCGACTTAAATATCACCCAATTTGGTTAAGCGGAAGTTGATTTATGAATTATTTTATTCACATAGGTATTATTGAATGGGCCTGCCCTAACCACATGAGTAACTACTTGGGTCAGTCTTAATCCCAAGTGACCCCTCAGGAAATCCTATAAATATAAGAGACCTCAAGATCATTTGGACACATATTTTCTTCTCTTTTGTCTTGGTTCGCATAGGTTAGATGGAAGGAGTTCGCTCAAGGGTCCAAATTACAAGCGAAAGGTTCGCTCTAGGTTAGGGTCTTCTAGATCTCAGTCACTAGCATAGAATAGGGAATTTTGGTCCCTAGTTTCTAGCACATAAGCCTATGAGAGCGACTATCGACCCTTGGATGCTAACACAGAGGATTATGGGAGTGACTATGGGTTCAGAGGCAGATCAGAAGGTTCCAGTCCCTAGTCACTCACACCAAGTAGCCCTCGGAGCGACCCTGTCATCTCAGTTGCTCACACAACTCAGAAAGGGTGCGAATTTGGTTTGTCAGTCGCTCGTATAGCCTGGCTAGGGAGCAAATTTTGGTTTTGTAGTTCACTTCCAAAATCACACGCATAGAGACCTCCTAGGAGTAACTCTACAGTCAAATTCGCTCACATATTATATATGTGAGAGCGACCCAGAAGTTTCAGTCGGTCATAGATAGTGTTGATGAGGGCGACCCAGTTCAAATCTAGGGTTTTGACATCTTGGCATCAGCTCGATTCAGTGATCAATATTCGACACAGCGACCATAGTTGACATCATTTGTGACAACACATTACAACCATCAGTATGAGGATTCTGATTTCTAGCATTATTATATCTATTTCATAGATATCATTATTTTTTTCCTGCATAAATAAGGTTATGGATCATTGTACTCTATTCTTCTACATCATTTGATGACGATCTACGAAGGAGATTTGCAAAGGTTTTCCCCATAGTGGGTTTTCCCCTAGTCTCAGACCAATCTTGGTGTCTCTATATGTGTGCATGTTTTCTTCTATTGTTCATTTTACGTTATGTTGCATTGATGACGATGGTGATGTTGTTTATTTCTATGTAATTGAATATGCTTATGTATAATGGTCCATATCTAAATAATGTAAAGATGAAATGTGGTGAACTTAAAGTATTAATGGTGAAATGAATTATCAAAGTAAAGAAAAATGTCGCCCTAAGAAAAATTAACACTTTTTCCATTCAACATTATATATTTTATAAGCAAGCCATATTGGTTGTTTTTATTCTTTGTAGGAATATAAAATGATGAGTTGTCTCTTGGTCTTCTAAAAACTGTTCACAAGCTTGTCTCTTCATTTTCAATTTTGAAAACAATTTGTAACACAAACTAGAGCTTAAATAAAACAGTTCAACCAGTAATGATTACAAGAGACAAATCAGATTTGTATTAGCATGTATCATACATTTTATGTTCAATGAAAGCATATATTTTTCAGCTTGTGTCTCAATATTTTATGTTCCATTTGACAAAGTTTAGGCTTCACATTGATTAACATAGCCTTTGCACTTCACATCACTTTCAGCGTTTGCATTCCAAGAAAAGTAAATTAATATTAACACAATCAACCCTCATCAATTATATTAATGACCTTAACATGATCATTTGATTTCAATGACAATATTATCAACATTCTCCCCCTTTTGAATTCATGGCAACATAACAATTCCTTATCATGGACAAAGGAAAATTCTTCTTTTGCCCTCAACTACCTCATACCTCTACCTACCTCCCCCTTTTGCATCAATGGAAAGGAATGGTAGCGACTAACCATTCCCTTTTCAGAAAGAAGAGATTTTTGGCAAGATATCTCAAATGTAATATGCAACAAAATAAATTGTGTTTCACACCAAGAAAATATCCATAACATTTAATGTAATAGGCAAAAAATATGCAAAAATGAATGTTGCTCCAATGTGTATAAATCAATGTGTATGTCCTTTACACTGGGAATGATTGTGTGAAATAACTTGTCTAGAACCCTAATTGGGGCAAACAACTCATAAGAAGAGTATTAATAATAGTATAACTGCTACACTAAATTGCTTCATTAAAGTGAAAGCAATCATATTCTAGGGTTAGGATTTAAAGTTGTTGAATATATTAATAAGTCACTCCATGTAAAGCTCTCCTCTATAATATATTAAAGGTGCCATCCATTCCATCTTAATGCTGCCCCAAAAAAACTGACTAGGCATGTTATATCATATACCAATATTGAAACATTAATATCTTCTGCCGAGACATTAATATTTGATGCCTTCTGCGCTGCTTTAAATTATACCACCACACATATGAAGTATGTGCCAATATATTAATGCCAAGGTCTGAGTATAAGAATTAATGCCAAAGCAGGAGTTTATATATTAAAGTTGGAGCATATATATATATATATATATATATATATATATGTGTGTGTGTGTGTGTGTGTGTGTGTGTGTGTGTGTGTCAACGATATTGAAGAGGCATTAAACATATGTATGTTCCAACCATATTGAAGAGGCTCCAATGGTAATGAACCCTACGATAATGCTCCGACGATATTGGTATTGCAAACTATATGAACCCATTGCGATATATGAAATAATGTGTTTAATTGTTTGACAAGCTCCAGATAAATCGTTTAACAAGAGAAATAATGTGATGCTCCAAATAAATGTTTGACAAGCTCCAGATAAATCGTTTAACAAGAGCAATAATGTGCTGCTTCAAATAATCGTTTGACAAGAGAAATAATGTGCTGCTACAATAATTGTTTGGCCATGTGAGAGATAAGCCTTATTTTTACAACATTTATAGATATGGAGAATGCCCTCTTCTTATGATGCAATCTCTTCTTTTGCCAATAAATAGATATTTGTAAAACAAATTTTTTTTCTTAAACATAGCCTCATGTTAAGAAGATTCCTCTTTGAATTTAAATGCTATGCTTTAGAATAACTATAACCTCATGATGTATTGATTCTTCATTCAAATCCTTATGAGATGGTGGATCTTCATCTGATATAGGAGTTTATTCTCTTCAACTATGATGTTGATGCTTTTCAAGAGATTTCTTTTATTGATAATGAATACACTTTAAATTTTCTTGCATCCAAATCTTTGTGTTCATAATAACCATGCTAAAGGATTTAGATAAATCTTATTGATGCAATGAAATGCAGCAATGTAACTTTATTACTTGCAGAACCATTTTCATTTCAATAGCAGTCTCTTGAAATCATAAAGGATATGTACATGAAATTATCCTTTACATTAATACAAAAGTTGATTAATTGCTGAGATAAATGTCTTCACATAGAGATTGAAAATAATATGGTTCAGATGTATATCTCATGATGCTTCATGATGAATGCTTCTATAAACCAAACATAAAAATATATAAAATCTTCTCCTCAGCTTGATGGCAATACCTTTGCTTTTGCTTCCATGTAAATATTTGGATGGATCTCAGGTTTTCATAAGATCAAATTGAAGTTAAATACAGGGATCATCATAGTGTACATTGATGCATTTCATATAAACACTTGGATTTATCAGAAGATGAAGAATTTTGAGAAAAAAATGATGATGCAATGATACATTAAGTTAGGATTATATTCCAACATGTTTTTAATGGATATGCAAATGTCTTAGCAGTAATATGTATGCTTGAAAATATTTATTTACAAGTTTATGTACAGGATATATACATGTGTACAAAAAAAATCATTAAAGAATGGACTTTGAATGGTGAACCGGATTGATGTTTCTAGAGGCTTGATCTCACAATCATATGCCTCTTGTTCCTTTTCATTACTCCTTCCTGCTCCTACAATCGCCCCCTTAGATCGTGCTCAATTTCATACACTCAGATATTTTAGGTTCTCCTTTTGAAGTCACTTTAGTGAAGATAGTTTGTAGGAATTATCCCTAACTTGTTTCTCAGATATTCAAATGATTATCTAGCAAGATGCTTTATAAATATATATGCTATTTGTTCTTTTGTGGGTATGTACTCCATCTTCAATGTTTTCTAAGCCACTTGTTCTCTACGAAAGTGGCACTTTATAGGTATATGCTTAGTCTTTGAATGGAGCACAAGATTTTTCTAAATACTTACTGCACTTGTATTGTCTCATTTGATAGATATAGGTTCATTAAAATTTACCTTCATATTCTATAGTGTCAGTTTCATCCACAACAAGTGTGCAACAAGTTGCAACTATTATGTATTTCGCTCCTGCTGTAGATAGAGAAACTGATGATTGTATCTTGCTTAACCAAGCAACCAAAGTCACTCCTAGGTAGAATGCACCACCACTTGTACTTTTTCTATCATCCACACAACTCTGCATCTGTGTATACCTTTTGGATACCATATCCATAGTTTGTAGTCCCTTTCAAATATCTGAATATCCTCTTTTTTGCTAATAGATGAATTTGTTTAGGTGTTGATTGGTATATTTCCACCAATCCCACTGCTAACATTATATCTAACATTATATCTGGTCTAGAAGTTGTTAAGTATAGTGGTCTTCCTATCATAGATATGTAAATCCTTTGATCCACATCAAGTGATTCATCATATGCACTTAGCTTGCATCCAGTTGTCATGGGGGTTGAGACATGTTTACAATCTTCCATTTGGAACTTTTTCAACATATCTCTTAGGTATTTCTCTTGAGAAATGATTATGCCTCCAGGATTTTGCAGGATTTGGAGCCCTAGGTAAAAGGTAAGTTCTCAAATCATTGACATTTCAAACTTGGTCTTCATATCTTCAGCAAACCATTTTACATACACAACTACGATCAATAATTCATCTCCATCAACCTTTATGTACATATTACTATTAGCTCCTCCTCTCTTGTTTTAAGACCATATAGGGCTTTCTTTAACCTGTAGACATAGTTAGGCTTATCTGATAATGCAAAACCTTCAGGTTGTTCCATATAGACTTCTTCCTCAAGAGCACCATTTAGGAAAGAATACTTCACATCCATTTGGTATACCTTGAAATCATTGTAGCACGAAAAGGCCAAAAACATCTTGATTGCCTCCAGTCTCACGAATGGTGCAAAAGTGTCTTCATAATCAAGGCCTTCCACTTATCAGTAACCCTTAAGCACTAGTCTGGATTTTTTTTTAACAACATCTTAATTTTGAAAACCCATTTTGTGTCAATGACATTCTTTCTGATAGGTCTTGGTGTTAGTTCCCAAGTCTGGTTCTTCTCAATTTGGTCTAAATCCTCGTTCATAGCATCTATCCAACTTTTGTCTTTACTTGCCTCATCAAATTTCTTTGGCTCTATCTATGACAACATAACTATATGAACTTGCTCAGATTTTTCAGCTAGTTACCTCCTTGTTTGTACTGCTTCACTTTTATCTCCAATAATTTGATTTTCATGATGATTATTTTGAGTGTGTCTGAGTCTTTGTATCTTCTAATTCTTCATTTTATACTTCATTTTATTTACTGACATGATGATGATGATCTGGAGGATTGATAAAACCTATGTTCTTTCTCTTATTAGGCACCTCTTCGTCAACTTTTACATCTACGCATTCCACAATCTTATGCAGTATTTTATTATAACATCTATATCCCTTACTTTTTTATGAATATCCAAAAATATTGCCTCATTTGATCGAGCATAAAACATTCCTAGCTTTTCATCATTATTTTGTATATATCACTTACTCCCAAATACTTTAAAATGTTTGATTGAAGTTGGCTTACCATGCAATAGTTCATAAGGTGTCTTATCACAATTTGGTCTGAGATGTGCCTTATTGAGAATATGTATTGTTGTATGTACCAATTTTTCCCAATAGGCTTGAGGAATTTTTATTTCTTGTATCATGGCTCTAGACATTTGCTAAATAGATTTGTTTTTTCTTTCTACAACTCCATTCTGTTGTGGTGTGTTTGCAATAGTATATTGTCGTTTTATGCCAAATTCATTACATAGGTCTGCAAACTCATCTAAGGTAAATTCACCTCCTCTGTCTCACCTTATGCACTTTATCTTGCACCCTGTTTGATTTTCTGCCAATGCCTAGAATATTTTGAACTTCTCAAATACTTCCACTTATTTATAAGAAATGCCACCCAAGTCAATCTCAAATAGTCATCGATTACCAGGATGAAATATTTTTCTCCTCCTGGCTCTTCTATTCTGGAAAGCCCACACAAATCCATTTGAAATAGTTGCAAAGGCTTACTACTTGATAGTTTATCTTTGACTTTGAATGATCTTCGTGTTTGTTTACCCATTTGACATGATTTGCATATATTGTTTTGAGGCTTCTTTAATGTTGGTAGATTTCTAACTGCTCTCTTCTTGCTCAGTCTAATAATTTGATCAAAATTGAGATGCCCCAATCTCCTATGCCATAGCTAAGATTCATCTTATTTGTTGTTGTACCATTCTTCACTCTCTTCCTTCAAGATATATACATTATTCTCAGTTCAAACTCCTTTAGCCAGAATCTTCCCTTTAGATTTTGACTTGATTTCACAGTCTTGAGCTCTAAAGAGAACATCAAAACCTTTTTCACGCATCTGAATTACACTAAACAAATTATGTTTTAGACCATCTACAAATAGAACATCTTGATATTTTCCTCTTCCTTCGTTCAGACTAACTATACCCTTTCCTCTAATTATTCCTGCTTCAACATTGCCGAATGTGACATTTCCAATTTTATTTTCATCTAGGGAAATAAACTTGCTTTTATCTCTTGTCACGTGTCTAGAGTAGCCACTGTCCACGTACCATTTATTGTTTTGACCTTCAGCATACAAAACTAGGTCACACTTATCAGGTTTCTTTTCTTCTACCTTATTTCTCCATTGCATGCATCCATTTGTTTTATAAATATTCTAAGATGTTAATCTATTGTCTTTATTATGACATTCATATGACTTGTGCCCTAATTTGTGATAATAGAAACATTCAATGATATCAAGGAGAGGAGAAAATGATTTTTTGTCTACATTCATGTTTGTTTTAATGTTTATGAATCCATTCTTTCTTCTCTTAAAATTTCCCAAATCAATTTTTCTGACATAAGCTCTATAATTTTTGCAGCAGTAACAATATCCATAAAAAATATATATATGTACCTGGTAGTGGACGTTGTTTGAGAATCTATCCATATTGATATTTGATAATCCTATCTCCTAAAGAAGTGTGGTTTCTGATAGATTTTTGTTTGATTATCCATTCCTTTTGCCTTCTATACTTTTCTGGAAATGTTTCTTTGCAGTTGTTCATTTGACGTTGGTGTTGCTCAAATTTTTGTTCTCAGATTGATGTGAGCTATCATCCTCTCCCCTAGCAACTTTTACAAATGTGATGGTTTTTTTATCCTCTGCCCTGGATTTATTGGATTCTCCTTCATAGCCTAACCCAGTCTTTATGAGTGGAGACCTCTAACCATTTAATATCCATCTAGTTTTTCAAACCCTTTTATCTATTGGATATTCATGTTTAGTTCAATTTGAGCCTTCTCTAGCTTCTTCTTCAGACTTACGACCTCTTCTTCCAATGTTTCACACTCCTGGATTTTCTCTTTTATTTGTTGCATCAAAATGTCATCCACCTTCTTTGCTTCTTCAAGTTCAACTTTCAACTCAATAATGTCTTCTGAATTTGATTCTTCTTTTACATATGTCAATTGATCCAGGTGGATATTGGTGGCCACTAGCCAAGTCCACTTGGACCCCCACCATTGTTCCTTTCATCTTTTCAGTTTCCTTAATTGTAGCACAATTTACTATTTTTAGCAGTTTTTTAGGTCCTGAACTTCCGGAGCCGTTTTGAGGCCCTAAACAATGTTTTTTGGGAAAACTGGGAGCAACATGGGTCCGTGGACCGATGTTGCTCTTCCCAAAGTTGTAGTTCTCGACTAGATCTTTCTAATGAGATAGTGTGCACGTAAAATGGAGATCGTATGCCAAAGTTACGACCCCGGGAAGTTGATGTACCAATTTACCCAAACGGGGCCCACAGTTTGGTGTTTCATCTTCTACGGTTAGGTTTTTGGATGTTTAGGGTTTTCCATTGTTTCTCAAAAATAAATAGGCCTTCAAGCCTCATTGTAACATAGTTCAGAGGCATGCAGCTGCCACATCTCTTCTCAGAGATAAGCTACCATCGCTCTAGCTGGTTTATTTCCATTTTTGTTTGTAAGCATATTTCAGTATTTTACATTAGTGAAATGAAGTATTAATTCCATTGCATCTCTGTGTTTATGGTTATCTCTGTAATTTGTTATGTTCCTATTTAAATCTGGATCAGTGGTATCAGAGCGGTCTAGTTTTTCCCTATTTTTCTTTGCATGTCCCCAACGAGGTCTAGATATAAGGAGTTAGGGATTGAACTAGTCAAACCTTTGCAAGACCAGCCTCGCAAATCCCGACGGCCTCCCACGGCAGATGAAAAGAAAGATGAGGGGGAAGGAGATCCTATCAAAATCTTGCTCGAAGAAGCCCTCGAGCGACAAAGGAACGCGATGATGAACATCTTTGCCCAGATCCTTCAGCGGCTACCCAGGGGCAATGCATCAACTTCCAACAGCTACTCTTGAAATGCCACACCATTTAAGGTACAAGTTAATTTTGAAATCCCCATATTCGAGGGTTAGCTAGACGCAGATGTTGTTGATAAATGGTTAAATTTGCTAAAGGGTTATTTTTCTGTTCATGATTTTTCCAATCAGGAAAATATTGTTTTCACTCTTCTCAAAGCAGCCCCCCACGTCAAGGACTAGTGGGAAAAATACTGTGAGCAGAAGGATGAAAGTACAGGTTCACTATTTTCAGTTGCACCCACTTGGAATTCATTCCAGGATGCCATCAAGGAGCAGTACTACCCTGTCGGAAGCTATGAGGATCAATACATAAAGTGGACCACGCTGCGGCAGGAAAGGGACCAAGACGTGCTGGATTTTACCAATATTTTCCATACCCTTCGCACAAAGTTGGGTATCAAGGATTTGAAGCAGCATTTGGTACTCAAATACCACGGTTTCCTGCACAAGTACATCCAAGAAGAAATAGAATTCCTGAACATCTCCTCACTCGGCATGGCATACTGATATGCCATCAAGGTCGAGCAAAAGTTTAAATAGAATAAGCGAGACTTCGGATCTGCAAATCCAAAGTAAGGGAAAGGTGCCCCCAAACCACAGAACAAAGGACAAAACCAAGGCGGGGTGGCCCAAGACAACCCGCCAAAGCTGTGAGCAAAGAACAGCGCCGCGAAGCCGAAAAAGGACACAGGAAAGTGGTGTGAGTTTCACAAGAGCTCCACCCACAACACAAGTGAGTGTCGGGCCAAGCAGTCATTGGTGGCCGAGCTAAAGGTTTCATAATCAGATGCATGTTCCGACTCTAAGTCAAAACCCGACAAGGGGAATGACAAAGGGAAGCAGATTATCGATGCGGAGCCCAACGTCACCGTTGACCACCATGAAGATCCAAAAGGAGGAACCCGAAGATCCAGAGTATGAGGAGTGTATCTTCCACTCCCAATGTGGGTAAAGGGCTCCCCGCTATAGTTCATTGTTGACAGTGGGAGCCAAAAGAACCTTATTTCAGCAGAGGTCATGAAGCGTCTAGGCTTACCAACCATAGCACATCCACAACCGTACACCATTGGGTGGCTTCACCAAGGACGGGATCTTCGCATGAGCCAGAAGCATCACGTTCCATACAACATCAAGCCCTTCACAGATGAGGTATTATGTGACATTGCTCCCCTTGAAGTTTGTGATGTATTATTAGGACAACCATTCTTGTGGAAGCGACATGCTGTGTATGAATCAAGGCCCCGTGCTGTTATCGTTACTTTGGGAAATAATTTGTAGAGGATACCGGAGGTAGAACCAGGTGTCCATATTCCGTTTGTTCAGGCGACCACTGATAAGATTGTGAGGATTCTCAAGAGTCATAGTGTCCCCGTGACCTTTAGGCCCCTTTACACCATTCGTAAGTCCCTTAGATCTGTGAAGGATCCTATCGACCCTAAAGATATGAAAGGGGTATATATTATCCCTTGTTCCTGTGGAACCCCCTATATTGGTGAGACTGGTCGCTCCATTAATCAAAGGATTAGTGAGCACGCAGCTGACCTTAAACATAGGAGAACCAAGTCTTCCACTTTAGCTGAGCATGCGGAAAGAACCAAGCATCATGTTTGTATTGAGGAGGCTAGTGTTATTGCTAGGGTTTCGCAATTCCATCATCGGAAATTTAGGGAAGCCCTTGAGATTGAAAAGAGGTCGAGAAATCTCAATAGAGAGGATGGTTGGAAGATCAGTAGTTGCTGGGACCTAGCACTCTCTTCCTAGTCGCTTTCTTCCTTCCCTTCCCTCCCACCCTCGTTTTTTTTTTTGCTCATCTAATATATATATATATATATTTGATAGAAAATTTAATTACTTGTATAATAATAAGTTATTTTAACATTTAGATATGCAATTAATTTTATCTGATTATTTAAAATATTTTTATTCTTTCCATCCCTTGACTTATTCTAATAGTATTATTTTTAAACTATTAATACTGGTTACAACTAACTATTATCTTGATAAAATTAATTTATTTTATTATATATATATATATATATATATATATATATATATATATATATATATATATATATATAGTAATTTTTATAAAGGAGTTTAAACCTTTAGGTGTATTCATATAAACAATTAATTAAAATTTGGTTAATTTATTAAATAATCATCTAGGTTAATTTAACAAAATAGATAAAATTAACTTAATATCATTTTCTTATTCTAAAATTTATATTTTATATGTATTTATTAAATAGTTATTACCTTTTATAACTAACTATTAACAACCATTTAAAATTACTTTATTTTAATAGATATATTTATAGTTAAAAATTAAAGGTGTGGTTATTTGTCCCTCTGTCTTAATATAACCATCTTCCTATTTAATATATTAAATTAACTTATTTTTATGACCTTGGTCTAACTAACTGATCCCCGGTCAAATTTAGTCATTGGTCAATATAGTCGTTGCCCGATCAGGAATTGTAGCCGTTGGAGGTTTTGCTCTGACTATTTAACATGCAAAAGCTTGATTTGATTCTTCAACTTGTCCTGACGATGAACCACACTGGTTGGTTCAAAACGCGTCGACAAATGAAATATCATGTGATTTACGCCAAAAAATCTTCGTAAAATCTCTTTGGTTATTGCAAAACAATGCAGTAAGCTCATTTCCAAAACCAGGAAATTCGTTTTCCTGATGATACACCCTCAAGGAAAGAAGAAGACGGTGGCCACAACCTCTGGAAAGGGACCCTCCGCATGAAATATACAGATGGATAAGGTCATGGAGGAGTACTAGGACATCTTCACCTCCCCCGCAGGGGTTCCTCTACACTGTCAGGTCAAGCACTCCATCGATCTAACCCCAGGTGCGCTGCTGCCCAATGGAGCAATCTATCGGCGCTCCGTTCTGGAGAAGGATGAAATCAACAGGCAGATTCAGGAGCCACTGTAGAAAGGTCACATCCATCCGAGTTCATCACCCTATGGGAGCCCAATTGTGTTGGTATAGAAGAAGGATGGAACTTGGAGACTCTGTATTGACTATTGGACGTTGAACAAGATCATTGTCAATAATAGGTACCCGATCCCACGGATTGATGACCTCCTAGACCAACTAAAGGGGGGAAATATTTCATCAAGATTGATTTGAAGTCAGGATATCACCAGGTATCAATCGAACCCTCCGATGTGAGGAAGACTACCTTCAAAGCCAAGGAGGGCCTTTTCGAATGGTTGGTTATGCCTTTCGGATTGACGAATGCTCCTGCAACCTTCATGAGGCTAATGGATGGCATATTGCAGCCATTCACCAACTCATTTGTAGTGGTATACTTGGATGACATCCTGATCTTCAGCCAGAGTTGGGAAGATCACCTCCACCACATTCGACAGGTTCTCCAAACACTGCGACAACACAAGTTATGTGCCAATTTGGAGAAATGCACTTTTGGCATGACCCAGGTTCAGTATCTAGGATACATTATTGATGAATAGGGGGTGCATGTGGATCCAGCCAAGATCCAAGTCATTCAAGATTGGCCATCTCCAACCACTTTGACAGAGTTCCGCAGCTTTCTAGGTCTTGCCAACTTCTACCGCAGGTTCGTGTTGGGATTTTCTCATATCACTTGGCCCTTGAGTCAAGTCACCAAGGGAGGAGCGAAAGAAAAATTCTTTTGGTTTGAATCTCAATAGAAGGCATTCACAGAGTTGAAAGATCACCTCTGCTCGGCACCAGTGCTCACATTACCATACTTGCAACAACCATTTGAGGTCGAGACAGATGCCTCTGACTATGTTGTTGGGGCAGTCCTTAATCAACACGGGCATCCAGTGGCATATCACAGTGAGACACTTTCAGACATAGTCCGAAAGTATCCCACTTATGACAAAGAGATGTATTCCATTGTGCAGTCCTGACGACAATGTAAGCATTACATTTTGGGGAAGGAAACGGTCATCCACATAGACCACCGACCCCTGCAGTTCATACAGACCCAAGGGAAATCGCAGAATGATCGCCATCAAAAGTGGTCCACATGCCTACAACAGTGCCATTTGAATATCAAGTATAAGAAGGGCAGCACCAATAATGTTGTAGATTGCCTCAGTCGACCACCAATCATGGCATTAACCATGGTGCTCAACTCTTGTGGGAATGAGACGTCTAATTGGCCACTTCTCTACAAAGCGACCCAGAATTCGGCCACACATACCAAACACTATTGGAGGGTCAACATGTTCCAGATTTTCACCTTCAGGATGCCCTGTTATACCACCTGGGTCACCTTTGTGTTCCTTCAAGCGAGCATGCAGAGATGATTTGGGAAGCACACTATAGTCAGGTTGTTGGGCATTTCGGGGTCGAGAAAACGGTGGCAGTATTACAGAAGTATTTCTATTGACCGAATCTTCGACAAGATGTCAAGAAGTACATCAGATCATGCATTGCATGTGCCATTGCCAAATCGACCATCAAGAAGAAAGGCCTCTAACCCTGCTGCCTACCCCTAGTCAACCTTCAGAATCCATCTCCATGGATTACATGTCAGGCCTTCCTTCCACTAAGCATGGAAACGACTGTGTTTTTGTGGTCGTCGACAGGTTCTCAAAGATGGCCATTATGGTGGCCTGCAATAAGAATATCACAGTAGAAACCACTGTTAAACTCTTATATGAACAAGTGCAGGTACACTTTGGGATCCCACAGTCTATCATCTCACATCGGGACAGTAGGTTCCTCAGTACATTTTGGTCCAGTCTCTGGTCAATGCTAGACACCAAACTCACTAAGTCCATAGCCTTCCATCCTCAAACTAATGGCCAGACAGAGGTTGTCAATAGGATGATCGTACACATTCTGCGCATATACAACTCAAAGCATCCATGCACATGGGACAAGAGCCTCCCCTATGTTTAGCACAACTACAACGGGGCTCTCCACAACTCGACTAGCCACAGCCCTTTTCAGGTGGGCTTGGGATTATAGCCACTATGTCCCATTGACGTGGCTATGCCATTTGCATCTACTCATGCAGATTTGGATCATGTCCAGTCTGAAACATATAAGGCAAACAACTTCATTGAGCACATCCAACATATTCGCTAGTAAGTCCATGACATTCTGGAGAAATCAAATGCCAAGTATAAGCAGCGACATGATCAACATCGGGTGCCACACAAGTTTCAGGTGGGCGACAAATTCTAGTTGCTTTTGCAAAAGGAACGTCTTACCGGAGCCTATCAGAAACTCAGACCACTCCGATATGGTCCTTACACCATTACCAAGGTTGTGGGAGACAATGCATTTGAGCTCAGCATTCCCCCATTCCTTGGCCTGCACCCAGTGTTCAATGTGGACCGCCTTCGGCCATACTTTCCACCATTACTAGACAAATCTGACATTGAAAAACAGCTCACACCCATAGAGTTAAATCTAGATTGCATGGAACAAGTGGCAACTAATCGAATCATGGACACACAGATCAAGCACACTTGCCAACAAAATATCCAATTGTATCGAGTTGTCAAAGTAGGCCAACTCCTTCACTAGGGCAAGTGGCTCACCAAGGACCAAGTTCAACAGAAGTTTCCTCATCTCATGGAGGAACTCAACGCAATGGGGACCATTGCTTCCTAAGGGGGGAGGAATGATCCAGGTGGATATTGGTGGCCACCTGCCAAGTCCACTTGGACCCCCACCATTGTTCCTTTCAGCTTTTCAATTTCCTTAATTGTAGCACAATTTACTATTTTTAGCAGTTTTTCGGGTCTTGAACTTCCGGAGCCGTTTTGAGGCCCTAAACAACGTTTTTTGGGAAAAATGGGAGTAACATGGGTCCATGGACTGATGTTTCTCTTCCCAAAGTGTTAGTTCTCGGATAGATCTTTCTAATGAGATATTGTGCGCGTCAAACGGAGATCGTATGCTAAAGTTATGACCCCGGGAAGTTAATGTGCCAATTTACCCAAACGGGGCCCACAGTTTGGCATTTCATCTTCTAGGGTTAGGTTTTTGGATGTTTAGGGTTTTCCATTGTTTCTCAACAATAAATATGCCTTCGAGCCTCATTGTAACATAGTTCAGAGGCATGTAGCCGCCACATCTCTTCTCAGAGATAAGCTACCATCGCCCTAGCTGGTTTATTTCCATTTTTGTTTATAAGCATATTTCAGTATTTTACATTAATAAAATGAAGTATTATTTCCACTGCATCTCTGTGTTTATGGTTATCTCTGTAATTTGTTGTGTTCCTATTTAAATCCAGATCATCAATAGGATCTCCTTTTGCTTTCTATTCTTTAGTTTAAGCCTTCTATTTCATCTAGGGCACTGATAAACTCCCCCTCAAGGTCTACCGCGCCTTCCTATTCTTCTTCACATTCCTAACAATCATTTTCAAGTTCTTCCAAGGCCATCAACATGAATTCACTCGTTCCATCTTCACTAGAGGATTCATTGGAACTTTCAGATACACTACTATCTTCTTGAGCATAAAAAAATTTTCTTTTAAATTTTCTATCTTTTTACATTTTATTAGACTTGTTCTTCTCTTTCCCTTTAGGTTGATTTTCTTCTTTCTTATAAGAACATTTTGAAGCATAATACTCTTCCACAATTAAAACACTTAAATGGAAATTTTCCTTTGTACTTACCTATGCCTTTCTTCAACCTTCTCACAAATTTTTCTTATTCTTCATTAGAACCTAAGCATGAACATTCATTTTCTTCTATGGACTTGTCTGCCTTAAAAGCTACCTCTCTAGTGATTGCCTTCCCTTTTGGAATTCTCATCTCAATAAGGTAAGTAACTCTCTGCGGTTAAATAAAAACACACCTAATGAAAAAATAGGGATGGGACACGAAGTTATAAAAAACAATATAAACCATAACGATGAAACTAATAACAATAAAACAAGAAATAAATCATGTGGGAATGGTATTAACGAGAACCGAAATAATAGTTTAAGTGATACTTACATTATTTTAGATAAAAAGATGGATAACAATATTTTAGATGAAAACATTAATGTATTAAACAATAAAGAATATAATAGAATAAATAGTAAACTAGATAATAATACAATGAGATTTGATACAATGAACAATAACTTAAAAGATAATATAGACAATAGATCAGATAACAAAATAATAAAAAACAATTCTCACAATAAATCTAATAAAAAAGTTATTAATATCTCCTCTTACGAATTGAATAAGGAAGAAGCTGAAATCCTTGACAAATGACTCAATTTCGCTGTAACCCCCAAACAGATTCCTAACGAAGAAATCATTTGCAGCCTTGAAGATGGAGTCAAAGCTATCAATGATGAAGATAAAGAACTTATTATACAGGAGTGCGTTTTCATCTTGAGGAGAGCCAAGCCTCCAAAAAGCAATCTAAACCATGAGCAGCTAAAAGCCCTAAAAAGCCTGAGAAATAATAATGACATTGTCATTCTAAAGGCCAAAAAAGGAGGCGCCACTGTGGTGATGAATCGTGATGAATACATAAACAAAATGAAATACCACCTACATAACAGTGGTAGCTACAAAAAACTTGAAAAAAAACCCATCTCAAAAATTACAAGGCTAGTCAAAAAATCCATTGAAGAGACCAATCTAGATGAGAAGCTGAAAAGGTGTCTTACCCCCAATAGTGAAATTACACCTCGTATTTATGGGGCCCCTAAGATTCATAAAACTGATGTCCCCCTCATACCTATTGTCAATACTATTAGAGCACTCACATACAAATTAGCAAACTATGTTGTCAGCACCCTAGCTCCTCTAATTGGTAAAACCAGCTCTTTTATCAAAGACTCTAACCAGCATGTCGAGTTCATTAAACAGGCTAAGCTAGACCCTGGTGATAAAATTGTTAGTTTTGATGTGGTCCATCTCTTCACCAAGATTCCCCTAGATGAAGCAATCCAAGTAGTAAAAGAAGTGGCAGACCCCCAAACTATGAAATTGGCTGAAATCTATCTTCATTCCACGTTCTTCACTTTCCAAGGGGAAATATTTGAGCAAACTTCAAGAGTGGCTATGGGATCACCTCTCTCACCTACTGTAGCCAATCTCTTCATTGAAATTTTTTAAAAGAAAGCTTTGCACATCTATCGTCTAAAACCTAAGTTTTGGATCAAGTTCGTGGATGACACTAGTGTTGATTGGCCTCATGGGGAGGAAGAACTTAATAACTTTTTAAACCACCTCAATAGCATGTCTGATGACATTTAATTTTACAATGGAGGTTGAGGAGAAGAATTGCATACCTTTCCTTGACATCCTCCTCATTAGAAACAAGGATGGTACCCTAGGACACAAAGTATTTAGAAAGAAGGCTCATACTGATAATTACCTTCATGTTGATTCACACCACCACCCAGCTCAAAAAATGGGTGTTCTTCAAACCCTTTTTACTAGAGCATGTAGAATATCAGATGATACCCACACTGAGGAAGAGATTGCTTACTTAAAAAAAGTATTTACCAGCTTGGGATACAATAATAAAAACATCATTAAAGCCATTCAGAAAGCTAGATCCGGAAGTAAGAAAGATAAATCTAGGAACCAACCATCTACTAATGCTTACCTTCCATACATTTGTGGGGTCACTGACAAGCTAGCTAAAGTTCTCATGAATAAAGATATCATAACTTCATTCAAACCCTTGACGACTATTAAACAAAGAATGAAATCTGTCAAGGAAAACCCTAAGCACCTCCAGTAGAAAGGTGTTTATATGATCAATTGCTCTTGTGGAGAACGCTATATTGGGGAAACAGGTAGGTCCATCAAGATTGGGTTCAAAGAGCATGGTGCAGATATCCATAATGAAAGAATTTTTTCTTTAGCTTTAGTTGGGCATGCAAGCAAGATAAACCACCATATCTGCCTAAAAGAAACAAAGGTCATTGCCATTGAAAAACATCATTTCAAGCGTAAAGTACGGTAGGCTCTTGAAATCATCAAACACCTGCACAACCTCAATAGAGATGGAGGCTCGAAAGTTAGCAGGAATTGGATCTCCCTTCTCCCCCACATTGAATAAAAATGCTCCCCTCCCCTTCTCATCGATCCTACCATTCTACATCATGCCCGCCCTCCAACCCGGCCCCTCAATCACATTCCCCTCCCCCTCATAAATTTCCCTTTCAAACCTCTCGTGATTCTTTCCCCTAGTATGAATTATAACCCACCCCTTTTTAAGCCCCTCCCTTCTTTGGACCCATCCTTGGTTGCCAGCTCCATCACTCTCATAGCTCTAAAAATAATATTAAGCTCTATTATGAAATACCACTTAAATAAGCTAAATAACATGAACTAACCTAGGCACAATTAAGTTACATAAGTGAATATATTAACAATAATCCAAGAGCATAGGCTTAAATAAACGTAGAAATCTAAGCATCAATAATATAATACATAAAACATAAGATATCATTATCTAAAAAAAATTATAAATATAAATTATAAAATAATAAAAAAACTCATTAAAATATTTTGAAAACTTATAGGTAACAATAAATCAACAATATCATTACCAAATATAATAATTATCATATTGGAATATATCAACATTAGTTTAAAGGACATAATAGAAAAATAATATTAGGAAAGTTTATAAATAATATAAATAATTTATTAGAAATAAACATTATATTACCTCTTTCAAATAACATCATTAACTAATAACACATGCTTAACTAATCTAGCAAAAGTGAAGCTATAGATTAACCATTTAACATTAAAACAAAAATTTTAAATTTAATAAATAGAATTAAAATATAATTCATTACATAAATTAAAACATAAAGGTAGCTATATTAATAATCAATAACACCATTATTTATATTATTAAATATTACATTAACTCACATTATAACTTATTAACAATAATTAATAAAACCATAAATCATTATTAAGCTAAAATAAAATAACATGGAAGAAATAAAAATTAAAATAAAAATTTATTAAAATTAAAATTAACAATGAATTATAAATAAAAATTGTTTTCTTTCATTTTGAGTTGGTCTGCTCCTTACTTTCACATCACTCCATACCATATTTATACCTTCAACTTCTCTTCTTTGTAAATTAGTCATGAGGATGAGTCTTGTTCTAGACTTGAAACGTAGACAATAAAAAATGGAGACTGTGGAATATCTGAATCCTGAATCACAAAAACCACACCACAGAAATCTACAAACCACTATCTCATATGTTGTCAAAGAGCCAAGTAGTTGATCCCTGTTCAAAATCTCAAAGTTTATTGTCTCTTCTATAGTTGAAACAAGTTTATTGTCTCTTCTATAGTTGAAACCTTAGGATTGAATTTAGAAGGTAATGATCTCAATATTCTGAACTGTTACACTTTCTTTGATTGTTTCTCCTAGACCAGTCATGATATTTACAACTTCATCACCTCTTAAAAATAATTTAGATCTTCGTATTCATTCATTTTTAAGGTCTCAAACTACTTTCTATACACTTGTAATTGTAATTTGGTCATCTTTACCTTTTTATCTCCTTAATCAATATTTTCTAATTTAACCCATATATATTTGGTTGTCTCACAATGCATTACTTTGATAAATTCAAATTCACATAGAAGTGCATTCATAGCTTTTGCATTAGCTATAAAATTCAATTTGGCATCTTTGTCACTAGTTGTTTCCTTTGGTTTACATATACCGTCATCAAAACAATAAATATGTCTTCATTATCACTTTCCATAAGGCATACTAAATAGAGGGGCTTTATTTGTTGAGCATCCTTCTTAACTAGCTATTTTAATGACTTAGGACCTCCTTCCAATTGTTAGACGCTACTGAAGGAAATCCGCTTTGATACCAATTGATATTTATGATTGGAAATTACTGAAGAGGTTGGGGGAGGGGGGAAGGGGGTAGGGGTGTGAATAAGTAATTTAAAATATTTATTTTTGCTCAACTTAATCTTATTCTTATGCAACTAATGGTTTATGTTTGTGTTATATTATTATTGAATTCATTTTCAAGTGTCATAGAAATAGATTTGTAGATATATTTATCAATCATTCAAGAACATTCAAGCAACATTTAAGAACCAACACATGAAGACACCAGATATAAGTGGAAACCCAGAAGGGAGAAAACTACAATTTTTAAGATGCTCCTTTTTACTTACAAGAGGCTCCTACCTCAAAGGAAGCTCCTACTCCCACCATTTTTTTGCAGACTACAACCCACTGGATAGGCTACAACATGTTCTTTATCATGCTACAACACAGAAAGGGACATAAATATCTCAATCACAACATCAAGACACAAATGTTAGTTACCTTATATACAATTCTACTGTCATGTTTACTAGTTTCACTGCTTCTCCTTTTCAACTTTGTGTCTCTTTTGTTGTTGCTCATGATCTTTTGTTGTTGCCCATAAATCTTCTTATGTAGAGTACTTCACTTCCAAAAGTTATTTTTCCATTCCATATTGTATATTTTATAAGCAAGCCATATTGGTTGTTTGTATTCTTTGAAGGAATATGAAATGAAACATTGTCTCTTGGTCTTCTGTTCACAAGCTTGTCTCTTTATTTTCAGTTCTGAAAACAATTTGTAACATAAACTACAGCTGAAATAAAATAGCTCAATGAGTAATGATTACAATAGACAAAACAGATTTGTATTAGATTGTATAATACATTTTTTGTTCCATTTAATAATGTTTAGCATTGATTAGCCTTTGCACTTCATATCAAGTTCAGCCTTTGCATTCCAAGAAAACTAAATTAATCTTAACACAATCAACCCCATCAATTAGATTAAAGACCTTAACATGATCATTTGATTTCAATATTATTAACATTATCCCCCTTTTGAATTGATGGCAACACAATAATTCCTTGTCATGGACAAAGGAAAATTATTCTTCTGCCTTCAACTACCTCATACCTCTACCTACCTCCCCCTTGGCATCAATGGAAAGGAGTGGTAGTGACTAACCAGTGAAGATTTTTGGCAAGACATCTCAAATGTAATAGCAACAAAAAAATTGGGTTTCACACCAAGAAAATATCCATAACCATGTATGTAATAGGCAACAAATATGCAAAAATGAATGTTACTCCAATATGTATAAATCAATGTATATGTCTTTTACACTAGGAATAATTGTGTGAAATAACTTGTCCAAAAGCCTAATTGGACAAACAACTCATAAAAAGAGTATTAATAATAGTAGCAGGCTACACTAAATTGCTTCATTAAAGTGAAAGCAATCATATTCTAACACCTAGATTAATCTTTTAAAATATATTAATAAGTCACTCCATGTAATTCTCTCTTCTATAATGGCTTAACAGTGCCATCCATTCCATCTTAATATTGCCCTAAAATCATAAACCAATATTGAAGCATCAAAGATATTCTGCCTAGACATTAATATATGATGCCTTCCGCGCTGCTTTAAATTATACCACCACAAATATGAAGTATTTGCCAATATATTAATGTCAAGGTCTGAGTATAAGCATTAATACCAAAGCTGGAGTTTTTATATT
Source organism: Pinus tabuliformis (assembly GCA_031772625.1). Lineage (NCBI taxonomy): Eukaryota > Viridiplantae > Streptophyta > Pinopsida > Pinales > Pinaceae > Pinus > Pinus tabuliformis. Next base: position 714,852,049 of record CM062807.1, on the reverse strand, counting down.
AAAGTTGGAGCATATATATTAAATACATATATATGTTAACGATATTAAAGAGGCATTAAACATATATATGTGCCAATCATATTGAATAGGGTCCAACGATATTGGTATTTCAAACTATATGAACCCATTGCGATATATTAAAACCATTCCACCTGGCTGCTCTCCAATAGAGATACCACTATTTTCTAATATGAATAACATTGCAGCATAATATAATAAACATCCAAGAGGAATAAACGTTCAATATATGAATAATATTGCATCATAATAAACTTCCAAGAGGAATAAACATCCAACCAAGTGGAATAAACATTGCTCCAGATAAATCTTTTGGCAAGAGAAATAATGTGTTGCTCCAGATAAATGTTTGACAAGCTCCAGATAAATCGTTTAACAAGAGCAATAATGTGCTGCTCCAAATAATCGTTTGGCAAAAGAAATAATGTGATGCTCCAAATAAACGTTTGACAAGCTCCAGATAAATCGTTCGACCAGAGCAATAATGTGCTGCTCCAAATAATCATTTGGCAAGAGAAATATTGTGTTGTTCCATAAATTAATGCTGGGAAAATTTCAAATGTTAACACTGAACTTATTCTGGCCACACCATTAACGTTGTTCCATTCCAAATTTAACACTGTTGTAATTTATTTAATGCAGCTTTTACATCACATGACAAAGCTATTGTTATTCAACACAAATTTTACATCTCATGGCAACGCTACTGTTATTCAACACAACTTTTACATCTGATGGCAACGCTACTGTTATTCAATGTAGCTTTTACATCTCATGGCAACGCTATTGTTATTCAATGGAGATTTTGCTTGGAAATATTACATTTCATCAACGCATCTGTTGTATAAGTTAAAGCTGCAAAGAATAATGGTGAATGCGCTCCAGAGAAATATAGAGAAAGCTGCTTCCAGGAGGATAGTACCAGTATTCATACAAGGCTGACGGTGCATAAATTCATATGTTGTTCCAACTGCAGCTGTGAAAAAAATATCATGGAACAATTAAAAAACTAGAGCTACGAGAACGTTGGCTATTCATAACATTGAGCATTTTATATACATAATATTGTCGAGATTAGGGCATAAAACCCTAAAAACCATTCCATGTGTAAATACAAATTTCTTGTGCATAGAAAATGCTTTGTTGCCTAATAAAAAATATTGATATCAAAGTAATAAGCCACCACAAATAATATAAGATATTTCCTTTATTCAACAATATCAAATAATCCCAAGGCTACTTTCAAATGTATCAACAATGCCTCCAATTCTATCAATGTTGCCTTTAATGAATCAACGTTACCTTCAATACCTTAATGTTGCCTTCAAATAATACCAATGTTGTGTGCCATTTATTTAATGCTTATTTCATTCCATCATTATTTTATTTTTTTCACAAAAGAGCATACATTAGCATATGTTAACGCTTCCCAAAGATGTTATTTAATAAATATTGTGTAATAACATCATTCTAATACAAGGCTTGTCTATAGTGGAATTAATGTTACCCTCTAATTCCGTCACTGGCCAAAAGGATTACAATTGTTCCAATATCACTAATTCCATGTGTGCATTAATGCAACATCAAAATGTTCATGGCTCTCCAATGGTCATGGCTTAATTTAGATTTAGTGTAATGCACCATTAAATAATTTAATTAAGAATATATGAAATGTATCTCACTGGAATATATGGCTATTGGTATTCATTATCTGACTTTTTGTCTCCTGCCATCTTTGCTTCCATTTTTTTTTTTATCAAATTTCTGAAAACCCATAATGATATTCCTAACCACATTGTCCTTACTCTTCCTTGCAATATTTTACATGTCAGTGTTCATTTTTACCATTACATATGGGCATAATTTTGAGCTCTCAAATTCCCTTTTTGGGTTGTCAATTCCTTCCTTGAGATGCTTACTTACTCTCTTAGTCTTCCTGATCTTTTTAGGGTTTTTCTTCATTTTTTTTCTTTCTGGAACTTTTAGATGTAAGCAGTTAATTTGTGATGCCTCTTTCAATGGCATGCATCGGTGATTTGTTGTTCAAGATTTTGGTGCTATTGAAATTTTCTTAGTATTGGATGCCTTTGAAAAATACATTTGAGTGACTACAGAGAATAGAGTTTGCAACACAGTGGATTTGAATGTCTGTTCATTTGTGTGCCATGTGAGAGATAAGCCTTATTTTTACAACATTTATAGATATGGAGAATGCCTTCTTCCTATGATGCAATCTCTTCTTTTGAAAATAAATAGATCTTTGTAAGAAAAATTGCTTAAACATAGCCTCATGTTAAGAAGATGCATCTTTGAATTTAAATGCTATGCTTTAAAATAACTATAAGCTCATGATGTATTGATTCTTCATTCAAATCCTTATCAGATGGTGGATCTTCATCTGATATAGGAGTTTATTCCCTTCAACTATGTTGTTGATTCTTTTCATGAGATTTCTTTTATCCATAATGAATACACTTTAAATCTTCTTGCATACAAATCTTTGTGTTTATAATAATGATGTTGAAGGATTTAGAGAAATCCTATTGATGTGGTGAAATGTAGCAATGTAACTTAATTACTTGGAGAACCATTTTCATTACTATAGCAGTCTCTTGAAATCATAAAGGATATGTATATGAAATTATATTTTACATTAATACAAAGTTTTATTAGTTGTTGAAATAGATGTCTTCACATAGAGATTGAAAATAATATGGTTAGGATGTAGATCTCATGATGCTTCATGATGAATGCTTCTATAAACCAAACATAAAAATATATAGAATCTTTTCCTCCTCTTGATGGCAATACCTTTGCTTTTGCTTCCATGTAAATATTTGGATGGATCTCAGGTTTTCATAGATCAAATGGTATTTAAATACAGGGATCATCATAGTGTACATTGATGCATTCCATATAAACACTTGGATTTATTAGAAGATGAAGAATTTTGAGAAAAAAATGATGATGCAACCATACAATAAGTTAGGCTTATCTTCCAACGTGCTTTGAATGGATATGTAAATGTCTTAACAGTACTGTGTATGCTTGAAAATATTTATTTACAAGTTTGTGTAGAGGATATATACATGTGTACAAAAAAAATCATTAAAGAATGGACTTTTGAATGGTGAACATGATTGATGTTTCTAGCTCATGAAGAAAGTGGCTTGATCTCACAATTTGATGATGCTTTTGTTCTTGATTCTTCTAACTGCTTCAGATTCTTGACATAATCATATGCCTCTTGTTCCTTTTCATTACTACTTCCCCCTCCTACAATCTCCCCCTTGATCGTGCTCAATTTCATAGAGTATAATATTTTAGGTTCTCCTTTTGAAGTCACATTAGTGAAGATAGTTTGTAGGAATTATCCCTAACTTGTTTATCAGATATTAAAATGATTATATAGTAAGAGGATTTGTAAATATATATGCTATTTGTTCTTTTTTGGGCATGTACTCAATCTTCACTGTTTGTTGAGCCACTTGTTCTCTCAAAAAGTGGTACGAAATGCTTAATTCTCTTGTATTGTCTCATTTGATAGATATAGGTTCATTAAAATTTACCTTCATATCCTATAATGTTTGTTTCATCCACAACACGTGTTCAACAAGATGCAACTGCTATGTAAACTGATGATTGTTTCTTGCTTAATCAAGAAACCAAAGTCACTCCTAGGTAGAATGCACCACCACTTGTACTTTTTTATCATCCACACAACTGGCCCAATCCGCATCTGTGTAGGTTGTAAATGTAAAGTCCTTACCTATTGGATATTGTATTCCATAGTATGTAGTCCCTTTCAAATATCTGAATATCTTCTTTGTTGCTAATGGATGACTTTGTTTAGGTGTTGATTGGTATCTTGCCACTAATCCAACTACTAACATTATATCTTGTCTAGAAGTTGTTAAGTATCATAGATTTGTAAAGCCTTTGATCCACATCAGGTGATTCATCATATGCACATAGATTGCATCCAGTTGCCATGGGGGTTGAGACATGTTTATAGTCTTCCATTTGGAACTTTTTCAACATATCTCTTAGGTATTTCTCTTGAGAAATGAATATGCCTCCATGATTTTGTAGGATTTGGAGCCCTAGGTAGAGGGTAAGTTCTCCAATAATTGACACTTCGAACTTGGTCTTCAAATCTTCAGCAAACCATTTTACTATATGATATTTATTGTTGCCAAACATAATATTATCCACATACACAACTACGATCAATAATTCATCTCCATCAACCTTTATGTATAGATTACTATCATCTCCTCCTCTCTTGAAACCCTATTTTTGAAGGTACTTGTCCAATCTAGAGTACCATGCCCGTGGTGCTTTCTTAAGACCATATAGTGGTGCTTTCTTAAGACCATATAGTTCTTTCTTTAACATGCATAAATAGTTACGCTTATCTGATAATGTAAAACCTTCAAGGTGTTACATATTGACTTCTTCCTCAAGATCACCATTTAGGAAAGCATACTTCACATCCATTTGGTATACCTTGAAATCATTGTAGCAAAAAAGGCCAAAAACATCTTGATTGCCTACAGGCTCAAGACTGGAGCAAAAGTCTCTTCATAATCAAGACCTTCCACTTGTGATTAACCCTTCAACACTAGTATAGATTTGTTTCTAACAACTTGACCTTGTTCATTCATCTCAATTTTGAATACCTATTTTGTGCCAATGACATTCTTTTCGACAGGTTTTGGTGTTAGTTACCAAGTCTCGTTCCTCTCAATTTGGTCTAAATCCTCAATTATAGCATCTATCCAACTTTTGTCTTTACTTGCCTCATCAAAATTCCTTGGCTCTATGATCAGGTGATCAGTGTTTAGCTCAAAAATCAAAGTGATCAAAATCGCTCAAAACCTAAATGACCGCATCCATCTCAGAGATACGATCCCAACACAACTCATTTCACTTAAAGCAGAGCTTGTATGAGGAAGATATTGTGTTCTGTCTGCTTTGCCAAACAAAAGAATTTTTGCAAAAAAAAAAGGTACAGTCACTGCACACTCAGCAGTCCATACTACTGATGTGGCAGGTCAAAATTGTTCAATAGCCATTAATTTTTATCCAAGTGGTGCATTGTGGTTGGTTTATGGTGTAGTGATTTGGCTCATTTTATTGGTCGAATGATGGATCAATGAAGAGGGGACAAGTGGCAAGCCGAAGGCCGCCACATGTCCCTCCCCAAAGGTCGGACTTTTCAGTGCACAGTGGAAAAATAATGGGCAGGTCAGCAGAGTCGAACCCGTGACCTCACCCGAAAAAACCACGTGACTTACCACTATACCACCAGTCGCAATACGTATTTGAAGTTTTAAATGTTGGCGGTTGGGGGGAGGAGAGGGCCAACCCCCTCCCATGTGACTCTTACGACAAAATCGGAGGCTACGCAAACAATAACCATTGGCATTACCACCACCATTTAACCACTACCACTTAACCATCAGAATAACACCACTTTCCATAACAGTGAACAGTTACCACGACATGTGTCCACTTCCACGACGACGCCAAGCCAATGGTTACGTAACTACGCGGATTATGCGCTACTCATAGTTAACGTTAATTAAATGAGCTTATCACTTAATTAATGCGTATTTAGCTTAGCAAAACTTCTGGTGGTCTGAAAAATTCTGAAATTCCTCTAGTTTTAGCGGAGTTAACTAGAGTTCCTCTAGTTTTAGTGGAGAATTCCTAGGAGAAATTGATTTTGCCGTAACTTTTGCAAAATTCGACCAAATTGGGATTAGAAAAAGGCATTCCTATATGATTTTGGACATTGAAGCAGGTTTCAGGAGTAGTAGAGCATTGTAAACAACACTTTTTCCATTTTTAGCTAATACAAAGGCCCAAGCCATGGAAGTTGGACCAAGGAGATGTATCCCAAGAAGGGTGAACTCCTTCATCAAAACACTGTGTTAAGTGTTCGTTTTTATGGTTTGCTTTAAATTTGTTTGTTTTTTTTAGAATTTTACTTTCATGCTATTTTTCTCATGAATTTAACAAAAAAACTTGACAAAATTTACTTGTTCATTCACAAACACCATAAAGGAAACCTATGCACATGAAGCAAATCATAAGCAATTATTTTTAATTCTGAAGTTGAAATTAGCATAGCAAAACTAACATTCAACAACATATCAAGTTGGTATCAAAGCAAAGATTATTTGCTTTATTGCTTGAGTTTTGTGCACGTAGGGTTTTAATGGTTGCAAATGTGTGATGTTTACAAGGTTAAAGTTGCAGAGAGGAGAAGGGAAACTATTGCTTGAAATTCCTAAAGTAATGCCCAGAAGAAGGAGATCCACAAGGCCACAAACTCCACCCAAAGTTTAAATCCTAGTTGCACTTGAAGCACCTCAAGTTTTACCTTCAATTGAGATTGAGGAGGTACAAGCAGTACCAGAATATGAGCTTGAATCTTAAGCCATAATGTCTGGAGCAGGAGAGCCTGAAGGTATTTCAAAAGAGGAAGCATTCAAGAAATATTTATATGACTTAACTGACATGGTTAGAGTCCTCTATGAAGAGAGGAATACTAGAATGGTTGGAGAGAGTTCTAAGTCCCCACATAAAGAGGGAAGCTCAGAAGATAAAAAAAGGTGAAAAGAAGGATTCAAACAGTAATGGAGGAAAGCTTCCTCCATCTCCACCATCTTCATATTCCTCATCATCTTCAGTGTCCTTGTCATCTCAAACAGAATCATCTTCTACTTCCACCACAAAAATTGTTTATACTCATTCAAAAACCCTAAAGGAAAAAACTCCCTTACTCAAATTGGACATTAAGTTTGAACTTCCCATGTACAATGGTGAGGTGAATGCAGAAAATTTAGACAATTGGATTCAACAATTGGAAGTTTATTGCAGAATTGAGAACCTTCAAGAATATGACATAAAAATCGAGTTGGCTTCAATGAGGCTAGAAGGAGCAGCACTAGTTTGGTGGGAAGCAAAGACTCGAGGAAATGTGAATTCATGGTAAGATATCCATTTCTTGGGTTGAATTTGTTTCTTCAATTAAAAGGCATTTTTATCCTTTAGCCTATATGCAAAAAGCCATTATGAGTTGGAAAAATTTTAGGCAACTCAACGACCAAACCATTCAAGAATATACCCATGAGTTTAGGAAAAGGGCTTTATTGTTAGGAGTAAACTTGAATTCCCAAGATACACTGTTGAAATATATTAGGGGTTTACATTCCTAATTAAAACATACTATCCTTATGTTCAATACAAGAAATTTAGATGAGGTATGTGTGCAAGCCACACACTTTGAAGCAAGAGGAAAAAACATTTAGGAAGAGGGTAGTAAGAAGAAGCCATTCAAGAGTAAGGAGAAAGAAAAGGATGGAAAATGGAAAGGGAAGAAGAATGCAAGTGTAAATAAAGAAGGGGAGAAAACTATATTCCAACATTGTTCCAAAGTAGGGCATGATGAAACCCATTGTTGAAAATTACATCCTGAACTAAGGCCTAAGAAACCAAACAATAAGGGAAAACAAAAGACAACCGCTACCACACAACATGATCTTGGATCTGATTCCGGTGATGAAACCAAGATTTCAACCATGGTCACAAAAGGAAAAGAATTTATTTCAAGCACTAGTTCCTCACATAGTCACAACAACACTCCAAATGAGGAATCAAGGATAGAGTTGTTCCATGTAACTGTAATTTCAAATCATACAAAGATTGATGCATTATTTGATAGTGGGTCACAATCAAACTTAATTTCAGAAGACTTGGTCAAAAAGCTTAACCTTGAAACTGTACCTCATCATAAACCATATCCCTTGGGTTGGATGCTCAATAATGCAAATTTACAGGTTACAAGAAAATGCTTATTCAGGTTTTCCATTACTGAAAAAATCATTGATGAAGTTGAGTTAGATGTAGTTCCACTTGACATCTCAGGAATCATTTTTGAAAGCCCATATTTGTATGATAGGAAAGCATTATTTTATTTCCATGAGAACAAATACTATTGCTCAAGGATGGAGTAGAGTATATTGTGAGAGCCCATTGCAAAAAGTTAAACATTTCTTTGGTTAATGCAGGAAGAGACTAGTAAATGCAAGTAAAAATTTTGTGCTTCTCATGATCAAGAAAAAGAATGATATTGATTTTGAATATTTTGAAGGCTATGATGATAAGTTAAAATATGATTTGCTTGATGTGGTAAGAAATCATGGTGAGATGTTTCAGGAACCAAATGGGTGACCTCCCAAGAGGGGAATTCAGCATGAGATACAGTTGCAGCAGGATGTTCCACTTCCAAACATTGGCATGTATTGTATGTCAATCATGGAGAGCATGGAAATCAAAAATAAAATTCAATAATTGTTGAACAAAGGTATCATATGCCCATCTACTTCTCCATGTGGTTCACCCAATCTCTTAGTGCTAAAGAAGGATGGGACTTGGCGCATGTGTGTGGATTTTCACGCACTGAACAAAATAACGGTAAAGAATCATTATCCGCTTCCAAGAACTGATGATTTGCTTGATCAATTGAGGTATGCAAAGTATTTCACTAAGTTAGACTTACGAAGTGGTTATCATCAAGTTAGAATAGTTGAAGAGGACATTTGGAAAACCACATTTAAAACTAAACAATGATTGTTTGAGTGTTTGTTATGCCTTTCAGTCTTACAAATGCTCCAACTACTTTCATGAGAGTTATGAACGATGTATTGAGACCATTTATAGATGATTTTTTCATTGTTTACTTAGATGATATTCTCATATTCAGCGAATCCAAAGATGAACATGTCATGCATGTGAAGAAAGTACTTGATGTCTTGAGAAAAGAACAGTTGTTTTTAAAGATGTCAAAGTGTGAATCCGCAAGACTTCTTTAGTGTATTTGGGACACATTGTTGGAAGAGGTGAGCTGAAGATAGACCCCTCTAAGGTTGAGGTCATTGTGAATTGGCCCAAGCCCAATACAGTTACAGAGGTAAGAAGCTTTTTAGGGGAAGCACAATATTGGAGGAAATTTATTATTAATTTTTCTTCCATTACAACTCCACTACATGCATTGACTAGTGTCAAGAAAGTCCTCCATTGGGGAGATGTATAGTAGAAATCATTTGATTCTTTAAAACAAAAGATCATTTCAGCACCGGTATTGGCTCTTCCGAATCTTAAATAGCCATTTGAGATTCAAACGAATGCTAGTGATTACGCCATGGGAGCAGTTCTTATGCAGCATGGTAAGCCCATTTAATTTCATTCTGAAATTTTTAATGGTGTTGTGACTAACTATCCCACTTATGAAAAAGAACTTTACGCATTGGTACAAAGTGTTAAAAAATGGAAACACTACTTGATGGGGAAGGAGACCATTATCCATACCGACCATCAACCATTGCAGTACATACAGTCGCAGTCAAAGTTGCAGCAATCACGACACTTCAAATGGATGGGTTTTCTACAACAATTTTATTTGGTTGTCAAATACAAAAAGGGAATCTACAATAAGGTAGTTGATATGCTTTCTAGGCCTATTGTAAATTCATCTATTATACTCAAGCAAAATTTTGTTTTACATGAAAGTTACAATGAGAAATATGCATATGAGAATGACTTTCAAGATGTGTATGCAAGCTTGAGGTAAGGAAACCAAATTGAAGAGTTAGATTACCACGTACATAACAGTTTGTTGTATCACTTGGGCAAGTTATGTATTCCATAGGGAGAAAGAAACAGTATCATAAGGGAGGCGCACACTTTATTGATTGTTGGACACTTTGTTGTAGGCAAGACAGTAGCGAATATCCAAAGGTATTGTTATTGGCCACACATGTTTGATAATGTATCTCGTTTCATTAGAGGATGTTCTTTGTGTGAAAAAAGTAAGCCTAGAAATAGGAAACTAGGATTGTACACTCCACTTCTGGTACCTTCACATCCATGGAGAGTATATTAATGTATTTTGTAGGAGGTCTTCCATTGTCAAGGAAAGGTCATGATTACTTGTATGTATTTGTAAACAGGTTCAGCAAGATGTGTATACTAACACCATGTAAAAAGAAAATTACAGCTGAACAAACAGCTCATCTTTTCTTCCAAAATATTTGGGTTCATTTTGGTCTTCCTACTTCCATTGTAAGTGATCGATATTCTCAATTTGTTGGGTATTTTTGGTCAAATTTGTGGGACATGATGGAAACTAAGTTGAAGAAGAATACAACCTTTCATCTGCAAACAAATGGATAAACCAAGGTGGTCAACAGGACAATCATTCATCTTCTTAGAGGATATTGCAACAAACATCCCAAGTTGCGAGATGAACAGATGCATTACATACAACATGCATACAACAAGGCAAAGCATTCTTCCACAAACACATCACCATTTGAGGCATGTTTTGGGTACTTGCCAAGATCTCCATTGGAATTCATCTTTGATAAATATGTCACCATCGATGATCATAGCAACATCGATAAGGCAAGGAAGTTCATAGAGCAAATTCAGTTGATACATCATACAATGCAAGAACAGCTTGAAAAGAGTCAAAGAAGCTACAAGGCAAGGCATGACAAACACTATGTCGATCATAAATTTCAAGTTGGAGAAAAAGTTTGGTTATATATTAGCAAAGAGAGACTTCAAGGGGAAGGTAAAAATCTGAACCCAATCCATTATGGTCATATTAAAATTCTGGAAAAGATTGGTAACAATGCATTTAAGCTAGGTTTGCCTCCTTATATGCAAATATACTTTGTTGTTAGTTTTGAGAATTTGAGATTGTTTGAGCCTCCTTTGATCCAAGTGGATGTTGGTGGCCACCCACCTATCCCACTTGGACCCCCACCACTATCTCTTTCAATTTTTCATTTTCCTTAATTGTAGCACAATTTACTATTTTTAACAATTTTTCGGGTCGTGAACTTCCAGAGCCGTTTTGAGGCCCTAAATGATGCTTTTTGGGAAAACCAAGAGAAACATGGGTCGTAGACCAATGTTGCTCTTCCCAAATTTATATTCCTCAAATATATCTTTCTAATGAGCTATTGTGCGCATCAAACAGAGATTGTATGCCAAAGTTACGACCACAGGAATTTGATTTACCAATTTACCCAAATGAGACCCACAGTTTGGTGTTTCATCTCCTAGGGTTAGGTTTTTGGATGTTTGGGTTTTCCATTGTTTCTCAGGAATAAATAGGCCTTCAAACCTTATTGCAACACAGTTCAGAGGCATGTAGCCGCCACATCTCTTCTCAGAGATAACCATAAATACAAATATGCATCGAAAATAATACTTCATTTCATTAATGTAAAATACTGAAATATGCTTACAAACAGAAATGGAAATAAACCAGCTAGGGCGATGGTAGCTTATCTCTGAGAAGAGATGTGGAAACTACATGCTCTAAACTGTGTTACAATGAGGCTCGAAGGCCTATTTATTCTTGAGAAATAATGGAAAACCCTAAACATCCAAAAACCTAACCCTAGAAGATGAAACGCCAAACTGTGGGCCCCGTTTAGGGTAACTTGGTACATCAACTTTCGGGGTCGTAACTTTGGCACCCGATCTCCATTTGAAGCATACAATAACTCGTTAGAAAGATCTATCTAAGAAATATAACTTTGGGAAGAGCAACATCGGTCCATGGACCCTTGTTGCTTCAAATTTCCCAAAAAACGTCGTTTAGGGCCTCAAAACGGCTCTGGAAGTTCAGGACCCGAAAAACTACTAAAAATAGTAAATTGTGCTACAAATAAGGAAACTGAAAAGCAGAAAGAGACAGTTGTGGGGGTCCAAATGGGATAGGTGGGTGGCCACCAACATCCACTTGGATCATTCCTCCCCCCTTAGGAAGCAATGGTCCCCATTGCGTTGAGTTCCTCCATCTATTGAACTTGGTCCCTGGTGAGTTGTTCTACAATCTCTGATGTGTCTAGTAATGGTGGGAAGCATGGTCGAGGGCATTCCACATTGAACACTTGGTATAAGCGAAAGAATGGAGGACTACTGTGCTCCAAAGCAATGTTTCCCACAACCTTGGTAATGTTGTAAGGACCATGTCGGAGTGGTCTAAGCTTCTAATGGGCTCTTGTAAGGCATTCTTTCTGTAGATGTAACCAGTCGCCCACCTGAAACTTGTGTGGTGCCCCTGTGGGTGAGGAGAAGATGTTCCTGTGTTCTTTCATGACCGTATCCCTCTGTTGCTGCTACTGCGTGGAGGAACCCTTCGTGGGGGTCATGGATGTGGCGACGATCTTCCCCTTACTTTGGGAGCGAAATGAATTTCCTAGTATGGGAGATGAGCTTGCTGCCTTTCTTAGTAGTGATACCATTGATCCAGTGTTAAACAGGAACACAACAAATTATAGAGATAACCATAAATATAGATATGCAGTGGAAATAATACTTCATTTCATTAATGTAAAACACCGAAATATACTCACAAATAAAAATGGAAATAAACTAGCTAGGGCGATGGTAGCTTATCTCTGAGAAGAGATGTGACGGCTACATACCTCTGAACTGTGTTACAATGAGGCTCGAAGGCCTATTTCTTCTTGAGAAACAATGGAAAACCCTAAACATCTAAAAACCTAACCCTAGGAGATGAAACGCCAAACTATAGGCCTCATTTGGGTAAACTGGTACATCAACTTCCCGGGGTCGTAGCTTTGGCTCTTCTCAAAGCAGCCCCCCACATCAAGGACTGGTGGGAAACCTACTGCGAGCAGAACGATGAAAGTACGGGCTCACTATTTTCAGCCGCACCCACTTGGAATTCATTTCGGGATTCCATCAAGGAGCAGTACTACCCTGTCAAAAGTTATGAGGACAAATACATAAAGTGGACCATGCTGCGGCAGGGAAGGGACCAAGATGTGCCAGAGTTCACAAACATTTTTCATACCCTTCGCACACAGTTGGGTATCAAGGACTCTGAGCTACATTTGGCACTCAAATACCGTGGCTACCTACACAGGTACATCCAGGAAGAGATGGAGTTCCTGAACATCTCCTCGCTTGGCACGACGTACCAATACACTGTCAAAATCGAGCAGAAGTTTAAACAGAAGAAGTGGGACTTTGGATCTGTGAATCCGAAGCAAGGGAAAGGCCTCCCCAAATCGTAGAACCAAGGACAAATCTCGAAGCCACAAGAAAAGAACAACACCATGAAGTCGAAGAAGGACATAGGAAAGTGGTGTGAGTTCCACAAGAGCCCCACTCACAACACAAGTGATTATTGTACCAAGCAGTCACTGGTGGCCGAGTTGAAGGCTTCAGAATTAGATGCATGTTCCGACCCCAAGTCAGAACCTGACAAGGGGAATGGCAAAGGGAAGCAGATCATTGACGCGGAACCCAGTGCCACTGTTGCCACCGCCAAGATCCAGAAGAATGAGCCCGAAGTTACAAAGGAGGGGGAGTGTCTTTTCCACTCATAGATGTGGGTGAAGGGTTCGCCGCTGCAATTCATTGTCGACGGTGACAGCCCAAAGAACCTCATTTCAGCAAAGGTCATGAAGCATTTGGGCCTACCAACTACACCTCACCCGCAACTATATAATATCAAGTGGCTTCACCAAGGACGAGATCTCCAAGTCTGCTAGCAGTGCCGCCTTCCTTACAACATCAAGCCCTTCACAAATGTGGTATTGTGTGATGTTGCACCTCTTGATGTTTGTGATGTACTATTAGGCCACCCATACTTATGGAGGCAACATGTTGTGTATGAGTCAAGGCCTCGAGTTGTTATTATTACTTTGGGTAATTCATCAAACAAGATACCGGAGGTAGCCCCACCTACCGCCACCTCTTTGATCACTGCTAGGAAAGGCAGCAAGCTCATCTCCCAGACTAGGAAATTCATTTTCTGTCTAGTTCGCCCCCAAAGTAAGGGGAAGATCGTCGCCACATCCATGACCCCGCGAAGGGTTCCTCCACACAGCAGCAGCAGTAGAGGGATACGGTCATGAAAGAACACATGAACATATTCTCCTCACCCACAGGGGCACCAGACAAGTTTCAGGTGGGCGACAAAGTCTAGTTACATCTGCAGAAAGAACACCTTACAAGAACCCATCAAAATCTTAGACCACTCTGACATGGGCCTTACAACATTACCAAGGTTGTGGGAAATAATGCTTTGGAGCACATCAGTCCTCCATTCCTTCGCTTGCACTGAGTGTTCAATGTGGAACACCCTCGACCATGCGTCCCACCATTACTGGATACATTAGAGATTGCAGAACAGCTCACCAGGGACCAAGTTCAGCGAATGGAGGAACTTAACGCAATGGCAACCATTACTTCCTAAGCGAGGAAGAATGATCCAGGTGGATGTTGGTGTCCACCCACCTATCCCATTTGGACCCCCACAACTATCTCTTTTAGCTTTTCAGTTTCCTTATTTGTAACACAATTTACTAATTTTAGCAGTTTTTCGGGTCCTAAACTTCTGAAGCCGTTTTGATACCCTAAACGACATTTTTTGGGAAATCTGGGAGCAACATGCGTTCATGGACCAATGTTGCTCTTCCCAAAGTTATGTTTCTTGGATATATCTTTCTAACGAGTTATTGTACGTGTCAAATGGAGATCGGGTGCCAAAGTTATGACCCCGAGAAGTTGATGTACCAATTTACCCAAAACGAGGCCCACAGTTTGGTGTTTCATCTTCTAGGGTTAGGTTTTTGGATGTTTAGGGTTTTCCATTGTTTCTCAACAATAAATAGGCCTTCGAGCCTCATTGTAACACAGTTCAGAGGCATGTAGCTGCCACATCTCTTCTCAAAGATAAGCTACCATCGCCCTAGCTGGTTTATTTCCATTTCTGTTTGTAAGCACATTTCAATATTTTACATTAATGAAATGAAGTATTATTTCCACTGCATCTCTATGTTTATGGTTATCTCAGTAATTTGTTGCATTCCTATTGCAAGCAAATGAATGGAGGATTGTTGTGCTCCAAAGCATTGTTTCCCACAACCTTGGTAATGTTGTAAGGACCATGTCGGAGTGGTCTGAGCTTCTAATACGCTCTTGTAAGGTGTTCTTTCTGCAGATGTAACTAGACTTTGTCGCCCACCTGAAACTTGTGCGGTGCTCCTCTGGGTGAGGAGAAGATGTTCCTATGTTCTTTCTTGACCGTATCCCTCTATTGTTGTTGCTGCGTGGAGGAACCCTTCACAGGGGTCATGGATGTGGTAATGATCTTCCCCTTACTTTTGGGGTGAACTAGATAGAAAATGAATTTCCTAGTCTGGGAGATGAGCTTGATGCCTTTCTTAACAGTGGTCAAAGAGGTGGCGGTAGGTGGGGCTACCTCTGGTATCCTGTATGATGAATTACCCAAAGTAATGATAACAGCTCGAGGTCTTGACTCATACACAGCATGTTGCCTCCATAAGTATGGTTGGCTTAATAGTACATCACAAACAAAAAGAGGTGCAACATCACAAAATACCTTGTCTTTGAAGGGCTTGATGTTGTAAGGAAGGTGGCACTACTGGCGAACTTGGAGATCTCGTCCTTGGTGAAGCCCCCCGATACTATACAATTGCGGGTGAGGTGTAGTCGGTAGGCTCAACTGCTTCACGACCTCTGTTGAAATGAGGTTCTTTTGGCTACCACTGTCAACAATGAATTGCAGTGGTGAACCCTTCACCCACATCTGCGAGTGGAAAAGACGCTCCCCCTCCTCTAGATCTTCGGGCTTATTCTTCTGGTTCTTGGCGGTGGCAATAGTGGCACTGGGCTCCACATTAATGATTTGCTTCCCTTTGCCATTCCCCTTGTCGGGTTCTTACCCAGGGTTAGAACATGCATTTGATTATGAAGCCTTCAACTCAGCCACCAGCGACTGCTTGGTCCGACACTCACTTGTGTTGTGAGTGGGGCTCTTGTGGAACTCACACCACTTTCCTGTGTCCTTCTTCGACTTCGTGGTGTTGTTCTTCTCTTGTGACTTCGACGGGTTGTCTTGGGTTGCCCCATCTTGGATTTTTCCTTGGTTCTGTGATTTGGGGAAGCCTTTCCCTTGCTTCGGATTCGCAAATCCAAAGTCCCACTTCTTCTATTTAAACTTCTTCTTGATTTTGACAGTGTATCGGTACCCCATGCCGAGCAAGGAGATGTTCAGGAACTCCATCTCTTCCTGAATGTACCTGTGTAGGCATCCATGGTATTTGAGTACCAAATGTAGCTCAGAGTCCTTAATACCCAACTGTGTACGAAGGGTATGAAAAATGTTTTTGAACGCTAGCACATCTTGGTCCCTTCCCTGCCGTAGTGTGGTCCACTTTATGTATTTGTCCTCATAGCTTTTGACAGGGTAGTACTGCTCCTTGATGGTGTCCCGGAATGAATTCCAAGTGGTTGCAGCTGAAAATAGTGAGCTCGTACTTCCATCCTTCTTCTCGCAGTAGGTTTCCCACCAGTCCTTGACATGGGGGGTTGCTTTGAGAAGAGCGAAAATAATCTTTTGTCAACTGGAAAAATCATGAACAGAAAAATAACCCTCTATTAGATTTAACCATTTATCGACGACATCTGCGTCTATCCGACCCTCGAATATGGAGGTTTCAAAATTAGCTTGTACCTTAAACGGTGTTGCGTTTCCAGAGTAGCTCTTGGAAGCCGATGCATCGCCCCTGGGTAGTCGCTGAAGGATCTGGGAAAAGTTGTCCATCATCACGTTCCTTTGTCACTCAAGGGCTTCTTCGAGCAAGATTTTGATAGGATCTCTTGCCCCCTCACCTTTCTTTTCATCCTCCATGGGAGGTCGTCAGGATTTGCGAGGCTGGTCTTGCAAAGGTTCGACCAATTCAAGCCCTAAATCCTTATATCCCGACCTCGTTGGGGACATGTAAAGAAAAACAGAGAAAAAGCAGACCACTCTGATACCACTGATCATCCTTTGATTGATGATCAAGGAGAGCATGTTCAGATGCCATCAATAGATGATTTCTGTCCAGAATATCTTTATGAACTTCAGCAAGATCTCATACTTGATAGAAGAACTAGAACTTCAAAGAGAAGGAATGTCGAATACCTTTGAGTGGGACTAAAGGGAAAAAATCCTTCTAAGGCCAAATGGTTGCAAATCGAGAAGGTCAGGGAGTTTTACCCTCACCTGTTGAACAATTGATAGTATATTTTGGGGTCCAAAAGGCTTCTAGTGGGGAGGAATGATCAGGTGATCAGTATTTAACTCAAAAAACAAAGTGGTCAAAATCGCTCAAAACTTGAATGACCACGTCCATCTCGGCGATACGATCCCAATGCAACTCATTCACTCAAAGTGAAGCTAATATGAAGAATATATTGCACTCTATCCGCTTTGCCAAATAGAAGATTTTTTGCCAAAGAAAAGGTACTGTCACTACACAGTTAGCAGCACGTAATACTGATGTCGCAGGTGACTAGGCAGGTCAAAGTTGGTCAATGGCCAGTAATTTTTTGCCAAGTGGCATGTCGTGGTTGGTTTATGGTGTAGTGATTTGGCTTCATTTTATTGGTCGGAGGATGGACCAATGAAGAGGGGACAAGTGGCAAGCCCGGAGGCTACCACATGTCCCTCCCCAAAGGTTGGACTTATCGGCGCGCAGTTGCAAAATAATGGGCAGGTCGGCGGAGTTGAACCTGTGTCCTCACCCAAACAAACCACATGACTTACCACTATACCACCGCATTGGTTATGAACATATTATAGTCACAATACGTATTTGAAGTTTCAAATGTTGGCGGTTGGGGGGAGGAGAGGACCAGCCCCCTCCCATGTGACTGTTACCACAGAACCAGAGGCTACAAAAACCATAACCATTGGCATTACCACCACCATGTAACCACTACCACTTAACCACCATACTAACGCCACTTACCATAACCGTTAATGGTTACCACGACATGTGTCCACTTCCACAAAGACCATCAAGCCAACATTTACATAATTGTGTGGATTATGCGATAATCATAGTTAATGTTAATTAAAAAATCTTATCACTTAATTAATGCGCAGTTAGTTTGGAAAAACTTCTGGCGGTCCAAGAAATTTGGAAATTCCTCCAGTTTTAGTGGAGAATTCCTAGGATAAATTGATTTTTCCATAACTTTTGCAAAATTCAACCAAATTAGGATCATGAAAAGGCATTCCTAGATTATTTTGATGTTTTGAGCACATTAAAGTAGGTTTTAGGAGCATTAGAGGATTGTAAACATCATTTTTTCCATATTGAGCTAATACAGAGGCCCAAGCCATAGAAGCTGAACTAAGGCGATGTAGCCCAGGAGGGATGAAATCCTTCATCAAAATATTGTGTTAAGTGTTCATTTTGATGGGTTGTTGTAGATTTGTTTGTTTTTGTTCAGCACTTTACTTTCATTCTATTTTTCTTATGAATTTGACCAAAAAACTTGATAAAATTTACATGTTCATTCTCAAACACCATAAAGGAAACCTATGCACATGAAGAAAATCATAAGCAATTTCTTTTAATTCTAAAGTTGAAATTAGCACAGCAAAACTAACAGTCAATAACAGATCACTCTATCTATGACAACATAACTATTATCTCCAATAATTTGATTTCCATGATGATTATTTTGAGTGTGTCTTGAGGGTCATTTTGAATGAGTCTTTGTATCTTCTAATTCTTCATCTTATACTTCATTTTATTTACTGACATGATGATGATGATCTGGAGGATTGATAAAACCTGTGTTCTTGTTCTTATTAGGTAGCTCTTTGTCAACTTTTACATCTATGCATTCCACAATCTTATGCAGTATTTTAATATAACATTTGTATCCCTTACTTTTTTATTAATATCCCAAAAATATTCCCTCATATGATCAAGCATCAAACGTTCCTAGCTTTTCATCATTATTTTTGATATATCACTTACTCCAAAATACTTTAAAATGTTTGATTGAAGCTAGATTACCATGCCATAGTTCATAAGGTGTCTTATCATAGTTTGGTTTGAGATGTGCCTTATTGAGAATATGTATTGTTGTATGTACCACTTTTTCCCAATTGGTTTGAGGAATGTTTCTTTCTTGTATCATGGCTCTAGACATTTTCTGAATAGATCTGTTTTGTCTTTCTGCAACTCCATTCTCTTGAGGTGTGTCTGCAATAGTATACTATCGTTTTATGCCAAATTCATTACATAGGTCTGCAAACTCATCTGAGGTAAATTTACCTCTTCTATCTAACCTTATGCACCTTACCTTACACCCTGTTTGATTTTCTACCAATGCCTAAATATTTTGAACTTCTCAAATACTTCTGAATTATTTATGAGAAATGCCACCCAAGTCAATCTCAAATAATCATCGATTACCAGCGCAAAATATTTTTCTCCTCTTGGTTCTTCTATTCTAGAAGGCCCACACAAATCCATATGAAATAGTTTCAAAGGCTTACTACTTAATAGTTTATCTTTGACTTTGAATGATTTTCATGTTTGTTTACCCATTTGACATGATTTGCAGATAGCGTTTTGAGGCTCCTTTAATGTTGGTAGATTTCTAATTGCTTTCTTCTTACTAAGTCTGATGATGTGATCAAAATTGAGATTCCCCAATCTTCTATGACATATCCAAGATTCATATTGTTTGCTGATGTAGCATTCTTCACTCTCTTCCTTCAATATATATACATTATTCTTAGTTCAAACTCCTTTAGCCAAAATCTTGCTTGTAGATGTTGACATGATTTCACAGTCTTGAGCTCTAAAGAGAACATCACAACCTTTGTCATGCATCTGACTTACACTCAACAAATTATGTTTTAGACCATCTACAAATAGTATATCTTGAGCTTTTCCACTTCATTCGTTCAGACTCACTATGCCCTTTCCTCTAATTCTTCCTGCTTCAACATTGCCAAATGTGACATTTCCAATTTTATTTTCATCCAGGGAAACAAACTTGCTTTTATCTCTTGTCATATGTCTAGAGTAGCCATTGTTCACGTACCATTTATTGTTTTGAACTTGAGAATACAGAACTATGTCACACTTATGAGGTTTCGTTTATTCCACCTTCTTTCTCCATTGCATGCATCCATTTATTCTATAAATATTCCGAGATATTAATCTATTGTCTTTAAGCTGACATTCAATGACTTGTGCCCAAAGTTGGGACAATAGAAAATTCAGTGATATCAAGGAGAGGAGAAAATGCATTTTTGTCTAGATTCATGTTTGTTTTAATGTTTATGAATCCATTCTTTCTTCTCTTAGAATTTCCTAAATCAATTCTTCTGACATAATCTCTACAACTTATGGCTTTATGTCCAAAGATTTTGCAGCAGTAACAATATCCATAAAAAAATATATGTACCTAGTAGTGGATGTTGTTTCAAATCTGGCAATCTTGATATTTGGTAATCCTGTCTCCTGAAGAAGTGTTGTTTCTGATAGATTGTTGTTTTATTATCCATTCATTTTTCCTTTTGTACTTTTCCAGAAATGTTTCTTTGCAGTTGTTCATTTGATGTTGAAGTGTTGCTCAAATTTTATGTTCTTAGATTGATGTGATCTATCATCCTCTCCCCTAGCATCTTTTACAAAGGTGATGGTCCTTTTATCCTCTACCTTGGATTTACTGGATTCTCCTTCATAACCTAACCCAATCTTTATCGATGGAGACCTCTGAGAATTTAATATCACATCCAATTTTTCAGACCCTTTTATCTAATGAATATTCATGTTTACTTCAATTTGAGCCTTCTCTAGCTTCTTCTTTAGACTTACAACCTCTTCTTCCATTATTTCACACTCCTGGATTTTCCCTTTTATTTGTTGCATTAAAATGTCATGCACCTTCTTTGCTTCTTCAGTTTCAACTTTAAACTTGATAATGTCCTCTAAATTTGATTCTTCTTTACATATTTCAATAGGATATCTTTATGCTTTCTATTCTTTAGTTTAAGCCTTTCTATTTCATCTAGGGCACTGATCAACTCCCCCTCAAGGTCTACCTCACCTTCATAATCTTCTTCATATTCTTGGCAATCCTTTTCAAGTTCTTCCAAGGCCATCAACATGAATTCATTGGTTCCATCTTCACTAGAGGATTCATTGGAACTTTCAAATACACTGTTATCTTCTTGAGCATAGAAACTTTTTCTTTTAAATTTTCTCTCTTTCTACATTTTATTAGACTTGTTCTTCTATTTCCCTTTAGGCTAATTTTCTTATTTCTTATGAGGAAATTTTGAAGCATAATGCCCCACTCTTCCACAATTAAAACACTTAAATGGAAATTTTCCTTTGTACTTATCTATGCCTTTCTTCAACCTTCTCACAATTTTTTCTTCTTCTTCATCAAAACCTGAGCATGAACATGCATTTTCTTCTATGGACTTTTCTGCCTTGAAAGCTAGCTCTCTAGTGACTGCCTTCCCTTTTGGAATTCTCATCTCATATGTTGTTAAAGAGCTAAGTAGTTGATCCTTGTTCAAAGTCTCAAAGTTTATTGTCTCTTCTATAGCTTAAAGCTTAGGATTGAATTTAGAAGGTAGTGACCTCAATATTTTCTGAACTATTACACTTTCTATGATTGTTTGTCCTAGACCCATCATGATATCTATCTTTACCTTTTTATCTCCTTCATGAATATTTTCTAATTTAACCCAGATATCTTTAGCTATCTCGGAATGCATTACTTTGATAAATTCAGACTCACATAGACCACTCAGAAGTGCATTCCTATCTTTTGCATTAGCTATAAAATTCAGTTGAGCATCTTTGTCACTAGCTGTTTCCTTTGGTTCGTCATACCCTATCATCATAGCACCCACAAACTCTACTCCTAGATACATTAAATATATCTTCATTCTCACTTTCTAGAAGGCATATTTTGTACCCGTAAATAGAGGGGATTTATTTGTTGAGCATCCTTCTTAACTAGCCATTTTACTAACTTAAGACCTTCTTCCACTTGTTAGACTACTACTTAAGGAACTTGGCTCTGATACCAATTGATATTTATGATTGGAAATTGCTAAGAAGGGGGGTGAATCAGTAATTTAAAATATTTACTTTTTCTCAACTTAATTTTCTTCTTATGCAACTAATGATTTATGTATGTGTTCTATTATTATTGAATTCAATTTGCAGGTGTCAGAGAGATAGATTTGTAGATATATTTATCAAGAATTCAAGAATATTCACATAACATTCAAGAGCCAACACATGAAGATACAAGATATAAGTGGAAAACCTGAAGAGAGAAAGCCACAAATTTTAATATGAAAGTGATGTGAAGGCAAGCTACTACTCCTTATTACATTTTATTTTTGTAGGATCCAACCTACAAGAGGCTCCTACCTCAAAGGAAGCTCCTACTCCCACCAATTTTTCGCAAGCTACAACCCACAGGAGGCTCCTACCTCAACAAACTACAACTTGTTCTTTATCATGCTACAACACAAAAAGGGACATAAATATCTCAATCACAACATCAAGACACAAATGTTGGTTACCTTATATACAATTATACTGTCATGTTTACTAGTTTCACTGCTTCTCCTTTTCAACTTTGTGCTTCTTCTGTTGTTGCTCATCAATCTTCTTATGCATACTACTTCACTTCCAAAAGCTATTTTTCCATTCCAAATTGTATATTTTATAAGAAAGCCATATTGGTTGTTTGTATTCTTTGAAGGAATATTAAATGAGGCATTCTCTCTTGGTCTTCTAAAAACCGTTCACAAGCTTGTCTCTTCATTTTTAGTTCTAAAAAAAAATTGTAACATAAACTAGAGCTGAAATAAAATAGTTCAACCAGTAATGATTACAAGAGACAAATTGGATTTGTATTAGCTTGTATCATATATTTTCTATTCAATGAAATCATATATTTTTCAGCTTTTGTCTCAATATTTTATGTTCCATTTGGTATTTTTTAGCCTTCACATTGATTAACATAGCCTTTGCACTTCACAACACTTTCAGCGTTTGAGTTCCAAGCAACATTAATTAATCTTAACAAAATCAACCCTCATAAATTAGATTAATGACCTTAAAATGATCATTTGATATCAATTCCAATATTATCAACATGATCCTCTTCCTATTAAAGGCCAAGATCTCAATGCTATTTTCAATAGCAGCCCTGGGCTATTTTCCTAGCTATGTACAAATGTATTTATTTGTTTTGTTGTTATTTTGAGTTGTCGTGTCTTGTTCTCTTTCCTTTTGTTTCAGTAAGTATACATAAATAATACCTTTTGTGAGAGTGTACGTCTGGCCCAAAATAACAATGTGGCTTAAATGAAAAGGGATTGTGATAAATACAATGCTGGGCTATCTATTAAGTCTCCTTCTTTGTTTGGGTCTAATTATTTTAAGTCAAGTAATGTCCATATGCAAAATATGAGTAATGTAGAATGGAAAATTCTTAGTGGACCTATAATTCCTGTATCTTTAGATCCTCATTCTTAACTTGGCATTTTACTTAATGGTATGTTCACCTACCGACTTGAGTTTCACATCTCTTGCATGGAAAAATGAAAACAATCAGAGTATGAGTTTTACATCTCTGGAATTGCTCCATTGCCAAAAAGCATGTACAATACCCTAATTGAGTCGCTACAAGAACACAAGCATTTCTTCATTGGCAGTGATCCTAGACACTACCCCAACGAAGTTGCTTGCTTCACCTCCCTATGCAAGAAGCCTTTCTCTTCTTTCGCCATTTTCTTTTCTTTTCTTTTTCAATAGGACTGAGAAGAGGATGTTTCTCCTTCAGAGATAAGTTTTAGACCTCTAATTCTTTGATTGCTAAAAAATTTCCCCTTATCTTACTCTACACAGATAGATAAGCAAGAACACATTATTCATTAACAAGACTGGGTATAGGAAAGATAATCCTAAAAAGATTTGGGATTCATGATTTACTTACAACTTCTGAGCTAAAGGATCATATTTTCCATCGAAAAATCATCGACACAAAAGTGGTAAACCAAATCAAGGAAGAGGGTAATAGATAAACCAAGTGTTTTGTGTTACTACAACTTTCCATTCACAAAAGATTAACCACGTCATCTCAAAGCTAAAAACTGACTTTATTCAAAGTGCAAGAAAGCTAAGAGAATAAAATCGAAACTTTAAGGATGAGAACACACAATAAGAATGTAGTGCATCTAGTTACATGCAACCTATCCTAACCTATCCTAATCAATACAAGCTGAGATCATGTAAAGTGGAACTTCCAATGCAACCATAGAAGTTTCTCCCGACCTTTAGACCAAAGGATGTGATCATGTAAAATTAAAACAAAAAGTAGCGCAGTGAACAAGAGAAACCATGTAAACATATACACTAACATAAAGAAACATGAAGTGCACTCAAAATGGTGCAATACACTTGAATATTCTAGCAATTTAAAGACTCCACAACAACAATAGTTACTAGACCTATGCTCATACAAGATTTGATGCAGTGTGTGTAAGTAAAGGCTACGATACATGGGTCTAGAGTCAAAAGAACATTCTAATGAGTCTATAATAGGATCATGGAAACAAACTTTAGGGAAACATAGACATGAAAGACTAAATAAAGGCAAAGCCATGTCATAAGTGATGCTATCAATTTTACCACAATCCAAGTTGTCGTGTGTGTGATATTATTTAATGGATGATTAAAAGAATTCATTGCAGATTACAAATTTGCTTGAGATGGGATGTAATGGTGGAATATCAATAGTCAAATTAAATTTCCTCCCCTGGGGTTTGAAAATTTTTATGTGAAGAAAACAAGCATCCTTAAGGACAGAGTGAACATCCCATATGATGATGTTAGTAATAAAATTGTGCAAAAGAATCATAAACTGGCCGAAATCACAAATGTCACAATGGTGATAGGAACTTAACATAACCATTAGTGTAGGTTGAAGTTCCCTATTCACCTGACTCAACTTTGAATTTTGAGAAAAAATGGTCAGCTACTTATCAAAACAAGATTCAATATTTAAATCATGAGATTCAACAAAAGATAGATTTTCAAGATTACTGTAAAAATAATTAATGATAAGCATGTCATCTTCTTGATCAACATGAGGTATAGCTGAAAGAAAATATTTGAAAATCTTATCAAAATCCATTTGAAATTGCTGCAAATCCAAATCTTCATGTAAGAACAAATATTCATCCATATTACTTGAACAATCATCACTATATAATTTAGAGAAAAGGAAATCATCAGGGTCATGATCATTCAAGGCTTCCATTTGATCAACAGGTAAAGGATTGATTGGTGGAATATAAAAATAGAAGTTGGTTGATTGATAAGATCAAAAGAATCACCATCATGGACAAGATGTGAAAGAAAAAATTATTCTTCGTCAACAAATTGACCTTCTGTTTGAATGGTTAGTTCAGGTCCAACATACAGAGCATTAAAAGGGGGAGGACATGGGACAAAAATCATATCCAGTTCTTCCTCAGGATGCTGAAATATTTCTAGACCAGGAGGACATGAAGAGTGTGATTCAAAGGATTTCCTTGACATCCTGACTAAGAAACGAAACTTCTCATCCACAAACTACCAGTCCTCGTCCTCATCTGGAAATTGATAACAAAGATGTAGGAATCGGTCA
Organism: Pinus tabuliformis; assembly: GCA_031772625.1. NCBI lineage: Eukaryota > Viridiplantae > Streptophyta > Pinopsida > Pinales > Pinaceae > Pinus > Pinus tabuliformis. The sequence goes on along the minus strand of CM062807.1, from coordinate 714,826,417 downwards.
AAAAAATGTTCAAGAGATTTGTTTAATTCCATTCTAAGTTGATCAATTTCATCAATAACATCTTGATACTCATATTTTTCAAAGACACGACGAATATCGCTAACCAAATGTTTGAAATATGTGATAGAAGCAGTGGGTAAAGAATAGCACTATTGCTTCACATGGCCATCCAATGTAAGGGTAAACAACCATGCGATGATCTCTTTATAATAAATGCCACTTGAAAATCAAAATTGAACAAACTCAATTACGTAATCAAGGATGGTTGTTATACCCTTTCCATCAAATTTAAGATGTGACAAGTTATGTAAAAAGTCCACGAGGATTGATAAATTTAAATATTCAGAAAAACACCTTGGGATTATGATTTGGGGTGAAGACATTAAAGGTAAGAGGTTCAAAATGAATTCAAGGGATTAGCTTGTCATTTGGCCCTCCTTCTAGCACCAAATATGTTGATGATGTTGGATTCCGCCAACATTGTAAGGGGATCTCCCCAATGTGAGGTCCATTTAGACCTCATACCATTTGGTGCAGGAGTCCCATCCGATCATACAGTTCGACCACAATGGGAAAAGTTTAAAGATATGCCTTGGTTATAATTGAACAAAAGAGAAAATAACACCACTTTGGGGCAGCAAGAATGTGATCTTTGTGAAACACCAAACGCAAGGTGTATGAGGGGGACTTCCATGGTTCGTGATGGAAATGAGCCACCAGTTAGAAAAGTAATAGTACTATCCTAAAGGGGGACCCGAGAGGAAAGAGAATGTCTTGTTGAATACCTAATGATTAGTCCACATAATAAACAACAATCGTTAAAGCATAACAACACTCATTCAATATTATCCATAGCTAAGAAATGAATTAGTTCATTAACTTAGTATGTGATTAAAATAACATATACCATAAACATAACCAGAATAGTCCAACTACATCTACGATACATGTATGAAGAAGTGCTGACTCATTGAGCTTCTGATTAAAAGTGAAAGATCCCAAGTACATTGTTACATAGATGAAACATTGTATCCAATAGTGGAACACGAAGCCACAACTTGCTTCTCCAAAGAATTATCTATCTCCTATGTCTTACAAGAGAAGTAAAGGCAAGACCTCTAGAATAGAAGCCTTCAAAAAATTCATATTTCTTGAGTTATGAGGAGATATTTATAGTAAGTAACAATGACCTTTGAGTTTCCTCGTGAATATTTAACTTCTATGACTGTTCGTATTCTATACATGACTCATTACATTCCAATATGTGGCTATTCACATTCTACATGTGTTCCTTGGACTTCATTACATAAAATTTATTAAATAAGACAAATTATAAATGAGACGATGACTATGTAAGGCAAATTTACAATAATGGGACAAAGACTCATCAAATGGATAAGTCATTTGCTTCTACATGGAGCTCATTTGTAATGTATGTGTGCCAAGCTCTGAACTCCGTGGAGATGTCTTTGACCAAACTGGAAAGTCCCCAATGTAACGCATCTTAACCTCCAGTGCCTCTGTCAATATGTTCTTAGAGTTTAACTGTACATTATTCCACAACCATTAAATCTTCATATGGGCTTTGATTGGTGCAATGGCATACTGCACAATAATGTCTTTGGTTACCTCCAAACCTTCCAGTTATGTTGCCTAATTGATCTATTCAATGCATTGTTGGATCTTTGGGAAGGTGATCTCAAGCCTTTGATTTCTTCAAGTGTACCTATCGAAGGCATTCCATGCTTTTGTGATAAAGACTCAAATGCATCATGTAATCGATTATATGCAACAACAGTATTGATCAACTGTTCTCCAAGGCGCATGTAGTTTTGGTGGTGGAGTCTCAATTGAACTCTATCCATCTGTGTGACAATCTTGACTTTCTTCTCCAAATGCTGCGGAGCATCTGGATACTTGGAAACCCACTCTTCGATATGATTTACTACTCCGTTTGCTACCTTCAGCAGTTTCACAACTTCATGTACCTTCTTTTGTATGCCAACAAGAGAAGACACCACTTTCTATAAAATAATTCTCTCATCGTACAATCGCGCCATGGTATCCTCCATTAGTCCCAACAATTTTTGCATGATTAACTGCCACTCAGTGGTGTTGAAGCTTTGTGATGACAAACCATTTATTTTCTACTGCAAGATATTCCTCTTATTGCTTCACCACAACAAGTTCTCTTCTTAGCCTGACATTCTCATTCAACAAGTACTCAGAATTATCTTGTGTTGCAGCGAATGAAATATTTGCAGCCATAATATCCCTGGGATTTCTTCTGGTGTTGGAGGTTATCACCTTCTTTGTAAAGACTGGGACATTTTTTTAGGATCCTCGGGGAAGTATCTTTGTCTCTATTGCATGATCCTCTTATTAAGTTGATAAAATATCACGCTGCACACATCCATGACTCTGTCAGTCGATGGAGGTGTGATCCCCATTTCCTCAAATGGAAGATGACCACCTGTAAGGGGAGGTTCTTCTAGAGTTTCTGGTTCATCATCCATGGGATGGATGGTATCTTCTTCCTCCAATGCTTCTTCTTTCATCTATTGAGTTAGTTGTTTTTCTTCCAGTATTTGTGTTGCTTCTTCCTCCTAGGACTGCCTCTGTTGTTGTTCTTCTATCATTCTCCTCTCTTCTTCCTCTTGTTTCTTCTAGAGAAACTCATCTTGATTTATCTTCTCTTCTTCTTCTTCTTCTTTTCTCCTCTCCCACTCTACTTGAACAACTCTTGCCTTTAAAGGATTGACTTTCCATTTCCCTCTGCTCTCGCCTATCGATTCACACCTAATCCTCCTCTTAAGAGATACTTGCCTTGCTTGAGGGGTTATCCCCTCCTCCTCCTGCAACTGAAAGTCTTCAGTTGGTTGGTCTTAGGGTGAACTAGTCTCCATCCCTAGATGTACCTTCATGTTTGTGTTGTACCAGTTCTTTATCTTCTCATATTTTGTTGTGGACATTGATGAGTACTTTGTATTGTGACCAATCCTTTCACAATGTTTCCTAACAATTTTCCTAGGGTCATATCCATGGAAATCCATAGTGGCGAAGTGCGGGAAGTCTAAATCATGTATCTTAGCTGTTTTCACATTGTGGCTCTTCAACTCATATAATCTGATCCTCAATGGAAAGATAGTCCAAGGGGATTTCTTCCTCCTGTGAATAATTCCTGATAATCCCTTTTATAACTAATTTTCTACCTCTTGCATCACCACCTTGTTGGTCACATATAAAGACATAAGATGAGGGGATATCTGACAATTGAAACATCTTATGTATGTACCCTTGGGAGATGTAAACCAATCTGCAATATCTCAGAGTGACTCCTTCACCTAATCAGTCATGCAAGGAGGATCGATCTCAAATATCATATGAAATATAACTACAAAGAAGTGCTCATCCAATTTGTCATATACGCCATTGAAGATTGCTTCTGATAACACTCTGCAATGGAAGTAAACTAAGAAATTTTTCTCAGGAGTCCAGTTCGAGTTCATTCTTGTGAACGCATACTGTGCACAAATTCCATCTAAGATAAATTCAAACACGTAGAATTTTGGTGACTGGTTCTAACTTAAAGATGCTTTCACCTGCCCCACCTGACACTGCCATTCATATGACAATATATCCTCCCAATTGAAATCTCTACCATGTGTCACCACCATATTGAGCATATATATCCAATTTTATTCAAACACTTCAACATTCTTACACCCAAACAACCGATAATACATGGATATCAAATACTGATATACATCTCTGAGGGTCTTTGTTGGATAGATTGCATATGGGCGATGATGAAACTTGGTAGGTTGTCGACACCATGATTTGATAATGTCACTTGTGTCAAGGGTAGCCCATCTCATGTAGAAGTTTTCATTTGAATATTGGGCTTGAGCATCTTGTAATATGTCTGCATGTCTTCACCATAATAGGTGACGAGTTGACAACCACTCTTACTACGGAGCACAAGGTGAGAGTCATCCATATGTGTAAAGATCCATTCAATTATTTCCTCACATCGCATGAATGAGAATCTACATGTGATCCTATGCATCCTAGACTTCTTGATGTTGATGTATGCATGCACATCTTCTAAGTCCTCAGCAAACTTTTCCTACATGAATGTGTTGTATATCTTTCTCCATGTGACCTGTGTAGTCTTATAAATAAAGCATTGTGTGTTTTGCAAATATTGGAATTTTTGGCTTTGTAACTTCAACAGGTTCATCAGTGATTTCTTCTGAGAGTTCTTTGGAGGTCACTTTACAAGGTGACATGGCTCCAATGGATGATGAAAGGGTGGAAATACTTGCAACACAAACACTTGTTTGTGGAAACACACTCACAATGACAAGATCAACTTAAAATAACCCACTTATGTAGAAATAATTGTAAATCATGTACAAAGAGCCATTACATGTTATTGGGCATGAAAATATATGAATGAAAACAAAAAATGACTTGCATGCATGAGAAAAAAAAGACATGCAAACTAGGAGGGCACACTTTCAAAGAATTAATAGATGTATAAGGTCATTCAAGGCTTTTCAGTGCACTCAAGTAAGTGGAGAAAAACACCTAGGGTGTACTTGTGCACTCCAAAGGGTCAAAGGGGTGATTTGTTGGGTCTTCAAGCCTTCACCATGCACTCAAGGAGAAAGGGATGGCACACAGACGCACTATGAAGGGACGAAGATGATGAAATCAAGGCTTCGGGCCTTAGAGGTGCGCTCATGAGCTCAAGAGAAAGGAGGGTGCACTGTCGCATGCTGAAGGGATGAAGGAAGATGATTTGTGTCTTCGTGATGTGCCCATGCACTCAAGGGAGGGAATAGTTCATTGTGGTGAAGTATTCTCAAGAGGAAAACTTGATCATTCAAGGTGCAATTTTCGAGACTGATCAGCTTCGAGCTCAAGAAGTGTGTTTTACCTATTAGAAGCTCAAAAATGAGTTTAAAGAGTAGGATTTTATGATTAATATGAGGAGAAGAAATATCTACAAGATTATATAGTTGTTTTCGCATTCACAGTGGAGTATGAAAAGGTTGAGAATGTGAATAGCTTCTACATGAGATAGCATATTAAACTTGTAACATGAATATTGAGCATAAAATCTAGCAATCGAACTGAAAAACAAAGAAATGACAAAAAGAGAAGAAAGAATGACATTAAAATCATGAAAGGGAATGAAAATATTCAACATGCAAAACTTACTTGTAGTGTTAATTGATGAAGATTTCTTGATTCTCAGTTGTGTGCCCAACTTAGATCGAATGATTATGTAAATGAATGATTAACCGATTTGATTTAAATAATTTAACATGCAAAACTGATTCATGCATGAACACCACTTGTCGACAAGTGAAAGGATTAGTTAATGGAAGTTAAGTGGGATCATATTTTCTAGGAGTGTGCCCACATGCAACAAGTTGCTCATGCATGCACCCAGGAAGAGCATATGTCTTTGACACGAAGGAGTGTGCTCAAGCAGGGCACACTTTCTCAACATGAAGGAGTGCACTCAAGGAGGGTGCAGTTCTTTAGCTCAAAGGAGTGTGCTCAATTTGGGTGCACTTCTTCAGCTCAAAGGAGTGCGCTCAAGTTGGGCACATGTCTTCACCAACTTGGAGTGCACTTTTTCTTTTTGAGTGATTTTCTTTCTTTTGTTTTATTTTTATGTGCTTTTGAGTGTTTTTCGAGTCTATACATGGTGAGAAGGCAAGTTTCTAAGTCTAGAAATATCATGAGTTCACCTAACCATGTGTTGATTAACTCAAGCGCTTCTAATGGTTAAGTGATGATGTTTAGGAAACATTGAATTAGGATAGTGCGACACTAAGAGAAAACAAAATAATAACAAATAAAACAGCATGAAGACATAAAGGAGCGTGAAACAATAGTTGATGTAGGTACCAAAATTAACATAGGCAAAAAATTTGGAGGTTCGTTGTCACGACGAAAACATGTAGCTATGGTCGATATTTTTTATTGCATACCCAAAGAAGAAATCAATCATTGATCACCTACAAGTCAACTCATTTGATCCCTACAAGTTGACTCCTATAAGGTTTACATGTCAGCCCCATTAGGGATAATTAGCCCCCATATGATGCCTATTTATACAAGCTCATTGGCTTTCATTTGATCATCATCAATTACAATATTTCAGTCTGTAATTGAAAAGAAGTTTAGTATTTTATTACATGTATATGTACACACGTGAAGAGATAAAATAAGGCTTCTTTGATTGTAGTTTGAAGGCTCATTGATTATAGTAACTTGGGTCTAATTGGGATCATTTATATTTCTATTATAATAGTTTTTTATGGCCGAGGATTCCAGAGAAACTCACTCTCATCATTTTGACATACTATGAAGTTAACCAAGGTTTTTAGGCTCAATTAGTTGGCATCTTCTATGGTGGTTACAGTGAGAACTTTAGCCTTCTATTATAATGACTACAGGCCTAAGTTTCGGTCTCCTTTTAGACCTTACTCATTGGACAAATGTATAATCTCTCTCCTCTTGATGAGCAAACTTTGATTTGGTACTTCACTGTTGACTATTTTTCATTTGATGGAACATTCAGATGTATTATTGATAGGAAAAATATCTCTAGTCATTGCATCTCTAGAATATAAATAGCTAGAAAAGAGCACAATACACACGTCTAGAACCTAGTAGTGACCCAGGCTTGTTAGTTGGAGATGCGCTTTGTGCCACCCTAAGCCTTCCCTTTATCTCTTATGCATTGCACAATCCTAGTCAATAGGACCCCTCTCCTTATTGCTTACTCTTCATCCCTATGCCAACTTTGCCTCTGATTATCTAGTGTAGTGCACTGCACACTTCTAGTGGGTAGTGGTGCCTCTCCTTGTGCCTTAGAATTACACCTTGTGCCCTCCTTATTGCCCTAGCCTTCCTCCTTTGTGCATGACGCAGTATCAGTGAGAATACCTTACACCCTTGCCTCTTGCAACTGCACCATGCACTCACCCTGCCTTCTCCTCTTCCAGAACTGCGCATTGTGCATTATCAATGATCGGTGATTGCCTCCCTATCGCTTGCAAGTGCACACTATACCCAGACATTCCCCCTCTCTTCTTTGTGCATTGTTGGTCCACAATTTGTACATTGAATGAATCATAGTGCAGTAGGATATTTCCAAACTGATGTTTTCCTACCATGAGTGACATTACTTATAGGTGTTCTCAATAATCATGGAAAAATATGTTTGAGGAGATCTATCAAGAGAAGTTGTCCAAGAAGGAATTCTTGAAGACAAAGGCACAAAGGCACCATGTTGCAACAATTGAAGGAATGTTGGATTGTGACAATCAAAGTGACCCATGAAGACTCCATAACCCGTCTAGACCCTTTGGATTGCAGAGAGCAATTACAATGCAAGTTTTGTAGCAAGTATTGAAGACAATTTAAATGTCATCACTTCTCAAATAACTTCATGTTACAAGTCATCAGACTCTTAGTCATCAATTTCAATGATTTGTCTTTTTGTCACCACAATATGATGGCTAAAATGATTATGTATTTTGGGGAAATATTGTAAATGTGAATATTTGGAAAGTTCGAGAGTTATATATCGACAAAATAGTCACTAGGAAAGGTGAAAAAGTATTATGGAAGTCCAAAGGTCATATTAGAAATCCAAGAGTCATGAGGGTAGTTCAAGAGTCATGGGGATATGAAAGGTCATCCCTCTTGTTATAAAAGAAGCCTCATTATTCAAGCAAAGTACTTTTCACTTTGGATTCTCGGACAAGGCATTAGAGAGAATATTGTTCTTTTGAGGAGAAAGTAGTGGTTTAATGCTCCACTATTAGGGCTAGTTTTGTCTCATTGCAACGATGTATCTTGGAACTTTCGCTTAATAATAGAAGCTTGTTGAGCCAACACACTTTCATGCTTGTATCATGAATGTTGTAAGACTATTCTTTATATTTTTGTTGTATGTGTTTACGTTCTGATGTACTAAATAAATCGAACTACTTCATTAACTCTGGTGCTTATCTTGTTGAATATGTGTTGTATTTGGTTTAATGATCATTATGTCTATGTGAACTATTTCACTAGATGGCTAACGATTCTTCCATATGTATGTGCGTGTGTCTTTACTAGGAAAATACTACTACTTTTCTTCTAAAGACCCACTTTCTCTTCCCTTCCGGTGAGAAAACCTTGATACATATTGCAATTGAACATTTCACAAGACTTACTTACTTGCTCATTCAGAAGTACATGCGTGTTTCTCTCTTACACTAACCATTGCGACGAAGGAAAATATTTAAAATTGTGGCATTCGGGCCATATTCTAGATGGGGATACTACAACAAATAGTGTGATGTATAATTGGGATTTCATATCAGGGAGACCCCTTGTATGTTGGCGGTTTCTAGCACATCAACACCTTCCATGCTAGATTAAGAAGAGGAAAAGGTCCTACCTTCTATAGAGGATTTGGCACTATATGCTCAAGAAGAGTTTATAGAAGATACAATTTTGTAAAATAAGTCTTGAAGTACAAGATAGGGGCAACATGAAATTTGGCAGATTGGGTTGAAAGGATAACTTCCAGGCAAGGCTAAATAGTACACGCAAGAGAAGGTGGAGGAAAAATTTCCTTACCTCATTAGATAGAAGCTTTTGGGGACCAAAATCCTACAAAAATGGGGATATTTGATCCATATTGGACCATTATATTTATTGTAATTCATGTCAATGCTTTAAGAGTGGAAAAAGTGGAGTAATCAACTCACAAGACCATTTTTATCAGCCGGAACCAGTTTGGAAAATTGGGGTTTGAAAGTTTCCAAGAGATTTTGAGGCATCAAACAACATTTTTTGGGGGATAAACTTTACTATATAAATGTAATGCCTTTTTTTCATATTCTACAAAGATACCTTTCCTTGACACAAAAATTTCCCCAATTAGAGTCTGTATGCAAAAGATATGCCACTCAGAAGTTGACATTCTTGTTTTCACCATCATAATTTGAGAGAATGCCACTTTTTCCACCATAATTAATGGAAATGGGGCTAGCCACATGATTATGATGAATAAGACCCCATAAGAGTCTATATTGTAACTTTGATTAAGAGTTGAGGGAGTCAAACCTAACCACTAGTAGGCTATCAAGCTATGTTATAACCAAGCCACTTTTCGAGTGCACTTGTTCGATAGATAAGAAAAGTAGCTAAGAGAGATAGGGTGAGATTAAATTAATAGTATTTGTTTGTTGTACTAGCCCATGGGCCACAAACCTTACTTCTTTGTACTCACAGTCATTTTCTACTTACGGAAATAAAGGAGAGCAACATCACCTTGTAACTGGGCTTTCTCCTGAAAGGGTTTCCTAGGATATATCTTGTGCCAAATGTGTTTGTGAGTTTTTAAATTGTTGTTCTCTGTTTTTGTATAAATTTAGTTTGCATGTATACACAATAACAATAATCTACAAATTCAAAAATATAAAGAGAAATAAACCCTAATAGTGTAGATTTTAGATTTATAAATATAGCTTATCAAATTTGTTGTGACAACTATCCAATGGAATATCCACGACAATTTACAGATTAACTTAAGACTTCCACTTGCTTCTCGTCCACTATTCTATAATACTGCAATGACATGTCTTCACATCTATTTCCATATAGTCCAAATCTATTATATATACAACTATTGTTTTTTTCCTTCCTTTCTAAGGGGTGAGATCTAGTGATATTGTAATAATCTAATGCACTATGATTGGTTGTCTTCTTTGAGAGTCCAAAAGATACCTCATATTGAGTATTGATATTTCTTTCAATTATTTTCACCATACTTTTTTATTCAACCAAAATAGTCTTAGCTTGTCTTAGATAACGGGTTTTAACCTTGAAATATATAATTTTAGTAGTTGATCCTTAGTAAGATCTAGAAATCTAGTAGCTAAGACTTCCCATTCATGGATATATTCATTAATTTTCCATGTTTTTTTGTAAATGGGCAAACTCAGTAAAAGTGTCATTCTCTTATTGTTGTGAAATCTATTAAGAATACTTTATGTGAACATTGGTCATTCATGGACTAACCACAAGTTTTCTTTGACCATTAATAGGTGACTTAATCATAAGTATCACCTTCTAAGAATAGGGATGCCATTAATAATTTTTTCGATTCATTAATGGGTGTATTGATCTAGATTGGGTCACTATATAATTTTTCATCCATTTTTATTCTTTCAAAGTGGAAAAGTTAAACGAATCAGATTATAGTAGCAATTTTATTTTCTAGACCCAGTTTGGATAATTAAGCTCTGAAAACTTCTAGGGTCAATTTGAGGCCTTAAATGATGTTTTTTTGTGTTTAAACATTTATCTCTTAAGTGTAAAACTTAAAAACACGATTATAAACTCATATAACTTTCCAATGGTGCAAGCAAGACATCAATTAGAGCTTAAATGTAAAAATTATGTCTTCTAGAAGTTAACCTATTGTAGATTCACCAACATAATTCAAAAGGATGCCACTTCATCCCTAGTTTCTCATGAAAAAGGGGCTAGCCACGTGGATAATATGAAGAAAAATTTATAAGGGTCAAGATTTAACTCTAATTCAGAGTTGGAGTTAAACTTAACCACTAGTTGGTTATTATAAAGTTGTGTTATAACTGGGCCACTAGGAGGCAAATAGGTTCCATTATATTTAATTGCACTTTGTTTCATAGTAGAGAAGAGTAGTTGAGCATGGATAAAGAAAGAGAATAAAAGAGGGGATTTGTGTTCTAGAGTAGCCAACACACCACAAGTTTTAGGTAACTCTAAAGGGAGTGCTTTCTCCTTTGTACTTACATCATCTCCATTCTAGACAAAGGAGAGTAAAGCATCCTCACCTTTGAGCTAAGTTTTCTCCCGTAAGGGTTTCCCAAAGCATATATTTGTGTTCATTATGGTTTTTTTGTGATTTTATTTACCTATTCTTGATTTTCCACATATTATCTATTGCATTTAATAATAAAACTGGAATCTAAAAAGAATTAACCCTTCATAATAAGAATTTCAATTTATTTTCAAAGGTATGTTATGATGAAATATATAATGGAATATCCAGAGTAGTTTATAGATCATATTGGTATTAGAACAAGTTTCTTTGGGTATTTTGTGAGAATATGTAGGGGAATATATCGTTTTAAGCAAAAAGTCATAAAACCCCAGCCATGGTTGACAAATTGGTTTATGATACATTCGAAATCCAGCAGAGGAGAGGTTTGCACAACTAAAAGCACAAATCACATATATAGACTATAATGTGAACCTCCTCATAGTTGTCTTAGCTGCTCAAGCTAATTGAAGAATATGGGGTTTCAAAACCAAATGTGAGATTAGAGGGAAAATCGAGGGATTAGGAAGAACTAGAGGAGTTGAAGAAGCTCAAAAAAATAGTAGCCAAGTTTGAATGTTGTGAACCAGTCACAATTTCTTTTCAAGATGGACACAAAGGTGGAAATCAAGTTATATCAAGGTGAGATCAATGCTTTGAAATTAAATCACTAGTTGCAATAGTTAGAGGTTTATTTTAATATTCACGACATTGACGAGTAACATAAAATTTCATTCTCCTTTGAAATTGGAGGTTCATGCACTGACGTGGTGTGAAATACAAAAGGAAACCCTTAGGTTAGAGGGGGATCCTTCAATAAATAAGTGAGAGGATTTTAAAACTTGTTTTATCAGGTACGTAGAGGACTAGCGGATTTTTTGGCATTACTTAAAGCAAATATAGTCATAAAGTGTACAGGACTACAACACGTAATTGAGGAAGATGGAAAAAATGTTAGGTATCTATCCCATGAACCTAGATGTACTTATCAAACATCTAGGGGGTCTCCATAGCCATCTGCGAAAGCAAGTAATGTTATTCAAACCAATAACAATGGACAATGATTACGTGCAGGTGTAGTACCTGGAAAGAATAGGTCGGAAGAAAGGGCATTCTAGTGGATCAAAGCATAAGCAACACCAAAAGTATTGTAAGTATTAGTATCCTATAGTCATAGTAGTCAGAAAACAAGTTTTATATTTCAAATTATGACAAATGTATAAATGGTTGGCTATGATATTGTAGAAGATCAAGCTATGCGTCTTAGTTTAGAATAAAATTTTCATTATTCAATGTAAATATGTCAAAGTGTGTGAAGAGTCATGAAAATAGTCATTGATGTCTTGAGAGATTGAGTTAAGTGGGTCTAAGGTCATGTTTCATCAAAAGATCATGAGTGGGGGTATGATGGTCCCAGTCTTGCATTGGGACGAGTTAGTGACATCTTGTCAAGCAGTTTTGTATCCTAGCCAAGCATTAGGGTTAGGGTTTTGTGATGTGGAGATGAATGTTTTGCATTTTGGTGAAAGGAAGCTTGAAAGGGGTATGTGGCATGATTATTGTAGCATTAGTATCATCACCAACATGAGCAGCTTGTCCAGAGACCTCACAGTCACTCAAACCATGAAAACAAGTGGCGTTGCACTTTCTCACTAGCACTACGCTTTTGTTGAAAGTGAAATTGTGAGAGTTGGGGGCTTTGTGTGATGAAAGAAAGCTTCTAAGGAGGAATTTGACCATGTCCAAGCCTTTTCACACGTGTTGAATTCATCAAGCAACTCAGAGAGTGACCAGAGCTACTTCAACCATGGGGTGTTGCGCTTTTACCAAGGCAACCAATTTTGATGAAGAAATCATGGTTTTTGGCATTTGTTCCATGAATGAAGACATGAAGTGGTTCTTGTGAATGTTAAGATCCTCTCCAAGCCATTTGGCTCAATGAGAAGGTCAATGTTTGGTCAAGTCATGTGGATGAACGTGTGCTGCGCTTTTGCTCCAAGAAGAAGGTTTTGGGTTTGAAATTTTATCTTTGGCCTAGAATTTTTCTCATGGGTTTGAAATGTTGTATGGATCATTCCATGCCATCCCAATACCATCATCATGTCATATGACGGCCGGAGATAGTATAATCTTGGAGCATTACACTTCTACGTTGTGTTTTCACATAGTCATCACATTTTCACCATATCTCTTAAACCATGTACCAGGTTTCCATGAAATTTTTACAGTATATGCATGGGGGTGAGATGAATAAGCCCACTTAATTTCAGGTCAAAATGCTTCACAGTTTTTGAGAAATGAGCCACCATCATCTACAACCATTTTTGGATTTTCTCGAGATCTATGATTCGTGTTTGTTTCAAATTATTTATGGAGAAGGGTTATGATGATATTAAATTGTTGTCTAAAAATCAGCTCAATCTGTCTTACCGTTTAGGAGATATGTGAAAAATACAGTCGTTGCACTTTGGTGTTGCGTTTTTGCTACAGGTGAGGTGTTGCGCTTCCGAGAAGTCACCTTTTTTACCACATTATCCAAGTCAAAATCTTATGTAACTTTTTTTAATGGCCTTAGTAATTGTAATAAATAATATAATAACTCATAGGCTTTATTTGGGGTTGAGGAATTAATGTAAAATTCTTAGAAAATATTTGGTTAAGCAATCCCTAGTCTTTAGCAGTTAGTTCTATTTTCATTGCAGAAGTTAGAAACAACATTCCTAATGAGGAATTCGACCCCTAGAGGTGGGAAATGACTCATTTTAGTCTATTTTATGATGTGCATGTAATGAAAAAATAGTTGGTCAGATTAGAGAGGAAGAGACTTGTGTATGTTGTAAATTTTTTGAATACTTTCTAGTGAATGAAAGACTAAAGGTGACTTGCAGGGATTCTTGTGTCAGATCTTGATGGTGTTGTGCTTCCTTCTTGTTGTAAGTTTACCTTATGTTATTTGCATGCCTTAAATGTATGTCTTCATGCTTGGATGAACTAGAAAATAAATTCAGAATTCATTTAAAATTTTCTCTGATTTAGTTTCCCAAGCAATCTATGTTTTCTTCTTCAAACAACATTTAGAATTTATCTATAATTTGATACTCTTTGTGTTGTTTCCATTTTTTCTCACACTCACCCTCCTACAACAAATTAATTCCATCACCAAGACTGCCTACCTTGCCCGTATCGAAAAAACCCTTTCTCTCTTCATTATATCACTGGACAAATAATGATTTTGACATGACTCCATGCCCATTGGATTTGTCTCTTTTCTTACCAACAATTTTTTGAAAATTAGACCTTATTGAGCACTATACCTAGCCTAATATCATATTAGTTGAGCAACCTAAGAGAGATATCCCTCTCTGTAGTTGGAAAGGCTAGATTCCAACTTCTAAGTGGCCTGTGGTTACCTCTGAGTTTCTCTTTTCAGCCTAGGTAAATTACGAAGTGCCAACACTAAGGCAGGGAAGAACAACAAGGGTGGAAAATACAAGAATATAGTAGGTATGATGCACCAATGAAAATATTCTTTCAACCATTGCAACAAATACAATATTGATGGCAATAAAGAGGAGAAGTGATGAAAATTACATCTAGAACTAAACCCAAAGAACCAAAAAGGCATGAACAAAAAAAAACATCAGTCGAAGATTCAGTCAATTGACTAGAAAGTAGCTCAAACGTGGATGAGAATATTGTTTACACATTAGTGCAGAAGGGGGCGATTCTAAGTAGCTTTTAACAAGAGGAAGAAAAAGAGACAAACAAACACTTCCATATAAAAGTACAAGTCAAGAAGACAAAAAATGATACTTTTTTAACTGAGGATCACATGAAAATATCATAGTAGTAGATACGATCAAAAAACATGGATTGGAGTTTCATGACCATCCTATTTCACATCCATTAGGATGGGTCAACAAGGAGGTAGAGATAAAGGTAACCAAATGGTGTAAAATTAAATTTGCTAATTGGATGTAGTGCCACTTGATGCATGTGGAGTTGCGTTTGAAGTCCCTACATGTATATAAAAGATGAAATCTTCATGCAAAGAGCCAACTAGTACCAGCTCATCAATGATGGAAAATCCTTCATCATCAACAAGAACAAAGAAAAATCAAAGGTTTCATTGGTAAGTACCAATCAAGCCAATAAATTGATTAATTCCAATAAAATATATGTTTTATTATTTTTAAGAGAGAACCAATCTATTTAGAGGAGTTAATGAGAACAAAGGCATCTCTAAAGGAATACACTAAGGAATAGAGAAAACAACTAAAAGATTTTTTGTAAGCATACAGGGGAGTTCTCTAGCCTAAAGGGGTACTACCCAAGAGGGAACTGGAGCACAAGATCCAATTGTTGCCATACTCTCCATTACCAAACAATGGGTTGTATAGATAGTCTGTTATAGAAGCAAATGAGGTGGAGAATTAGGTGTAACAACTATTGGAGTTGGGTGTTATTCAACCAAGTATCTGACCATGTGGATCACCCATCGTACCAAAAAAGGATGGGACTTGGTTAATGTGCATTGATTATAGGGATTTGAACACAATCACACTCAAGAACATGTTCCCCCTACCAAGTATTAATGACCCAATGGAATAGCTGAAATAAGAAAAATATTTCGTAAAGATGGATTTAAAATTAGAATATCACTAGGTTTGCGTTAGAGAAGATACTTGGAAGACTTCCTTCAAACCAAACAACATTTTTATAAGTAGTTAGCCATTCTATTTGGTTTATATAATGCACCAACTACATTCATGAAATCAATGAATGATTTATTGTGCACTTATCTAAATTCATTTGTTATTTTTTATTTGAATGATATATTAGTTTATAGTGCTACCTGGAAAGAGCACATCTCACACTTGATGCAAGTGCTAAAGACACTGAAGAGGCACCACATACTAGGAGATATCAGGAAATGTGAATTTGCAAAACAATCTTTAGTGTACTTAGGCTATGTGGTTGGTGGAGGGGAGCTCAAGGTAAAGCTTGACAAGACAGAGGCTATCATGAAATGGCCAACACATACAAATTTTTTTGAGGCCACAAGTTCCATTGGGGTAGCACACTTCTTGAAGAAATCATAGCCTCATTTTCAACAATAGTTGCACCAAGCCTGCCATAATAATGAGTGGAAAGAGTTCCCATTGTGGGAAGGGTTAACAGAAGACCTTTGAAGAGTTGAAAAAGAAAATTAGCCAAGCACCGATTCTTGCATTATTGAACTTGCAACAACCCTTTGAAGTGGGGATGGATTCAAGTGGGTATATTATGGAAATGATCTTGATGTAGGGAGGAATCCACATGTGCTACCATTTTGAAGTGCTTTATGGGGTGGTTCTCAACTAACTTACTTATAATAAGGAGCTCTATGCCCTGGTGCAAACTATTAAAAGGTGGAAACACTATCTAATGGGAAAGAATACATTGATCCACACAAATAACTAGTCTCTATAGTACCTTCAGGGGGCTAGAATAATTTACAACACACTACGAGGGAGTTTTTACAATAGTTCCATTTAGTGATCAAGTACAAGAAGGGAAACATGAAAAAGTTTTCTTAACACGCTTTCAAGGCCATTTGTATAAAAAATCACCAATTTGGGAACTTTGATGCACATGGAAACTTTTATCCATGATGCATACAAAGATGCATATATAGATTATGGGGGCTTCAAGGAGGTGTGTCAACAACTACAGGGATAGAGTCATGTAGACGATGGTGATAAAAGAAAATGGACTATCATATCCAAAACATGTTACTCTATGAGTTATATAATCTATGTCTTCCTAAAGGTGAGTGACTGTAGCTATCTAGGGAAGGTCCCACCTCCAAATTTTGCAAGGAATTTTGGTGTAGGGAAGACAATGGCCAAATTACATATGTATTTGTATTGGACTAGAATGTAAGAATATGTAGCTAGGTTCCTTATATGATGTATAATTTGTTGTACCAACAAACCCAATATCAAGAAGCATGGTCTATATCATCCCTTATCTATAACCACTCATCCTTGGAAAATTATTTCCAAGGATTTTGTGGGAGGTATACCAACAAATGGAAGGGAGATGATTACCTATTTGTGATAGTTGACAGGTTCAACAAGATGTTCATTATCATGGCCTAAAAAAGACCATTAGGGGGTAATAAACAACAACAAAAATTCTTTGAATAGGTCTGGGTGCATTTTGGGATACCAAGGAGCATCATTTTAGACAAGGACATAAGATTTTTCAATGCATTTTGGACTACATGGTGGGAGAATATAGACACAAAATTGAAGAGGTCTACATCATTCCATCTGTAGATGGATGGGAAAATATAAGTAGTCAACAAGACTTTGGTACAACTTTTGAGGGGTTATAATCAGAAGTATTCGAAGACTTGTGATGAGATATTTTTCTATTTACAACATTCATACAATAGAGTAGTCCACATCTCAACTAGTAAGTCACCATTTGAGACTTGCTTTGGTTATTTTAGACCTTCACCTTTGCATCTAGTATCGAAAACAAGGAGGAGTGAGGGAGGATATAACAACATATGCTTTAAGAGCATAAAAAATTGTTTAGAAGATCAAATAGATCCATTTACAATTACAAAAGGTATTGAAGAAGTCACAAGATAAATACAAGGCCAAGCATGATCAACATAAGATAGAGTGTTACGAAAGAATAAGGAGAGGATATAGGGTCTTGATAAGAAAATCAAGGCTCTATGCTACAATCCTTTTTAGATACTATAAAAGCTAAAAAGGTGGGAGATAATGACTAGAGAATCAATCTACCGCCATACATGCACATTTACTTAATTGTGAATGTGGAAAATATTAAACTCTATGAAACTTTTATGTTGGATTAGGAAGATGAGCATGTTCTACCTTCCATAGAGGACTTAGCTCTAGATGCTCAAGCATAATTGACAGAGGATACAATTTTGTAGAAGAGGTCTAGAACTATAAGATAGGGACAACATGACCTTTGAACAAAGTTACCAACTTAAAGAGAACTATAATCTCAAAACTCTAGCCCAAAAAACCCATATTTTTGTGCAAAATACATGAAAAAACACCATAAAATCAAAAAGTGGTGATTCTACATCACCCTTTTTTAAGGATTAAAATTCCAACAATTTTCAGTGATGACATTAAAATCCAAAATCATTATTAAAAAACCCTTAAAATTCCTACATTTTTCAATCATGACATTAAAGACCAAATATTATGACCACGAAAAACCTTAAAATTCTAAAAATTTTCAACCATGGCATTAAATCTGAATATCATGAACGAAAAACCTTAAAATTTCAACATTTTTCAACCATGACATTATAAATAAAATATCATGATTAAAGAAAACCTTAAAAATCAACACCTAAATCATATAGTAATTTTCCAAGATCAATTTCTTTTTTAAGTTTTAGCCCATTGAAATCCTAGCATAATACAGCTGACCCCCTTTTCACTAGAGCATTAAAATCACAACATTTTCTAAATGCGTTTTATAAGATCACACTAATGTAAAAAAAAAAAAACCTCAAACAACACTCTTTTAAAAAATAACAATGCATAATTTTTAAATTTTCTTAACTAAAAAGCTTCTTGGTTTTTTAATTCATTTTTTTAAGAAAAAGTGAATAAAATAGTTAAGAAAAATGCGTCTTTCAGAAGAAGAAAAAAATGGTTAAAAAAACTTTCATTATTTATTTATTTTTAAATAAGAATTGAGAATAACTATTATTTAAAAAGGCATTGTACTAAAACTTAGTTTAGGTACATGATTTACATAAGCAAGATGAAACCAATGAACATGGTTGGAATGGAGTATGTATCAAAGACAATCTATAGAATTTTGAACTTGAAGCTTTTGAACAAAATGCTACAATATCTACAATATTCCAATAGTACATTTGCCAATATTAACCTAAAAAAAAACCAAAATTTAGAAAGCATTAAAATGTTACATTAAACCATGAAGAATTATGCCTCTACTTTGATTTATAAGTCTCCTAATTGACCGTTGTTTTCGTTCAATTTCATAATTATTGACTTGATCTGGGACCTGATAGGGTCAATTTCATCTTTCATTTGTTGAATCTTGGATTACAAAGCGGGCATATTGTCCATTATGATATAAATATCCCAATTGATGGGTTGAAGGACAACCTTCAAATTAGTTTCATCTCCCCATTAGACATACTTTGAATCCAATTGAAAAATAGTGAGAAAGAGGTTCTAAAAGGGGGTATATAATCAAGGGGCCAATTCCATTGCTCTTCAAGGAGTAAATTCTTTCCAACCCAAAACTGTGTTGAATTTCCTATTTTGAGTTTTGAGATTCCACGGGCTCCTTAAGACAACCTTGAAGCATAAAAAATAATGGACCTCCAAGCGAACGAGAATAGGTATAAGAGTAAAGGAGCTAAGTTCAAATGAAAACAAACCAAGCATAAAAAAACCATTGTAAACTTCAAATTGTACTCAAATATGCACCTGCCAGCTCCCCAGGACTACTAGAAAAAATCCACAATTTTCTTAGCTTCCAAGAGAGTCAAACAATGGGTCTTAAAATTGGCCAATTCACCCTAATTAAGAAAGAGCCCATAGTTGGATGGAATCCCCCAATATTCATCCAAATTAACACAATCCTTAAGAAATGCACTGACATAAAATTGAGGAGCATCATCACTGATTCACAGAGGCACCATGACAAAATGATACCCAAAGATAAAGAACACAAAGCCCGTAGACAAATGGCACCCCAACAACCAAAAGGAAAATTCTTTATTTGAAGACAGATTGAGATAACGAAATCCAAAGAAACTGAAATTGTCTACAATGGAATAACAAAGGGGAGATAATTTGCTCACCTCAAACTGAAGTGACAACCTAGATATATTTTCTCTATCCCAAGCTCTACGCAACACACATAGTAGAGCCCAGGTTGGAATACATGCATCTGCAACTTCCCAAAGAGTAAGAGGACACCATCCAACCTTCGAAGGATAAAAAAAAAACCAAATTTGTGCCTAAAGCCACATACTATACAAAAACGAGTCATAGGAAGAAATTACAAACATTCCTCATTACCATCATACTTTTAGAAGGGATTGGACTTACGAAGTCATTTAAATACATTTAGATTTGACACTCCCACACTATTCCTTTATTCAAATTGTAATTCTCCATCTACCCATGACCTACTCTCATATAATGAGGTGAAACCCATTTCTTTCAAACAATGACCGCTTTCATCTAAAGGTACCCACGATCTCCCTTCATCGCATTCAAATTGATCAAGAGATGTTCCATGAGGCCCCCCCAAAAGGAACGTGGAGAGTGGACATGTGCAATTAGAATGATTGCTATGATCATAAAAAACATTAGAGAGGGGGGCTTAAGGAAGGGGGACATACCCCTTTTGCCCCTGCCACCAAAGTTCACCTTGATTTAGCCTTAACCCAAAATTAGTTGTGTGATCAACCTTGGAGTTGTTTGATTTGGGAACATTGAGACATTTCTTCTTGGGGAAAGACAGATACAATTGATCAATCCACTTGAAAATCTAACTTAACTTTGTATCTAAGGTGAGATATCTTGAATATAAATGGTGAATTATATTCAAGGAATCACAAAAAGCAATCACCTCCTAAATTCCTAGATTCACAATTTGCCTCAAGCCCTAAAATAAGATATAGGTTTCAACAAATTTGTTGGAAGTGTGACTTAAAGCCCAAACATAGCTATGTTATTTTTTATTGAACCGAGGGAAAAAATTAAAAATTAAAATTTTAAAACAATTTAGAAAAATAAATTTAAGTAAAATTATAAAAATAAAATGAAATACATTAAATTAAAATAAAATATATATTTAAAAGATCAAATGCAAGTAAGATTAAACAAATTGAACAAAAAATAAAAACAAAAAGGAAAAAACCATTAAAATATATTTTTAAAAAAGTAAAGGAAAAATAAATTAAAGTCTATATTAAAAAATAAAAAAGAAAAACTCTTGAAAAAGAAAAAATAAAAAGATTATTATTATTTGTATTTTTAAATAAGATAAAGAAACTTGAAAATAATGATATTTATAAAAAATAACATAATAATATTAAGGATGTGCCACTTTTGAAAACTTTGCAGTTTTGGTCAATGACATACCAAATTAGTTTTTTAAATCCTCTAGAGGAATATGACAATGATGTCCATTCTAACCTTTTCTATTCCTACTAGTGGTGGAAAGCTTAAGTATTCTTCTCAACCAGGTGGCAAGGGAAGAGAGAATTAAAGGTATACAAGTATCCACTCTGATCAAACTCATACAGTTGTTATTTTTTGATGGCGTTCTCTTATTTGGACATTCCTCAATTGAAAAATCGAGAACTATTTAGAACATAATTGTATTGTACTATGAAGCTACAGGCATGGAATTTAGTCCTTCCAAGTCAATTATGTTAACTAATGGAGTTCTCTAAAGCCTAATTTTAAATTTAAAAAGTTTTCTTCCTTTCTAATTTTGTCCTTTAGATGAGGGAATCAAATATTTTGCTTATCATTTAAAGGCTAAAAATTACAGAGTTGTTAATTGGCTCCGGATAGTAAAGAAAGTGGAATGCCAAATTGATCACTAGTGCAACCGATCACTCGCTTTGGGAGACCGATTGATCCTAGCAAAATCAAGTTTGGAAGTAATCTCAATTTATTGGTTGGTCTTGGCTAGTGTACCAAGGTCATTTCTGAACACAATTAGAAGTTTATGTTCCATTTTCTTTGGAAGGGAAAAATATGGAAATGGATGCATTAAGTAAGCTAGAACAAAATTTCTAGCCCAAATAATGTTATGATCTTGACTTGTGAGAAATCGAGATTACCAAAAATACAAAGAAATGTAGCCCAAAACACAGAATTATCACATGAAATGAGAAAAACTGCAAAGTATTTTATTATTCAGAAACAAATTCAATGTTCACTTGCCTCTTCGAGGGGGAAACCTCCAACAGAGTAGAGCTCAATTACAATAAGACTCGATGATATTTCCCTTACTAACTAAGACTATTTATAGCTAAATGACATCCAAAACCCTAATTACTAGTGGTCCCTTGCATAACACAAGTTACATTTATTAACTACGGCCCATTTGCAACTAACTGTGGTCCCTTTTCTCCAATGTGGGTCAACCACTTACAATTATTAATGCAAAATTTATTGAATCTCTAACTAAATATGACTCTGACTCGGCCCATTATGCTTATTACATAAATAAAGGGGTTAGGTTTGGACCCTAACATGCCATCCCCCATCAAAAGCATCCTCGTCCTCAAGCTTGGAGTTGCAGAAACTGCTGAAGAATAGTGGTTGGTTCCCAAGTCGCATCATCTGGAGAGGTGTCTTTCCACTTGATGAGGACTTCCTTGATCATGCAGCCGTGGAGATGTCTTTCACAAGTATCAAGGGCTTGTTCTGGTCGAAGCCAAAGTGAGCCTTCCTCATCCAATTCGGGTAGACTTGTTTGAACTTTGCAATTGTTCCCCACCACTTTCTTGAGGCATGATACATGGAAGACTAGATGGATTTTTGAAGTAGGTGGCAAGGCTAGTTTGTAGGTGACTTCTCCTATGTGTTGAAGTATCTGATAAGGCCCATAGAATTTTGGTGCTAGTTTCTAGTAGCCCTTTTCTTTGAGAGATGTTTTCTTATATGGTTGGAGTCGTAGGAATACCTAATCCCCTTCTTGAAATGAGCGCTCAGAACGATGTTGGTCAGCATGTTGCTTCATTCGGTTCTAAGCTTGATGTAGATTATCTTTGAGATGAGCAATCATGGCGACATGGTTTTGTAGGAGTTGATCAACTTCCTGTACTTTAGAACATCCAGGGATATAAGAAATAGGTGAAGGTGGGAGTTGGACATACAATGCCTCATATGGAGTCATCTTGGTGGCTTCATGATAGTTAGTATTATACCACCATTCAGCTAAAGGTAGCCACTGTACCCATTGATGTTGTTTTTCTGAAGTGAAGCACCTCAGATAGGTCTCCAAACATTTGTTGACTGCTTCTGTTTGATCATTATTTTGGGGATGATAGGCGATACTTAGTTGGAGTTGCATGCCCTGTAGCTTGAAAATTTCTTGCCAAAATTTTCTGGTGAAAGTGGGGTTGCGATGAGACACAGTGGAAGTCAGCATGCCATGCAGTTTGAATATTTGGCCAAGAAGACTTGAGCCACCAAAGTGGGGGTAAATGGGTGTGGTAGAGCGCAAAAATGAGCATATTTAGAAAGTCTTTCCACAACCACCATGATGACTGATGTTTTTCCTGACTTTTGGAGACCAATGATGAAATCCATGGAAACATTTATCCATATGGAAGCAAGGAGTAGCAATTGTTGTAAGGTTCCCGGTAACTTGACTATTTCCCCTTTGTTGCATTGGCACACATCACATTCAACTACAAAAATAGGAATTTTGTTTTTCATGCCAATCCAAAAGAAAGAAAAATGTGCGCAAGAATAAGTCTTATAAGATCCATAATGTCTTGGAATTGGAAATGAGTGCAGCTCATCCAAGATGCGGGTTTTGAGGGTGGAGGTCGGTGATATAACTACACGATCCTTGTAGCGAAGAATATCATCCTTCCAAGAGTAGTCTGCTAAGGAATTAGGATTGTCTCTTATGTTATTAATGGTTTGGAAAAGGGAGGGGTGGGAGAACCATTCCTTGCAGGACTCTTCAATCCAATATGGTATGGGTAGAGAGATTGATAACAGGGTCTCTCATCCTCAAATTGGCGTGATGAAGCATCAACCACTACATTGTCACGTCATTTCTTGTAGATTATCTCATAATCACATCCCATTATTTTTTCAAGCCATCTATTTTGTTGTGGTGACGATAGACGTTGGTCTAGAGAATATTTTAGGCTTTGATGGTCCGTGCAGATTTGAAAACGTCGCCCCAACAAGTATGGCTGCCAGGTGTCTACTACATGTAATATGGCCATCATTTCTTTCTCATAAGTAGATTCACCCAGATGTTTTCCACTGAGTTGTTGGCTAGTGAAAGCCAATGGTCTACCTTCATGCATTAATACAACGCCAATACATGTACTTGAGGCATCCCATTCAATCACAAAATATTTGGTGAAGTCAGGTAGGTCCAAGATGAGAGTGGAGCACATGGCCTGTTTGAGAGCTAAGAAGGTCTGCTAAGCTGCATCAGTCTAGAGAAATGATTTTTCTTGAGAAGATTAGTGAGGGGTCTAGTAATGTGTCCATAATTGCAGACAAATTTGCGATAGTAACTAGTGAGACCCAAGAATAACCTCAAACTCTTCAAGGTTTTTGGTTGGGGCCTATTGACCACTAGGATGGCACCTGATGATTATATTAAAGACTCCATGCCCAAGGATGATCTTGAGGACACTTGTACCATCAGATATCATCAGCCAACAAAGTTTTTAACTCTACTTCTATCATCTCATCATCTTTCTTGTACCTAGATTCCACACCCTGCGAGGAAGTGTAATAAGTGATACTAGTAATGAAGAATTTTGAGTCTGTAATAGGCCTAAGATGTTGGGACTCAGTCATGAAATGAGTACACCTTGGAGTGTTTTTTTATCTCGTTAATTATCCCTTCTTTTTCAGAGGTAAATAATTTTCTGGGTTTTTCTCACTCGCTTTTTACCGCAAAGTCAGGGTGACGGTTTGAAGGTTGAGCCCCTAACACATCTTAGTGTCTAGATTCGGTGTATATTACCATACTAGATCACACATTCGTGGAATTTGGTTAGGTATAGGTAGTCATTTTTTAATTTTTTAGATTTCTCGCAGGTTAAAATTTGTAAATAAAATTGTATTTAAATGGTAATAAATGTAGTCTAGAGAAGTTGTATGGGGTATGATCAATAAAAAATACACCTCACCCTCAATTTTCTACTATGGCACACTTTGAGGGGTTAATAATGTGTTTTCGGCCCTCAAAACCCACATTTCCTAAGTTTAGTGGAAATTGTGGCATTTAATTAGTCTATAATTAAATAAAATAGAGAGAAATCAATTATTCCATGTGACAGAATGACGTGGAAATGAACTTGGAGAAAATCCCAAGGAAAGATAAGTCAATTTCAATGTGGAGAAGGTAGAGACACCAAAGAAAAATTGAATTCCATATGTGCACCTCAAGGGAAATCGAATTCCATATATGGCATAGTAAACTCATCCATGAGTGAATCCAAGTACCATGATAACTCCAGTCAACAAATACAAACTTGAACTAAGTGCTGCCACTTCAGATGATGATCCCGAAGATGCTCTGCATAGATCCCTAGGAATTGCGTGATTTCCTCAAGTGAAACTTGTAATCCTCCATGTGAAGTGCTAAGTGTAGAAGAACCTGAGATAACTATCAGATGGGACCCCACATAATCTTCAGTCCAAGTATACCATACAATATTCCTTCGGTGCATGAGCTTCTCTAATAAATTTGATTTTCCACATGTGCAACTACTGCTTTATATCTGGGAAATTCAATTTTATGAAATAATGGTGTATTTATGATGTAGTGTGCTCAATCATCTTCCACATTTCCAAAGAGGCTAGGCCAAAGAGTATGAGCAAACACTCCTCTTTGACTAGCCATGACTTAGCTCTTTGAAATAGCCAGATATTAATAAATGAAGTACAATACGTAAAAAATATTTTTTTTCCAAGTTTGATATTTTGATGCAAGAAATAAAAGCTTTAAGAAACTTGAAAGAATCCCTGCAAGACACAAATTAGATATAGATGAGACTTTGGAGTTCAACACATGCGGATTCTCCTTGAATATTTTTCAAGAATGGATTGATTCCTCCGAGAATTTCTCCCCACGCTTGAAAAGCTTGACCAAATAATGATTCATCTACAAAACTTCACCACAGATCATTAAATTTACATGAAATTAAATAAGTGTAGTGGAAAGAATTCCTAAAGATACATCTATTATCTACTAGAATATTTATTTTCCTAAAGAAAATAATTAATTCTTATGCTAATTTGAGATAGTTGCATACTAACATAACTTGAAACAAGAATGAAAGAAACAATGATATGAGGAAATAAATAGAAGCATAACAACAAGTCAAGAATTTACCACATATGCAACGAGAAGAACATCATCATGCTTTACCCCAAAGACTGTTGTATTATATTGAAAGTAGTGAATGCAATATTGTAGAGTCTCCTCAAGCACAATAGCTCGTATTACATGATGAATTAATTATTTTCTTTAGGGAAAGAAATATTCTAGTGGATAATAGATGAAACTCTAGGAATTATTTCCACTGCACTTATTTAATTTCATGCCGATTTAATGATTTGTGGTGAAGTTTTGTAAATGAATCATAATTTGGTCAAGCTTTTCAAGTGCGAGGGGAAATTCTTGAAGGAAACAACTCATTCTTGAAAAAATATTCAAGGAGAACCTGCATGCGTTGAACTGCAAAGTCTCATCTATATCTTATTTGTGTCTTGCAGGGATTCTTTCAAGTTTCTTAAAGATTTTATTTCTTGCATCAAAATATCAAATGTAAAATAATTTTATTTCTCACGTATTGCACTTCATTTATCAATATCTGGCTATTTAAAAGAGCTAAGTCATGGCTAGTCAAAGAGGAGAGCTTGCTCATTCTCTTTGGCCTATCCTCTTGTAGATTATTTCTTGTAACATACTTTGTTGTTATCTTGAGCTAATATTTGTTGCTTAAGATTGTTTCTAACTTGTTCTCTTGCAACTACTTGTGGGATTCATCATCAAAAAATTACTTACAAGTTTGCATGCAGGACCTTGGGGCTTAGATTTAGTGATTACTTCCACCTTTAGGCCGAATTCATCTTGGATAAGGTTGTGTTCTTCTTGAGGGAGGCAGAGTTCATTTTGGCGATCTCTTTCTCTCTCTTGGTTGTGGCCATAGAGGAGGCTTATCTTCTCTTCTTCAAAAAAGAATTCTACATTTTGTTTAGCCTTTGTGAGACTCAAATTGCAGAAATTTTCAGCGAGGAAAGGTCTATGGTTTGATGCCAATTTGTTAAGACTTTCCTTGGATTTTAGAGAAGACTTCATTGTCTTTTCCTTCTTGTAACAACTAATAAAATTTCTGATTTTGGGAGCATGGGTTTTACTTCTCCTACTTGTTAATCCATACAATTTATTTACTGTGTTCTACGGTAAATATCAAAGTAAACACTATTGCAGCCTTCACTTAATTAAATTATAAGTGGAAACAAGAGACTGAGCAAGAAAAAATACAACACAAATGACATCGTTATTTTTGGACAAATGTCCCCGAAAAAAACCAATGCGGGAAAACCGGTGTAGTAGCTTTGAGGGTTTACTATTATTAAGCAGTAGAAATTTTTGAATACATCTTTGAATACCTCTCAGATTATTCATTTACAAAGAGAAATGTTGGCAGAAATATTTGCGAGATTACCTCACACAATCACTGAGAAAATCTCAGCTGATTTGGATACTGAATGAAGTGCCTCTAGTAGGCCTTACGATGCTCTGCGCGTTCCTCATGTAGTCTCTACATCAACCTCTCTAGGCTCTGCGTCACTTAGTCTCTTCCCTTAGCCTCTCGATCTCATACCCTGACTCCCGGCTTCTGAAACTTACTCTCCTCAGCAAAACTCTGACTCTCTCTCACCCTCTGTGTGGCCCTTTATGGCCCTACGTCAGCCTCTACATCTAGGCTATTGAACCACTCTCTACCTCTCTCTATTGATGATTCTCCAGCTGAGAAAATATCTCTCTCTCCGGATGCTATGCCTACCCCTCAACTGTAAGAAATCTCCTTGGTCGAACTTTCCTCCCGAGAACTTCTCACTTCAGAAATTTGATCTCTTGATACCTCAGTATGTTTTCCAAATGACCCTGAAGTGCCTTCTTATATCTTTCTCTTGGACAACCAAGAGCCTAGATTAACTCCTCATCAAAGGCTTACATCGATTTGACTTTATCTCCATCTTTCTTCTAGAAGTTACACCCACAATTATATTAATACCCATTAATATTTTAATTTTACTAAGTTTGGACTTAGGAACTCTATTAAAAATATTAATTATTTTAATAAAATCATTTCTCGGCGGAATTTCCCAAAACGCTTTCTCGGTTCTTTCGAATACATGTGCCCAAGCGTCCTTACAAAATTTGAGGCCTAGAGCACATCCGACGCTGCCCCAAATCAACAAATAAGGACTAATGTTGGGACGAATAATATCGGCTTCGATGAGTTCATTGATGAGTTTTTAATATCATTCTTTTGGGAAAATGGATATTGATATGGGTGGACATTAGGCGGTTGGGCACCTAGGAAAAAAGAGATGTTATGTTCATTTTCACCCCTAGAGGGTGGAAGCTCTTTAGGTTTTTCAAAGACCCATTGGTGGCGATCTAATACCTATTGCATCTCAGGATGAATATGAGGAGTAGTGGATTCAATGTCCTGAATGGCATTAAATTGGGCAACTAATCCATGATGGCCCTTTTTAAAGCTTCTCCATTCAATGTGAGCTGATGATAGTAGGAGCACCTTCTTGGAGTCCCCTTAATGTATGAATGTGGTCATTCTACTTAAAGCTCATATATAACTCCTGGAAATCCATTGTGATAGGGCCCAGTGTGCGAATCCATTCAGCACCCAAGACAATGTCGCAACCACCCATTTCAATAGAAAACATGTGGGTCTTTAGGTGGTAGTCTCCCATCTGAAGCTTAATATTTTCACAACAGCCTTCACATTTCATGGTCCCCCCATCAGCAATAAGGACTAGGAAATTAGATACCCCCGCACAAAGAAATTAACAACTTCTACGACTCTCTTATGGACAGAGTTATGAGTGCTGCCACTATCAATCAATACCACTACTGGTTGATGTTTAATAAAGCCTCGAATTTTGAGAGTGTGAGGCAAAGAAATGCTAGCCAATGCATGTAGTGAGATAACCAGCTCATCTGGCATAGTTGTGACATCATTGTCCATTTGGGCTTCCCCGGCATCTTCCTTGGGCACCTCTAGAGATGGAGCTTCCTTTGCTGAGTTGTTATCAATAGCATCAATTTGAAAGAATTTTGGTTCCTTACATTTATGTCCAGGAGAGTACTCGTCATCACAATAGTAGCACAGTCCTTGTTTTCTTCTTTTGGCCATTTCAGTTGGTGACAACTTTTGAACAAGGCCCTGAGCTTGGGTGAGATGCACCTTGGCGATGAAATTTGGATGATTGGACTGGGAATTTAAGGCAATTTCCACATCTAAGTCCTTCCTACATGTGTTCGACCAAGTAGTTGGGTGGTGCATCAGGAAATGGGCTTCGATGGCTTCTTTTAGGCCACTGATGAAACACTCCAAGTAGAAGTCATCTTCTAGATCGTTAATAATGATGGTCAAATTCTCAAAGACTGCAATGTAGTCCTTTATTGTGCATATCAACTGGAGCTTAGTGAGACTACCCAGAAATTAGATTCTCGTCAAAATGATCGCATATGGATTTTAAGAACATGTTCCAAGTTTCTCTCCCTGGATAACATTTCTTATGCCACTGCCACCACTGCCATCTCTCTTGGTCCAAGTAAAGGGATCCCACATGTAGTTTAGTTTCATCTTCACATATATCATTAAGGGAGAAATATTGTTCCATTTGTGCTACCCATACTGCAAGGTTAGAGCCATCAAATTTGTACATGTCCATCTTGGGTGTTTGGTGGTTGGAATGGTGGTGATTTCCATGGAAGTGAATGTGATGGTTGGATTCTCCTTCTATGTGTGCATCAACACTAGGCTCCTCCCGATGAGACTTTGTTATAAGGTTTGTTAGTCGTGAGATCTATTTAGTAATATTGTCTTGGAATTCGTCGAACCTTTTTTCAAGGTGTTCGACCCTCTCAGCAACCATAACTTGAGATCTAGTACCTAGCATACACCAACCCTGATCAATTACTTAAGAGTAGTCTTCTTGGAAAGAGGGCAAGCTCGAGAGTCTAATGGCGTGGGTCACTTGAAGTAACGTCGGAAAAAAATTTGGGACCATCAAAAAATTGGGGGCTTACAAGTGAATGATACCACTGCAACCATCTCGTCATATTGAAGCTTATGGGCTAATTCTCTTGCAAGCGTCCTGAGATGGTTTCAAACTCCCAGGATGGTCTCTTTCAAGCTTTTTTTTTTGTTACTTCGAAAGGAGTTTTACTCCCTGTCGATCAATATTGTTGTCGCTGAATTCCAAAAACTTGATCTTACCCAATGTCCTGCGAAAATCAGGGCTAAACTATAGTAACAGAAATCCCAAAGTCTTGGTATTGTCGAATGTGTTGCAACAATCTCATATGGACTATAGTGTCCAAAACCCTCACTGCAGAAAGAGTGTGATTTGCAATGTGAAAATCCCAACTGCTGAATCTGAGTTGTGCGACAACGACAAAACCCCAACTACGGGATCTGATCTGAAACATAAGGTAGAGGGCGGTCTTTAGATAGTAGAGGGGACTATGATCACAAAGGAGTGTGAGATGTTATAGATCGCAATATACATAGGGGTCCAACAATAGTACTCAACCAAATATTTCAGGGCACTAACTAAGGAGGATCAATCTTACCCTTAGTCGTACTACCTGACTACCCTATTGTACGCATGAGTAATCTCCCCAAGTGTTGTTCTCAGTGTACTGTAGTAGCAAGAAAAATGATGACTTATATAAGATTAGGTTTCAGATGAGCCTAAGGGACTTCCGATATACCAAAGGGTACGTGGAAATGCAGCCTGTGCGCGATTATGTCTAATGTGCTACTACTCGAAGGGGTACCCATAGGGGTTACAAGGGATTCCAACAAGCATGACCACCTCTTGTAGTTCCTACGTGCATTCCTCCCCAAATCCACAGGTTTATGCATTCAATGACAGATCTTGTGGTTTAAATACACTGAAACACATCTCTAGCCTAAAAAAAATCTACGAAAATTGGAGGTACAACTGGCCCTGGAAAGTGCTTTGATACCACTTGTTATGCTCTTGACCTACGATAAATCCAGAATACCAGAAATATGAAGAAATATAGCCCAGACACAAAATTGTCACATGAAATGAGAAAAATTGCAAAGTATTTTATTATTCAGAAACAAATTCAATGTTCACTTGCTTCTTCGAGGGGGGAAACCTCCAACAGAGTAGAGCTCAAATTAAATAAGACTTGATTATCTTTCCCTTACTAACTAAGACTATTATAGATAAATGGCATCCAAAACCCTAACTACTAGTGGTCCCTTGCATAACAAATGTTAACCGCTTTATTTATTAACTATGACCTATTTACAACAAATTGTGGTCGCTTTTCTCTAATTCGGATCAACCACTTACAATTATTAATGCGGCCTTTATTAACTCTCTAGCTAACTATGACTTTGAATCGGCCCATTGGGCTTATTACATAAATAAAGGGGTTAGGTTTGGAACCTAACAAAGAAATTAGGAGGATGGGGGCTCAAAAAAAAAAACATTTTTGCAAAGGTGTTAACTACCAAAAGTCCTTGGATCATTATGTTTGATGCTAGTCTATGGAGACTTCTAATGTGAGACGAGTATTGGAGGAATAAAAATGTTCAACAATGAGTTTTATAAGAGAATAAGTCATGGCAGGGAGGGTCAAATATTTGGAAGGAATTGGTGTCAATGTTTGACATATCAAAAAAGGTCTTGTTTGGCAAGTAGGAGATGGAATAAAAATTGACTTAAGCAAGGATCCATGGATCGGAGGTGATGGTCTCAAATGAATCTCCTTGAATCTGGCAGTGGAATTAAATTATAGAGGAATTTTTTTACTTTTTGAAGTGATTGATTCTGAAGCTAATGGGATGTCTTTAAGACCTTGGAAATCAGCTAATGCTCTAGGCCTCTAAGGGAATCTAGCATGGGAATGGAATCTAGCATGGGAATGGACACAATTTGTTTGTGACTCGCACAGAATGAAATTAAATAAAGTAGAGACCCATACAAACTCATGTGGAAAATAAACAAACAATGTGGGGTGGTGATGACGAGATTAGTTTATGAAGTGCTTATGAAACAAGTGGAGTTAGACCCTTTTTAGTGGTATAAAACTATTTGGAAGTGGTGTTGTCCTTTAAATATATGCCTATTTATTTGGTTGACACTAGATAACAAGATCCTCATGGAAGATAATATTCAGAGATGAGGTCGGGAAGGGCCTACAAGAAGCACACTTTGTTGTGATAATCAAGAGTAAGTGACAAACTTGTTCATGAATTGTGTTTTTTTGTAGGCGATGTGGAGAGAAAACTTGTTTGAGGAGGCATGTGCAGGGACATGGTCGAGAAGATCGTTATGGGAATTCCTCACAAAGTGAACAAAATCCCCAACCTTGGAGCATTTTTCCATCCTTCTTGTTGAAGAAAAGGGTAACTAGGTTCGGTATTTGTCAATGTAATTTTGATCTTTGTACTTGTCAAGAAAAAGAATTATTATTTTTATAAATTATATGAATGAGTTTCTTGCTCATTCTATAGGTCTAGGAAAGTCAAAGAGTCAAAAATATATTGAATAGCTCTTTTTAAGCATCTATGTAATAAACACAAGTCAACCTAGTGTCAAGCAGCCCTCCAAGACAAGCACCATATATACCCAGTTGGGGTATTTGTGAAAAATAAGAAGAAAACTTAGCGAAGGCTCTAAAACTCTCAGATAGGTGCAGGTAGAATCTCGGATGGTACATAACAGTATCTCAGATGGTACAAGACTGAATCTCGGATGGTACAGGATAGCATCTCGGATAGGTGAAGGATGGTAAGGTGCAGTCTCAGTGATAGTTGTAATGAAGCCCTCACATATCTCTCTGCCATCTCAGCCTAGTCACAGGGTTACAGTAATTGTTTCAGCCTTCATAAGGATCTCAGTGAATTATAGACACATTCATCACTATTATCATAACATCAATCATGATCAGAATGCAGATGAAGTTCTTAGTTATAATCCTAGTGAAGACAAGACACAGAATTAGGTGCACTACTGAAGACATGTTATGTAAGAGTGAAGCCATGATTTCGGTGAAATGATAAGACAAGTGATGATCTCAATGAATCCAGGAGTATACCTCATGAAGATCTCAGTGGTATGGTGAATACCTTGGCGAGAGTACATCAATAAAGTTACAGCAATAAAGATCTCAATAGTGCATCAATAAAGATAATATCAGTAGTGAAAAGGAAGAATAATGGTGTCTTGATCTTGGAGTGGCTGAGAGGGTCAAGCGTCATGGTCTTTGTGTTTGTCAATTGAATCTCCATAAGAAGAATTTCATGTTGGTTTTCCTCTCCAAGAGGGAGTGGTTTTGGCTCTGGCAGAATGTCAAACATCTTGTGTTCTTGTCTCTTTGTTTTCGTAGCAGTTTGATGAAGCAAATACACACACTAATAATAAGAAGAAGGTCAAGCTAAGATAAATTGCAAAATCACTTCATAAATTTTTATCAAGTCTAGAAGAATCACATTAAACCCATTTGCCTTAGATTCTTCAACATGGTATCAAAGATAAGGTGCTAAAGTCAAATGAAGGGCAACAAAAGAGACACACAAGGATCTGCCTTCAGGGATATCAAATCAAGTTGAAAGAATTAAAAGAGCAAGTATACAAGAAGCAGGTCAACAACAGTCATAATTACAGCCATGCACTTGCTCAGTTTGATGAAGTATGTCAGTGAGTCTCACTTCTTGGTCACTGAACTTTGTCCATGCCATAAAATATAGTCTCAGATATCTATCTATATATATATATATATATATATATATATATATATATATATATATATATATATATATATATATTGTAGAAGTAATCCAAGGAGTACCTCTTACAATGCATGATTACTTCACTATCTCGGTATAGTTATTACATCAAGGCAATTTCGGTGATGATATGGTTTATCTATACAATGCCACCCACAGTTCAGTTATGTTACTCGTTGACAAGTTTGGGCTCTCAGTACATTGCCTCTCTACACAATGCACACAAACATCATTGTGCAGTGCCATACCAATATACTTATCACAGTCTTGAAATTTGTCTATGATTATGATCTCAATAGCATGGTTCTTGAATAAGATCATAGTATCACTAACATATCAACAATATGTTGAAATCAAAAATACCTCAAAAAATGAATTGGAAGGTCGTGAAGCAGTCTCGTTGATGTCAAGACCACTGATGTCATGGTGTTAGAAGGCCTCTAAGGAAGTAGTGCTGAAAAGATACTAATGATGGGCACCTCAAGCAAAGTAAGCATCAAGGTGAAGATCGCCTTTTCACACACCAAGTAATTATATTTCAATTTTATAATCAGTTTTGGTTAAATGATTTCATGATTGCAAGGGATTTATAAATCAGTTAGATAATCGAAAGTCCTTGCATAGAATAAGGAGGACTGTGATAATCCTCATAGAAAAGAGAAATCATTGATATCTATGCAAAAGGTCTATGAAGGAGAAGCATTGTTTGAATTCATCAAGAAGACTCATAGGATTCATATGAAATCACTTAAAGGCACTTGCATGGAAAAATGAGGAATTTAACTATCCTCATAGTTAAGAAATTTCAATAAACATACCAAGGTCTCCTTTGAATTCATGGGAGGGAACTGTTACAGTTCTCTCATTCCTATGTAGTAAGAAATGAGACATAAAATATATATCTGAAGTACTAGAAGATATACTCTTTGAAACGAAGTAACGAAGATCATCTCACTTAAACCTGATTGAAGGCATCAAAAAATGAAGGAATGTCTTCATGAGATCTCAATTGAAAGATCTAGGAAAGATGATAAGAAGGTAGTCATCATTGATAAGCAAGAAAGGAAAAGCAAGGTTGGTCCTCAAGCAAAGGAAAAATAATTATAGGGAAGATTCCATGCTATAGAAAGATGAAGGAAGCTCATATCACTGAAAGACGAAGGAAGCTAAAGAAAAGGGCCAAGGAAAGAGGGAGTATCAAATCTCTCCTATGAGTAAGATAGTATCCCTCACAAATGGGTCCTACCATAAGCTCCTAAATCTTGTGTTATAAGATATGACAATGATAATAAGATGCATCATGGCATCATGGAAAAAATAGAAACAAGAGATCGGGACATCACCATGAGAATCATGAAGGACAAAATCCATGGCAGAAAAGCATGTAGGATATATAGCTCTTAGGAACCTCAGTGAACATTGAAGAAAGGAGTCATATAAGGTTCATCATATATCAAGTCAAAAAGGAAACATCTGCCAATTGGGGATATACAAGATCCTCAAAAATTCTCTGATGGGATCCTCATCGTAGGGTTTACCAATCTAGAGAGGAAGCAAGTGTTTCAACAAGAAATCCAACTTATGGAATCCATGAGATAATGATGTGATGACATGAAGAAAATCAAGGGAATGAAGATCTCTTCAATCAAGGAAGCTACTGGAAGAAGCCTAGATAACCTACAGGTAAAATGAGGTATGTATGCAATTTTACAATGTCATTTCATATGGTTTCAGGGAATATAGATCATCACTTCTATCCTAAGAAGCATGATCAAGAGAAAGGGATATCCTACTCTAAAAATATGCATAAAGGCATAAGATGAAATTAACATAATATGTCCTCATATGAAGTATGAGGTGTTTGACTAAAATTAAGAAACTATGATTGAAATATTCTGGGAATGGAGTGTGTGAGGAAGGAAGAGATCGATATGTAACCATGATGAAGGCAATCATCATCCAAAATATCAAGAAGATTTGACTAGAAAATCTCCTGGAAAGATATGAAGACTCTGATGAAAAATCTGAAAAATATGAAGACCCTTGACAAAAGATATCTTTGGGAGATGTGTCAACATGTATGCAGGATGTTGATACCTATAGGAAGATGTCAGGATGAAGAGCCATCTCGAAAGGTACAATTTGATTTAATGTTTTGATTTCTTGAATAATTCATAGATGAATTCATGTAGGGCTACTAACACAAAAGTTGTAAGTACAAGTACAACTAGCATTCATATGGTGGATGGAAATTCCTAAAATTTGCATGGAGAGAAAAGAAGTAGCCATGTGAAGAAAGTTCCATATATATGCCAAGAAGGCCACTTTCCATGAAGAAAGGAATGACATGACGGAATAAGAAGGAAAGTGATCGATGGTTGTTTCCCTACAAGAAAGAAGCTAAACTAAATTTCATGAAATCAAGGAGAGAAGTTGATTAAGCAACTGAAGAACCCACGAAGAAGAAGTTGTTGATGTATAGAAGAGTCCCTAGCTAAGAGGGAGCTCCCATAGGTCCCTGATCAAGAGAGAGTTTGAATTAAGGTCACCCTTGATTACAAAGGAGTGACAATTGTTTCCATGTCATGTGTCATGCACTAGATCAGGACTAAAAACCATAAGTCTATATGAAGGCCATGGATGGAAATGTAGACACATGATAGACACAACATTCTTGTCTTCACTTGGGAAGAATATTTGGGAGGATTGGGTAATCATCTGGTATCTGATACTCTTTGAGGATGTGTAGGGAATCCAAGACAAGAGTAGGCAAGAGGACCGATATTCTTTGAGGGTTGGGAACCCAACATAAGAATAATCCTAGAAGGTCATACTCAGTGAACACCCGAGTGGGTATGTACCTTGAGAGACAATGATTAAGGTGTCTATAAATCATTGGTCTCACTAGCATTGTAGCTCATGGTCTCATAGAGAGATGAAACTATTATTCAAGGCATTGCACTATGACAATGTTGATTAGTATGATGCTATACAGATGGGATTGCCAATCTAATTCTTCTTATGAGAAATTCTTCAGATTAAGAATAACCAAGTACCATTGTAAATACCTCCCTAGTTAAGAGGGAGTGTTGAAGAAAAGGGTAACTAGGTTCAGTATTTGTCAATGTAATTTTTATCTTTGTACTTGTCAAGAAAAAGAATTATTATTTTTATAAATTATATGAATGAGTTTCTTGCTCATTCTATAGGTCTAGGAAAGTAAAAGAGTCAAAATTATATTGAAGAGCTCTTCTTGAGAATCTATGTAATAAACACAAGTCAACCTAGTGTAAAGCAACCCTCCAAGACAAGCACCAGCTTTTAAAGAAGAAGTCTGGAAACAAAGAAATGAAAAGAGATCACGTCAGCCTGCAAATAAATATGTATATGTATATGTATATGTATATATTAATCACTAGATGACATGTTGGTTCACCTGAACAAGTCAGCTCAATCTAAAGACACAACCACTATATATACCTAGTTAGGGTATCTGCAAAAAATAAGAAGAAATCTTAGTGAAGGCTCTGAAACTCTCGGATTGGTACAGGTAGAATCTCGGATGGTATAGAACAGTATCTCGGATGGTACAAGACTAAATATCATATGGTACAGGACAACATCTCAGATAGGTGAAGGATGGTAAGGTGTAGTCTCGGAGATAGTTGTAATGAAGCCCTCGCATATCTCTCTGCCATCTCAGCCTAGTCACAGGGTTACAATAATTGTTGTAACCTTCATAAGGATCTCAGTGAATTATAGACACAGTCATCACTATTATCATAATATCAATAATGATCCTAATGTAGATGAAGTTCTTAGTTATAATCCTAGTGAAGATAAGACATAGAATTCAGTGCACTAGTAAATATAAGACACAAAATTTGGTGCACTAGTGAAGACATGTTATGTAAGAGTGAAACCATGATTTCGATGAAGGAAAAGCTATGATAAGACAAGTCATGATCTCAATGAATCTATGAGCAAACCTCATCAAGATCTCAGTGGTATGGTGAAGACCTTGGTGAGAGTACATCAATAAAGTTGCAGTAATAAAGATCTCAATAGTGCAGCAATAATGATGATATCAACAGTGACAAGGAAGAAGAATGGTGTCTTGATCTTGGAGTGGCTGAGAGGGTCAAGTGTCATGGTCTTGGTGTTCGTCAATTGAATCTCCATAAGAAGAATTATGTGCGGGTTTTCCTCTCCAAGAGGGAGAGGTTTTGGCCCTGGAAGAATACCAAACATCTTGTGTTCTTGTCTCTTTGTTTTGATAGTAGTTTGATGAAGCAAACACACACTAACAATAAGAAGAAGATCAAGCTAAGATAAATTGCAAAAACATTTCACAAATTGTTATCAAGTCTAGAAGAATCACATTAAACCCATTTTCCCTAGATTATTCAACACTTCAAAGGTTTGTTTTTGGCATATATGGTTACACAAGAATATAAATATTTGATAGTTAGGTCCCAAATATACGACAAGTGGTGAATAAAACAAAAGCAACAATGAAGGAACTCAACGCAGAAGGTTTAAAGAAGAACATAATTCCAATTGGGTCTGTGATAGATATTTTGAAGGCTTGGGCCTTCTTTGATGGAGCTAAAAGTCATGTCATGGATGTATGTAGAGCAAGAGAAATATTTCACCTAAACAACCATCACACTTTCCTTCTTAGTTTGAAGTTGGGGCTTGGAACTAATAACAAAGCATAATTAATTGGGCTTTGGCTTGTCCTTGGCTTTGCAATGTACACACATGCGAAGTGATTACAAATATTTGGTGATTCTTGTTGTTTATTGATTGGTTCTTGGGGATTGGTACGTTACACAACTTGGCCCTAAATCATTGGAAATAAAGAGTTCACCGGTTGCAAAAAAATTTCAAGGAGTTGGAGGTATCACATATCCCTAGGGAACACAACATTTATATAGATAAAAGATCCAACGAAGCATTACTCCATTTTGTAGGACATTTAGTGATTACAAAAAAAGTTTTTGATGTCCTTACGGTGAATGCCAACAAATTTTGAAATTGAAGTTTGTAATCATTGGGGCATTGACAATTATTATGTTTGACTATTTTATGTTGTATACTATTAGAATCCCATAACTCTTAATAAACATGTCAGGGAGATTGTAATTGAACAATAATTTGTATACTTTAATTTCAATGAAGCATCAATATGAAATTTTTCCTGAGGGAATATATATATATATATATAT
The DNA here is from genome assembly GCA_031772625.1 of Pinus tabuliformis. Classification (NCBI taxonomy): domain Eukaryota; kingdom Viridiplantae; phylum Streptophyta; class Pinopsida; order Pinales; family Pinaceae; genus Pinus; species Pinus tabuliformis. The sequence continues at coordinate 714,787,446 of CM062807.1, read as the reverse complement.
ATATATATATATATATATATATATATATATATATATATATATATATATATAATTTTCCCTTTTTTTAATTGTTTTTTTTGTGTTTTTTTTTACTTATTTTTTATTTAATTTTTTTATTGTTTATGTGTGTGTGTGTGTGTATGTGTTTGATATTTTTTTTGGTTTCTAAATATATATAATCTAGAGGAATCAACACTTAGGTAGGTTGATACTCATGTGATAGGAGGTCAATTATAACCACTATCAATATAGGCTCTAGGTAAACCCATACATAGTTGATTCTAACCACTATCACTATAACCTCTAGGTGAACCCATACATGCCCCCATGCACAACCCACAAGGCTAATAATGGGCCAATTGAGCTACCCCATGGGACTTTCCTTTCATTTCTAAGAAAAAAAAAATTGAATACCATAGGGGTCATTTTTTTATTATTTATTTTTCATTTTTTTCCCAAAAAATGTTATTTACAATTTTTTACTCCATTTAAGTTTTTATAATGTAAATTATTGAGAAAAAATAATTAATAACTTAAACAAATCATATAATAACCCTTTTATATTTAGACTTCATTTTATGTTTTTCATTTTCAAGGGTACTAATCATCAAGGCCACAATTTCAATTAATTTGTAATTTTAACCCCAAAAATAAAATGAAATGAAGATCAGACTAATTTGAAAAACGCTTTAAAAACAAACATTTGGAAAAATATGAAGGGTAGATAAACTTTAAATGCCGATTTTTAGAGTTTTTCGTAGTCATGGTAGTTGGTCTTTAATGATAAGGTTGAAAAATGTTTGAATTTTAACCCTAGAAAATGGGTGATGCTTGATCACCATTTTTGCATTTTGATGTGTTTTTACTTGTCTTTCATAGTCATGGTATTTGATTTTTAATGACAGTTAAAAAGTGTTGAAAGTTTAACCCTAAAATGAAAAAAAGGTGATGTTATATCACCACTTTTCAAAATCAACATGAAAAAAGATAATGTTATATCACCACTATTAAAAATCAACATAAAAATTAGGACTAAATGCAGCCTCCAAAAAAATTAGAATTCATTTTCTCACCTCATTCAATAAAGATTCAAGACCAACTACCTCTTGAAATGGGGAGGTGTGATTTGGATTGAATGAACATATAATATGTCATCTATATCCATGCTTTCAAAGTGTACAAGTTGAAGGAATTAAGCTTACAAGAGTAGTTTTATCAATAAAACCTAGTTTGGATAATTTGGATTTGAAACTTCCTGGGGCCACTTTTAAGCCTTAAATGACAAACTTTTTGGGGGTATGGTAAAACTTCCTTGTTTAAGTATATAAACCAATCACACTATTTTACACCTAGATACATTTCCAATGATGCAAGAAATATGTAAATCGAGTTCAAATGCAACAATTATGTCTCCCAAAAGTTGACCTATCATAATTGAGCACCATAATTTGAGAGTATTCCATGTTAGCCCCCATTGCTCATGCAAAAGGGGCTAGCCATGTGAAGACTATGAAGAAGATTGTATGGGTCAAAGTTGTAACTCTAGTTGAGAGTTGATGGAGTCAAACCTAACCTCTTGTCGGTTGTAGAGTCGTGTTATAACAAAGCCACTCGGATGAAAATGAGTTTCATTCTATTTGCTTAAATTTTGTTTCATGTATAGCAAAGTAATTGAGTCTGGATAGAAAGATATAGCATAACAAAGGTGATTTATGTTCAGTAGCAACCCATATGTCATAGTTCTCAAGTAATTCCATAGAAGTGCCTTATCCTTGTACTTACATCATGTTCATTCTACATAAATGTAGTATACCTATGGGGGATATTATGGGGTATGGGGTATAAAGGGAGGTACCCAAGGAAATAAGGTAATAAGGTAATGGGCCATAGTTAATAAATAAAGTGGTTAACCTGCATCATGTAAGGGACCACTAGTAGTTAGGAATAATGTGATAAGCTCGTTGTATTAGATATTTGATATGGAGAGACCCGTGGTAATGACCCAAGGTATTGTATTTGTTGAAATGTCGCAATAAGAATATTCCAATTTAATTTGTCGTTGAATTAAATTGTGAATTAAAATCGAATTTAGTCTTAACAGCTACTTGGAAATAATTAATTAATTTGTTTCAAATTAATTAGTTGGAGAAATTCAAGTTAGAAGTCTTTCTGAAGTCATGCAAAAGTTATCCCTTGAATTAAGGAGATAAGATTGAGTTATGTTTGAGTTGTGATTAATTGACTCATTTTACTGAGTCAAGTTGAAGGAATTAAGCTTACAAGAGTAGTTTTATCAATAAAACCTAGTTTGGAGAATTTGGATTTGAAACCTCTTGGGGCCACTTTTTAGCCTTAAATGACAAATTTTTTTGGGGGTATGGTAAAACTTCCTTGTTTAAGTATATAAACCAATCACACTATTTTACACCTAGATACATTTCCAACGATGCAAGAAATATGTCAATCGAGTTCAAATGCAACAATTATGTCTCCCAAAAGTTGACCTATCATAATTGAGCACCATAATTTGAGAGTATTCCATGTTAGCCCCCATTGCTCATGCAAAAGGGGCTAGCCATGTGAAGACTATGAAGAAGATTGTATGGGTCAAAGTTGTAACTCTAGTTGAGAGTTGATGGAGTCAAACCTAACCTCTTGTCGGTTGTAGAGTCGTGTTATAACAAAGCCACTAGGATGAAAATGAGTTTCATTCTATTTGCTTACATTTTGTTTCATGTATAGCAAAGTAATTGAGTGTGGATAGAAAGATATAGCATAACAAAGGTGATTTATGTTCTGTAGCAACCCATATGTCATAGTTCTCAAGTAATTCCATAGAAGTGCCTTATCCTTGTACTTACATCATGTTCATTCTAGATAAATGTAGTATACCTATGGGGGATATTATGGGGTATGGGGTATAAAGGGAGATACCCAAGGAAATAAGGTAATAAGGTAATGGGCCATAGTTAATAAATAAAGCGGTTAACCTGCATCATGTAAGGGACCACTAGTAGTTAGGAATAATGTGATAAGCCCATTGTATTAGATATTTGATATGGAGAGACCCGTGGTAATGACCCAAGGTATTGTATTTGTTGAAATGTCGCAATAAGAATATTCCAATTTAATTTGTCATTGAATTAAATTGTGAATTAAAATCGAATTTAGTCTTAACAGCTACTTGGAAATAATTAATTAATTTGTTTCAAATTAATTAGTTGGAGAAATTCAAGTTAGAAGTCTTTCTGAAGTCATGCAAAAGTTATCCCTTGAATTAAGGAGATAAGATTGAGTTATGTTTGAGTTGTGATTAATTGACTCATTTTACTGAGTCAAGTTGAAGGAATTAAGCTTACAAGAGTAGTTTTATCAATAAAACCTAGTTTGGAGAATTTGGATTTGAAACCTCTTGGGGCCACTTTTTAGCCTTAAATGACAAATTTTTTTGGGGGTATGGTAAAACTTCCTTGTTTAAGTATATAAACCAATCACACTATTTTACACCTAGATACATTTCCAACGATGCAAGAAATATGTCAATCGAGTTCAAATGCAACAATTATGTCTCCCAAAAGTTGACCTATCATAATTAAGCACCATAATTTGAGAGGATGCCATGTTAGCCCCCATTTCTCATGTAAAAGGGGCTAGCCATGTGAATACTATGAAGAAGATTGTATGGGTCAAAGTTGTAACTCTAGTTGAGATTTGGAGTCAAAACTAACCTCTTGTTGGCTATAGAGTCGTGTTATAACAGAGCCACTAGGATGAAAATGAGTTTCATTCTATTTTCTTGCATTTTGTTTCATGTACAACAGAGTAGCTGAGTGTGGATAGAAAGATATAGCATAAAAAAGGCAATTTATGTTCTGTAGCAACCCATATGTCATAGTTCTCAAGTAATTCCATAGAAGTGCCTTTTCCTTGTACTGACATCATGTTCATTCTAGATAAATGTAGTATACCTAGGGGGGATATTATGGGGTATGGGGTACAAAGGGAGGTACCCAAGGAAATAAGGTAATAAGGTGATGGGCCATAATTAATAAATAAAGTGGTTAACCTGCATCATGTAAGGGACCACTAGTAGTTAGGAATAAAGTGATAAGCCCATTGTATTAGATATATGATATGGAGAGACCCATGGTAATGACCCAAGGTATTGTATTTGTTGAAATGTGGCAACAAGAATATTCCAATTTAATTTGTCCTTTAATTAAATTGTGAATTAAAATCGAATTTAGTCTTAACAGCTACCTGGAAATAATTAATTACTTTGTTTCAAATTTATTAGTTGGAGAAATTCAAGTTAGAAGTCTTTCTGAAGTCATGCAAGAGTTATCCCTTGACTTGAATTAAGGAGATAAGATTGATTTATGTTTGAGTTGTAATTAATTAACTCATTTTATTGAGTTAAGTCCAATTAAATTAGTTCCAAACTGTTTGAGTAACTACTAGAGTTAATAATCAGTTGATGCATGCATGCACTCAACTAGTGTACTCCAGTTAATTGAAGATTCCCTCATCAAAAACTCATGCATGTCTATTATGAGAAAGACCTAGTTGAGCTTAAAGTCAAGGAGAGTATACTATCAGTTGCATGTGTTTTCCTATAAAGAAAACTCATGCATGTAGAAGGAACAAATTCCTTGAGGATTGTGCAATTCTGACAGTGTGTGAGAGCAGTGTTCCACTTGATGAGGTGAAGATCATCCACTAGGAACAGCGCAAGGAAATAGGAGCTTGGAGGGCAGATAAGAAGGCTTGAGAGAAGCCAAGATTACCTGTGAGAATCTGTGAGGATTGTATTGAGAGCTGGCTAGCTGTGAGAGCTAAGGCTTTGTATAATTCCTATGTATTTCCACCTTGTATGATAATACAGATAGTGGGGTTTTTAGCTGAGGCTTTCCCCAAAGTATTCTCATGTGTATTGTGTGATTGATTATTCTTCTTCTGGTTATATGTGTTCAGCTTGATCTTTAAGCTTCCCTAAATTGATAGTAGAAGTAGGTTATCGTATTTTTCTTTGGTTAAATTGCATTATTGGGTTAATCTATAGTCAGATTTTCTACATAGGTCTCAGAGCGAGATTTGTAGAGAATTTCCAGAATTTCTACATCGTATCGGAGCCAAGTTTATTAGAGTTGTGAAAAATATACTAAGAAGAGAATTCAAAGTTTGAAGTTCGGGGTTGCAGGTGCAAATCGAATTCTTATCATACTTCAAGGTTGGCCAATGGCGTTCTATGGCTTGAGATTCGAGTATGCCTTGGAAGGTAGCTCGAATTACATAGCATGGAAAGATAGAATGGAGGTTGTATTAGAAGATAATGGCTTGAAGGACTTCATTGATCAAGAAATTCAAAAGCCAACTTCAACTAATGCACAATAGTTGGCTAAGTGGAAGAAGTGTGTGGCGAAGGTGAGACAGATCATCCTTGAGGGAGTTCGAGGCCATATTGTCTCAAGTCTCCATGGGAAGGATAGTCCATTTTCAATGTGGAAGACATTGAAGGACCTCTATGGAAGGCTCCACCCTAGGGTCCTCTACAGAACTAAAATTCTCAATTTCAAAATGCAATAAAATGAGAAATAATTTATTTCTAACTAAACATTTAGTCAATGATAACTTACCATTAAAATTTATTTCCTACAATTAAATAGTGAGCATTTCATTTCAATCACTTACATGAGTAATCTATAAGTAGAGGAATACCTGTTCTGATAGCCTGGTTGAGATGCCCCTGAGCTCCTGATCCTGCTTTGATGCTCCTCTTGACTACCGACTAGATTTACCTCCCAGCCAACTAGGAAGTATTTCCTAGCCCAGGAAACCTCCACAGGTTCCCTAGCCCTCTGAGCCCAAGTCCAACCAGATGTAGTGTGTCCAAGATAAACAATACTCTCCTTCTCTCCCTTCTCTCTTCCCCACCTTACTCTCAAAACAAATCCTCCAAAACCACAACCAAACCAATACCAAAATCAAGCCAAGCATCCCCTTTCCTTCCCTCATCCTTCCCTTTTATGCTCCCCCTTCTCCTCTCCACCTCAACCACCTCTCATTAATGTCATAACTACTCCCTCATCCTTACATTTGACTTCTCTTCTCCCAAGTAAACATGAGAGGACATTTGGGGATGTGATATGAATATAAAATTGGGTAATTAATTGGAGAGGACCATGTCTTCTCCCAAGTAAATATTTTGGGGATGAGAGATGAATATATAAATTGGTAATTAATTGGAGAGGACCATGTCTTCTCCCAAGTAAATATGAGAGGACATTTTGGGGATGTGATATGAATATAAAATTGGGTAATTAATTGGAGAGGACCATGTCTTCTCCCAAGTAAATGTTTTGGGAACGAGAGATGAATATATAAATTGGTAATTAATTGGAGAGGACCATGTCTTCCCCCAAGTAAATATGAGAGGACATTTTGGGGATGAGGTATGAATATAAAATTGGGTAATTAATTGGAAAGGACTATGTCTTCTCAAAAAATTTAAAATTTGGGGAGGTAAATTGGGAATAATAACAAAATTTATATCAGTACTAAATTTACAGTTTCACCAATGTAGGTATGCACCAATATTTATTGATAATTATAAGTCAATATTTTAAGGTGATTTAAACCCTATTAAAATTCTCATGATAAGATTAATTAGGCATTACATACACTCCTCCTTCAGAAAACTTCATTCCGAAGTTAGAGTGTAAAAGGGTACAAGGAGTTCGAAGCAGTTTAGCAATAAGGCATATCAAAATAGAGAGAGTTACAATAGTAAAATTTGATAAGTCAAATAATGACATTATGTTCCATCAAGAGTCTCCAATTGATCTATATCCTCCTATCCTTTCCAACCTACTTTCGTTCCCACCCTATCCATCCTCTGCTACTATATATGGTGGCATCGGCTATACCAATCTAACCACTGATAAAACCAATATGGCGGAAGCATCGACTATATCGACCTAACTTCCCCAGCAGGCAACTGGAAATCGTCATCACACGTCTAGGGGAGTGTGTCCACCACTGCCCTCCCACGATTCCAGGTTTGGAGGTTACATGGTGGGAAATACCTCCACCCCTCCTCACAACTAGGGTCAACACCCTAATATGGACCACACTACAACGCTGGTTGGACTTGTCATCGAATAATCCAGTCAGGTAGTCTTGCCACCTGTCATTTACATTTTACCCATGTCATAAGAGTGCATATCAAGTAGATACTAAATGTAATGGAACAATGTACATCATACCTTTCCTCATTGGATGTCTCGACCTTCCCCAATGGAAGAGTAGATCTTGGTTATCCTACGGTTCTTTCCAATCTGCAGGTTAGTTCTCATCCATGCATATATATAAAAACATAATAGATATAGATACATGATCGTAAACATCATGTTATTAAGTCTAGTATTCAATTTTGTAGTTCATACTGGAAAAAAAATATTACATTAGATAAATCATAATTTCACTAAGTCATTCCTTAGATAAATCATATCCACTTAAGCCATACATGAAACAACAATAACTTTGATAAGTCATGCGCTAGATAAATCATAACCAAGTAAGTCATACTTTAGGTCATACATCAAACATTTCAATCACCAATACCTAATCCATCTAATAATTTATATAAGTAGTTTCATTTGTTCAACTAAATGCATCAATATTACATAGCATTCATAAATAAATAACATGGAACTGCAAATAGAGCCTTAACATAGGTAGCTATCTAAGTCAAAATGGACATCATCAATGGTCAAAAGTGAGGGGTAATTGCAACATATAGTCTCTGTGTCCTTCCAGATAGTAGATCTTGGGTTAGAATTGTCCCCTTTGAATCTTAACTTGGTCCACCGAGTGATGCCTGAGCCATCGAACCCTATGGTATAATATGCATATTGGTTTGATCATTATGGTTCCTACGTCTAAGACCTATAATTCCCTCCAGTCGAGTTTGTGGTATTCATCAAAAACATAATTCTATAGGACAAATACATAAAATCATCATGATTTTATGCAAGTGGGGTGGTAGTACAAGACAATAGGACATTGGTCCAATTTTCTCTTTGATTCTAAAAGGTCTTACAAATCGAGATGGTAACTTCATACCTTTCTCAACTGAATAGTGTTAGGAATAACTAAAAAATAAAAATAAAAACTCGGTCCCCCACTTTAAAACACCCTAAGATATTGTGTAATGAGGCTAGGACACTCACCAATATAGTAATAAAGAAGCTTCTGAACCAAGAGAACTTATATGATACAATGTGAAAATAACATACCAAGTGACCAAAACCATGGGTGCCAATGTAAAAGACCACCCAAGCAAAGTATGAATACCTCCAAATGCATGAGAAGATGCCAAATAAGGGGAGTGATTTCCTCTATCAAGAAAATAACTACTCACAACATGCCTCATCCTAGCCCAAACTATAAATATCCATTGGCATTCTTCTAACAAACCGCAACCACTTTTCCCTGTCATCAAGACATCCACCAAAAGGGACATCAATTATGCAACAAAGGGTGGGCGTACTACTTCAAGGTTCACCAATAAAAATCTCGAAACAATAATCCAAGTGAAACCCTATGAACACTTTCAAACATGCCCAATAACTAATTCACTATGTCAAGGAGCAATAATTAACAAACAAATTTTAAGGAAACTCTTAGATGATGGATATTCCTCATCATAATTGTGCTAAGGGTAAATCAAATGTTTGAGCAATGTTATGCAAGGCCCTCAATCACATTTCAAACACCATATGTGCTAGATGAAAGCCTCCAAACAAGAAATGATGATGCCAACCACGGACATAATGTGCATTATCTAACATGGTATATCCATAATAAGTCATAGTAACAAACCCCCATGGTTATGTGATTTCGAGGGCAACGACACTGGGTAAGTGCGCATAAGAACAACTTTCCTTAAGACACCTCAACACTCACCCAAGGTGATCAACAATGTCATGAGGGAAGTGTCAAGGAGAATGTAAGCACAAACCATGACTTTCCTCAATAAAAGCATTAAGCTCCATTGAATAATCCTTCAATCGCAAGCTTAGTATAAAGAAGATGTTAATTGATAGTCACTTATATAAGCGCCTTGGGTAACAAGATATGCAAAAAAATCAATACTCCATGTGCAACATGCTTGGTTAGGGTTAACAAACACCATCTAGCACTCAACCTTGATTTAAAAAGGAATAACTCTTTATTCAATATTGTGAAAAAAATGATATGGATTAGACTAATAAAGCAACTAATGTAATAACTTGATGCCCAAGGTTAGGGAGATGAATGCCCTTCACAAGCTTTATATCCTTTTTATATATAAATCCTTCATTAAGTGTGACTTATAGAACTCATGAAGAGTTTGTTGTTGTTGTTGTTTCTTTTCTTTTTTTTAACATTGAAGGGGCTAGCTCAATTGATAGTTTCCAATTGATACCAAGGAAATCCATAATGTTTTCCTTGCAAGAAACAAGCACAAATATGCATGTGATGATGAGTACACATCAACCTGCAAGTCAATGAAGGGTGTTCGAGTGGTTAATGGATTGGAGTATAAGATAACATGCAATACATCTAAGGTTTCTTGTGTTTTAGACACAGACGACTTCTTATTTCGTAGAAAAAAGAAGAAGCAGAGAACCACAACAAGGAGAAACTTTGGTGATTATGATATGGCTTCTCATTTTCACGGTGATTTTTTTTTTATTTTGGCACATCACCAAAAAAATCAACGATTTTATCAACACTTGTCCAAAATATGTTGCTTTGAACTCATTGTTCTCTCTCCATTGGCAACTCTGTTAGCAAAACTGACTTATTAGTACCTAATCTAAAGGTAGTTTCTCAAGTGGAAAAATACCAAAATACTCTAACTTAGCATTGTTTGGAAGTTAAATTTTGTTTGATATCAAGACTGCATTGGAGAATTTATGTTACTAGGATCTATAGTATGAAACTCTTGTTGTTCAAATCATGTTATGATATAAGACTTTTTGAATAGCTGGAAGCTGATAGCCTGATTTTTTTTTACTTTTGGTATCTCTGATGTAACGTTGCACTCCCAGGCACATATTTCTTAAAATAATATTTTCAGCTACTGTTTTAAAAAGAGAAAACACCTTTTTGCAGTTTGCTTCTCCCCCTTGCACATTTTTCTTCTCACATTGTGGCATTCTTAACAATAAGAGGGAGAGCTTGCCCAAGTACTTCAGCCTTTGCATCTGTAAGTGGTAATCAGCTTGATAGCCCTTTCCATACGCAAGAATGGTTCACAAATTTCTTGGCACAGAAGGACCAAGGAGGCCCATACCCCTAGCTCTCGCCCACCTCTATGCAGCTGAAACAGAGTTTCTAAAGAGAGGATTTTAACAACAATACTTCACTTAGAATGTTCCTTCACAGAACAGGGAAAACCAAGTAGACCTTGTTTGAGAAAAGGGAACTGAACCATCAACGTATCCTCTCAGCTACTATAAATCTCAAGATATATTATTCATCACAAATAGGTGAAGATTTCAAGAATATAGTTCTCATCTCTTTGGATACACTGCTTGACAACATCTACAATGGCCAAAACCCAATGATTATTGAAGAGAAAACCCTAATTCAACCTGTGAGACACATTGCAGAGAGACGAAGACAACAAGCAATACACAACCAATTTGGGTTTCGGCCTTCTGATCTGAGGTTATTAAGTGATATGTCTGTTGTTCAATTATACATACAAATATTTGTAATGTGCAAGATCCTATCATTTATTTTGTCCTACTCTGAGTAGGATAAGTCTTGTAGATATATTTGTTTTTTTTAAATGTCTGAAAAGCTTAAAGATTTTTGGAGATGGACATAATTTTGGAGTCCTCTGGACTATTTTGATTGCTGCAGCAGATAGCCATAACAAATGTGCTCTGTATTCTTCTTCAGAAGAACCTCTTTTCCTCTAAAATAGAATGCACTGCAAACTTATGTCAAAAGTGTTGAAAACAGAGTTAAGTAAAAACTATTCATAAACTTAAGAAAAATAAGCACCCTTGCAAGATTTATTCCTTTGTTAGAGCACAGTATAAGGGAAAGATTCCCAACAAATTTGGAAGAAACAATGTTGCCATGTGAAAAACTCTGAGAACGATGTCTAGCTTTCTGATGGATTTAATGTTGCCATTGATAGGCAGTTTAAGAAATCGGCTTCGGTGCCTCCCATAGCATGAAGTAATGTTGTATTCTGTGATGGTTATAATCGATGTGCTTTCTTGACTGCAGATTACAGGCCTTCAAGAGTTTCTACAAGGCCCGAGTGGAAAACTCTGAAAGGAACTCATGAACTTCGAAGTCAAATCGACAGCTGGTTGAAGAACGACGATTTGAACTTCTGCAAAATGAGCAATAAGGATTTCGTCTCTCTGCTGCAGCATGGTAAATTTCCAAGATATGATGAATACTACAATTTCATGAAAACTCTCAACGCTTCTATGGCGGAAGCCCGAGTAGGCGCTTCTGCCGAGTTCTCTATGGGAGCAATTCAGGAGAGTGTTGTTGCCTGCTTTCTGAAAATTCTACCAGAATACTTTAATGGAGCACAATTTATTTATTTTTTTACTCCCTTGGGACTGCGTCCTCACAACATCATGAAGAATTACGTGGCTCTGGTTCTATTGATAGGTTTGATCAACTGCACAGAGAGTTGAGTAAGATCTTAGTAGGCAGGTATTGTGATAAGAAACTCATTTTTTTTTTATCGAAGGTTAAATTTACTGGTGATTATCATGTTGGTCATATTTATAAGATTGAAGGGCCCCAGAATGTGAGTGGGCATGTTAGATATGGAAGAGAACTCATTTTGAAATGTTCTGATCCAAAGGAGACATTGAAGGCCATGCTACTGCAATTCAACGGCAAAGAAACATCTGAAGCTTCATTTTCATCTTCATGTGAGAAGATAAAATTTAGTAATAAAGGTACTAAAGGGGCCACACTATTGCAATTCAATGAAGGAACACCTGTGGTGTCATTTTCATTTTTAGGTGACCAGGTAAAATTGAGTACTAAAGCTTCTAAAGGGAGCATAGAGGGAACCTTTGAAGTTGTTAATTACAGTTCCATCATTATTCAAAACTGGGTGAAGTCTTTGATTCCTAAGAAATTGCTGTGTTTGGGTAGAAACATTGGTTTTGTAGCATTCCTTGTTACCAAAGAAGCTAGTGACGAACATATGCCTTCAGTTGAAAAGTCTCTCATTGAAAAGATTTTGACAACAGAGAACTTAAAGAGTGTTGAGCACGAACTACTAGATGGTATTTGCAAGCTTTTCAAACAATTCGAGTCAACAGTTGGAGCTCCTCTTGATCAAGCGGCGTGGGTCACACTCATATCTCATAAACAGGCCGGAACACTAATTTCACATCTTTATAAGACATCCAGAGAAGAATTCGTAAAAAAAAACATTGAAGCCATGGTTTGGAAAGAGTTGCAGAGTACTCTTCAAAAGAAGTTTGAATCTGAAGGCAAAGAAACTGTAAATCTGCTACAAGAAAACTTGCATAGAGAGGAAGATGCATTCCTTTCATAAATGAAGCGAGACATGTCGGTGATCACAAGCAAACTTGTTTGTGGGTCCATCGAGGCTTGTGAAGTTCATAGTATTTTGTATACTTACTATGAACAGGTTGTTCCCAAAGGTTTCAATTGAAGGACTTGAGAAATCGAGTATTGCATGGAAGATTTCTGAGTTGATGCCAAGGAAAAATGTTTTGGAGGAGTTACGCTGAAATGTCGAGTATTGGATCACTCCTACGTGCACTAATCAATTTGAGTTAGTTACCCTTGACCCTAAGATATAATGAATACTAAAATTGGTGGCCCTCAAGTCCGGGCACTTGTTGGCATTAATAAGAAAGTTAACTGGAGTTCCTCCAGTTTTAGTGGAGAATTCCTAGGATAAATTGATTTTTCCATAACTTTTGCAAAATTCAACCAAATTGGGATCAGGAAAAGGCATTCCTAGATTATTTTGATGTTTTGAGCACATTAAAGTAGGTTTTAGGAGCATTAGAGTATTGTAAACATCACTTTTTCCATATTGAGCTAATACAGAGGCCCAAGCCATAGAAGTTGAACTAAGGAGATGTAGCCCAGGAGGGGTGAAATCGTTCATCAAAACATTGTGTTAAGTGTTCATTTTGATGGTTTGTTGTAGATTTGTTTGTTTTTGTTCAGCACTTTACTTTCATTCTATTTTTCTTATGAATTTGACAAAAAAACTTGACAAAATTTACATGCTTATTCACAAACACCATAAAGAAAACCTATGCACATGAAGAAAATCATAAGCAATTGCTTTTAGTTCTAAAGTTGAAATTAGCACAGCAAAACTAAAAGTCAACAACAGATCACTCTATCTATGACAACATAACTATTATCTCCAATAATTTGGTTTCCATGATGATTATTTTTGAGTGTGTATTGAGGGTCATTTTGAATGAGTCTTTGTATCTTCTAATTCTTCATCTTATACTTCATTTTATTTGCTGACATGATGATGATGATCTGGAGGATTGATAAAACCTGTGTTCTTGTTCTTATTAGGTAGCTCTTTGTCAACTTTTACATCTATGCATTCCACAATCTTATGCAGTATTTTATTATAACATTTGTATCCCTTACTTTTTTATTAATATCCAAAAAATATTCCCTCATATGATCAAGCATCAAATGTTCCTAGCCTTTCATCATTATTTTTGATATATCACTTACTCCCAAATACTTTAAAATGTTTGATTGAAGCTAGATTACCATGCCATAGTTCATAAGGTGTCTTATCACAGTTTGGTTTGATATGTGCTTTATTGAGAATATGTATTGTTGTATGTACCACTTTTTCCCAATTGGTTTGAGGAATGTTTCTTTCTTGTATCATGGCTCTAGAAATTTTCTGAATAGATCTGTTTTGTCTTTCTGCAACTCCATTCTCTTGAGGTGTGTCTGCAATAGTCTACCATCCTTTTATGCCAAATTCATTACATAGGTCAGCAAACTCATCTGAGGTAAATTTACCTCCTCTGTCTAACCTTATGCACTTTATCTTACACCCTGTTTGATTTTCTACCAATGCCTAGAATATTTTGAACTTCTCAAATACTTTTGACTTATTTATGAGAAATTCCACCCAAGTCAATCTCGAATAATCATCGATTACCAGCACAAAATATTTTTCTCCTCTTGGTTCTTCTATTCTGGAAGGCCCACACAAATCCATATGAAATAGTTTCAAAGGCATACTACTTAATATTTTATCTTTGACTTTGAATGATTTTCATGTTTGTTTACCCATTTGACATGATTTGCAGATAGCGTTTTGAGGCTTCTTTAATGTTGGTAGATTTCTAATTGCTTTCTTCTTACTAAGTCTGATGATGTGATCAAAATTGAGATGCCCCAATCTTCTATGGCATATCCAAGATTCATATTGTTTGCTGATGTAGCATTCTTCACTCTCTTCCTTCAATATATATACATTATACTTAGTTCAAACTCCTTTAGCCAAAATCTTGCTTGTAGATGTTGACATGATTTCACTGTCTTGAGCTCTAAAGAGAACATCACAACCTTTGTCACGCATCTGACTTACACTCAACAAATTATGTTTTAGACCATCTACAAATAGTATATCTTGAGCTTTTACACTTCATTCGTTCATACTCACTATGCCCTTTCCTCTAATTCTTCCTGCTTCAACATTGCCAAATGTGACATTTCCAATTTTATTTTCATCCAGGGAAACAAACTTGCTTTTATCTCTTGTCATATGTCTAGAGTAGCCATTGTTCACGTACCATTTATTGTTTTGACCTCGAGCATACAGAACTATGTCACACTTATGAGGTTTCTTTTATTCCACCTTCTTTCTCCATTGCATGCATCCATTTATTCTATAAATATTTTGAGATGTTAATCTATTGTCTTTAAGCTAACATTCAATGACTTGTGCCCAAAGTTGGGACAATAGAAAATTCAGTGATATCAAGGAGAGGAGAAAATGCATTTTTGTCTAGATTCATGTTTGTTTTAATGTTTATGAATCCATTCTTTCTTCTCTTAGAATTTCCTAAATCAATTCTTTTGACATAATCTCTACAATTTATGGCTTTATGTCCAAAAATTTTACAGTAGTAACAATATCCATAAAAAATTATATGTACCTAGTAGTGGATGTTGTTTCAGAATCTAGAAATCTTGATATTTGATAATCCTGTCTCCTGAAGAAGTGTCGTTTCTAATAGTTTGTTGTTTTATTATCCATTCATTTTGCCTTTTGTACTTTTCTGGAAATGTTTCTTTGCAGTTGTTCATTTGATGTTGAAGTGTTGCTCAAATTTTATGTTCTTAGATTGATGTGAGCTATCATCCTCTCCCCTAGCATCTTTTACAAAGGTGATGGTCCTTTTATCCTCTACCTTGGATTTACTGGATTCTCCTTCATAACCTAACCCAATCTTTATGGGTGGAGACCTCTGAGAATTTAATATCACATCCAATTTTTCAGACCCTTTTATCTAATGAATATTCATGTTTAGTTCAATTTGAGCCTTATCTAACCTCTTCTTCAGACTTACTACCTCTTCTTCCAATATTTCACACTCCTGGATTTTCTCTTTTATTTGTTGCATTAAAATGTTATGCACCTTCTTTGCTTCTTCAATTTCAACTTTAAACTTGATAATGTCCTCTAAATTTGATTCTTCTTTACATATTTCAATAGGATAACTTTATGCTTTCTATTCTTTAGTTTAAGCCTTTCTATTTCATCTAGGGCACTGATCAACTCCCCCTCAAGGTCTACCTCACCTTCCTCTTCTTCTTCATATTCCTGGCAATCCTTTTCAAGTTCTTCCAAGGCCATCAACATGAATTCATTGGTTCCATCTTCACTAGAGGATTCATTGGAACTTTCAGATACACTGCTATATTCTTGAGCATAGAAACTTTTTCTTTTAAATTTTCACTCTTTCTACATTTTATTAGACTTGTTCTTCTATTTCCCTTTAGGCTGATTTTCTTATTTCTTATAAGGAAATTTTGAAGCATAATGCCCCACTCTTCCACAATTAAAACACTTAAATGGAAATTTTCCTTTGTACTTATCTATGCCTTTCTTCAACCTTCTCACAATTTTTTCTTCTTATTCATCAAAACCTGAGCATGAACATGCATTTTCTTCTATGGACTTTTCCGCCTTGAAAGCTAGCTCTCTAGTGACTACCTTCCCTTTTGGAATTCTCATCTCATATGTTGTTAAAGAGCTAAGTAGTTGATCCCTGTTCAAAGTATCAAAGTTTGTTGTCTCTTCTATAGCTTAAAGCTTAGGATTGAATTTAGAAGGTAGTGACCTCAATATTTTTTGAACTATTACACTTTCTATGATTGTTTCACCTAGACCCATCATGATATTTATGACTTCATCAACTCTTAAAATAATTTAGCTATATTTTCATCTTCATTCATTTTTAAGGTCTCAAACTACATTCATTACACTTGTAATTTGGCCATCTTTACCTTTTTATCTCCTTCATGAATATTTTCTAATTTAACCCAGGTATCTTTAGCTATCTCGCAATGCATTACTTTGATAAATTCAGACTCACATAGACCACTAAGAAGTGCATTCCTATCTTTTGCATTAGCTATAAAATTCAGTTGTGCATCTTTGTCACTAGTTGTTTCCTTTGGTTCATCATACCCTATCATCATAGCACCCCCAACCTCTACTCCTAGATACATTAAATATATCTTCCTTCTCACTTTCTAGAAGGCATAGTTTGTACCCGTAAATAGAGGGGATTTATTTGTTGAGAATCCTTCTTAACTAGCCATTTTACTAACTTAAGACCTCCTTCCACTTGTTAGACTACTACTTAAGGAACTTGGCTCTGATACCAATTGATATTTATGATTGGAAATTGCTAAGAAGGAGGGTGAATCAATAATTTAAAATATTTACTTTTTCTCAACTTAATTTTCTTCTTATGCAACTAATGGTTTATGTATGTGTTCTATTATTATTGAATTCAATTTTCAGGTGTCAGAGAGATAGATTTGTAGATATATTTATCAAGAATTCAAGAATATTCACATAACATTCAAGAGCCAACACATGAAGATACAAGATATAAGTGGAAAACCTGAAGAGAGAAAGCCACAAATTTTAAGATGAAAGTGATGTGAAGGCAAGCTACTACTCCTTATTACATCATATTTTTGTAGGATCCAACCTACAAGAGGCTCCTACCTCAAAGGAAGTTCCTACTCCCACCAATTTTTCGCAAGCTACAACCCACAGGAGGCTCCTACCTCAACAGACTACAACTTGTTCTTTATCATGCTACAACACAGAAAGGGACATAAATATCTCAATCAAAACATCAAGTCACAAATTTTGGTTACCTTATATACAATTATACTATCATGTTTACTAGTTTCACTGCTTCTCCTTTTCAACTTTGTGCCTCTTCTGTTGTTGCTCATCAATCTTCTTATGCATACTACTTCACTTCCAAAAGTTATTTTTCCATTCCAAATTGTATATTTTATAAGAAAGCCATATTGGTTGTTTGTATTCTTTGAAGGAATATTAAATGAGTGATTGTCTCTTGGTCTTCTAAAAACTGTTCACAAGCTTGTCTCTTCATTTTCAGTTCTGAAAAAAAAAAAATGTAACATAAACTAGAGCTGAAATAAACCAGTTCAACCTGTAATGATTACAAGAGACAAATTGGATTTGTATTAGCTTGTATCATATATTTTCTATTCAATGAAAGCATACATTTTTCAGCTTGTGTCTCAATATTTTATGTTCCATTTGGCATTGTTTATCATTCACATTGATTAACATAGCCTTTGCACTTCACATCACTTTCAGCGTTTGAGTTCCAAGAAACATTAATTAATCTTAACAAAATCAACCCCCATAAATTAGATTAATGACCTTAAAATGATCATTTGATATCAATGCCAATATTATCAACATGATCCTCTTCCTATTAAAGGCCAAGATCTCAATGCTATTTTCAGTAGCAGCCCTGGGCTATTTTCCTAGCTATGTACAAATGTATTTATTTGTTTTGTTGTTATTTTGGGTTGTCGTGTCTTGTTCTCTTTCATTTTGTTTCAGTAAGTGTACATAAATAATACCTTTTGTGAGAGTGTACGTATGACCCAAAAGAACAATGTGGCATAAATGAAAAGGGATTGTGATAAATACAATGTTAGGCTATTTGTTAAGTCTCCTTCTTTGTTTGGGTCTAAGTATTTTAAGTCAAGTAATGTCCATATGCAAAATATGAGTTATGTAGAATGGAAAATTCTTAGTGGACCTATAATGCCTGTATCTTTAGATCCTCATTCTTAAATTGGCATTTTACTTAATGGTATGTTCACCTGACGACTTGAGTTTCACATCTCTTGCATGGAAAAATGAAAACAATCAGAGTATGAGTTTTACATCTCTGGAATTACTCTGTTGCCGAAAAGCCTGTACAGTACCCTAATTGAGTCGCTACAAGAACACAAGCATTGCTTCATTGGCAGTGATCCTAGACACTACCCCAACGAAGTTGCTTGCTTCACCTCCCTATGCAAGAAGCCTTTCTCTTCTTTCACCATTTTCTTTTCTTTTCTTTTTCAATAGGACTGTGCATAGGCACTTTTTTTTTTTAACAGGTGGAAGAGGGATCCCGATTTATTGAGAGAAGAGGAGGTTTCTCCTTCAGAGATAGGTTTTAGACCTCTAATTCTTTGATCGCTAAAAAATTTCCCCTTATCTTACTCTACACAGATAGATAAGCAAGAACACATTATTCATAAACAAGACTGAGTATAGGAAAGATAATCCTAAAAGGATGCGGGATTCATGATTTACTTACAACTTCTGAGCTAAAGGATCGTATTTTCCATTGAAAAATCATCGACACAAAAGTGGTAACCAAATCAAGGAAGAGGGTAATAGATAAACCAAGGGTTTCGTGTTACTACAACTTTCCATTCACAAAAGATTAACCACGTCATCTCAAAGATAAAAATTGACTTTATTCAAAGTGAAAGAAAACTAAGAGAATAAAATCGAAACATGAAGGATGAGAACACACAATAAGAATGTAGTGCATCTAGTTACATGCAACCTATCCTAACCAATACAAGCTGAGATCATGTAAAGTGGAACTTTCAATGCAACCATAGAAGTTTCTCCCGACCTTTAGACCAAAGGATGTGATCATGTAAAATCAAAACAAAAAGCAGCGCAGTGAACAAGAGAAACCATGTAAACATATACACTAACATAAAGAAACATGAAGTGCACTCAAAATGGTGCAATACACTTGAATATTCTAGCAATCAAAAGACTCCACAACAACAATAGTTACCAGACCTATGCTCATACAAGATTTGATGCAGTGTGTGCAAGTAAAGGCTACGATACATGGGTCTAGAGTGAAAAGAATATTCTAATGAGTCTGTAATAGGATCATGGAAACAAACTTTAGGGAAACATAGACATGAAATACTAAATAAAGGCAAATCCATGTCATAAGTGATGTTATCAGGTTTACCACAATCCAAGTTGTCGTGCGTGTAAGATTATTTAATGGATGATTAAAAGAATTCATTGCAGATTACAAATTTGCTTGAGATGGGATGTAATGGTGGAATATCAATAGTCAAATTAAACTTCCTCCCCTGGGGTTTGAAAATTTTTATGTGAAGAAAACAAGCATCCTTAAGGACAGAGTGAACATCCCATATGATGGTGTTAGTGATAAAATTGTGCAAAAGAATCATAAACTGACCGAAATCACAAATGTCACAATGGTGATAGGAACTTAACATAACCATCAGTGTAGGTTGAAGTTCCCTATTCACCTGACTCAACTTTGAATTTTGAGAAAAAATTGTCAGCTACTTATCAAAACAAGAATCAATATTTAAATCATGAGATTCAACAAAAGATAGATTTTCAAGATTACTGTAAAAATATTTAATGATAAGCATGTCATCTTCTTGATCAACATGAGGTATAGCTAAAAGAAAATATTCGAAAATCTTATCAAAATCCATTTCAAATTGCTGCAAATCCAAATCTTCATGTAAGAACAAATATTCATCCATATTACTTGAACAATCATCACTATATAATTCAGAGAAAAGGAAATCATCAGGGTCATGATCATCCAAGGGTTCAATTTGATCAACAGGTGAAGGATTGATTGGCGGAATATAAAAATAGAAGTTGGTTGATTGATAAGATCAAAAGAATCACCATCATGGACAAGATGTGAAAGAAAAAATTATTCTTCGTCAAAAAATTGACCTTCTGTTTGAATGGTTAGTTCAGGTCCAACATACAGAACATTAAAAGGGGGAGGACATGGGACAAAAAGCATATCCAGTTCTTCCTTGGGATGCTGAAATACGTATAGACCAGGAGGACATGAAGAGTGTGATTCAAAGGATTTCCTTGACATCCTGACTAAGAAACGAAACTTCTCATCCACAAACTGCCAATCCTCGTCCTTATCTGGAAATTGATAACAAAGATGTAGGAATCGGTCAAAAAAATGTTCAAGAGATTTGTTTAATTCCATTCTAAGTTTATCAGTTTCATCAATAACATCTTGATACTCATATTTTTCAAAGACACGACGAAGATCGCTAACCAAATGTTTGAAATATGCGATAGAAGTAGTGGGTAAAGAATAGCACTATTGCTTCACATGGCCATCCAATGTAAGGGTAAACAACCATGCGAGGATATCTTTATAATAAATGCCACTTGAAAATCAAAATTGAACAAACTCAATTATGTAATCAAGCATGGTTGTTATACCCTTTCCATCAAATTTAAGATGTGACAAGTTATGTAAAAAGTCCACGGGGATTGATAAATTTAAATATTCAGAAAAACACCTTGGGATTATGATTTGTGATGAAGACATTAAAGGTAAGAGGTTCAAAATGACTTCAAGGGATTAGCTTGTCATTTGGCCCTCCTTCTAGCACCAAATATGTTGATGATGTTGGATTCCGCCAACATTGTATGGGGATTTCCCCAATGTGAGGTCCATTTAGACCTCATACCATTTGGTGCAGGAGTCCCATCCGATCATACAGTTTGGCCACAATGGGAAAAGTTTAAAGATATGCCTTGGTTATAATTGAATAAAAGAGAAAATAACACCACTTTGGGGCAACAAGAATGTGAGCTTTGTGAGACACCAAACACAAGGTGTACGAGGGAGACTTCCATGGTTGGTGAGGGAAATGAGCCACCAGTTAGAAAATTAATAGTACTATCCTAAAGGGGGACCCGAGAGGAAAGAGAATGTCTTGTTAAATACCTAATGATTAGTCCACATAATAAACAACAATCTTTAAAGAATAACAACACTCATTCAATATTATCCATAGCTAAGAAATGAATTAGTTCATTAACTTAGTATGTGATTAAAATAACATATACCATAAACATAAGTAGAATAGTCCAACGACATCTACGATACAGGTATGAAGAAGTGCTGACTCATTGAGCTTCTGATTAAAAGTGAAAAATCCCAAGTACATTGTTACATAGATGAAACATTTTATCCAATAGTGGAACACGAAGCCACAACTTGCTTCTCCAAAGAATTATCTATCTCCTATGTCTTACAAGAGAAGTAAAGGCAAGACCTCTAGAATAGAAGCCTTCAAAAAATTCATATTTCTTGAGTTATGAGGAGATATTTATAGTAAGTAACAATGACCTTTGAGTTTCCTCATGAATATTTAACTTCTATGACTGTTCATATTCTTACATGACTCATTGCATTCCAATATGTGGCTATTCACATTCTACATGTGTTCCTTGGACTTCATTACATAAAATTTATTACATAAGACAAATTATAAATGAGACGATGACTATGTAAGGAAAATTTACTATAATGGGACAAAGACTCATCAAATGGATAAGTCATTTTCTTCTACATGGAGCTCATTTGTAATGTATGTGTGCCAAGCTCTGAACTCCGTGGAGATGTCTTTGACCAAACTGGAAAGTCCCCAATGTAACGCATCTTAACCTCCAATGCCTCTGTCAATATGTTCTTGTAGTTTAACTGTACATTATTCCATAACCATTAAATCTTCATATGGGCTTTGACTGGTGCAATGGCATACTACAAAATAATGTCTTTGGTTACCTCCAAACCTTCCAGTTATGTTGCCTAATTGATCTGTTCAATGTATTATTGGATCTTTGGGAAGGTGATCTCAAGCCTTTGATTTCTTCAAGTGTACCTGTCGAAGGCATCCCATGCTTTTGTGATAAAGACTCAAATGCATCATGTAATCGATTATATGCAACAACAATATTGATCAACTGTTCTCCAAGGCGCATGTAGTTTTGGTGGTGGAGTCTCAACTAAACTCTATCCATCTATGTGACAATCTTGACTTTCTTCTCCAAATGCTGCGGAGCATCTGGATACTTGGAAACCCACTCTTGGAGATGATTTACTACTCTATTTGCTACCTTCAGCAGTTTCACAACTTCTGTTGAAAAGTGTGCAACAAGAAATGCTTTTTGAGAGTGCAACAAGATGATGGAGCTTAGTGAAAAGAGTCGCCTTCACTAAGTGGGCCCGCAGGCTATTTTTGGCGCAAGCCTATTTTTAGACATATGGATCATGTCTATGGATTGCAGGTTGATGTTTATGGATGATTGGTCAAGTTGGGAAAAATAGATGGACTTCTATTTTTGATCAAAGTGTGAGTGATCACAGTGTGAGTGATCAAAGTCTATTTTTAGACTGGCTGTCAAAAATAGAAAAGTCAAATATTATTGTCTCATAATAATATTTGGACTATAAACTTGATCTTATTCTCTTGGAGCACTTCAGTTTGAGCTACAGAGGTGGCACATGCAGCTGTCAGAAGGAAATACGCTTTTCTTATGAGTCAGTTGAGTTGTTGCATGCATGACTTCAGTTAGAACTCAATCAGTTGAGTTTGGTGGAGTTGATTGTGGAGTTGATGGAGTTGTGTTCAGTTTGACTTAGTTAAACTAGTTGTAGTTAGTCTAACTGCAAATAGACTAATGATGAGTTGTTAAACTAATTATTAACTCATAATACAACTATAGAATACATCAGTTAACTCAGTTGCATGTCAGTGCATGTTCAGTTCAACAGGGACAAGCGGTAGAGAATCAGATTGCTATCAGTGGTGACTATAGTTGTGCACTAGATCTTGCACAATCAAGGGATTGAGTATGCCAATGAGTTTGCTCACGTATATGCCCAGTATTGTAGCCTTTGCTCATGTCCAACAAAGTGTGAGTGATTATTTTGAGGTGAAATACGAGTTTGGTAAGCCATTCTCATCAGTTCTTGAGCAGGTATTGAGCAGTGGAGGCAGGCAAGCAGTGGAATAGATTTGGAGATCAGATCTGAGCTGTATTGTGTGTAACAGGTGGATCTGGTACTGGATTGCTTGTGATAAGCATTGTACTTTGTAATCTTACATGATTCAATCAATATAATATACAGATAGTTGGGGTTTTTAGCGAGATGCTTACCCTGGGATACATACTGTGTTTATGAGTTTGATTGATGCTTCTATGTGTGCCTGTGAATGTTTCTGCTTCTGTAAATTGATGATCAACGTAGAGGAGATTATGTATTATACATGTTCCGCTTATAATTGTATGATCAAGATAATCTCTGTGAATATGTGTTAAATTATTCAAAATTTCTACAACTTCATGTACCTTCTTTTGTATGCCAACAAGAGAAGACACCACTTTCTATAAAATAATTCTCTCATCGTACAATCGTGCCATGGTATCCTCCATTAGTCCCAACAATTTTTGCATGATTGACTACCACTCAGTGGTGTTGAACCTTTGTGATGACAAACCATTTATTTTCTACCGCAAGATATTCCTCTTGTTGCTTCACCACATCATGTTCTCTTCTCAACCTGACATTCTCATTCAACAAGTACTCAGAATTATCTTTTGTCGTAGCGAATGAAATATTTGCAGCCATAATATCCCTGGGATTTCTTCTGGTGTTGGAGGTTATCACCTTCTTTGTAAAGACTGGGACATTTTTTTTAGGATCCTCGGGGAAGTATCTTTATCTCTATTGCATGATCCTCTTATTAAGTTGATCAAATATCACACTGCACACATCCATGACTCTGTCAGTCGATGGAGGTGTGATCCCCATTTCCTCAAAAGGAAGATGACCACCTATAAGGGGAGGTTCTTCTAGAGTTCCTGGTTCATCATCCATGGGATGGATGGTATCTTCTTCCTCCAACGCTTCTTCTTCCATCTATTGAGTTAGTTGTTTTTCTTCCAGTATTTGTGTTGCTTCTTCCTCCTAGGACTACCTCTATTGTTGTTCTTCTATCATTCTCCTATCTTCTTCCTCTTGTTTCTTCTAGAGAAACTCATCTTGATTTATCTTCTCTTCTTCTTCTTCTTCTTTTCTCCTCTCCAACTCTACTTGAACAACTCCTGTCTTTAAATGATTGACTTTCCATTTCCCTCTGCTCCCTCTGCTCTCACTTGTCGATCCACACCTAATCCTCCTCTTAAGAGATACTTGCCTTGCTTGAGGGGTTATCCCCTCCTCCTCCTACAACTGCAAGTCTTGAGTTGGTTGGTCTTGGGGTGAACTGGTCTCCATCCCTAGATGTACCTTCATGTTTGTGTTGTACCAGTTCTTTATCTTCTCATATTTTGTTGTGGACATTGATGAGTACTTTGTATTGTGACCAATCCTTTCACAGTGTTTCCTAACAATTTTCCTAGGGTCATATCCATGGAAATCCATAGTGGCGAAGTGCGGGAAGTCCAAATCCTATATCTTAGCTATTGTCACATTGCGGCTCTTCAACTCATATAATCTGATCCTCAATGGAAAGATAGGCCAAGGGGATTCCTTCCTCCTGTGAATAATTCCTGATAATCCCTTTTCTAACTAATTTTCTACCTCTTGCATCACCACCTTGTTGGTCACATATAAAGACATAAGATGAGGGAATATCTGACAATTGAAACATCTTATGTATGTACCCTTGGGAGATGTAAACCAATCTGCAATATCTCAGAGTGACTCCTTCACCTAATCAATCATGCAAGGAGGATCGATCTCAAATATCATATGAAATATAACTACAAAGAAATGCTCATCCAATTTGTCATATACGCCATTGAAGATTGCTTCTAATAACACTCTGCAATGGAAGTAAACTAAGAAATTTTTCTCATGAGTCCAGTTCGAGTTCATTCTTGTGAACGCATACTGTGCACAAATTCCATCTAAGATAAATTCAAAAATGTAGAATTTTGGTGCCTGGTTCTCCCTTAAAGATGCTTTCACCTGCCCCACCTGACACTGCAATTCATATGTCAATATATCCTCCCAATTGAAATCTCTATCATGTGTCACCACCATATTGAGCATATATATCCAATTTTATTCAAACACTTCAACGTTCTTACACCCAAACAACCGATAATACATGGCTATCAAATACGGATATACATCTCTGAGAGTCTTTGTTGGATAGATTGCATATGGGCGATGATGAAACTTGGTAGGCTATCGACACCATGATTTGATAATGTCACTTGTGTCAAGGGTAGCCCATCTCATGTAGAAGTTTTCATTTGAATATTGGGCTTGAGCATCTTGTAATATGTCTACATGTCTTCACCATAATAGGTGACAAGTTGACTGCCACTCTTACTACGGAGCACAAGGTGAGAGTCATCCATATGTGTAAAGATCCATTCAATTACTTCCTCACATCTCATGAATGAGAATCTACATACGATCCTATGCATCCTAGACTTCTTGATGTTGATGTATGCATGCACATCTTCTAAGTCCTCAGCAAACTTTTCATGCATGAATGTGTTGTATATCTTGCTCCATGGGACCTGTGTAGTGTTATAAATAAAGCATTGTGTGTTTTTCAAATATTGGAATTTTTGGCTTTGTAACTTCAACAGGTTCATCAGTGATTTCTTCTGAGAGTTCTTTGGAGGTCACTTTAGAAGGTGACATGGCTCCAATGGATGATGAAAGGGTGGAAATACTTGCAACACAAACACTTGTTTGTAGAAACACACTCATAATGACAAGCTCAACTTAAAATAACCCACTTATGTAGAAATAATTGTAAATCATGTACAAAGAGCCATTACATGTTATTGGGCATGAAAATATATGAATGAAAACAAAAAATGACTTGCATGCCTGAGAAAAAAAGACATGAAAACTAGGAGGGCACACTTTCAAAGAATTAATGTATAAGGTCATTCAGGGCTTTGCAGTGCACACAAGTAAGTGGAGAAAAACACCTAGGGTGTACTTGTGCACTCCAAAGGGTCAAAGGGGTGATTTTTTGGCCTTCAAGCCTTCACCATGCACTCAAGGAGAAAGGGATGGGACACAAACGCACTATGAAGGGACGAAGATGATGAAATCAGGGCTTCAGGCCTTAGAAGTGCGCTCATGAGCTCAAGAGAAAGGAGGGTGCACTGTCGCATGTTGAAGGGATGAAGGAAGATGATTTGTGTCTTCATGATGTGCCCATGCACTCAAGGGAGGGAATAGTTCATCGTGGTGAAGAAGTATTCTCAAGACGAAAACTTGATCATTCAAGGTGCAATTTTCGATATTGATCAGCTTCGAGCTCAAGAAGTGTGTTGTACATATTAGAAGCTCAAAAATGAGTTTAAAGAGCAGGATTTGATGATTAATATGAGGAGAAGAAATATCTACAAGATTATATAGTTGTTTTCGCATTCACAGTGGAATATGAAAAGGTTGAGAATGTGAAGAGCTTCTACATGCGATAGCATATTAAACTTGTAACATGAATATTGAGCATAAACGCCAGCAATCAAACTAAAAAACAAAGAAGTTACAAAAAGAAAAGAAAGAATGACAATGAAATCATGAAAGGGAATGAAAAGATTCAACATGCAAAACTTACTTGTAGTGTTAGTTGATGAAGATTTCTTGATTCCCGGTTGTGCACCCAACTTAGATCGAATGATTATGTAAATGAATGATTAACCGATTTGATTTAAGGAATTTAACATGAAAAACCGATTCATGCATGAACACCACTTGTCGATAAGTGAAAGGATTAGTTAATGGAAGTTAAGTGGGATCCTATTTTCTAGGAGTGCGCCCACATGCAACAAGTTGCTCATGCATGCACCCAGGAAGAGCGCATGTCTTTGACACGAAGGAGTGTGCTCAAGCAGGGCACACTTTCTCAACATGGAGGAGTGCACTCAAGGAGGGTGCACTTCTTCAGCTCAAAGGAGTGCGCTCAATTTGGGTGCACTTCTTCAGCTCGAAGGAGTGCGCTCAAGTTGGGCACATGTCTTCACGAACTTGGAGTGCACTTTTTCCTTTTTGAGTGATTTTCTTGCTTTTGTTTTATTTTTATGTGCTTTTGAGTGTTTTTCGAGTCTATACGTGGTGAGAAGGCAAGTTTCTAAGTCGAGAAATATCATGAGTTCACCTAACCATGTGTTGATTAACTCAAGCGCTTCTAATGGTTAAGTGATGATGTTTAGGAAAAATTGAATTAGGATAGTGCGACACTAAGAGAAAACAAAAGAATAACAAATAAAACAGCGTGAAGACATAAAGGAGCTTGAAACAACAGCTGATGTAGGTTCCAAAATTGACATAGGCAAAAAATTTGGAGGTTCGTTGTCACGAAAAAAACATGTAGCTATGGTCGATAGTTTTTATTGCATAACCAAAGAAGAAATCAATCATTGATCACGTACACGTCAACTCATTTGATCCCTACAAGTTGACTCCTATAAGGTTTACATGTCAGCCCCATTAGGGATAATTAGCCCCCATATGATGCCTATTTATACAAGCTTATTGGCTTTCATTTGATGATCATCAATTACAATATTTCAGTCTGTAATTGAAAAGAAGTTTAGTATTTTATTACATGTATATGTACACACGTGAAGAGATAAAATAAGGCTTCTTTGATTGTAGTTTGAAGGCTCATTGATTATAGTAACTTGGGTCTAATTGGGATCATTTATATTTCTATTATAATGGTTTTTTTATGGCTGCGGATTCCAGAGAAACTCACTCTCATCATTTTGACATACTATGAAGTTAACCAAGGTTTTTAGGCTCAATTAGTTGGCATCTTCTATGGTGGTTACAGTGAGAACTTTAGCCTTCTATTATAGTGACTACAGGCCTAATTTTTGGTCTCCATTTAGACCTTACTCATTGGAAAAATGTATAATCTCTCTCCTCTTGATGAGCAAACTTTGATTTGGTACTTCACTGTTGACTATTTTTCATTTGATGGAACATTCAAATGTATTATTGATAGGAAAAATATCTCTAGTCATTGCATCTCTAGAATATAAATAGCTAGAAAAGAGCACACTGCACACTTCTAGAACCTAGTAGTGACCCAGGCTTGTTAGTTTGAGATGTGCTTTGTGCCACCGTAAGCCTTCCCTTTCTCTCTTATGCACTGCACAATCCTAGTCAATAGGACCCCTCTCCTTATTCCTTACTCTTCATCCCTATGCCAACTTTGCCTCTGATTATCTAGTGTAGTGCACTGCACACTTCTAGTGGGTAGTGGTGCCTCTCCTTGTGCCTTAGAATTACACCTTGTGCCCTCCTTATCGCCTTGGTCTTCCTCCTTTGCGCATGACGTAGTATCAGTGAGAAGACCTTACACCCTTGCCTCTTGCAACTGCACCATGCACTCACCCTGCCTTCTCCTCTTCCAGAACTGCGCATTGTGCATTATCAATGATCGGTGATTGCCTCCCTATCGCCTGCAAGTGCGCACTATACCCAAACATTCCCCCTCTCCATTGTTGGTCCACAATTCGTACATTGAATGAATCATAGTAGAGTAGGATATTTCCAAACTGATGTTTTCCTGCCATGAGTGACCCTTACTTGTAGGTGTTCTCAGTAATCATGGAAAAATATGTTTGAGGAGATTTATCAAGAGAATTTGTCCAAGAAGGAATTCTTGAAGACAAAGGAACAAAGGCACCATGTTGCGACAATTGAAGGAATGTTGGATTGTGACAATCAAAGTGACCCACGAAGACTCCATAACCCGTCTAGACCCTTTGGATTGCAGAGAGCAATTACAATGCAAGATTTGTAGCAAGTATTGAAGACAATTTAAATGTCGTCACTTCTCAAATAACTTCATGTTACAAGTCATCAGACTCTTAGTCATCAATTTCAATGATTTGTCTTTTTGTCACCACAATATGATGGGGAAAATGATTATGTATTTTGGGGAAATATTGTAAATGTGAATATTTGGAAAGTTCGAGAGTTATATATCGACAAAATAGTCACTAGGAAAGGTGAAAAAGTATTATGGAAGTCCAAAGGTCATATTATAAATCCAAGAGTCGTGAGGGTAGTTCAAGGGTCATGGGGATATGAAAGGTCATCCCTCTTGTTATAAAAGAAGCCTCATTATTCAAGCAAAGGACTTTTCACTTTGGCTTATCAAACAAGGTATTAGAGAGAATATTGTTCTTTTGAGGAGAAAGTAGTGGTTTAATGCTCCACTACTGGGGCTAGTGTTGTCTCATTGCAACAATGTATCTTGGAACTTTCGCTTAATAATAGAAGCTTGTTGAGCCAACACACTTTCATGCTTGTATCATGAATGTTGTAAGACTATTCTTTATATTTTTGTTGTATGTGTTTACGTTCTTATGTACTAAATAAATTGAACTACTTCATTAACTCTGGTGCTTATCTTGTTGAATATGTGTTGTATTTGGTTTAATGATCATTATGTCTATGTGAACTATTTCACTTGATGGTTAACGATTCTTCCATATGTGTGTGCGTGTGCCTTTACTAGGAAAATACTACTACTTTTCTTCTAAAGGCCCACTTTCTCTTCCCTTCTGGTGAGAAAACCTTGATACATATTGCAATTGAACATTTCACAAGACTTACTTACTTGTTCATTCAGAGGTACATGTGTGTTTCTCTCTTACGCTAACCATTGCGACGAAGGAAAATATTTAAAATTGTGTTTGGGCCATATTCTAGATGGGGATCCTACAGCAAATAATGTGAGGTATAATTGGGATTTCATATCGGGGAGATCCCTTGTATGTTGGTAGTTTCTAGCATATCAACACCTTCCATGCTAGATTAAGAAGAGGAAAAGGTCCTACCTTCTATAGAGGATTTGGCACTAGATGCTCAAGCAAAGTTGATAGAAGATACAATTTTGCAAAATAATTCCTAAAGTACAAGACAGGGGCAACATGAAATTTGGCAGATTGGGTTGAAAGGATAACTTCCAAGCAAGGCTAAATAGTACACGAAAGAGAAGGTGGAGGAAAAATTTCCTTCCCTCATTAGATAGAAGCTTTTGGGGACCAAAATCCTACCAAAATGGGGATATTTGATCCATATTGGACCATTATATTTATTGTAATTCATATCAATGCTTTAAGAGTGGAAAAAGTGGAGCAATCAACTCACAAGACCATTTTTATGAGCCGGAACCAGTTTGGAAAATTGGGGTCTGAAAGTTTCCAAGAGAATTTTGAGGCATCAAACAACATTTTTTGGGGGATAAAATTTACTATATAAATGTAATGCCTTTTTTTCATATTCTACAAAGATACCTTTCCTTGACACAAAAATTGCCCCAATTAGAGTCTTTATGCAAAAGATATGCCACTCAGAACTTGACATTCTTGTTTTCACCATCATAATTTGAGAGAATGCCACTTTTTCCACCATAATTAATGGAAATGGGGCTAGCCACATGATTATGATGAATAAGACCCCATAAGAGTCTATATTGTAACTTTGATTAAGAGTTGAGGGAGTCAAACCTAACCACTAGTAGGCTATCAAGCTATGTTATAACCAAGCCACTTTTCGAGTGCACTTGTTCCATGGATAAGAAAAGTAGCTAAGAGAGATAGGGAGAGATTAAATTAATAGTATTTGTTCGTTGTACTAGCCCATGGGCCACAAACCTTACTTATTTGTACTCACAGTCATTTTCTACTTAGAGAAATAAGGAGAGCAACATCACCTTGTAGTTGGGCTTTCTCCTGAAAGGGTTTCCTAGGATATATCTTGTGCCAAATGTGTTTGTGAGTTTAATTGTTGTTCTCTATTTTTGCACAAATTTAGTTTGCATGTATACACAATAACAATAATCTACAAATTCAAAAATATAAAGAGAAATAAACCCTAATAGTGTAGATTTTAGATTTATAAATATAGCTTATCAAATCTGTTGTAACAACTATCCAATGGAATATCCACGACAATTTACAGATTAACTTAAGACTTCCACTTGCTTCTCGCCCACTGTTCTATAATACTACAATGACATGTCTTCACATCTATTTCCATATATTCCAAATCTATTATATATACAACTATTGTTTTTTCCTTCCTTTCTAAGGGGTGAGATCTAGTGATACTGTAATAATCTAATGCACTATGATTGGTTGTCTTCTTTGAGAGTCCAAAAGATACCTCATATTGAGTAATGATATTTCTTTCAATTATTTTCACCATACTTTTTTATTCAACAAAAATAGTCTTAGCTTGTCTTAGATAATGGGTTTTAACCTTGAAATATATAATTTTAGTAGTTGATCCTTAAGAAGATCTAGAAATCTGGTAGCTAAGACTTCCCATTCATGGCTATATTCATTAATTTTCCATGTTTTTTTGTAAATGAGCAAACTCAGTAAAAGTGTCATTCTCTTATTGTTGTGAAATCTATTAAGAATATTTTATGTGAACATTTGGTCATTCATGGACTAACCACAAGTTTTCTTTGACCATTAATAGGTGACTTAATCATAAGTATCACCTTCTAAGAATAAGGATGCCATTAATAATTTTTTCGATTCATTAATGGGTGGATTGATCTAGATTGGGTCACTATATAATTTTTCATCCATTTTTATTCTTTCAAAGTGGAAAAGTTAAACGAATCAGATTATAGGAGCAATTTTATTTCCTAGACCCAGTTTGGAGAATTAGGCTCTGAAAACTTCTAGGGTCAATTTGAGGCCTTAAATGATGTTTTTATGTGTTTAAACATTTATCTCTTAAGCGCAAAACTTAAAAACGCGATTATACACTCATATAACTTTCCAATGGTGCAAGCAAGACATCAGTTAGAGCTTAAATGTAAAAATTATGTCTTCTAGAAGTTAACCTATTGTAGATTCACCAACATAATTCAAAAGGATGCCACTTCATCCCCAGTTTCTCATGAAAAAGGGGCTAGCCACGTGGATAATATGAAGAAAAAATTATAAGGGTCAAGATTTAACTCTAGTTCAGAGTTGGAGTTAAACTTAACCACTAGTTGGTTATTATAAAGTTGTGTTATAACTGGGCCACTAGGAGGCAAATAGGTTCCATTATATTTGCTTGCACTTTGTTTCATAGTAGAGAAGAGTAGTTGAGCATGGATAAAGAAAGAGAATAAAAGAGGGGATTTGTGTTCTAGAGTAGCCAACACACCACAAGTTTTAGGTAACTCTAAAGGGAGTGCTTTCTCCTTTGTATTTACATCATCTCCATTCTGGACAAACGAGAGTAGAGCATCCTCACCTTTGAGCTAAGTTTTCTCCCGTAAGGGTTTCCCAAAGCATATATTTGTGTTCATTATGGTTTTTTAGTGATTTTATTTACCTATTCTTGATTTTCCACATATTATCTATTGCATTTAATAATAAAACTGGAATCTAAAAAGAATTAACCCTTCATAATAAGAATTTCAATTTATTTTCAAAGGTATGTTATGATGAAATATATAATGGAATATCCAGAGTAGTTTATAGATCATATTGGTATTAGAACAAGTTTCTTTGGTATTTTGTGAGAATATGTAGGGGAATATCGTTTTAAGCAAAAAGTCATAAAACCCCAGCCATGGTTGACAAATCGGTTTATGATACATTCGAAATTCAGCAGAGGAGAGGTTTGCACAACTAAAAGCACAAATCACATATATAGACTATAATGTGAACCTCCTCATAGTTGTCTTAGCTCCTCAAGCTAATTGAAGAATATGGGGTTTCCAAATCAAACGTGAGATTAGAGGGAAAATCAAGGGATTAGGAAGAACTAGAGGAGTTGAAGAAGCTCAAAAAAATAGTAGCCAAGTTTGAATGTTGTGAACCAGTCACAATTTCTTTTCAAGATGGACGCAAAGGTGGAAATCAACTTATATCAACGTGAGATCAATGCTTTGAAATTAAATCACTAGTTGCAACAGTTAGAGGTTTATTTTAATATTCACCACATTGACGAGTAACATAAAATTTGATTCTCCTTTGAAATTGGAGGTTCATGCACTGACGTGGTGTGAAATCCAAAAGGAAACCCTTAGGTTAGATGGGGATCCTCCAGTAAATAAGTGAGAGGATTTTAAAACTTGTTTTATCAGGTACGTAGAGGACTAGCGGATTTTGTGGCATTACTTAAAGCAAATATAGTCATAAAGTGTACAGGACTACAACACGTAATTGAGGAAGATCGAAAAAATGTTAGGTATCTATCCCATGAACCTAGATGTACTTATCAAACATCTAGGGGGTCTCCATAGCCATCTGCGAAAGCAAGTAATGTTGTTCAAACCAATAACAATGGACAATGATTACGTGCAGGTGTAGTACTTGGAAAGAATAGGTCGGAAGAAAGGGCATTCTAGTGGATCAAAGCATAAGCAACACCAAAAGTATTGCAAGTGTTAGTATCCTATAGTCATAGTAGTCAGAAAACAAGTTTTATATTTCAAATTATGGCAAATGTATAAATGGTTGGCTATGATATTGTAGAAGATCAAGCTATGGGTCTTAGTTTAGAATAAAATTTTCATTATTCAATGTAAATATGTCAAACTGTGTGAAGAGTCATGAAAATAGTCATTGATGTCTTGAGAGACTGAGTTAAGGGGGTATAAGTTCATGTTTCATCAAAAGATCATGAGTGGGGGTATGATGGTCCCGATCTTGCATTGGGACGAGTTAGTGACATCTTGTCAAGCAATTTTGTATCCTAGCCAAGCATTAGGGTTAGGTTTTTGTGATGTGGAGATGAATGTTTTTCATTTTGGTGAAATGAAGCTTGAAAGGGGTATGTAGCATGATTATTGTAGCATTAGTATCATCACCAACATGAGCAGCTTATCCAAAGACCTCACAGTCACTAAAACCATGGAAACAAGTGGCGCTGGACTTTCTCACTAGCACTACGCTTTTGTTGAAAGTGAAATTGTGAGAGTTGGGGGTTTTTTGTGATGAAAGAAAGCTTCTAAGGAGGAATTTGACCATGTCCAAGCCTTTTCACACGTGTTGAATTCACCAATCAACTCAGAGAGTGACCAGAGCTACTTCAACCATGGGGTGTTGCACTTTTACCAAGGCAACCGATTTTGATGAAGAAATCATGGTTTTTGGCATTTGTTCCATGAATAAAGACATGAAGTGGTTCTTGTGAATGTTAAGATCCTCTCCAAGCCATTTGGCTCAATGAGAAGGTCAATGTTTGGTCAAGTCATGTGGATGAAGGTGTGTTGTGCTTTTGCTCCAAGAAGAAGGTTTTGGGTTTGAAATTTTATCTTTGGCCTAGAATTTTTCTCATGGGTTTGAAACGTTGTATGGATCATTCCATGCCATCCCAATACCATCATCATGTCATATGACAGCCGGAGATAGTATAAGCTTGGAGCATTACACTTCTGCGTTATGTTTTCACATAGTCATCACATTTTCACCATATCTCTTAAACCATGTACCAGGTTTCCATGAAATTTTTACAGTATATGCATGGGGGTGAGATGAATAAGCCCACTTAACTTCAGTTCAAAATGCTTCACAGTTTTTGAGAAATGTGTCACCATCATCTACAGCCATTTTTGGATTTTTTCGAGATCTATGATTCGAGTTTGGTTCAAATTATTTATGGAGAAGGGTTATGATGATATTAAATTGTTGTCTAAAAATCAGCTCAATCTGCCTTACCATTTAGCAGATATGTGAAAAATACAGTCGTTGCACTTGGGTGTTGCGTTTTTGCTGCAGGTGAGGTGTTGCGTTTCCGAGAAGTCACATTTTTTACCACGTTACCCAAGTCAAAATATTATGTAACTTTTTTTAATGGCCTTAGTAATTGTAATAAAGAATATAATAAATCATAGGCTTTATTTGGGGCTGAGGAATTAAATGTAAAATGCTTAGAAAATATTTGGTTAAGCAATGCCTAGTTTTTAGCACTTAGTTCTATTTTCATTGCAGAAGTTAGAAACAACATTCCTAATTAGGAATTCGACCCCTAGAGGTGGGAAATGACTCATTTTAGTATATTTTTTGACGTGCGTGTAATGAGAAAAGAGTTGGTCAGATTAGAGAGGAAGATACTTGTGTATGTTGTAAACTTTCTGAATACTTGCTAGTGAATGAAAGACAGAAGGTGACTTGCAGGGATTCTTGTGTCAGATATTGATGGTGTTGTTTTTCCTTCTTGTTGTAAGTTTACCTTATGTTTTTTGCATACCTTAAATGTATGCCTTCATGCTCGAATGAACTAGAAAATAAATTCAGAATTCATTTAAAATTTTCTCTTATTTAGTTTCCCAAGCAATCTATGTTTTCTTCTTCAAACAACATTTAGAATTTCTCTATAATTTGATACTCTTTGTGTTGTTTCCATTTTTTCTCACACTCACCCTGCTACAAAAAATTAATTCCATCACCAAGACTGCCTACCTTGCCCGTATCGAAAAACCCTTTCTCTCTTCATTATATCACTGGAAAAATAATGATTTTGACATGACTCCATGCCCATTGGATTTGTCTCTTTTCTTACCAACAATTTTGTGAAAATTTGAACTTATTGAGCACTATACCTAGCCTAATATCATATTAGTTGAGCAACCTAAGAGAGAGATCCCTCGCTGTAGTTGGAAAGGCTAGATTCCAATTTCTAAGTGGTTTGTGGTTACCTCTGAGTTTCTCATTTCAGCCTAGGGAAATTATGAAGTGCCAACACTAAGGCAGGGAAGAACAATAAGGGTGGAAAATACAAGAATATAGTAGGTATGATGCACCAATGAAAATATTCTTTCAACCATTTCAACCAATACAATATTGATGGCAATAAAGAGGAGAAGTGATGAAAATTACATCTAGAACTAAACCCAAAGAACCAAAAAGGCATGAACAAAAAAAAACATCAGTCGAAGATTCAAGTAATTGACTGGAAAGTAGCTCAAACGTGGATGAGAATATTGTTTACACATTAGTGCAGAAGGGGGAGATTCTAAGTAGCTTTTAACAAGAGGAAGAAAAAAGAGGCGAACAAACATTTCCATATAAAAGTACAAGTCAAGAAGACAAAAAATGATACTTTTTTAACTGAGGATCACATGAAAATATCATAGTAGTAGATACGATCAAAAAACATGGATTGGAGTTTCATGACCATCCTATTCCATATCCATTAGGATGGGTCAACAAGGAGGTAGAGATAAAGGTAACCAAATGGTGTAAAATTAATTTGCTAATTGGATGTAGTGCCACTTGATGCATGTGGAGTTGCGTTTGAAGTCCCTACATGTATATAAAAGATGAAATCTTCATGCAAAGAGCCAACTAGTACCAGCTCATCAATGATGGAAAATCCTTCATCATCAACAAGAACAAGGGAAAATCAAAGGTTTCATTGGTAAGTACCAACCAAGACAATAAATTGATTAATTCCAATAAAATATATGTTTTATTATTTTTAAGAGAGAACCAATCTATTGAGAGGAGTTAATGAGAACAAAGGCATCTCTAAAGGAATACATTAAGGAATAGAGAAAACAACTAAAAGATTTTTTGTAAGCATACAGGGGAGTTCTCTAGCCTAAAGGGGTACTACCCAAGAAGGAACTGGAGCGCAAGATCCAATTGTTGCCATACTCTCCATTACCAAACACTAGGTTGTATAGATAGTCTGTTATAGAAGCAAATGAGGTGGAGAATTAGTTGTAACAACTATTGGAGTTGGGTGTTATTCAACCAAGTATCTGACCATGTGGATCACCCATTGTACCAAAAAAGGATGGGACTTGGTTAATGTGCATTGATTATAGGGATTTGAACACAATCACACTCAAGAACATGTTCTCCCTACCAAGTATTAATGACCCAGTGGACTAGCTGAAATAAGCAAAATACTTCATAAAGATGGATTTAAAATTAGAATATCACCAGGTTTGCGTTAGAGAATATACTTGGAAGACTTCCTTCAAACCAAACAACATTTGTATAAGTAGTTAGACATTCTATTTGGTTTATATAATGCACCAACTACATTCATGAAATCAATGAATGATTTATTGTGCACTTACCTAAATTCATTTGTTATTTTTTATTTGAATGATATATTAGTTTATAATGCTACCTGGAAAGAGCACATCTCACACTTGATGCAGGTGCTAAAGACACTGAAGAGGCACCACATACTAGGAGATATCAGGAAATGTGAATTTGCAAAACAATCTTTAGTGTACTTAGGCTATGTGATTGGTGGAGGGGAGCTCAAGGTAAAGCTTGACAAGACAGAGGCGATAATGAAATGGCCAACACATACAAATGTTTTTGAGGCCACAAGTTCCATTGGGGCAGCTCACTTCTTGAAGAAATCATAGCCTCATTTTCAACAATAGTTGCACCAAGCCATGCCATAATAATGAGTGGAAATAGTTCCCATTGTGGGAAGGGTTGCAGAAGACCTTTGAAGAGTTGAAAAAGAAAATTAGCCAAGCACCGATTCTTGCATTATTGAACTTGCAACAACCCTTTGAAGTGGGGATGGATACGAGTGGGTATATTATGGAAATGATCTTGATGTAGGGAGGAATCCATATGTGCTACCATTTTGAAGTGTTTTATGGGGTGGTTATCAACTAACTTACTTATAATAAGGAGCTCTATGCCTTGGTGCAAACTGTAAAAGGTGGAAACACTATCTAATGGGAAAGAATACATTGATCCACACAAATAACTAGTCTCTATAGTACCTTCAGGCGGCTAGAATAATTTACAACACACTAGGAATTACAAGTGGAGGTAGTTTTTACAATAGTTCCATTTAGTGATCAAGTGCAAGAAGGGAAACATGAAAAAGTTTTATTAACATGCTTTCAAGGCCATTTGTATAAAAAATCACCAATTTGGGAACTTTGATGCACATGGAAACTTTTATCCATGATGCATACAAAGATGCATGTATAGATTATGGGGGCTTCAAGGAGGTGTGTCAACAACTACAGGGATAGATTCATGTAGACGATGGTGATAAAAAAAATGGACTATCATATCCAAAACATGTTACTCTATGAGCTATATAATCTATGTCTTCCTAAAGGTGAGCGACTGTAGCTATCTAGGGAGGCTCACACCTCCAAATTTTGCAAGGAATTTTGGTGTAGGGAAGACAATGGCCAACTTACATACGTATTTGTATTGGACTAGAATGTAAGAATATGTAGCTAGGTTCCTTATATGATGTATAATTTGTTGTACCAACAAGCCCAATATCAAGAAGCATGGTCTATATCATCCCTTATCTATAACCACTCATCCTTGGAAAATTATTTCCAAGGATTTTGTGGGAGGTATACCAACAACTGGAAGGGACATGATTACCTATTTGTGATAGTTGACAAGTTCAACAAGATGTTCATTCTCATGGCCTAAAAAAAGACCATTAGGGGGTAATAAACAACAAAAAAATTGTTTGAATAGGTCTGGGTGCATTTTGGGATACCAAGGAGCATCATTTTAGACAAGGATATAAGATTTTTCAATGCATTTTGGACTACATGGTGGGAGAATATAGACACAAAATTGAAGAGGTCTACATCATTCCATCTGTAGATGGATGGGAAAATATAAGTAGTCAACAAGACTTTGGTACAACTTTTGAGGGGTTATAATCAGAAGTATTCTAAGACTTGTGATGAAATATTTTTCTATTTACAAAATTCATACAATAGAGTAGTCCACATCTCAACTAATAAGTCACCATTTGAGACTTGTTTTGGTTATTTTCGACCTTCACCTTTGCATCTAGTATATCGAAAACAAGGAGGAGTGAGGGAGGATATAACAACATATGCTTTAAGAGCATAAAAAATTGTTCATAAGATCAAATAGATCCATTTACAATTACAAAAGGTATTGAAGAAGTCACAAGATAAATACAAGGCCAAGCATGATCAACATAAGATAGAGTGTTACGAAAGAATAAGGAGAGGCTACAGGGTCTTGATAAGAAAATCAAGGCTCTGCACTACAATCCTTTTTAGATACTATAAAAGCTAAAAAGGTGGGAGATAATGACTAGAGAATCAATCTACTGCCATACATGCACATTTACTTAATTGTGACTGTGGAAAATATTAAATTCTATGAAACTTTTATGTTGGATTAGGAAGACGAGCATGTTCGACCTTCCATAGAGGACTTAGCTCTAGATGCTCAAGCATAATTGACAGAGGATACAATTTTGTAGAAGAGGTCTAGAACTATAAGATAGGGACAACATGACTTTGAACAAAGTTACCAACTTAAAGAGAACTATAATCTCAAAACAAAAACTCTAGCCCAAAAAACCCATATTTTTGTGCAAAATACATGAAAAAACACCATGAAATCAAAAAGTGGTGATTCTACATCACCCTTTTTTAAGGATTAAAATTCCAACAATTTTCAGTCATGACATTAAAAACCAAAATCATTATTACAAATACCCTTAAAATTCCTACATTTTTCAATCATGACATTAAAGACCAAATATTATGACCACGAAAAACCTTAAAATTCTAACAATTTTCAACCATGGCATTAAATCTGAATATCATGAACGAAAAACCTTAAAATTTCAACATTTTTCAACCATGACATTATAAATAAAATATCATGATTAAAGAAAACCTTAAAAATCAACACCTAAATCATATAGTCATTTTCCAAGATCAATTTCTTTTTTAAGTTTTAGCCCATTTGAAATCCTAGCATAATACAGCTGACCCCCTTTTCGCTGGAGCATTAAAATCACAACATTTTTTAAAATGTTGTTTATAAGATCACACTAATGTAAAAAAAAACCCTCAAACAACACTCTTAAAAAATAACAATGCATAATTTTTAAATTTTCTTAACTAAAAAGCTTCTTGGTTTTTTAATTCATTTTTTAAAGAAAAAGTGAATAAAATAGTTAAGAAAAATGCATCTTTCAGAAGAAGAAAAAAATGGTTAAAAAACTTTCATTATTTATTTATTTTTAAATAAGAATTGAGAATAGCTATTATTTAAAAAGGCATTGTACTAAAACTTAGTTTAGATACATGATTTACATAAGCAAGATGAAACCAATGAACATGGTTGGAATGGAGTATGTATCAAAGACAATCTATAGAATTTTGAACTTGAAGCTTTTGAACAAAATGCTACAATATCTACAGTATTCCAATAGTACATTTTCCAATATTAACCTAAAAAAAACCAAAATTTAGAAAGCACTAAAATGTTACATTAAACCATGAAGAATTATTCCTCTACGTCTTTGATTTATAAGTCTCCTAATTGACCGTTGTTTTCGTTCAATTTCATAATTATTGACTTGATCTGGGACCTGATAGGGTCAATTCCATATTTCATTTGTTGAATCTTAGATTACAAAGCGGGCATATTGTCCATAATGATATAAATATCCCAATTGATGGGTTGAAGGACAACCTTCAAATTAGTTTCATCTCCCCATTAGACATACTTTGAATCCAACTGACAAATAGTGAGAAAGAGGTTCTAAAAGGGGGTATATAATCAAGGGGCCAATTCCATTGCTCTTCAAGGAGTAAATTATTTCCAACCCAAAACTGTGTTGAATTTCCTATTTTGAGTTTTGAGATTCCACGGGCTCCGTAAGACAACCTTGAAGCATAAAAAATAATGGACCTCCAGGAGAACGAGAATAGGTATAAGAGTAAAGGAGCTAAGTTCAAATGAAAACAAACCAAGCATAAAAAAACCATTGTAAACTTCAAATTGTACTCAAATATGCACCTGCCAGCTCCCCAGGACTACTAGAAAAAATCCACAATTTTCTTAGCTTCCAAGAGAGTCAAACACTGGGTCTTAAAACTGGCCAATTCACCTCAATTAAGAAATAGCCCATAGTTGGATGGAATCCCCCAATATTCATCCAAATTAACACAATCCTTAAGAAATGCACTGACATAAAATTGAGGAGCATCATCACTGATTCACATAGGCACCATGACAAAATGAAACCCAAAGATAAAGAACACAAAGCCCGTAGACAAATGGCACCCCAGGAGAAATGATGGCCAACAACCAAAAGGAAAATTCTTTATTTGAAGACAGATTGAGATAACGAAAGCTAAAGAAATTGAAATTGTCTACAATGGAATAACAAAGGGGAGATAATTTGCTCACCTCAAACTGAAGTGACAACCTAGATATCTTTTCTCTATCCCAAGCTCTATGCAACACACATAGTAGAGCCCGGGTTGGAATTCGTGCATCTGCAACTTCCCAAAGAATAAGA
Source organism: Pinus tabuliformis (assembly GCA_031772625.1). Lineage (NCBI taxonomy): Eukaryota > Viridiplantae > Streptophyta > Pinopsida > Pinales > Pinaceae > Pinus > Pinus tabuliformis. The sequence continues at coordinate 714,745,696 of CM062807.1, read as the reverse complement.
GGACGTCATCCAACCTTCGAAGGATTAAAAAAAACCAAATTTGTGTCTGAATCCACATACTATACAAAAACAAGTCATAGGAAGAAATTACAAACATTCCTCATTGCCATCATACTTTTAGAAGGGATTGGGCTTACGAAGTCATTCAAATACATTTAGATTTGAAACTCCCACACTATTCCTTTATTCAAATTGTAATTCTCCATCTACCCACGACCCACTCTCATATAATGAGGTGAAACCCATTTCTTTCAAACAATGACCGCTTTCATCTAAAGGTACCCACGATCTCCGTTCATCGCATTCAAATTGACCGAGAGATGTTCCATGAGGCCCCCCCAAAAGGAACGTGGAGAGTAGACATGTGCAATTAGAATGATTGCTATGATCATAAAAAACATTAGAGAGGGGGGCTTAAGGAAGGGGGACATACCCCTTTTGCCCCTGCCACCAAAGTTCACCTTGATTTAGCCTTAACCCAAAATTAGTTGTGTGATCAACCTTGGAGTTGTTTGATTTGAGAACATTGAGACATTTCTTCTTGGGGAAAGACTGATACAATTGATCAAACCACTTGAAAATCTAACTTAACTTTGTATCTAAGGTGAGATATCTTGAATATAAATGGTGAATTATATTCAAGGAATCACAAAAAGCAATCACCTCCTGAATTCTTAGATTCACAATTTGCCTCAAGCCCTAAAATAAGATATAGGTTTCAACAAATTTGTTGGAAGTGTGACTTAAAGCCCAAATATAGCTATGTTATTTTTTATTGAACCGAGGGAAAAAATTAAAAATTAAAATTTTAAAACAATTTAGAAAAACAAATTTAAGTAAAATTATAAAAATAAAATAAAATACATTAAATTAAAATAAAATCTATATTTAAAAAATCAAATGCAAGTAAGATTAAACAAATTGAACAAAAAATAAAAACAAAAAGGAAAAAACCATTAAAATATATTTTTTAAAAAGTAAAGGAAAAATAAATTAAAGTTTATATTTAAAAATAAAAAAATAAAAACTCTTGAAAAAGAAAAAATAAAAAGATTATTTTTATTTTTATTTTTAAATAAGATAAAGAAACTTGAAAATAATGATATTTATAAAAAATAACATAATAATATTAAGGATGTGCCACTTTTGCAAACTTTGCAGTTTTGCTCAATGACATACCAAATCAGTTTTTTAAATCCTCTAGAGGAATATGACAAGGATGTCCATTCTAACCTTTTCTATTCCTACTAGTGGTGGAAAGCTTAAGTCTTCTTCTCAACCAGGTGGCAAGGGAAGAGAGAATCAAAGGTATACAAGTATCCACTCTGATCATACTCATACAGTTGTTATTTGTTGATGGCGTTCTCTTATTTGGACATGCCTCAATTGAAAAATCGAGAACTATTTGGAACATAATTGTATTGTACTATGAAGCTACAGGCATGGAATTTAGTCCTTCCAAGTCAATTATGTTAACTAATGGAGTTCTCGAAAGTCTAATTTTAAATTTAAAAAGTTTTCTTCCTTTCTAATTTTGTCCTTTAGATAAGGGAATCAAATATTTTGCATATCATTTAAAGGCTAAAAATTACAGAGTTGTTGATTGGCTCTGGAGAGTAAAGAAAGTGGAATGCCAAATCGATCACTAGTGCAACCGATCACTCGCTTTGGGAGACCGATTGATCCTAGCAAAATCAGGTTTGGAAGTAATCCCAATTTATTGGTTGGTCTTGGCTAGTGTACCAAGGTCATTTCTGAACACAATTAGAAGTTTATGTTTCCATTTTCTTTGGAAGGGAGAAATATGGAAATGGATGCATTTAGTAAGCTAGAACAAAATTTCTAGCCCAAATAATGTTATGCTCTTGACTTGCGAGAAATCGAGATTACCAAAAATACAAAGAAATGTAGCCCAAAACACAACATGATCACATGAAATGAGAAAACTGCAAAGTATTTTATTATTCAGAAACAAATTCAATGTTCACTTGCCTCTTCGAGGGGGCAACCTCAAAAAAAGTAGAGCTCAATTACAATAAGACTCGATGATATTTCCCTTACTAACTAAGACTATTTATAGCTAAATGACATCCAAAACCCTAATTACTAGTGGTCCCTTACATAACACAAGTTACATTTATTAACTACGGCCCATTTGCAACTAACTGTGGTCCCTTTTCTCCAATGCGGGTCAACCACTTACAATTATTAATGCAATATTTATTGAATCTCTAACTAAATATGACTCTGACTCGGCCCATTAAGCATATTACATAAATAAAAGGGTTAGGTTTGGACCCTAACATGCCATCCCCCATCAAAAGCATCCTCGTCCTCAAGCTTGGAGCTACAAAAACTGTTGAAGAATAGTGGTTGGTTCCCAAGTCGCATCATATGGAGAGGTGTATTTCCACTTGATGAGGACTTCCTTGATCGTGCAGCCATTGAGATGTCTTTCACAAGTATCGAGGGCTTGTTCTGGTCGAAGCCAATGTGAGCCTTCCTCATCCAATTCGGGTAGACTTGCTTGAACTTTACAATTGTTCCCCGCCACTTTCTTGAGGCATGATACATGGAAGACTAGATGGATTCTTGAAGTAGGTGGCAGGGCTAGTTTGTAGGTGACTTCTCCTATGTGTTGAAGTATCTGATAAGGCCCATAGAATTTCGGTGATAGTTTCTAGTAGCCCTTTTCTTTGAGAGATGTTTTCTTATATGGTTAGAGTTGTAGGAGTTCAACACATGCGGATTCTCCTTGAATATTTTTCAAGAATGGATTGATTCCTCCGAGAATTTCTCCCCACGCTTGAAAAGCTTGACCAAATAATGATTCATCTACAAAACTTCACCACAAATCATTAAATTGACATGAAATTAAATAATTGTAGTGGAAAAAATTCCTAAAGATACATCTATTATCTACTAGAATATTTATTTTCCTAAAGAAAATAATTAATTCTTATGCTAATTTGAGATAGTTGCATACTAACATAACTTGAAACAAGCATGAAAGAAACAATGATACGAGGAAATAAATAGAAGCATAACAACAAGTCAAGAATTTACCACATATGCAACGAGAAGAACACCATCATGCTTTACCCCAAAGACTGTTGTATTATATTGCAAGTAGTGAATGCAATCTTGTAGAGTCTCCTCAAGCACAATAGCTCATATTACATGACGAATTAATTATTTTCTTTAGGGAAAGAAATATTCTAGTGGATAATAGATGTAGCTCTAGGAATTATTTCCACTGCACTTATTTAATTTCATGCCGATTTAATGATTTGTGGTGAAGTTCTGTAGATGAATCATAATTTGGTCAATCTTTTCAAGCGCGAGGGGAAATTCTTGAAGGAAACAACTCATTCTTGAAAAAATATTCAAGGAGAACCTGCATGTGTTGAACTGCAAAGTCTCATCTATATCTTATTTGTGTCTTGCAGGGATTCTTTCAAGTTTCTTAAAGCTTTTATTTCTTGCATCAAAATATCAAACTTAAATTAATTTTATTTCTCACGTATTGCACTTCATTTATCAATATCTGGCTATTTAAAAGAGCTAAGTCAGGGCTAGTCAAAGAGGAGAGCTTGCTCATTCTCTTTGGCCTATCCTCTAGTAGATTATTTCTTGTAACATACTTTGTTGTTATCTTGAGCTAACATTTGTTGCTTAAGATTGTTTCTAACATGTTCTCTTGCAACTACTTGTGGGATTCATCATCAGAAAAATACTTACAAGTTTGCATGTAGGACCTTGGGGCTTAGATTTAGTGATTACTTCCACCTTTAGGCTGAATTCATCTTGGATAAGGTTGTGTTCTTCTTGAGGGAGTCAGAGTTCATTTTGGCGATCTCTTTCTCTCTCTTGGTTGTGGCCATAGAGGAGGTTTATCTTCTCTTCTTCAAAAAAAAATCTACATTTTATTGAGCCTTTGTGAGCCTCAAATTGCAGAAATTTTCAGCGAGAAAAGGTCTATGGTTTGATGCCAATTTGTTAAGACTTTCCTTGGATTTTAGAGAAGACTTCATTGTCTTTTCCTTCTTGTAACAACTAATAAAATTTCCGATTTTGGGAGCATGGGTTTTACTTCTCCTACTTGTTAATCCATACAAGTTATTTACTGTGTTCTATGGTAAATATCAAAGTAAATACTATTGCAGCCTTCACTTAATTAAATTATAAGTGGAAACAAGAGACTGAGCAAGAAAAAAATACAACACAAATGACATCGTTATTTTTGGACAAACGTCCCCGAAAAAACCCAATGCGAGAAAACCGGTGTAGCAACTCTGAGGGTTTACTATTATTAAGCAGTAGAAATTTTTGAATACATCTTTGAATACCTCTCAGATTAATCATTTACAAAGAGAAATGTTAGCAGAAATATTTGTGAGATTACCTCACACAATCACTGAGAAAATCTCAGCTGATCCAGATACTGAATGAAGTGCCTCTAGCAGGCCTTACGATGCTCTGCACGTTCCTCACGTAATCTCTACATCAACCTCTCTAGGCTCTGCGTAACTTAGTCTCTTCTCTCAGCCTCCCGATCTCATACCCTGACTCCCACTTCTGAAACTTACTCTCCTCAGCAAAATCTCTGACTCTCTCTCACCCTCTGTGTGGCCCTTTATGGCCCTACGTCAGCCTCTACATCTAGGCTATTGAACCACTCTCTTCCTCTCTCTGTTGATGATTCTCCAGCTGAGAAAATATCTCTCTCTCCGGATGTTATCCCTGCCCCTCAACTATAAGAAATCTCCTTGGTCGAACTTTCCTCCTGAGAACTTCTCACTTCAGAAATTTGATCTCTTGATCTCTCAGTATGTTTTCCAAATGACCCTCAAGCACCTTCTTATATTTTTCTCTTGGACAACCAAAAGCCTAGATTAACTCCTCATCAAAGGCTTACATCAATTTGACTTTATCTCCATCTTTCTTCTAGAAGTTACACCCACAATTATATTAATACCCATTAATATTTTAATTTTACTAAGTTTAGACTTAGGAACTCCATTAAAAATATTAATTATTTTAATAAAATCATTTCTAGGTGGAATTTCCCAAAACGCTTTCTTGGTTCTTTCGAATACATGTGCCCAAGCCTCCTTACAAAATTTGAGGCCTAGAGCACATCCAACGCTACCCCAAATCAACAAATAAGGACTAATGTTGGGACGAATAATATCGGCTTTGAGGAATTCATTGATGAGTTTTTAATATCATTCTTTTGGGAAAATGGATATTGATATGGGTAGACATTAGGCAGTTGGGCACCCAGGAAAAAAGAGATGCTATGTTCATTTTCACCCCTAGAGGGTGGAAGCTCTTTCGGTTTTTCAAAGACCAATTGGTGGCGATCTAATACCTATTGCATCTCAAGATGAATATGAGGAGTAGTGGATTCAGTGTCCTGAATGGCATTACGTTGGGCAACTAATCCATGATGGCCCTTTTTTAAAGCTTCTCCATTCAATGTGAGTTGATGATAGTAGGAGCACCTGCCTGGAGTCCCCTTAATGTATGAATGTGGTCATTCTACTTAAAGCTCATATATAACTCCTGGAAATCCATTGTGATAGGGCCCAGTGTGCAAATCCATTCAGCACCCAGGACAATGTCGCAACCACCCATTTCAATAGAAAACATGTGGGTCTTTAGGTGGTAGTCTCCCATCTGAAGCTTAATATTTTCACAATGGCCTTCACATTTCATGGTCCCCCCATCAGCGATAAGGACTTGGAAATTAGATACCGCTCGCACAAAGAAATGAACAACTTCTACGACTCTCTTATGGATAAAGTTATGAGTGCTGCCACTATCAATCAATACCACTACTGGTTGATGTTTAATAAAGCCTCGAATTTTGAGAGTCTGAGGCAAAGAAATGCTAGCCAAGGCATGTAGTGAGATAACCGGCTCATCTGGCATAGTTGTGAGATCATTGTCGATTTGGGCTTCCCCGGCTTCTTCCTTGGGCACCTCAAGAGATGGAGCTTCCTCTGCTAAGTTGTTATCAATAGCATCAATTTGAAAGAATTTTGGTTAATTACATTTATGTCCAGGAGAGTACTCGTCATCACAGTAGTAGCACAGTCCTTGTTTTCTTCTTTTGGCCATTTTGAACGAGGCCTTGAGCTTGGGTGAGATGCACCTTGGCGATGAAATTTGGACGATTGGACTGGGAATTTAAGGCAATTTCCACATCTAAGGCCTTCCTGCATGTGTTCAACCAAGTAGCTGGGTGGTGCATCAGGACATGGGCTTCGATGGCTTCTTTTAGGCCACTAATGAAACACTCCAAGTAGAAGTCATCTTCTAGATCGTTAATAATGATGGCCAAATTCTCAAAGGCTGCAATGTAGTCCTTTATTGTGCATATTTTCTGGAGCTTAGTGAGACTACCCAGAAATTAGATTCTCGTCAAAACGATCGCATATGGCTTTTAAGAACATGTTCCAAGTTTCTCTCCCTAGATAACATTTATTATGCCACTGCCACCACTTCCATCTCTCTTGGTCCAAGTAAAGGGATCCCACATGTAGTTTAGTTTCATCTTCGCAGATATCATTAAGGGAGAAATGTTTTTCCATTTGTGCTACCCATACTGCAGGGTTATAGCCATCAAATGTGTACATGTACAGCTTGGGTGTTCGGTGGTTGGAATGGTGGTGATTTCCATGGAAGTGAATGTGATGGTTGGATTCTCCTTCTATGTTTGCATCAACACTAGGCTCCTCCCGATGAGACTTTGTTATAAGGTTTGTTATTCGTGAGATCTATTCAGTAATATTGTCCTGGAATTCGTCGAACCTTTTTTCAAGGTGTTCGACTCTCTCAGCAACCATAACTTGAGATCTAGTACCTAGCATACACCAACCCTGATCAATTACTTAAGAGTAGTCTTCTTGGAAAGAGGAAAAGCTTGAGAGTCTAATGGCGTGGGTCACTTGAAGTAACGTCGGAAAAAAAATTGGGACCGTCGGAAAATTGGGGGCTTACAAGTGAATGATACTACTGCAACCATCTCGTCATTTTGAAGCTTATGGGCTAATTCTCTTGCAGGCGTCCCGAGATGGTCTCAAACTCCCAGGATGGTCTCTTGCAAGTTTTTTTTTAATTTTTTTGTTACTTTAAAAGCAGTTTTACTCCCTATCGATCAATATTGTTGTCGTTGAATTCCAAAAATCTTGATCTTACCCAATGTCCTGCGAAAATCAGGGCTAAACTGTAGTAACAAAAATCCCAAAGTCTTGGTATTGTTGAATGTGTTGCGACAATCTCATCTGGACTATAGTGTCCAAAACCCTCACTGCAGAAAGAGTGTGATTTGCAATGTGAAAATACCAACTGCTGAATCTGAGTTGTGCGACGACGACAAAACCCCAACTGCGGGATCTGATCTGAAACATAAGGTAGAGGGTGATCTTTAGATAGCGGAGGGGACTATGATCACAAAGGAGTGTGAGATGTTATAGATCGCAATATACGCATGGGTCCAACAATAGTACTCAACCAAATATTTCAGGGCACTAACTAAGGAGGATCAATCTTACCCTTAGTCATACTACCCGACTACCCTATTGTACGCATGAGTAATCTCCCCAAGTGTTGTTCTCAGTGTACTGTAGTAGCAAGACAACCGATGACTTATATAAGATTAGGTTTCAGGTGAGCCTAAGGGACTTCCGATATACCCAAGGGTACGTGGAAGTGCAGTCTGTGCGCGATTATGTCTAATGTGCAACTACTCGAAGGGGTACCCACAGGGGTCACAAGGGAGTCCAAAAAGCATGACCACCTCTTGTAGTTCCTACGTGCATTCCTTCCCAAATCCGCAAGTTTATGCTTTCAATGACAGATCTTGTGGTTTAAATACATTGAAACACATCTCTAGCCTAAAAAAAATCTACGAAAATTGGAGGTACAACTGGCCCTGGAAAGTGCTTTGATACCACTTGTTATGCTCTTGACCTACGATAAATCCATAATACCAGAAATATGAAGAAATATAGCCCAGACACAAAATTATCACATGAAATGAGAAAAATTGCAAAGTATTTTATTATTCAAAAACAAATTCAATGTTCACTTGCTTCTTCGAGGGGGGCAACCTCCAACAGAGCAGAGATCAATTACAATAAGACTCGATTATCTTTCCCTTACTAACTAAGACTATTATAGATAAATGGCATCCAAAACCCTAACTACTAGTGGTCCCTTGCATAACATATGTTAACCACTTTATTTATTAACTATGACCTATTTACAACAAATTGTGGTCGCTTTTCTCTAATGCGGATCAACCACTTACAATTATTAATGCAGCCTTTATTAACTCTCTAACTAACTATGACTTTGAATGCTAGTCTATGGAGACTTCTAATGTGAGACGAGTATTGGAGGAATAAAAAGGTTGAACAATGAGTTTTATAAGAGAATAAGTCATGGCAGGGAGGGTCAAATATTTGGAAGGAATTGGTGTCAATGTTTGACATATTAAAAAAGGTCTTGTTTGGCAAGTAGGAGATGGAAGAAAAATTGACTTAAGCAAGGATCCATGGATAGGAGGTGATGGTCTCAAATGAATCTCCTTGAATCTGGCAGTGGAATTAAATTATAGAGGAATTTTTTTACTTTTTGAAGTGGTTGATTCTGAAGCTAATGGGATGTCTTTGAGACCTTGGAAATTAGCTAATGCTCTAGGCCTCTGAGGGAATCTAGCATGGGAATGGACACAATTTGTCTTGTGACTCACACAGAATGAAATTACATAAAGTAGAGACCCATACAAACTCATGTGGAAAATGAAAAAATAATGTGGGGTGGTGATGACGAAATTAGTTTATGAAGTGCTTATGAAACAAGTGGAGTCAGACCCTTTTTAGTGGTATAAAACTATTTGGAAGTGGTTTTGTCCTTTAAATATATGCCTATTTATTTGGTTGACACTAGATAACAAGATCCTCACTGAAGATAATATTCAGAGACGAGGTTGGGAAGGGCCTACAAGAAGCACACTTTGTTGTGATAATCAAAAGTAAGTGACAAACTTGTTCATGGATTGTGTTTTTTTGTAGGCAATGTGGAGAGAAAACTTGTTTGAGGAGGCATGCGCAGGGACATGGTCGAGAAGATCGTTATGGGAATTCCTCACAAAGTGAACAAAATCCCCAACCTTGGAGCATTTTTCCATCCTTCTTGTTGAAGAAAAGGGTAACTAGGTTCGGTACTTGTCAATGTAATTTTGATCTTTGTACTTGTCAAGAAAAAGAATTATTATTTTTATAAATTATATGAATGAGTTTCTTGCTCATTCTATAGGTCTAGGAAAGTCAAAGAGTCAAAAATATATTGAATAGCTCTTTTTGAGCATCTATGTAATAAACACAAGTCAACCTAGTGTCAAGCAACCCTCCAAGACAAGCACCATCTTTTAAAGAAGAAGCCTGGAAACAAATAAATGAAAAGACATCATGTTGGCATGAAAAATAAATAAATAAATATATAGATATATAGATATATAGATATATTAATGACTAGATGACATGTCAGTTCACCTAAACAAGTCGGCTCAATCTAGAGACACAACCACTATATATACCCAGTTGGGGTATTTGCAAAAAATAAGAAGAAAACTTAGCGAAGGCTCTAAAACTCTCAGATAGGTGCAGGTAGAATCTCGGATGGTATATAACAGTATCTTGGATGGTACAAGACTGAATCTCGGATGGTACAGGATAGCATCTCAGATAGGTGAAGGATGGTAAGGTGCAGTCTCAGTGATAGTTGTAATGAAGCCCTCACATATCTCTCTGCCATCTCAGCCTAATCACAGGGTTACAGTAATTGTTTCAGCCTTCATAAGGATCTCAGTGAATTATAGACACATTCATCACTATTATCATAACATCAATCATGATCATAATGCAGATGAAGTTCTTAGTTATAATCCTAGTGAAGATAAGACACAGAATTAGGTGCACTAGTGAAGACATGTTATGTAAGAGTGAAGCCATGATTTCGGTGAAATGATAAGACAAGTGATGATCTCAATGAATCCAGGAGTAGACCTCATGAAGATCTCAGTGGTATGGTGAATACCTTGGTGAGAGTACATCAATAAAGTTACAGCAATAAAGATCTCAATAGTGCATCAATAATGATGATATCAGTAGTGAAAAGGAAGAAGAATGGTGTCTTGATCTTGGAGTGGCTGAGAGGGTCAAGCGTCATGGTCTTGGTGTTTGTCAATTGAATCTCCATAAGAAGAATTTCATGTTGGTTTTCCTCTCCAAGAGGGAGTGGTTTTGGCTCTGCAGAATGTCAAACATCTTGTGTTCTTGTCTCTTTATTTTCGTAGCAGTTTGATGAAGCAAACACACACACTAATAATAAGAAGAAGGTCAAGCTAAGATAAATTGCAAAATCACTTCACAAATTTTTATCAAGTCTAGAAGAATCACATTAAACCCATTTGCCTTATATCCTTCAACATGGTATCAAAGATAAGGTGCTAAAGTCAAATGAAGGGAAACAAAAGAGACACACAAGGATCTGTCTTCAGGGATATCAAATCAGGTTGAAAGAATTAAAAGAGCAAGTATACAAGAAGCAGGTCAACAACAATCATAATCACAGCCACGCACTTGCTCAGTTTGATGAAGTATGTCAGTGAGTCTCACTTCTTGGTCACTGAACTTTGTCCATGCATATAGTCTCAGATGTCTATATATATATATATCTATATATATATATATATATATATATATATATATATTGCAGAAGTAATCCAAGGAGTACCTCTTACAATGAATGATTACTTCACTATCTCGGTATAGTTATTACATCAAGGCAATTTCGGTGATGATATGGTCTATCTATACAATGCCACCCATAGTTCAGTTATGTTACTCATTGACAAGTTTGGGCTCTCAGTACATTACCTCTCTACACAATGCACACAAACATCATTGTGCAGTGCCATACCAATATACTTATCACAGTCTCGAAATTTGTCTATGATTATGATCTCAATAGCATGGTTCTCGAATAAGATCATAGTATCACTAACATATCAACAATATGTTGAAATCAAAAATACCTCAAAAAATGAATTGGAAAGGTCGTGAAGCATTCTCGGTGATATCAAGACCACTGATGTCATGGTGTTAGAAGGCCTCCAAGGAAGTAGTGCTGAAAAAATACTAATGATGGGCACCTCAAGCAAAGTAAGCATCAAGGTGAAGATCGCCTCTTCACACACCAAGTAGTTATATTTCAATTTTATAATCAGATTTGGTTAAATGATTTCATGATTGCAAGGGATTTATAAATCAGTTAGATAATCAAAAGTCCTTGCATAGAATAAGGAGGACTGTCATAATCCTCATAGAAAAGAGAAATCATTGATATCTATGCAAAAGGTCTATGAAGGAGAAGCATTGTTTGAATTCATCAAGAAGACTCATAGGATTCATATGACATCACTTAAAGGCCCTTGCATGGAAAAATGAGGAATTTAACTATCCTCATAGTTAAGAGATTTCAATAAACATTTCAAGGTCTCCATTGAATTCATGGGAGGGAACTGTTACGATTCTCTCATTCCTATGTAGCAAGAAATGAGACATATAATATATATATCTGAAGTACTAGAAGATATACTCTTTGAAACGAAGTAACGAAGATCATCTCACTTAAACCTGATTGAAGGCATCAAAAAATGAAGGAATGTCTTCATGAGATCTCAATTGAGAGATCTAGGAAAGATGATAAGAAGGTAGTCATCATTGATAAGCAAGAAAGGAAAAGCAAGGTTGGTCCTCAAGCAAAGGAAAAATAATTATAGTGAAGATTCCATGCTATAGAAAGATGAAGGAAGCTAAAGAAAAGGGCCAAGGAAAGAGGGAGTATCAAATCTCTCCTATGAGTAAGATAGTATCCCTCACAAATGGGTCCTATCATAAGCTCCTAAATCTTGTGTTATAAGATATGAAAATGATAATAAGATGCATCATGGCATCATGGCATCATGGAAAAATTAGAAACAAGAGATCGTGACATCACCATGAGAATCATGAAGGACAAAATCCATGGCAGAAAAACATGTAGGATATATAGCTCTTAGGAACCTCAGTGAACATTGAAGAAAGGAGTCATATAAGGTTCATCATATATCAAGTCAAAAAGGAAACATCTGCCAATTGGGGATATACAAGATCCTCAAAAATTCTCTGATGGGATCCTCATCGTAGGGTTCACCAATCTAGAGAGGAAGCAAGTGTTTCAACAAGAACTCCAACTTATGGAATCCATGAGATAATGATGTGATGACATGAATCAAATCAAGGGAATGAAGATCTCTTCAATCAAGGAAGCTGCTGGAAGAAGCCTATATGACCTAAAGGTAAAATGAGGTATGTATGCAATTTTACAATGTCATTTCATATGGTTTCAGGGAATATAGATCATCACTTCTATCCTAAGAAGCATGATCAAGAGAAAGGGATCTCCTACTCTAAAAATATGCATAAAGGCATAAGATGAAATTAACATAATATGTCCTCATATGAAGTATGAGGTGTTTGACTAAAATTAAGAAACTATGATTGAAATATTCTGGGAATGGAATGTGTGAGCAAGGAAGAGATCGATATGTAACCATAATGAAGGCAATCATCATCCAAAAGATCAAGAAGATTTGACTAGAAAATCTCCTGGAAAGATATGAAGACTCTGATGAAAAATCTGAAAAATATGAAGACCCTTGACAAAAGATATCTTTGGGAGATGTGTCAACATGTATGCAGGATGTTGATAACTATAGGAAGATGTCAGGATGAAGAGCCATCTCGAAAGGTACAATTTGATTTAATGTTCTGATTTCTTGAATAATTCATACATGAATTCATGTAGGGCTACTAACACAAAAGTTGTAAGTACAAGTACAACTAGCATTCATATGGTGGATGGAAATTCCTAAAATTTGCATGGAGAGAAAAGAAGTAGCCATGTGAATAAAGTTACAGATGTATGCCAAGAAGGCCACTTTCCATGAAGAAAGGAATGACATGACGGAATAAGAAGGAAAGTGATCGATGGTTGTTTCCCTACAAGAAAGAAGCTCAACTAAATTTCATGAAATCAAGGAGAGAAGTTGATTAAGCAGCTGAAGAACCCACGAAGAAGAAGTTGTTGATGTATAGAAGAGTCCCCAGCTAAGAGGGATCTCCCATAGGTCCTTGATCAAGAGAGAGTTTGAATTAAGGTCACCCTTGATTACAAAGGAGTGACAATTGTTTCCATGTCATGTGTCATGCACTAGACCAGGACTAAAAACCGTACGTTTATGTGAAGGCCATGGATGGAAATGTAGACACATGATAGACACAACATTCTTGTCTTCAATTGGGAAGAATATTTGGGAGGATTGGGTAATCATCTCGTATCTGATACACTTTGGGGATGTGTAGGGCATCCAAGACAAGAGTAGGCAAGAGGACCGATATTCTTTGAGGGCTGGGAACCCAACATAAGAATAATCCTAGAAGGTCATACTCAATGAACACCCGGGTGGGTATGTACCTTGAGAGCCAATGATTAAGGTGTCTATAAATCATTGGTCTCACTAGCATTGTAGCTCATGGTCTCATAGATAGATGAAACTATTATTCAAGGCCTTGCACTATGACAATGTTGATTAGTATGATGCTATACAGATGGGATTGTCAATCTGATTCTTCTTATGAGAAATTCTTCAGATTAAGAATAACCAAGTACCATTGTAAATACCTCCCTAGTTAAGAGGGAGTGTTGAAGAAAAGGGTAACTAGGTTCGGTATTTGTCAATGTAATTTTTATCTTTATACTTGTCAAGAAAAAAGAATTATTATTTTTATAAATTATATGAATGAATTTCTTGATCATTCTATAGGTCTAGGAAAGTAAAAGAGTCAAAATTATATTGAAGAGCTCTTCTTGAGAATCTATGTAATAAACACAAGTCAACCTAGTGTAAAGCAACCCTCCAAGACAAGCACCAGCTTTTAAAGAAGAAGTCTAGAAACAAAGAAATGAAAAGAGATCATGTCGGCCTGCAAATATATATATATATATATATATATATATATATATATATATATATATATATATATATATATATATATATATATATATATATATATGTATATGTATATGTATATGTATATGTATATGTATATGTATATGTATATGTATATGTATATGTATATGTATATGTATATGTATATGTATATATTAATCACTAGATGACATGTTGGTTCACCTAAACAAGTCAGCTCAATCTAAAGACACAACCACTATATATACCCAGTTAGGGTATCTGCAAAAAATAAGAAGAAATCTTAGTGAAGGCTCTGAAACTCTTGGATTGGTACAGGTAGAATCTCGGATGGTATAGAACAGTATCTCGGATGGTACAAGACTAAATCTCAGATGGTATAGGACAACATCTCAGATAGGTGAAGGATGGTAAGGTGTACTCTCAGTGATAGTTATAATGAAGCCCTCGCATATCTCTCTGCCATCTCAGTCTAGTCACAGGGTTACAATAATTGTTTTAACCTTCATAAGGATCTCAGGGAATTATAGACACAATCATCACTATTATCATAACATCAATAATGATCCTAATGTAGATGAAGTTCGTAGTTATAATCCTAGTGAAGATAAGACATAGAATTCAGTGCACTAGTAAAGATAAGACACAAAATTTGGTGCACTAGTGAAGACATGTTATGTAAGAGTGAAACCATGATTTCGATGAAGGAAAAGCTCTGATAAGACAAGTCATGATCTCAGTGAATCTATGAGCAAACCTCATCAAGATCTCAGTGGTATGGCGAAGACCTTGGTGAGAGTACATCAATAAAGTTGCAGCAATAAAGATCTCAATAGTGCAGCAATAATGATGATATCAATAGTGACAAGGAAGAAGAATGGTGTCTTGATCTTGGAGTGGCTGATAGGGTCAAGTGTCATGGTCTTGGTGTTCGTCAATTGAATCTCCATAAGGAGGATTCTTTGCGGGTTTTCCTCTCCAAGAGGGAGAGGTTTTGGCCCTGGAAGAATACCAAACATCTTGTGTTCTTGTCTCTTTGTTTTGGTAGCAGTTTGATGAAGCAAACACACACACTAATAATAAGAAGAAGATCAAGCTAAGATAAATTGCAAAAGCACTTCACAAATTGTTATCAAGTCTAGAAGAATCACATTAAAACCATTTTCCCTAGATTATTCAACACTTCAAAGGTTTGTTTTTGGCATATATGGTTACACAAGAATATAAATATTTGATAGGTAGGTCCTAAATATACGACAAGTGGTGAATAAAACAAAAGCAACAATGAAGGAACTCGACGCAGAAGGTTTAAAGAAGAACATAATTCCAATTGGGCCCGTGATAGATATTTTGAAGGCTTGGGCCTTCTTTGATGGAGCCAAAAGTCATGTCATGGATGTATGTAGAGCAAGAGAAATATTTCACCTGAAAAACCATCACACTTTCCTTCTTAGTTTGAAGTTGGGGCTTGGAACTAATAACAAAGCATAATTAATTGGGCTTTGGCTTGTCCTTGGCTTTGCAATGTACACACATGCGAAGTGATTACAAATATGTGGTGATTCTTGTTGTTTATTGATTGGTTCTTGGGGATTGGTACATTACACAACCTAGCCCTAAATCCTTGGAAATAAAGAGTTCACCGATTGCAAAAAAATTTCAAGGAGTTGGAGGTATCACATATCCCTAGGGAACACAACATTTATATAGATAAGAGATCCAAGGAAGCATTACTCCATTTTGTAGGACATTTAGTGATTACAGAAAAAGTTGTTGATGTCCATAGGGTGAATGCCAACAACTTTTTCTGAAATTGAAGTTTGTAATCATTGGGGCATTGACAATTATTATGTTTGACTGTTTTATGTTGTAGACTATTATAATCCCATAACTCTTAATAAACATGTCAGGGAGATTGTAATTGAACAATAATTTGTATACTTTAATTTCAATGAAGCAGCAGTATGAAATTTTTTCTGAGGGAATATATATATATATATATATATATATATATATAGATATAATTTTCCCTTTTTTTAATTTTTTTTTTGTGTTTTTTTTTTTACTTATTTTTTATTTAATTTTTTTATTGTTTATGTGTGTGTGTGTATGTGTTTAATATTTTTTTTGGTTTCTAAATATATATAATCTAGATGAATCAACACTTAGGTAGGTTGATACTCATGTGATAGGAGGTCAATTCTAACCACTATCAATATAGGCTCTAGGTAAACCCATACATAGTTGATTCTAACCACTATCACTATAACCTCTAGGTGAACCCATACACGCCCCCATGCACAACCCACAAGGCTAATAATGGGCCAATTGAGCTACCCCATGGGACTTTCCTTTCATTTCTAAGAAAAAAAAATTGAATACCATAGGGGTCATTTTTTTATTATTTATTTTTCATTTTTTTCCAAAAAAATGTTATTTACAATTTTTTCCTCCATTTAAATTTTTATAATGTAAATTATTGAGAAAAAATAATTAATAACTTAAACAAATCATATAATAGCCCTTTTATATTTAGACTTCATTTTATGTTTTTCATTTTCAAGGGTACTAATCATCAAGGCCACAATGTCAATTAATTTGTAATTTTAACCCCAAAAATAAAATGAAATGAAGATTAGACTAATTTGAAAAACGCTTTAAAAACAAACATTTGGAAAAATGTGAAGGGTAGATAAAATTTAAATGCCGATTTTTAGAGTTTTTTGTAGTCATGGTAGTTGGTCTTTAATGATATGGTTGAAAAATGTTTGAATTTTAAACCTAGAAAATGGGTGATGCTTGATCACCATTTCTGCATTTTGATGTGTTTTTTCTTGTCTTTCATAGTCATGGTATTTGATTTTTAATGACAATTAAAAAGTGTTGAAAGTTTAACCCTAAAATGAAAAAAAGGTGATGTTATATCACCACTTTTCAAAATCAACATGAAAAAAGATAATGTTATATCACCACTATTAAAAATCAACATAAAAATTAGGACTAAATACAGCCTCCAAAAAAATTAGAATTCATTTTCTCACCTCATTCAATAAAAATTCAAGACCAATTACCTCTTGAAATGGGGAGGTGTGATTTGGATTGAATGAACATATAATATGTCATCTATATCCATGCTTTCAAAGTGTACAAGTTGAAGGAATTAAGCTTACAAGAGTAGTTTTATCAATAAAACCTAGTCTGGAGAATTTGGATTTGAAACCTCCTGGGGCCACTTTTAAGCCTTAAATGACAATTTTTTTGGGGGTATGGTAAAACTTCCTTGTTTAAGTATATAAACCAATCACACTATTTTACACCTAGATACATTTCCAATGATGCAAGAAATATGTAAATCGAGTTCAAATGCAACAATTATATCTCCCAAAAGTTGACCTATCATAATTGAGCACCATAATTTGAGAGTATTCCATGTTAGCCCCCATTGCTCATGCAAAAGGGGCTAGCCATGTGAAGACTATGAAGAAGATTGTATGGGTCAAAGTTGTAACTCTAGTTGAGAGTTGATGGAGTCAAACCTAACCTCTTGTTGGCTGTAGAGTCGTGTTATAACAGAGCCACTAGTATGAAAATGAGTTTCATTCTATTTTCTTGCATTTTGTTTCATGTATAGGAGAGTAGCTGAGTGTGGATAGAAAGATATAGCATAACAAAGGTGATTTATGTTCTGTAGCAACCCATATGTCATAGTTCTCAAGTAATTCCATAGAAGTGCCTTATCCTTGTACTTACATCATGTTCATTCTAGATAAATGTAGTATACCTAGGGGGGATATTATGGGGTATGGGGTACAAAGGGAGGTACCCAAGGAAATAAGGTAATAAGGTGATGGGCCATAGTTAATAAATAAAGTGGTTAACCTGCATCATGTAAGGGACCACTAGTAGTTAGGAATAATGTGATAAGCCCATTGTATTAGATATATGATATGGAGAGACCCGTGGTAATGACCCAAGGTATTGTATTTGTTGAAATGTGGCAATAAGAATATTCCAATTTAATTTGTCCTTGAATTAAATTGTGAATTAAAATCGAATTTAGTCTTAACATCTACTTGGAAATAATTAATTAATTTGTTTCAAATTAATTAGTTGGAGAAATTCAAGTTAGAAGTCTTTCTGAAGTCATGCAAAAGTTATCCCTTGAATTAAGGAGATAAGATTGAGTTATGTTTGAGTTGTAATTAATTGACTCATTTTACTGAGTCAAGTTGAAGGAATTAAGCTTACAAGAGTAGTTTTATCAATAAAACCTAGTTTGGAGAATTTGGATTTGAAACCTCTTGGGGCCACTTTTTAGCCTTAAATGACAATTTTTTTGGGGGGTATGGTATAACTTCCTTGTTTAAGTATATACACCAATCGCACTATTTTACACCTAGATACATTTCCAACGATGCAAGAAATATGTCAATCAAGTTCAAATGCAATAATTATGTCTCCCAAAAGTTGACCTATCATAATTAAGCACCATAATTTGAGAGGATGCCATGTTATCCCCCATTGCTCATGCAAAAGGGGCCAGCCATGTGAAGACTATGAAGAAGATTGTATGGGTCAAAGTTGTAACTCTAGTTGAGATTTGAAGGAGTCAAAACTAACCTCTTGTTGGCTATAGAGTCGTGTTATAACAAAGCCACTAGGATGAAAATGAGTTTCATTCTATTTTCTTGCATTTTGTTTCATGTACAGCAGAGTAGCTGAGTGTGGATAGAAAGATATAGCATAACAAAGGCGATTTATGTTCTGTAGCAACCCATATGTCATAGTTCTCAAGTAATTCCATAGAAGTGCATTTTCCTTGTACTGACATCATGTTCATTCTAGATAAATGTAGTATACCTAGGGGGGGATATTATGGGGTGTGGGGTACAAAGGGAGGTACCCAAGGAAATAAGGCAATAAGGTGATGGGCCATAGTTAATAAATAAAGTGGTTAACTTGCATCATGTAAGGGACCACTAGTAGTTAGGAATAATGTGATAATCCCATTGTATTAGATATATGATATGGAGAGACCCGTAGTAATGACCCAAGGTATTGTATTTGTTGAAATGTGGCAACAAGAATATTCCAATTTAATTTTTCCTTGAATTAAATTGTGAATTAAAATCGAATTTAGCCTTAACAGCTACTTGGAAATAATTAATTACTTTGTTTCAAATTTATTAGTTGGAGAAATTCAAGTTAGAAGTCTTTCTAAAGTCATGCAAGAGTTATCCCTTGAATTAAGGAGATAAGATTGAGTTATGTTTGAGTTGTAATTAATTAACTCATTTTATTGAGTTAAGTCCAATTAAATTAGTTCCAAACTGTTTGAGGAACTACTAGAGTTAATAATTAGTTGATGTATGCATGCACTCAACTAGTGTACTCCAGTTAATTGAAGATTCCCTCATCAGAAACTCATGCATGTCTATTATGAGAAAGACCCAGTTGAGCTTAAAGTCAAGGAGAGTATACTATCAGTTGCATGTGTTTTCCTATAAAGAAAACTCATGCATGCAGAAGGAATAAAATTCCTTGAGGATTGCACAGTTCTGACAGTGTGTGAGAGCAGTGTTCCACTTGGTGAGGTGAAGATCATCCACTAGGAACAGCGCAAGGAAATAGGAGCTTGGAGGGCAGAGAGGAAGGCTTGAGAGAAGCCAAGATTTCCTGTGAGCATCTGTGAGGATTGTATTGAGAGCTGGCTAGCTGTGAGAGCTAAGGCTTTGTATAATTCCTATGTATTTCCACCTTGTATGATAATACAGATAGTGGGGTTTTTAGCTGAGGCTTTCCCCAAAGTATTCTCATGTGTATTGTGTGATTGATTATTCTTCTTCTGGTTATATGTGTTCAGCTCGATCTTTAAGCTTCCCTAAATTGATAGGAGAAGTAGGTTATAGTATTTAGCTTTGGTTAAATTGCATTATTGGGTTAATCTACAGTCAGATTTTCTACATAGGTCTCAGAGCAAGATTTGTAGAGAATTTGCAAAATTTCTACATCGTATCGGAGCCAAGTAGAGTTGTGAACAATATACTAAGAAGAGAATTCTAAGTTTGAAGTTCGGGGTTGCAGGTGCAAATTGAATTCTTATCATACTTCAAGGTTGGCCAATGGCGTTCTATGGCTTGAGATTCGAGTATGCCTTTGAAGGTAGCTCGAATTACATAGCATGGAAAGATAGAATGGAGGTTGTATTAGAAGACAATGGCTTGAAGGACTTCATTGATCAAGAAATCCAAAAGCCAACTTCAACTAATGCAGAATAGTTGGCTAAGTGGAAGAAGTGTGTGGCGAAGGTGAGACAGATCATCCTTGAGGGAGTTCAAGACCATATTGTCTCAAGTCTCCATGGGAAGGATAGTCCATTTTCAATGTGGAAGACATTGAAGGACCTCTATGTAAGGCTCCACCCTAGGGTCCTCTACAGAACTAAAATTCTCAATTTCAAAATGCGATAAAATGAGAAATAATTTATTTCTAACTAAACATTTAGTCAATGATAACTTACCATTAAAATTTATTTCTTACAATTAAATAGTGAGAATTTCATTTCAATCACTTACATGAGTAATCTATAAGTAGAGGAATACATGTTCGGATAGCCTGGTTGAGATGCCCCTGAGCTCCTGATCCTGCTTTGATGCTCCTCTTGACTACCGACTAGATTTACCTCCCAGCCAACTAGGAAGTATTTCCTAGCCCAGAAAACCTCCACAAGTTCCCTAGCCCTCCGAGCCCAAGTCCAATTAAATGTAGTGTGTCGAAGATAAAAAATACTCTCCTTCTCTCCCTTCTCTCTTCCCCACCTTACTCTCAAAACAAATCCTCCAAAACCACAACCAAACCAATACCAAAATCAAGCCAAGCATCCCCTTTCATTCCCTCATCCTTCCCTTTTATGCTCCCCCTTCTCCTCTCCACCTCAACCACCTCTCATTAATGTCATAACTACTCCCTCATCCTTACATTTGACTTCTCTTCTCCCAAGTAAACATGAGAGGACATTTGGGGATGTGATATGAATATAAAATTGGGTAATTAATTGGAGAGGACCATGTCTTCTACCAAGTAAATATTTTGGGGATGAGAGATGAATATATAAATTGGTAATTAATTGGAGAGGACCATGTCTTCTCCCAAGTAAATATGAGAGGACATTTTGGAGATGTGATATGAATATAAAATTGGGTAATTAATTGGAGAAGACCATGTCTTCTCCCAAGTAAATGTTTTGGGAATGAGAGATGAATATATAAATTGGTAATTAATTGGAGAGGACCATGTCTTCTCCCAAGTAAATATGAGAGGACATTTTGGGGATGAGGTATGAATATAAAATTGGGTAATTAATTGGAAAGGACTATGTCTTCTCAAAAAATTTAAAATTTGGGGAGGTAAATTGGGAATAATAACAAAATTTAGATCAGTACTAAATTTACAGTTTCACCAATGTAGGTATGCACCAATATTTATTTATAATTATAAGTCAATATTTTAAAGTGATTTAAACCCTATTAAAATTCTCATGATAAGATTAATTAGGCATTACATACACTCCTCCTTCAGAAAACTTCATTCCGAAGTTAGAGTGTAAAAGGTACAAGGAGTTCGAAGCAGTTTGGCAATAAGGCATATCAAAATAGAGAGAGTTACAGTAGTAAAATTTGATAAGTCAGACAATGACATTATGTTCCTGTTACACAAAATATTGTCACCATGACTTTCTGTAATCAGTGTGGGTCTATCATCACTCATGCTGACCTCCTATGCAAGTCTCAAACCTCATCTCTTCATGTCAAAGCCTTAAAAATGAGAGAAAGTCCTTAAAAATCAATAAAACTCTGGTTCCACACTTTCTCTTACCAGTACCTGCAGTCCCACACCCATTGGTCATGTTACCTGCGGACCTGCCTGCTCTGTCTCTAAAGGAGTGGGTGCGGACCCCTGTGAAAGTCAAAAAGGTGCAAGTTTATTCTTAAAAAACTCACTTTGGGTTAATTTTGGATGTTTCTAGAAGGAATCTTGACGTGGTTGGTTCGCTCCTAGGTGGTTCATGCATCCCATAACTAAAGGAGCTAACCCCTTGATAGGAGGAGCTTATCCCTTTGAAGGAGGGCTTTATCCCTTTGAAGGTGGACCTAGTAACTTCCCTCCTCTGCTCTATAAATTGAGGCATTGGGCTGGTTGCTAGGGAGGTTGAAAGCTAAACATTTTTTAGGGTAAATGTTGTTGGAATTGAGACTTCCTAGTTAAGCTTGAGAGGAGAGATTACATACCTTTTGGCTTCATTGGGAAGAGAGTGAAACTTGTCAAAGTAGAGGAGATTCTTGCTGGACCCTGGGAGGAGCTTGTACAGCATGCACCAAGGTTGTAAAGTTCTTCTTTGATTAAAGTTAATACAATCAGATTCATTTTTCTCAATAAATTGTCTTATATGGTTTATTTCATGAATTCCTTGATCATCATGATAAATATGGTTTATTATATTGGCTTTTCATATGCTATTTGATATGTGTGCCTATTTGTGTTTGCATATTCTTTACAAAGGAGCTCATTTGGATCAACAGAGCGTGGCTTCCACAAACTAGCACTGGACCCGAGGTAGGCCTAAAACATCTATTAGCCTTTATTTATTAATTGCATATTTAGAAAAAGATAGAATTTGTTTGGTTTGTTTGTCGCTAGATATCATAGATACTAGGGAGGTCGGTCTTGTCCGCAAGAACGACTTATCCGGCCGACAAAATGGCGACTCCACTGGGGACTTGAATTTTTGGTTTTTTCCTTTGCTTTTGCTTTGACTTGAGAAACTATTTCTCTGTTTCTAGTTTTTTGCTTGATGTGTGTGGGATTGGGTAGGTTCTGTAGATCTTGAATTATTTTTTGTTTTTCACGCTTTTGGTTGAGGACCGCACCCTCTGTTTGTAACACAGTGCGGACATCCCCGCACTTTTTCTTTACACACAGAGTGGTACCACACCTGGTTGTACTGGGAGCCTGCGGACCCTGTCAAAATTTTGAAAAACTTAAAATTTTCTCTTTCAGTTAGCTTAGGATTTGTTTATATGTTTTAGCCTCTGCCCAGATCTGCACGTGTCTTGTCGAAAACTTTTCATAGGTTAGTTCCATTGGCATTTAGGTTTTAGGTGAATTTCTAGAAGCTTTATGTGCCTGGCTTGATTTTTGTTTGGTCTTTGTAGTAACTCAGAGCTTAGAAGCCTTAGAAACCTCAGATCACCCTAGTTTTTACTGGTCTTCTTATGAGTCTGACCGATCTTTAAACTCTGCCTTTGTTGAGGAATACATCTCGTTTTTCTCTTTGCAAAGCTTCGAAAAGAACTTGTTTTGAAAGTTTTGGATTTCATTTTTAAAAAGAAAACAAAAGCTGGTTGTTTTTTATTAATTTGTGATTCTGGACAAATTAGTCCTTAGTTTGCTCATAACTAAGTAAAACATCCTTGAAAAGAAATCTTGTAAGCTTTTACTTCAATTAGCTTTATAGAATTTATAGATCTCAAGATTAGATTTTCCAATGGTTTTGAGTGTTTTATAAAAATTAAAAAAAAATCTCTTTTGAAAAAGTTTGTTTTTGTAGTATTTGAGTGTTTGAAAAGAAAGGGAAATTTTTGTGAGCATAACTAGTTGTCTCATTTTTAGTGTATTGAAAAAGACAAAAAATCTCTTCTTTTTATTTGTTTGTTAAGGAAAGATTGGTTTTTTCAAGCATTTGCATTCTCAACTCTTTCTTTAGCTAGAAATTCATTGAAGAAAAAGGATTTTTTATCATCTTAAGTGCATTTTTAGTGATTTGGAGTCGAGTCTTCACACCATAAAATTTCATCTCCACACCTTTTGACTTAAGAAAAAACCAATAAAAATAACGTTTAAAGTAAAATCTATCTAGCAATATTTTTATTTATAGGGATCTTTATCACCAACATAGCTTAGGCTAGTATCTTGGGGTAGGGAGTAATTAACTCTCCAAGGTAGTAAAACAAACAAGTAGTTGTTTCTTGCGGTAGGAGATAAATTCCAATTGTTACATCTATGCTCTGGTAAGCTCCTCTTAAAGGATTCAAGCACGAGATCGTGTCCAAACCAGTGGGGCAATCAATCCTTCCTCATTGGGAATGATACAAGATATACACATATTAAAAATGGTAAACCTCGGATTAACCATTGTCGAGGAGCCTGGGGTCACTTGTTGGTAAACCTTGGATTATGTCAAGGAGCCTTCAAGGAGATTGAGCTTGCTACTCTGCCCTTGCATGTGTATCGGAACACAGACTATTCCCCCAGGTATATTTGTTTCCGTTGGTAACCATAGTGACCATATTCTATAGGATTCTTTCCTAAGGTGACGGTGGAGGGAAGATCCCACTGTACTTGGAGCAGACGTCAGCTAGACTCACTTGGATTTTCTGGGGGGTTCTCTTCACTCGGGACGGTTTAGTGGAGAAACTTGTGCCAGTCTATTCATTAAGCAGGTTGGCGGGGTAACGGTTCCAACCGCCATTTCTGTATTGAATTTTGTGACGTTGGATTTCATCACCAACTAGTGTTTTCGGTACGAAAAGTTACTGTTTGTGTGTGGTTTGACCTCCTAGATTCTTTAGATGTGTGATTCAAAATTGTTTGGTTCTTTAGAGACTTTAGGTGGTTTTCATTGAGATTTTTCTTTGTTTGTGTGTGAAGTAATTAAAATTTTTAATCATGGCTGAATTACTGAGGAAGTCCCGTAGACTTTGGGGCCAACCTCTTGACTTTTCACCAAGCCAACTTGAAGGGCTACGAGCCCTTGTAACTCCTAGTGACAGTAGAGTTGGGTCACCTAAAGAAGGAGAGTCTTCTTTAGTTGTACATCCTAATTATCAAGTTCAAGCACCAGAGTATATTTTAGAACCTGTTTCACTTTCTGAAGTTACTCGTAGTTTTTCTTCTACTAGTGAATTAGCCGAGGAACCTGAAATATCTAAACCTGAAATTGAACCTGTTGCTACTCCAACATCAGGATTTGTCTCTCCAACTTCTAGTGGTCCTGGTTCACCCAAGGTAGAAAGAGTCATTACCCAAAATCTTCCTTATGGACTTATTGCTATTGAAGAACTTGTTACTCCGAAAAAAGGTATACCTATCCCTAAAAATCAACCAACTATAGAACTTAGGGAGCGTGAATCCATCTTTTACAATCCACCTAGGAGGGACGCTTGGTATCTTTCATTGACCAATTTTTTGGAAAACCCGGGACTAAGTTTTTCACCACCTTGCATTCATTTTCATCCAACACCTAGGGGTTATTATCCTCCTTTGAATATGTCGAGACATTCATCCATGTTTTCTCAATCTCCAGAAACATTCTTATATGGCGTTCCTTCCATTCCCTCTGGGTATCAGTCACTTACTGGTACTTTTTCAGGAACATCTCCTCAACCTATTGAACAAGGGTTATTAACTGGTAATAACGGAACTAAGCCGTTGAGTGTAGAAGGTATTCTTATGATGTCAGGTACCATTCCAAATCTGCAACCTCAAGGTAGCCAGTTACCGCCTTGGGGGTAGCCTCAAGGTCCTCAATTATCGCCTGGGGAGCAACCTCAAGGTACCCAATTACCGCCTGGGGGCAGCCTCAAGGATAGTACATACCTACGGGACAGTACATTCCTCAAGGTCAACCCCAGACTCAGTATGTACCTCAAGGTCAACCCTAGTATCAATATGTACCTCAAGGTCAACCCCAGTATTAGTACGTGCCTCAAGGTTATCAACCTCAAGGTCAATATCCAACCCAAGGTTTCCAACCACCTTCTGGTCAGTGATTTGTCCAAGGAGCTGGAAATGTACCTTTGAATTACCAACCCTACCCTCAACCCGGTTATGGTCCTCAATATGCTCAACCTTCTATGGGTCCATACCCCAGAATGAACTTAGTGTGGGGTCCATCTCAATCTCAACAGACCTTGCAACCGAATGTGCAGTTGTCATCTCAATCTGGACAACCCTTAGTTTCTGGTTCAACCCAGCAACCTGTCCAGCCTACTATTCAAACTTTTGCACCTTCTGTAGTTTCTCAACCTGGGCCTAGTTCGCCTCGAACTCCGCCTCAAACGACTACTGCAACTGTTGCAACATCTGTTCCGTCTACCCCACCTACTTGTGGAGTATCGACAGCTCTGGTTTCTATTATTCCTGTATCAATTCCTCAAGCATCTTTACCTCAGTTTGGATCCACAATTCAGACTTCGGTTCAAATGCCTGCAGGACAACCTGGTCCAAGTACAGTTGTCACAAGTCAACCTCAATTTACTTATAAACCTTACCAAGGACAGTACCAATTCGATCCTGTTGTGTAGAACCCAGTCTATCAGTATCAACCATACCCTGGATATACTTATCAGCAACCTCAACAACCCCAGTATGGTCCGGTTAATCCTGGTTTTCCGGGAGGATATATTATCCAAAATGCAATTCCCATTCCTAGTTATCCTGGATATCCTCCTCCTGGGGCTGGCCTTGTGACCCAGGGTTTCAAGGACCCTAATCATCAGTTACCATTCATTGCAACTTTGGACTTGCCTAACTTGTCACGCCTTATGAACGATCCAATTAATTATCTTCCATTTTGGCTGCCAATGCCGAATAAGTTGCCTAGTGATATTCCTAAGTTTGAAGGTAAATCAGGAGAGGATCCGTCAAAACATGTGATGACTTATCACCTCTGGTGTGCATCTAACTCCATTTCAGATGATTCAATCAGTTTAAGGCTTTTTCAATGCACTCTAATTGGTCTTGCGGCCAAGTGGTACATTGAGTTACCGTGAGCCACTTTTTATAAATTTAGTTAGTTAGCTACTTCGTTTTTAACTCATTTTTAGTTGCCAGTCAGATATGACAATGGCACGGAATTATTAACTTCATTAAAACCGTCAACATCCACTTACATTTTAGATCACATTCATGAATGGAGACGTCGACGGCGTTTAGTGAAAGTTTTTATCCCGGATCAAATCTTAGCAGAATGGTTTGTCAAATCTTTATTACCGAAAATCACTGAGGATGTAGCTAAGGCCGGAGTCGTTACTGAAGAGCAAGTAATTTCTCAAGCTCAGTACCTAGACCTCGTTTATACGCAGTCAGGTACGTTACATGAGAAAATCCCCGATCTTCCTAAACAAAATCAAATAACTGCAGCTCCTTCAGGTTCTCATGCCGCTGATGGTATGATTTGTACAGTTAATGCCAAAAGTAGGAAGAAATCTTCCAAGAATTCTTCTCCTATCATAACTTTACCAAATTCCCCGACAGGAGATTCTTCCGTGGAAATTTCTGCCGATATTCATGTTGTAGAGTCATCTACAGCGAAATCAAAATCCGGCGGTAAAAAGAAAGGGAAGAAGAAAAATAAAACAAATAAAAATTCGAAAGAGAAACCAGAAAAACAGAATCTATTGATGAGAAACGCAAACCTCGTTATCCTTGTCTCATTTGTGATGAAGAGCATTTTACAAGAGACTACCCTCATCGCGCTGAGGTTGCGAAAATCATCAAAGGTTCTCAAACGCCTGTTGTTTTGAAGGATCCTTTTCCTAGTCAAAACAGTAAGATGATAGGTTCTTCCTCAAATGCCTCAGAAGAACCCATAATGATGATGTCCCATGTTAGGATTGCGACACGATCGCAAGATTATGGAAGTAAAAGTGTTTTTAGTGGTAAGGAAGCAAAATCTTCTAATTCAAACCCATCAACTTCAACTGCCGGTTCCGGTCCACTACAGATCGAGAAACCTAACCTAGACTTAGTAATCAAACCGCCCGCTAAGGGTATACTTTGAAAGTCAGTTTTCAATCCACATGCAAGAGCTGCTCAGAACTATAACATTGTTGAAGATTTGGCTATTTCACCTTCAGCAATGTCAGCTTTGGAGGTGCTGCAATCATGTCCAGCACAGCGTAAATTGCTATTGTCGGCTATAGGAGCTGTTGATATTTAGGACTCAAACCTTATAATTTTCAATCTAGAAAATAGTACACCTCGGTTACCTCATCAAATGGCTTTCCAAATTCCAGTGTTAGTCAAAAACAGACCTTGCTATAGGACTGTGATTGATGAGGGAGCCTCAACGTGTATTATGTCGATCCAGTGTTGGAGATCGCTTGGTTCTCCTACACTTAATCAATCCCCGATGATTCTAAAGGCTTTTGATGGCCATGGGTTTCATCCTTTTGGTATTCTACAGGATTTACCTATAAGGGTTGAAGGCAAAATTGTTAATCTAGATGTGGAGGTGGTTGATGCCCCTCTAGATTACAACCTTCTCTTGGGTCGTAGTTGGTCTTATGCTATGACTGTTGTTGTTTCATCGGTCTTTCGGCTTATAAAGTTTCCTCATAATGGAAAGATCATGCCTACAGACTAGCTAACTTACTTTTCATCCGACCCAACCTCTTCTGAAAGTATCCAACATGTCGGCAAAACAACTATCCCTTATAAGGATGTTGGAGTAGGACTAGTTAAAGATTCTGGTTTACTAGGAACTTTTCCCTTTCCTCCTCTCAACGTATCGCCTTCTACTGCAACCATTCATATGATTTCATCAGACACTATTGTTTATGATGATCCTTGGATCGTACCTTCCGAATCTGAGATAGATTCATTGGGTGATGCCATGCCTTTGAGTCCATATGAAATTGCGTATCAGGTCGTACAGTCGTTTTCCGACCCTTCTTCAACTGAAATTGACTTAATGAATGTGGTCCATGAAGAACCACTTTCAACATCAAACTCAGATCAACGAAATTTTCTGAACTTGTTCATACAGATGAGCAAATTCGTGAAATCTTGTCTGTTGTTGATTTACCATGGGAAGATATCCATCATAGATCTTCATTTTTACCTGAGATTGATCGCTTTGAAAATGATTTTTCATCCATTTTTACAACTGATTATGTCAAGGAACCTCAAAATCCATTGAAAAATCCTGATTCTGAGTTAAATTTGGGAAATATTTCTCGAACTATTCCTATTGACATTTCAGTTAAGCCTGGAATTGTTGAAAACATTCATATAGGTGCCTCTTGTATGGAAGATGAAATTCAAACATATAAGGCCCTATTTCAAGAATTCCACGACGTGCTTGCCTGGTCATATGAGGAAATGCCAAGAATTGACCCAACAATTGTTGTTCATGAAATCAAAACCTACCAAGATGCTAAACCCGTCCGGAAACGTTTGCATCAGATTCACCCATGAAAAGCTGCTGCAGTTAAAGCAGAAGTTGAGAAATTACTTAAAGCAGGTTTCATTTATCTAATTCCATTAACGGATTGGGTATCGAATATTGTTCCTGTTAACAAAAAGCAAGGAACAATAAGAATATGTATCAATTATAGGGATATTAATCAAGCCTGTCCAAAAGACAATTATCCAACTCCCTATATTGATCAAATCATTGATGATTGTGCCGGCAGTGAAATATTCTCCTTTATGGATGGTTTTTCCGGATACAATCAAATAAATATTCTACTTGCTGATCAACCAAAAACGGCTTTCATTTGTCCATGGGGGACATTTTCTTATTGCAAATTACCTTTTGGTCTTAAGAACTCCCGTGCAACTTTTCAAAGGACCATGTCTTACGCATTTCATGACATCAAGCACATTGTGCAACCCTATCTCGATGATTTACCTGCTCATTCATTACATCGAGCCGATCATCTCATCCATTTACGAGCAATCTTTATGAGGTGTAGGCATTATCGAATTAGGTTGAATCCACATAAGTGTGTTTTCTGTATTGAAATGGGTCGGTTTCTAGGATTTGTTGTTTTGAAAGCCGGCATTCGTGTCGATCCCTCAAAGGTTGAAGCTATTGTCAAATCGCCTCCTCCTTCGAGTCTTCGCCAACTCCAAAGTTTGCAAGGGAAAGCAAACTTTTTACGTCGATTCATTCCTAACTATGCCAAGATAACAAAGGGTTTTACCTGGTTGTTGAAATAGAATACTCCATTCTTTTGGGATGAGATAGCTGACAAATCTTTTGATGCATTAAAACACGCGCTGACCCATGCACCGTTATTGCATCCTCCCAACTACAACTAGGACTACTTCTTATATCTCGTCGCCTCTCATTCCACCATCGGAATGGTATTAGTTCAGGAAGATGAATTCGGTAGTGAACATGTGATATATTACCTTAGTCGAACCTTAAATCCAACTGAGCTAAAATATTCGCATGTGGAGAAATTGGCCTTAGCAGCTGTTCAAGCTGTCCAACGTTTTCGTCATTACATTTTACTATGCAAAACTACTGTAATTTCCGATTGCAACCCTATGATCTATATTTTGACCAAACAATTGCTAGGGGGCAAGTACTCCAAATGGATTGTGATCCTGCAGGAGTTTGACTTGGAATTTTAAAAATCTAAGTCAAAGAAATCTTTAGTTTTTGCGGAGTTGATGTGTGACTTCCCGCGTGCTGATACTGAAACTGTGGCAGAAGAACCCATTGCGAACGAATCCTTATTTCTTATTAGCACTCTAGATCCATGGTATGGAGATATCATTGTTTATCTCCAAACCCAATCCTTTCGGCCTAAAATTTCAAGATCTCAGCGTCAGAAAATACGATTCCAGTCCCAACAATTCAAAAGTATTGGAGATACACTTTATCGTCGTGGGGCAGACTCTGTTTTCCAACGTTGTTTAATTCATGAGGAAGCTGAAAGGGTTCTAAATGACTGTCACTTTGGAGCGTGTGGCGGTCATATGTCTGGGTTTGCCACGGCCCAAAAGATATTGCGCGCTGGCTATTTCTGGCTGTCTTTGTTTAAAGATTGTATTAATGCGGTCTAAAAATGCACAACTGCCAAATTTTTTATCGAAAGATGTGCGCTCCACCTGCTCCTCTCCACCCTATAATTGTCATCAGTCCTTTTGCAAAATGGGGTATCAATTATATTACATGTAACCCTCACTCGGCCGGGGGGCATGCGTATATCATCCTTGCGATAGATTATTTTACCAAGTGGGCCGAGGCGATGCCTACATTTGCGGCAGACGGTAAAACTGCTGCGATTTTCGTTTTCAATCATATAATTACTAGGTTCGGTGTTCCACAAGCGATTATCACTGATCATGGGCGTCATTTTCGAGACATTATGATGATGTAACTAACAGACCAACTTGGCCTGCGTCACGATATTTCAACTCCATATTACCCACAGGCTAATGGTCTGGTTGAAGCCATCAACAAAGTTCTAGTCATCATGATCCGACAAATCATTGGGATTCATAGGTCGAATTGGCATAACATGCTATTTTCAGCGCTTTGGTCGTATCGAACCTCAGTAAAGACATCAACTGGTTTCACTCCTTTCCAACTAGTTTACGGTTTGGAAGCTGTGTTACCCATTGAATGTGAAATCCCGTCATTGAAAATGGCCATAGAATTGCTTCCAGCTACTTCCGTGAGAAACGTTTGTTGTACTTGGCTCAGCTAGATGAGAATCAATGTGATGCTGCACTAGCAATCGAAGCTCATGCCAAACGTATTAAAGCTCAGTATGATCGAAATGTTACGCCTCGTAATTTTTCGGAAGGAGACCTAGTCTTACTGTACGATCAAGCAAATGATAAATTAGGCGCTGGAAAATTCGTACCCATGTGGCATGGTCCTTATGTTGTTAAGCGAAAGCTGGCAAAAGGGGCCTATGAATTGGTAGACTTTGACGGGGTCTCTTTAGGTAAGCCCAAAAATGGTCTTTACCTGAAGAGATATTATGCTTAAATCTGGGTGTGGAGATTTTAGTTAGGTTAGTTTTCTTTCTAGCTGGTGTGTTTTAGATTAAAAAGTGTGCTTAGCTTAGAGAGTTTTTTTGTCATTACTCCTGCTTATCTTGATTTTACACTTGATATTGCAGATCTCAACGTCTCTCCAAACATACATTGGTTTTGTTGATGGTGCTTGTCGTAATACACGGAACATTTCTTCCGCAGCTTGGGTTATCTACTCGCCCTCTGATGAGTTGGTATCTATGCATGGGGTAAGCCTCGGTCAAACAACAAACAACATTGTAGAGTATAGTGCAGTGATTGAGTTATTATCTGAATCCATCTCATTTGGGATTCGGAGTTTGATTGTAAGGTTAGATTCTGAACTCGTTGTATTGCAGCTTAATAGAGTTTATGCCATTAGAAATCCAGTCTTATTGAGATTATTTTTTAGAGTTCGTCTCTTGGAATGTGAATTTGACTATATTGAATATCAGCATATTCCAAGATATTTAAATACATTAGCAGATGCAATTGCTTCTTGAATGTTAAGTAGACATTTGCAATAATCAAACAGTAAATTTAAAAACATTCCATAACATGTTTTACAAGATAACTGGTAATAGTGATATAGCATAGCATAGAATTGTGTCAAATATACATCATCTTCGATCATAGGTTGAAAAACACCTTATGATCAGCAAAAATGATAGTACAAAAAGCAAAAATGTCATATGAGTCTACAATAGGTGATCATCCTATCACTGGTGATGATCACGATAAGAAACCACTGCACAGGCCACCCTACAAAGGAACCTCCTGAAAGGTCCTGGGACCCCAATCACATAGCGTTGTAGCCTAAGAGGAATGTCATCTATGCTGGTCTCTGGAATGTCTGTTGTCAAACGCTCTAGATGGTTTTCCAATTCGGTCAGGGTCTCTGTAGATTCGTCCTGTGCGGCTGGTGCTGCCGCAGCTGGCTGTTTCCTCTCATAGGGCCGGAGAGTGGCTGGTCATCGTGGACCTACATCTGCATTTCAAACTTTTTACTATCAATTTTGGGATGGTTTAAAAACAAAAACAAAAAAAAATTAGAAAATGTTGAAAATGATTTTACCCGAGTCATCCCATTGCTCTCCTGGTGGAAGAGCCATGTCTGGGTCACCACGATAATCTATCCCAACATAATGAAAATCCTGAATAGAAAAAATTTGGTTCTCCAACCAATGAAAATACTCAGGAGGAAATCGAACAACTTTTGAACCCTCCTCAGGATGACGGGCCATAACTGCAACCCAGCGCATTAGTTTGGGCTCTCGGGGAAGTCCAGCTCCAACGAAAAGATGTTGTGGGACCAGCATTGGGACCCTCTCTAGACCAAAGCTCACAACCAAAGCACCGTATCCAAAGTTCTTCAGTTTTCCGTTCTTTGCTCTAGTCAGTTGGCCTTTTACATTAGCCAACACAGCTTCGCACCAGTTGAAGATGGTGCCTCGAAAGCAGTTTATTGCCATCCGCATTTGGGATCCAGTGGCCACATGTAGTGTTGTGCTTCCGCAGAGCCTGGTGACGGTAAATGCAATCACTTTGAATTCAGGACGAGAGATGGTTTTGATATCAATCCCTTTGTCTCTGGTTTGGTCGTTACAAAACTCTAGCCGGAGGCTATCGACAGACTGACCACCTGGCCTAGCCCCGAATAGAGTCAGATGTTCACCTCTCTTAGGCAAACCAGTCAAAAAGTAAATGTCTTCCGGCTCCATTTCAAGCCGATGACCACCAATAAAGAAACATTGGTCCTATACATTCCACCTATCTACCAGCCACTGCAAAAAGTCCACCTGGGCCCTCATGCCATGTATGGCCCAGAATTTGAATAAACTGCATGCCTTCAATGCATCAATCGAAGGTTGATGATTAATCGCGGTGAGGTCCACATCCTCGTGCTCCCGTTCCCGCCAGTCAAGCATGATGTATACCCTACATTCAACAAAAAGGCGGATTAAAATATTTTAAAGCAAAGTTTTTGGGCAAAATTTGAAAAATTTAAGTTTGAAAACCTATGCTGCGGGGACCGCACCCTCTATATTAGAGACAGTGCGTAGGTCCGCACTCTGGCTATACAGCAGGTGCGGGCCCCTGACTTTTTTCCTTTTACGAAAAAGTCGGGGTCCGCAGGTTTCCTATACTGCGCTTGTGGACCCCCGCGCGCGGGTTTTTAACCTAAATATTTCCTAAAAATGAAAATAAAACCCTAAAAACAAATTTCAAATGGATGAAATGCAAGAGTAGGATGATGTGGATTACCTAGAGGTGACGGTGTTCGATTGCAACGAACGGATTTTCCGCAATCTTCACGGGAAGTTTCTTACCGAAAGCTCTCTTTTCTCACTCTGAAGTCAAATGATAAAAATGAATTTACAAAAGCCCTTTTTATAAGCTTTTTTGAATAAATGAATTTTTAATTTGTTTATTTTTCACTTTGAAGAGGTAACTTTTGAAGCATTTTTATTTATTTAAACAGGTATAGTAATGTTTGAGTTTTTGTGCATGATAACGGATTTTTTAGGCAAAATTGATCATTTTTGACAAAAAACATTAGAGTCACCTTTAAGCTCTTTTTTGACTCCTAAAATATGAAAAGATTGTCGAGTTTTTCTTTTTAAGCTCGTTAAAACGGAATTAAAAAGACGGTCCACTTACAGCCCTTTTCTGACCGTAAAAACATGAAAAGATTGTTGGATTTTTGTCGTTTCAAATTCGATATTGGTTATAAAACGACGTGTCATTGATCGCTTTTTTACTTTTTTGGATCAGAGACACTAATTATGAAAAGTACTCCTTGATCGTAATGGTCAAGCAGTTCTCTCAAGTATTATTTTATACTTTTTCGGGCTTGGGAGACACAAATTTACGAAAAAGGACAACCATGGAGTTTTCTTAAGTTTTTTCAGACTCCCTAAAATTGAAAAACGTCGAGTTTCTCCTATACTGGACTCATTAACATTTAACAGTAAAGGACCTATTCAGTTACAAACAGGAATGGACCACTCCTTCTTAGGGTTCGAATTTAAACTAAGTTGGACTCATCCGAAGGATGAGCTTATAATCAAGCAAATGTTATCCTCCTCAAGCTTGTCAAAATAAAGAGGTACTTGCCAGAAATAGTGGGGGAAAAGAGAGAAAAATGAGTCTGTTTGTCATACTCTGTGTCTCATAAAAACATTTAACCACTCTTGAACACGACACTTTTTATTCACCTGGGTTGGGAAATCCTTTACCTAACAGTTGATCAAACCATATTGAAAGTCTTCAGCCGGTTTCTGGGTATTAACTTTGGGTCAATTGTCACCAAACCATCTGCCATGTCGTTATGTGTTCAAGAGGTCAGTGCAAATAAACCATTCATCTGCAAAATATTTATCATCCATCTTGACCATCCCTAAGTCAGTCCTTGCAACTATATTTCTTCAAACTTGATCTATGATTTCGTGTTGTGGGCTTGCCTTTGACGGATCGCTTTCTATCGACTTCAGCTCATTATCTAGAAAGATGATCTATAAATCGTCAGTACCTTGGAATCTGCATGCCTCAATGGTAGGTTTCTCGCCTTTGACGACAGGTTGCATCATTGACCTTCGATCAAAGGATTCCGTGACATGTTCGACATCAACACATCTATTCACATTTCATGGATTGTACTGAGTACTTTGAGAGCCATTGACATTAATGGTGGTTTCTCTCACACTTGTTAACAGTTTACATCATTGATTGGTAATCAAGTGGTTTCTACCATGTTCGACTTCAACACATTCATTCACATGGATAGAATCGTACTATTTCGGGAAGTAGAAATCAAGACCCTGGATCTAGTTTCCACCATCCAGGCTGCGAGGAATTTTGTATTCATTATACAGTGGACTATTCATAAACAGATGGTTGCATCCATACTATGTCTACATGTGTCTATACTTGTGATGTACTGCAAGATCATTCTTATAGCAGAGCAGTTTAGTTAGTTTTCTAGTCAGTTTTGATCTGAGTATGGGAATGCCTACCTCAGCGATGATATGATCTCATATATATATATATATATATATATATATTGTATTGAATGTTTTTACAGGTTCCAACCAGGCTCTCCACAAGATGATCCTCGAAATGATAAAGTACTTCACTCTTCTTAGATGATAAATGAAATCCTCATCTACTACAGACTTCGCACTTTAGGGGGCAATTTGTTACACAAAATATTGTCACCATGACTTTCTGTAATCAGTGTGGGTCTATCATCACTCATACTGACCTCCTATGCAAGTCTCAAACCTCAGCTCTTCATGTCAAAGCCTTAAAAATGAGAGAAAGTCCTTAAAAATCAATAAAACTCTGGTTCCGCACTTTCTCTTACCAGTACCTGCGGTCCCGCACCCATTGGTCATGTTACTAGTGGACCTGCCCGCTCTGTCTCTAAAGGAGTGGGTGCAGACCCCTGTGAAAGTCAAAAAGGCACAATTTTATTCTTAAAAAACTCACTTTGGGTTAATTTTGGATGTTTCTAGAAGGAATCTTGACGTGGTTGGTTCGCTCCTAGGTGGTTCATGCATCCCATAACTAAAGGAGCTAACCCCTTGATAGGAGGAGCTTATCCCTTTGAAGGAGGGCTTTATCCCTTTGAAGGTGGACCTAGTAACTTCCCTCCTCTACTCTATAAATTGAGGCATTGGGCTGGTTGCTAGGGAGGTTGAAAGCTGAACATTTTTTAGGGTAAATGTTGTTGGAATTGAGACTTCATAGTTAAGCTTGAGAGGAGAGATTACATACCTTTTGGCTTCATTGGGAAGAGAGTGAAACTTGTCAAAGTATAGGAGATTCTTGTTGGACCCTGGGAGGAGCTTGTACAATATCAATGCACCAAGGTTGTAAAGTTCTTCTTTGATTAAAGTTAATACAATCAGATTCATTTTTCTCAATAAATTGTCTTATATGGTTTATTTCATGAATTCCTTGATCATCATGATAAATATGGTTTATTATATTAGCTTTTCAGATACTATTTGATATGTGTGCCTGTTGTGTTTGCAGATTCTTTACAAAGGAGCTCATTTGGATCAATGGAGTGTGGCTTCCACAAACTAGCATTGGACCCAAGGTAGGCCTAAAACATCTATTAGCCTTTATTTATAAATCGCATATTTAGAGAAAGATAGAATTTGTTTGGTTTGTTTGTCGCTAGATATCCATAGATACTAGGGAGGTCGGTCTTGTCCGCAAGAACAACTTATCTGGCCGACGGTTCTATCAAGAGTCTCAAGTTGATCTATATCCTCCTATCCTTTCCAACCTACTTCCGTTCCCACCCTATCCATCCTTTTCTGCTATATACGGTGGCATCGGCTATACCAATCTAACCACTGATAAAACCAATATGGCGGAAGCGTCGACTATATCAACCTAACTTCCCCAGCAGACAACTGGAAATATTCATCACACGTCTAGGGGAGAGTGTCCACCACTGCCCTCCCACGATTCCAGGTTTGGAGGTTACATGGTGGGAAATACCTCCACCCCTCCTCACAACTAGGTTCAACACCCTAATATGGACCACACTACAACGCTGGTTGGACTTGTCATCGAATAATCCAGTCAGGTAGTCTTGCCACCTGTCATTTACATTTTACCCATGTCATAAGAGTGCATATCAAGTAGATACCAAATGTAATAGAACAATGTACATCATACCTTTCCTCATTGGATGTCTCGACCTTCCCCAATGGAAGAGTAGATCTTGGTTATCATACGGTTCTTTCCAATCTGTAGGTTAGTTCTCATCCATGCATATATATAACAACATAATAGATATAGATACATGATCGTAAACATCATGTTATTAAGTCTAGTATCCACGTGTCAATTTTGTAGTTCATACTGGAAATAAATCTTACATTAGATAAATCATAATTTCACTAAGTCATTCATTAGATAAATCATATCCACTTAAGCCATACATGAAACAACAATAACTCTGATAAGTCATGCACTAGATAAATCATAACCAAGTAAGTCATACATTAGGTCATACATCAAACATTTCAATCACCAATACCTAATCCATCTAATGATTTATATAAGTAGTTTCACTTGTTCAACTAAATGCATCAATATTACATAGCATTCATAAATAAATAACATGGAACTGCAAATAGAGCCTTAACATAGGTAGCTATCTAAGTCAAAATGGACATCATAAATGGTCAAAAGTGAGGGGTAATTGCAACATATAGTCTTTGTGTCCTTCCGGATAGTAGATCTTGGGTTAGAATTGTCTCCTTTGAATCTTAACTTGGTCCACCGAGTGATGCCTAAGCCATCGAACCCTATGGTATAATATGCATATTGGTTTGATCATTATGGTTCCTATGTCTGAGACCTATAATTCCCTCCAGTCGAGTTTGTGGTATTCATCAAAAACATAATGCTATAGGACAGATACATAAAAAAATCATGAGTTTTATGCAAGTGGGGTGGTAGTACAAGACAATAGGACATTGGTCCAATTTTCTCTTTGATTCTAAAAGGTCCTACAAATAGAGGTGGTGT
This sequence comes from Pinus tabuliformis, assembly GCA_031772625.1. NCBI lineage: Eukaryota > Viridiplantae > Streptophyta > Pinopsida > Pinales > Pinaceae > Pinus > Pinus tabuliformis. Next base: position 714,707,214 of record CM062807.1, on the reverse strand, counting down.
GTTAGGAATAACTAAAAAAATAAAAATAAAAACTCAGTCCCCCACTTTAAAACACCCTAAGAGATTGTGTAATGAGGCTAGGACACTCTCCAATATAGTAATAAAGAAGCTTCCCAAACCAAGAGAACTTATATGATACAATGTGAAAATAACATACCAAGTGACCAAAACCATGGGTGCCAATGTAAAAGACCACCCAAGCAAGGTATGAATGCCTCCAAATGCATGAGAAGATGCCAAATAAGGGGAGTGATTTCCTCTATCAAGAAAATAACTACTCACAACATGCCTCATCCTAGCCCAAACTATAAATATCCATTGGAATTATTCTAACAAACCGCAACCACTTTTCCCTGTCATCAAGACATCCACCAAAAGGGACATTAATTATGCAACAAAGGGTGGGCGTACTACTTCAAGGTTCACCAATCAAAATCTCAAAACAATAATCCCAGTGAAACCCTATGAACACTTGCAAACATGCCCAATAACTAATTCACTATATCAAGGAGCAATAATTAACAAACAAATTTTAAGGAAACTCTTAGATGATGGATATCCATCATCATAATTGTGCTAAGGGTAAATCAAATATTTGAGCAATGTTATGCAAGGCCCTCAATCACATTTCAAACACCATATGTGCTAGATGCAAGCCTCCAAACAAGAAATGATGATGCCAACCACGGACATAATGTGCATTATCTAACATGGTATATCCATAATAAGTCATAGTAACAAACCCCCATGGTTATGTGATTTCGAGGGCAACGACACTGGGTAAGTGCACATAAGAACAACTTTCCTTAAGACACCTCAACACTCACCCGAGGTGATCAACAATGTCATGAGGGAAGTGTCAAGGAGAATGTAAGCACAAACCATGACTTTCCTCAATAAAAGCATTAAGCTCCATCGAATAATCCTTCAATTGCAAGCTTAGTATAAAGAAGATGTTAATTGATAGTCACTTATATAAGCGCCTTGGGTAACAAGATATGCAAAAAAATCAATACTCCATGTGCAACATGCTTGGTTAGGGTTAACAAACACCATCTAGCACTCAACCTTGATTTAAAAAGGAATAACTCTTTATTCAATATTGTGAAAAAAATGATATGGATTAGACTAATAAAGCAACTAATGTAATAACATGATGCCCAAGGCTAGGGAGATGAATGCCATTCACAAGCTTTATATCCTTTTTATATATAAATCCTTCATCAAGTGTGACTTATAGAACTCATGAAGAGTTTGTTGTTGTTGTTGTTGTTTCTTTTCTTCTTTTTAACATTGAGAGGGCTAGCTCAATTGATAGTTTCCAATTGATACCAAGGAAATCCATAATGTTTTCCTTGCAAGAAACAAGCGCAAATATGCATGTGATGATGAGTACACATCAACCTGCAAGTCAATGAAGGGTGTTCGAGTGGTTAATGGATTGGAGTATAAGATAACATGCAATACATCTAAGGTTTCTTATGTTTTAGACACAGAAGACTTCTTATTTCGTAGGAATAAGAAGAAGCAGAGAATCACAGCACGGAGCAACTTTGGTGATTATGATATGGCTTCTCATTTTCACGGTGATTTTTTTTATTTTGGCACATCACCAAAAAAATCAACGATTTTATCAACACTGGTCCAAAATATGTTGCTTTGAACTCATTGTTCTCTCTCCATTGGCAACTCTGTTAGCAAAACTGACTTATTAGTACCTAATCTAAAGGTAGTTTCTCAAGTGGAAAAATACCAAAATACTCTAACTTAACACTGTTTGGAAGTTAAATTTTGTTTGATATCAAGACTGCATTGGAGAATTTATGTTACTAGGATATATAGTATGAAACTCTTGTTGTTCAAATCATGTTATGATAAGACTTTTTGAATAGTTGGAAGCTGATAGCCTAATTTTTTTTTACTTTTGGTATCTCTGGTGTAACGTTGCACTCCCAAGCACATATTTCTTAAAATAATATTTCCAGCTACTATTTTTAAAAGAGAAAACACCCTTTTGTAGTTTACTTCTCCCCCTTGCACATTTTTCTTCTCACATTGTGGCATTCTTAACAATAAGAAGGAGATCTTGCCCAAGTACTTCAGCCTTTGCATCTGTAAGTGGTAATCAGCTTGATAGCCCTTTCCATACGCAAGTATAGTTCACAAATTTCTTGGCACAGAAGGACCAAGGAGGCCCATACCCATAGCTCTCTCCCACCTCTATGCAGCTGAAACAGAGTTTCTAAAGAGAGGTTTTTAACAACAATACTTCTCTTAGAATGTTCCTTCACAGAATAGGGAAAACCAAGCAGACCTTGTTTGAGAAAAGGGAACTGAACCATCAACGTATCCTCTCAGCTACTATAAATCTCAAGATATATTATTCATCACAAACAGATGAAGATTTCAAGAATATAGTTCTCATCTCTCTGGATACACTGCTTGACAACATCTACAATGGCCAAAACCCAATGATTATTGAAGAGCAAACCCTAATTCAACTTGTGAGACACATTGCAGAGAGACGAAGACAACAAGCAATACACAACCAATTTGTGTTTCAGCCTTCTGATCTGAGTTTATTAAGTGATATGTTCAATTATACATATAAATATCTATAATGTGCAAGATCTTATCATTTATTTTGTCCCACTCTGAGTAGGATAGGTCTTGTAGATATATTTGTTTTTTTTTTAATGTCTGAAAATATTAAAGATTTTTGGAGATGAACACAATTTTGAAGTCCTCTGGACTATTTTGATTGTTGCAGCAGATAGCCATAACAGATGTGCTTTGTATTCTTCTTCAGAAGAGCCTCTTTTCCTCTAAAATAGAATGCACTGCAAACTTATATCAAAAGTGTTGAAAACATAGTTAAGTAAAAACTATTCATAAACTTAAGAAAAATAAGCACCCTTGCAAGATTTATTCCTTTGTTAGAGCACAGTATAAAGGCAAGATTCCCAACAAATTTGGAAGAAATAATGCTGCCATGTGAAAAACTCTGAGAACGATGTCTGGCTTTCTGATGGATTTAATGTTGCCATTGATAGGCAATTCAAGAAATCGGCTTCGGCGCCTCCCGTAGCACCAAGTAATGTTGTATTCTGTGATGGTTATAATCAATGTGCTTTCTTGACTGCAGATTACAGGCCTTCAAGAGTTTCTACAAGGCCCGAGTGGAAAACTCTGAAAGGAACTCATGAACTTCGAAGTCAAATCGACAGCTGGTTGAAGGACGGCGATTTGAACTTCTGCAAAATGAGCAATAAGGATTTCATCTCTCTGCTGCAGCATGGTAAATTTCCAAGATATGATGAATACTACAATTTCATGAAAACTCTCAACGCTTCTATGGCAGAAGCCTGAGTAGGTGCTTCTGTCGAGTTCTCTATGGGAGAAATTCAGGAGAGTGTTGTTGCCTGCTTTCTGAAAATTCTACCAGAATACTTTAATGGAGCACAATTTATTTATTTTTTTACTCCCTTGGGACTGTGTCCTCACAACATCATGAAGAATTATGTGGCTCTGGTTCTATAAATAGGTTCAATCAACTGCATAGAGAGTTGAGTAAGATCTTAGTAGGCAGGTATTGTGATAAGAAACTCATTTTTTTTTATCGGAGGTTAAATTTACTAGTGATTATCATGTTGGTCATATTTATAAGATTGAAGGGCCCCAGAATGTGAGTGGGCCTGTTAGATATGGAAGAGAACTCATTTTGAAATATTCACATCCAAAGGAGACATTGAAGGCCACGCTACTGCAATTCAACGGCAAATAAACATCTGAAGCTTCATTTTCATCTTCATGTGAGAAGATAAAATTTAGTAATAAAGGTACTAAAGGGGCCACACTATTGCAATTCAACGAAGGAACACCTGTGGCGTCGTTTTCATTTTTAGGTGACCAGGTAAAATTGAGTACTAAAGCTTCTAAAGGGATCGTAGAGGGAATCTTTGAAGTTGTTAATGATAGTTCCATCATTATTCAAAACTGGGTGAAGTCTTTGATTCCTAAGAAATTGTTGTGTTTGGGTAGAAACATTGGTTTTGTAGCATTCCTTGTTATCAAAGAAGCTAGTGACGAACATATGCCTTCAATTGAAAAGTCACTCATTGAAAAGATTTTGACAACAGAGAACTTAAAGAGTGTTGAGCACGAACTACTAGATGGTATTTGCAAGCTTTTCAAACAATTCGAGTCAACAATTGGAGCTCCTCTTGATCAAGCGGCGTGGGTCACACTCATATCTCATAAACAAGCCGGAACACTAATTTCACATCTTTATAAGACATCCATAGAAGAATTCGTAAAAAAAAAACATTTAAGCCATGGTTTGGAAAGAGTTGCAGAGTACACTTCAAAAGAAGTTTTAATCTAAAGGCAAAGAAACTATAAATCTGCTACAAGAAAACTTTCATAGAGAGGAAGATGCATTCCTTTCAGAAATGAAGCGAGACATGTCGGTGATCACAAGCAAACTTGTTTGCGGGTCCATCGAGGCTTGTGAAGTTCATAGTATTTTGTATACTTACTATGAACAGGTTGTTCCCGAAGGTTTCAATTGAAGGACTTGAGAAACCGAGCATTGCATGGAAGATTTTTGAGTTGATGCCAAGGAAAAATGATTTGGAGGAGTTACACCGAAATGTCGAGTATTGGATCACTCCTACGTGCACTAATAAATTTGAGTTAGTTACCCTTGACCCTAAGATAGAACGAATACTGCAATTGGTGGCCCTCAAGTCCGGGCACTTGTTGGCATTAATTCAGAATTTGGTTGATCCATGCCTATATGTTTATAGCTGCTCGCACATGGGTTCAAGGTTAGATGGCATAAATCCTATTTGAAGATTCAGGAGGGGTTACGATTTATTGTCTTGAGTAACAACTGATAAAAGCTTTTATTTGGCTCAGTCACTGCACAAGACCTTTCCGACATAATAAAGGCGCAGCTACAGAGGGATATTGATAAGCAACTTATCACTATTCCCGAGATCCGTGACTTTGGCGGCAATTGTATGAAGACTGCGTTTTGACAACAGAATGGTTTTGGGAGAGAGACAGGGGCAAACCGACAAGAAAACGGGCTTAGGCTTAGGCTTAGGCTTGTTGGCAGGGGAAAGTTTGGAGTGGCGTTCTGAAGAAAACGAAAAAAAAAAAAAAAAAAAGCAGGGCTGATCTTCCGGGGGTTCATTTTCCCCCAAATTGATTGTGCTCCTTTGCGTTGTGAGTTTCTACATCGGTATGCTCTTTACTAACAAAATGTGGAGCAATCCTGAGACATACGATGACGTTGATCCCACACACAAACGGGAATTGCAAGTTCTTTCTCAAGATTGTGAAGACAAGCCTAAAGTCGAAAATGGCGAAAGAAGAGATATAATGGGGGAAGTTGCCAAGACACATCAAGCCATTCAATCATTAGACAAAACAATTTCTTCTCTTGAAATGGAATTAGCAGTTGCTCGGACTGCAAAATTAGCCAACCTCAATGGGTCACCTATTCTTGAGAAGCCTAATGGACAAGGCCCTGAGGTATGCCAAAGGCATTTGTTGTGATTGGAATCAATATAAATTTTAGCAGTAGAAAGTGACGGGAATTTGTTCGAGAAACCTGGATGCCACAAGGATGAGACAATTATGGACATTGAATTTCATGGTACTTTGAATGATCAGATGGAGGGATTTTATCGAAGTGCATATGTGGTCAATGGTGAGAAGAGGAATATGGCAGTTACTCAATTTGAGCCAACAGAGGCTTGAAGGTGTTTTCCTTGCCGGAATGAACCTTCATACAAGGAAGCATTTAAAATAACAATTCAAGCACCTGTTGACAGAGTGATTTTATCAAATATGCCAGCTGTTGAAGAAAATTCTGATGGACATTTGAGAATAGTCAGTTTCCAGGAATCACATATTATGTCAACATACTTGGCAGCAATTGTTGTGGGGGAATTTGAGCATATAGAACGAACAACTACAGCAGGAAATAAAGTTCGTGTGTATTGTCAGGCTGGTAAAACCAACCAAGGGATGGTTGCTCTGGATGTTGCAGTAAGAAAACTTCCATATTACGCCAGATATTTTGGGGCTCCTTACCCCTACAAAAGCTAGATATGGTTGTCGTACCTTGTTTTTCTGCTGGGGCAATGGAGAACTATGGTCTGGTTACATATCGGGAATCTAGTTTGTTATATGACAAGTAGCATTCTGCGGCTGCAAGTAAACAAATGGTTGCAGTTATCGTGACACATGAATTAGCCCACCAGTGGTTCGGAAATTTGGTTACAATGGAATGGTGGACTCACCTATGGCTGAATGAGGGTTTGTGAATTGGATTAGCTCTTTGGCAGCGGATTACCTATTTCTTGAGTGGAAAATATGGACTCAATTTATTAATTCAATAGTGAATGATTTTAGGGTGAATTACATCAAAACTTAATGATAGGAGTCTGCATGACAATGGCGTGAAGGTGGCATAAATGTGTGCAGAAACAATGACAGGATGAATTTAAATACCAAAGTGAAAGGAGTAGAAAATCGACATGGTATTTATTGCATGGCCGACTACGAATTTTATCTCTAGAAAATTGCATGATTGGCTAGGAATTTTATCTTTGCAAACAACAGGAGTACAAATCCAGAATTATTTTCCATACCACCTTTGGGTTTTCATTTACATGTGGAGATGTACATATTGCAGTTTTCTGATTAAGAAATTGAGTGTACAGAATGTTTGTCAAAAGTTTGTTTGTTTGTTTTTTTCTTTACCCAAAGAATTGCACACAAGAGTCATATGCCCTAGCCTAGTTATTTGAAGGTTAAGCAATACCCCAAGCGTAAGTGGCAACCGTTTTTCCTCCGGGATCATAGAGAATCCATCTTGCATTTACCACCCCTTATTTATATTACAACTTCACCTTATGTTATAATTTGTATTAGTTTGAGGGTAAAACACTAATTCACCATATTGAAGAAAATTTTGGCCACTAGGATGGTATAACAAGTCCTTTGGCTTAGGTAAGGTCTTTGATGGATAACTATTCCACCTACTTTTATAATAAAAATGCTTACAAGTAATGATGAGGGTTATAAACTCTTTTAGCAGAGATTTGGGTCTAGTGGGTCTTGGGTCCATATTTTGAAACTAGCTCTGATACCACGTGTAAGGCTCCACCCTAGGGTCCTCTACAGAACTAAAATTCTCAATTTCAAAATGCAATAAAATGAGAAATAATTTATTTCTAACTAAACATTTAGTCAATGATAACTTACCATTAAAATGTATTCCCTATAATTAAATAGTGAGCATTTCATTTCAATCACTTACATGAGTAATCTATAAGTAGAGGAATACATGTTCTAGTAGCCTAGTTAAGATGCCCCTGAACTCTTGATCCTACTTTGATGCTCCTCTTGACTACCGACTGGATTTACCTCCCAGCCAACTAGGAAGTATTTCCTAGCCCAGGAAACCTCCATAGGTTCCCTAGCCCTCCGAGCCCAAGTCTAACCAGATGTAATGTGTCCAAAATAAACAATACTCTCCTTCTCTCCCTTCTCTCTTCGCCACCTTACTCTCAAAACAAATCCTCCAAAACCACAACCAAACCAATACCAAAATCAAGCCAAGCATCCCCTTTCCTTCCCTCATCCTTCCCCTTTTATGCTCCCCTTTCTCCTCTCCACCTAAACCACCTCTCATTAATGTCATAACTACTCCCTCATCCTTAAATTTGAATTCTCTTCTCCCAAGTGAACATAAGAAGACATTTTGGGATGTGATATGAATATAAAATTGGGTAATTAATTGGAGAGGACCATGTCTTCTCCCAAGTAAATATTTTGGGAATGAGAGATGAATATATAAATTGGTAATTAATTGGAGAGGACCATGTCTTCTCCCAAGTAAATATGAGAGGACATTTTGGGGTTGTGATATGAATATAAAATTGGGTAATTAATTGGAGAGGACCATATCTCCCTCCAAGTAAATATGAGAGGACATTTTGGGGATGTGACATGAATATAAAATTGGGTAATTAATTAAAGAGGACCATGTCTTCTCCCAAGTAAACATGAGAGGACATTTTGGGGATGTGATATGAATATAAATTGAGTAATTAATTGAAGAGGACCATGTCTTCTCCCAAGTAAATATGAGAGGACATTTTGGGGATGTGATATGAATATAAAATTGGGTAATTAATTGGAGAGGACCATGTCTTCTCCCAAGTAAATGTTTTGGGAATGAGAGATGAATATATAAATTGGTAATTAATTGGAGAGGACCATGTCTTCTCCCAAGTAAATATGAGAGGACATTTTGGGGATGAGGTATGAATATAAAATTGGGTAATTAATTGGAGAGGACTATGTCTTCTCAAAATTTTTAAAATTTGGGGAGGTAAATTGGGAATAATAACAAAATTTATATCAGTACTAAATTTACAGTTTCACCAATGTAGATATGTACCAATATTTCTTGATAATTATAATTCAATATTTTAAGGTGATTTAAACCCTAGTAAAATTATCATGGTAAGATTAAGTAGGCATTACACTCTACCAGAACAATAACAACTAGAGGAAATTGGCGCTCGAGGATAAGCTTCTAAGAATCAAGATGGAGAAGGGCGATACTATTTCCACATATCTAAACAAGCTCACCACCTTCGGAGATGAGCTTAGCAATGTGGGAATAACTACTGTCGATGAAGATATGGTGAGCCTTGCTCTCCTTGGCCTTCCAAAGAGTTGGAATAGTTACCAAGACTTTGTGAATGGAAGGGATAAACTTCCAGATTGGGAACGACTATGGTCGGATCTTATGCAAGAGGAGATCAGGAGGAGCACACGAGATGGTTCTTCATCAAAGGATGATGATGAAGAAAATCTGGCCTTAGCAAGTAAGGCAAGGAAAGGGAAGGGGAAGGCTTCCCATTCCAAATCAAATTCTTTTCATGGAGGGAAGAAGGGTGACAAGTCTAAAGTGAGATGCCTTAATTTTCATGAGTTGGGACATTATGCAACTAATTGCCCATCGAAGAAGTCGAAGAAGGGATCCTCGGAAGGATCGTAAGGTGAGTCATTAGCCTCTCAGTTTGAAATGGACTTCACCCTCATCGCATGCATGGTGCCATCGATGATGGGTTGTGTTTGGTATCTTAATAGTGGAGCCTCATTCTATATGACCGATTATAAAATTTTATTCAGTACCTTAAAGGAGAAAGACCTCAAGATGCGCATAGAGATGGGTGACGATGGAAAGTATAGTGTTTCAGGAGTGGGCACGATTGCTTTTCAGAGGGAGCATGGAGCTCCTCTCACCTTGAAAGATGTGGAGTATGTGCCTAGACTGAAGAAGAACTTGATATCGGTCGCGATGTTGGAGGACAAAGGCTACGATGTCGTCTTTAGTAAAGGAAAGGTGTTCCTAAGACACCTAGCCACGGGTCAGACCAAGAGGATAGGGATTCGGGTGAAGAATCTCTATAAACTAAAGGTAGATGATTGTGTAGCATTGAGTACGAAAGCAGAATTGGTACAAAGCCAAGACATTGGCGAGTTGTGGCACAGGAAGTTGGGCCATTTGCATCATGGGGCTTTGAAGATAATGTAGCAGATATCTACAAGACTTCCCAAAGGTAAACTTGAGCAAGTTGACACATGCAAAGGTTGTACCTTGGGAAAGTACACCAAGACTTCCTTTCATGATCGAGACAGTCGAGCAGAGGCTATCTTTGAGCGAGTTCATACTGATGTGTGTGGACCATTCTCGACAGCATCCACAGTGAAGCAAAGGTATTTATTGATTTTCATTGATGACTATTCTCATAAATGTTGGATTTATTTCATGCAGAAGAAGGACCAAACCTTCACAAATTTTTGTGAGTTCAAATATTTGGTCGAGAAAGAGTTAGGGAAGAAGATCAAGGCCTTGAGAAGTGACAACAGTGGAGAATATGTCTCTCAAGAGTTTAAGGACTTCTGTGCAGCAAAAGGAATTAAACGGGAGTGGATGGCACCTCATAACCCACAACAAAATGGGGTGGCCGAGAGGAAGAATAGAACTATTGTAGGGGCAGCACAGGCAATGTTGCATGACCAAGGCCTACCACTTCACTTGTAGATTGAGGCATGCAACAGAACGGTCTATTTGCAGAATAGAAGCCCACATCGCATACTTGGGATGAAGACACCAGAGGAAGCTTTCTCTGGTAAGAGACCAGATGTGGGTCACTTCAAGATATTTGGCTCATCGGTATATTTCCATCTGACAAAGGATGCATGGAAGAAGCTTGATCCGACAGCAGAGTTGGGGATCCTTATGGGGTACACTGATACACCTCACAACTATCAGGTGTACTTGCCTACCAGTCGAAAAACAGTGGTTCGCAGAGATCTCAAGTTTGATGAGCAGAAGGCCATGAGAGTTTCCCTTGAGAGGGAGCTCCAACTACAGGCTATGGAAGAACTGTTGGTTCGTAAGGAGGAGGAGCCTCAGACTGATGCGGAGCAACCACATCCAGAGGTTCCAAGAGTTGAGACATCCACTCAAGCAGAGTCTTCCTGAGATGGACAAAAGCGCACAAGAGAAGCTGACAGATTGTTGCAGGATGCGAGAGAGAATGTGGGAGAACCATCTTCTCAACGCAGATAGAGGAGGTCACCTGAAAGGTACACTAGATACATGGCCCTTGCTGGGGAATGTGTTGAGACCGAGCCATCTTCCTTTGAGGAAGCAGTGCAGCAGCCAATTTGGGTTGATGTTATGGTGGAGAAGTATGACTCCATAGTTCGTAATAGTGTTTTGGACATGGTTCTGAGACCGGAGAACAAGTCAGTTGTGAGTTCCCATTGAGTTTACAAGGTAAAGCAAGCTGCTGATAGTAGTGTGGAGAAGCACAAGGAAAGATTTGTTGCCCATGGCTTTTCACAGATCGAGGAGGATCATGTTCTTGCAGTATATATTTCGACAGAGGAGCAAGATGCTGACATTTTGACAAAGGCTTTGTCAAAGTGTAAATTCGAGTTCCATAGAGACAGGATCAGCGTGGCTGAGAATCCCTTTCTTGTTGAGAGGGATTGTTGAAATGTTGTAACAAGAATATTCCAATTTAATTTTTCCTTGAATTAAATTGTGAATTAAAATCAAATTTAGTCTTAACAACTACTTGGAAATAATTAATTAATTTTTTTCAAATTAATTAGTTGGAGAAATTCAAGTTAGAAGTGAAGTCAGGCAAGAGTTATCCCTTGAATTAAGGAGATAAGATTGAGTTATGTTTGAGTTGTAATTAGTTGACTCAGTTTACTGAGTTAAGTCCAGTTAAATTAGTTCCAAATTGTTTGAGGAATTAATAGAGAGTTAACAGTCAGTTGATGCATGCATGCACTCAACTAGTGTACCCCAGTTAACTGAAGATTCCCTCATCCGAAACTCACGCATTTCTATTCTGAGAAAGACCCAGTTGAGATTAAAGTCAAGTACAATGTACTATCAGTTGCATGTGTTTTCCTATAAAGAAAACTCATGCATGCAGAAGGAATAAAATTACTTGAGGATTTCATAGTTGTGACAGTGTGTGAGAGCAGTGTTCCACTTGGTGAGGTGAAGATCATCCACTAGGAACAACGCAAGGAAATAGGAGCTTGGAAGGTAGATAGGAAGGCTTGGGAGAAGCCAAGATTGCCTGTGAGAATCTGTGAGGATTGTACTGAGAGCTGGCTAGCTATGAGAGTTAAGGCTTTGTATAATTCCTATGTATTTCCACCTTGTATGACAATACAGATAGTGGGGTTTTTAGCTAAGGCTTTCCCCAAAGTATTCTCATGTGTATTGTGTGTTTGATTATTCTTCTTATGGTTATATGTGTTCATCTCAATCTTTAAGCTTCCGCAAATTGATAGTAGAAGTAGGTTATAGTATTTTGCTTTGGTTATATTGCGTTATCGGGTTAATCTACAATCATATTTTCTACATAGGTCTCAGAGCGAGATTTGTAGAGAATTTGCAGAATGTCTACAGTATTTATGAAGCCTATATAGAGGCTAGAGACTCCCCATTGAGAGGTGTCAAGGATTATTGTACTAGCAAGCATATGGCTTATGGAGTGTTCTCCTTCCTTAAGGAGTGATTTTATGGTGTCACCCTACCTTAAGGGTTTTGATTACTAAAGAGAAGCATTTCTATATTCAGATCTTGTTATTTCTGGGCATATTTCTATTTTCGTATATTTGCAGGTCAGATTTATTACATGTCCCTTCTAAGTTTGAAATTTTGGTATGTAGTATTCTAATATATTGTCTACAATTCCATAAGTTTGACCAAAACTTGAATTGCCCAGTGAAAATTATAATAACTTTCCCTAAAATAGTTGATTTTTAACCCTTTCCAAGAAAAAACTTGTACAATAAACCACCATCTGATTTTCCAAATAATATTCTAATATTTTTACCTAAAACTATATGGTTCATCTTCTTTTGAATGAAATTGGCTTTACTCAATTTTGATATTTGCAAAAGAATATAGGATTGTTTCAGTTTTTTTTAACCATAACTAGAGAAATTGCATTAATGAAAATATGTGGCCAAAACTCATATTATGAGTATAGTTTGATCATATCTTGTTCTATAAATAATCATTTGACAATGTGGAACAAGGACAATTTCTATTGGAACAAAAAGAAACTAGAGCTTTACCAGCATTGGGAGATGATAGCTATATATTCTTAAAAAGGCCCCTAAAATTCTACAAACTTTAAAATACATGCTAACCATTGGAATCAATATAGTGAATTAAGATTCGAGCTCATCAGTCTAGGATTTAGCATTCAGGTTCAACAGAAGAGGATCACATGGAACATACCAAGAGGAGGCCAAATATATGGATAAATTCAAGAGGACATTGTTGCTTTAAGGGAGGAAAAATGAGCTCATCCAATTTGTTGCGCACCCAAGCAAGTTCATCCTCCAATTGTTGAAATTTTTTCATGTGTTGGATTAAAATGTCAATATAGGAGGCCACATGTGTTACCAATTGTTCGATTCTAACTTGTAGTCAACTCAACACATCTTGTATGTTGTGTAGCTCAAGTTGTAAACTGGCGGGGAACTTCCACCTAGAAAAAGAGGGAAAGGGATCCATATTATCAAGGGGGCAATGGAAATTACCAATGAAATCAATGAAGAAGGAATTATTACAAAGCATCATGAAGAAGCATAAAATCAATTATTATGAAGGTTTCCATCCACATATCCACAATCAAAACCATTCATGAATTCATATTGAATCAACTTGTACTACATAACTTGTTCCCATGTTGGAGATATATACATACTTGAACAGATAATGATGTTAAGGGTGTGCATGAATACCTTGTTATACAGAGTTTATGTCCTATCACCACCCGGTGCCAACATTGCATGACAAGTGTTGACCTTAACATGCTCATGGGATGGCCTACCTTGAAACTTGTCAGTTGGCACGAAGGGTTCCCTTGGGTAGTGAAGTCACTTGATTATCCATCTTGCAAGCCATTTAATTTAAGACTTTGGGGACATGATAAGCTTGAACTATTTAGATGGTTGTGAGCGCCACTTTGATTCTTTTAACAATTGAAGCCAATTTGGTTTTTGAAGGTTGGGACCTTGAATGAATATGATTGTGTTAATGGTGTTGGATGTTTCCAACAATAAGGGGGTCTCCCCAGTATGAAAGCACAATTATACCTCACACCATTTTGTATAGAAGCCCCAAGCAGAAAGTATGGTTGATTTCCATGTTCTTAAATATTTGCCTTAGCTGCAATAAATGACACAAGAGAAATGCATGCACTTTTGAGATAAACAAGTATGTTAGCCCTATGATGTATTCAATTGTAAAGTGTACGATAGTTTTTTCATGAAACAAAAATAGTCTTTGACAGAAAAATATTAGTACTATCTTAGAAAATAGATGCATAAATCTGAAAGAATTGTCAATAACCTAGTGAAATAGATCACCATTAAACAACGATCATGAAAGCATAAGACACACATTTTAGAGATACATACTAAAGCCAACAAAATAGTTCATTTCCATTAGTATGATTTAAGATGCACGCACACCATAAACAATGAAAGAATAGTCTGATAATAATTTATGGCATATGCGTCAAAAGTGTGCCAACTCCAAGAGCTTCATATTATGAAGTGAAAGTTCCAAAATACACCATTACAACGATATAACACTTGATCCAATATTGGAACTTTAAGCCTCTACTTGCTTCTTAAAAGCTTATTCTTCTCTCCTATGCCTAGATTGAGAAGGCAGGGAGAAAAGTCCTTTGATTAAGCTATGAGGGTGTATATATAACAAATGAAGTGACTCTTCACCTCCCTTGTGACTCTTGAGCTCCCCTGGTGACTTTTGAGCTTCCATATGACTTTTCAAACTCTTACGAGACCTTTAGACTTCTACATGATTTTTCACATTCTTGGGGTGACCTTTTGAATTCCATACATTTTACATTTCTCATTTTCTTAAAATTTACATACTTACATCAACAAATGATATGGCATTATGATGACTCATATGACTCTTGAGACGACAATTTGACAAGACAGGACTTGGCACTAATGACAGACTTTATGATGATGTGTCAATGTCAAGCTTCTCTTCTTGTTGCTATCTTTGTGTCTTCATAATGGATGCTACTTGTTCTTCCTCTTTCTCCTCCAAAAGGCTTGAAGATATGGAATCTTCTATGTGATCTTGAAATTCCATCTTTTGTCATGATCTAGTGTTCCTTCATATTCTTGTTCAGGGATCATCTTATCTTTGAAACTTCATAAGTGTCTCCTTGCATGGTCTCCTTTTCATCCTTCTTAAGCATCATCCTATTATGTTAAGATACAAGACCTGCATATGAAATCCACTCATGACAAGACAACATCAATCCGAAAATCCCCTAGTCTAGCTTTCTTCATGCAATTCACTGATCAACCCTCAGACTGAGTGTTAGATAGAGGATAAGGCTCATGGATTATGTAGTGAGAGACTAATGACTGTGACTACACAATGTGTAGCAGTTGGATTCTTGAGAAGCAAGATTGCACAGTTGAGGGAAACAATGACATAATGAGGTAGGCTTTCCCACTGTGACTACGAAATGCACAGTTCAAGATGTTGATTTTTGGTAGCATTGGATGTGCTCTTAGCCTCAAAATTTGTAGGGAGGCTATGACACTTTTATTCCACAATACCCATAAATAGTTTTGGGAAATTCTACCCGGAGACAATTTTATTAAAATAATTAATTATTTTTAATGGGTGCCTAAGTCTAAACTTAGGAAATTAAAATAATTAAAGGGTATTAATCAAACTATGGGTGAAACTTCTAGAAGAAGATGAGGATCAAGCCAAAATTATCTTAGCCATTGATTAAAATCTAATCTGGACTGTTGGTTCTCAACGAGAATATTATAAGAGGAGGCTTGATGGGCATTTAGAAATCACATCAGAGAGAGATCAAGAGATTGAATTTCTCAAAGAGGGCAGCACGACAGTTGTTTGAGAATTGATTGAGGAGATTTCTTGTAGTGAAGGACAGGGATAGTTTGATTGGAAAATTTCTTAACCCGAGAATACATCATAGAGGAATAAGAGAGAGATCCAGAAGAGGCAGCGCAGAGGCTACGATGGGCAGCATAGGATAACAAAGAAGCAGCTCAGAGCCTGAGAGGATATCTATAATTTGTTGGAGAGGTCGAGTTCTGAAGTCGAAAGCCAGGGTGTGAGACTAGGAGGGCAGAAGTCAAAGTTCCAAAAGAAAAATGATCAGCTAAAAAGAGTGACACATAACAACGCAGTGATTGCGCAGAAACTGCGTAGAGGCTGCTAGGGGCTGGCCATTCTGTGGCTAGATCAGTCTTGGATCGCTAGTGATAGTGTGAGGTATTTATCACTAGTATTCTGTCAATCAGATTCTCTATATTGGATATCCAACAATGCATCCAAATGTTGTATTTAGAAAACTACTGCTTAATAATACAAACCATTAGTTGTTGCACCGGTTTTCTTGCATTGGGTTTTTCCGGGGACATTTGTCCAAAAATAACGGTGTCACTTGTGTTGTGTATTTATTTCTTGCTCAGTTTCTTGTTTCCACATATAATTGGTGAAGGTTGCAGTGTATTAGTTTCAGTGTTTGTTGTAGGATGTAGTAAATAATGTGTTCAATAATTAACAAATATAAGGAACTTAATCAGTTGTTGTAGAAGAAATTTGGGGCTTCCAAATTCTCACATGGTATGAGAGTTGTAGGTGAAGTAAGAGAGAAAAGCTAGAAGAGCCCAGCGCTGAAGAGAACGAGGGAAGTCGAAGTGTTGCGTAGGTAACAAATCGAATCCCCATGGGGATTGCACAATCCAGGCCAGGAGGGAAAAAATTTCAAGAAATGTGTCTCTCTGAGTGAGTCGATAGAGAGGTAATACTTCCATGTCAAAATTTGCTAGTGTCAAAGGGAGCCGAGTAGAAGCTTCAGCAAAGAGGAGGTTTCTAGTGACACACAGTTTTCTACAGTAGTTGTTAGGGTATAAAAACGTCAGAAGGAAGAAGAGAGACACTATTTTGAGGGAATTCTTCCTCGAAGGAATTCCAGCCAAGGACTTTGAATTCTCATTCGTTGAGAAGCAGCAGATCTACTAACTCCAACAGGGAGTGTGTAGGCCAGCCCAGCAGCAGTGCAGAGAGGAGAGGAGGCAGTTCGACATTTCGTTGGTAGAGATGGCAGATAACGGGTTGCGAGATCAAGATTGGTTTGAGGGTGCATCCAACTATGTGATCTAGAAGGCAAGGATCTCATGCCTTTGGATGAGCACAATCTCAAAACCTATGTTGACAATGTGGTAGTTGTACCAACAGATCTAGATCCGCTCAAGAAGTACAAGGCTAAAATGGTGAAGGCCAAGCGATTGATCCTCGATGGAGTGAGAGATCACGTAGTGTGTCACATTGTCAACAAAGATATTACTCGGCAGATGTTGGAAGCATTGGCCAAGATATACAAAGGATCTTCCAAACAAGAGAAGATGTACTTGGAGAAAAAGATGAGATCCACGCATATGCAAAAGGGGGAACGCGTTGATCTATTCCTAATGAAACTTTAGGAAACCTGAGACTCATTGGCAGATGTGGATTCAACACCTCAAACTACCGATATGGTGAGGTTTTCCCTGAATTCAGTCTCAGAAGAGTGGCAAGTGTTTGTCTAGAGTATCCTAGGTAAAGAGAGATTTCCATATTGGGAACAAATGTGGGCCTCTCTTCAGCAGGAAGAGATGAGCAGAGACTTAGTTAAGTGCAAACTTGATAGTAGAAATAATAGAAGTTGAATGAAGCTAAAGGAGGAGGAAGAGAATGCATCCCTTGCATCTAAGGGGAAACAAGAGCAGTGGAAGAAGAAGAAAGATATTTCAAATATCAAGTGCTTCTGGTGTGGTGAACTTGGTCACTCTGCTACGCAGTGTCCTCTCAAGAAGAAGGACAAGGACAACAAGCATGATCCAAAGGTTTCATCTGAAAAGATCGAAGAAGAGGAGTTTTCTAAAGACATTTTTGGGCACTACAACCCCAAGCATAAAATGTCCATAAACCAAGGGCTCCTAATTCCCTAAAAGTGTTGTTCTAACCCCTAAAAGAACAAGGTCAACTGATTACAGCTTCTCCCAGAAGTTCTCCATGAAAAACTGCTCAGAACTGGTCAAAACAGGATCATTTCACCTGCTCCATAGGCAAAGTGTGTTGCATCTCACCTAAGTACACTTTGTGGGTGTGTTGCATTTCAAAAATCCCTTCTATGGGGTGCGATGGGCGAGAAGTGACAAATGGAAATGTCAATCCGCGAGGTGGAGAGGCATGGAATCTTCCAGAAACTTCTCCTGTGACACTTGCCTCTCTGAATTCAACCAAGGATGAGTAAGAGATCATCAATCTCCATGTGGAAGCAAGAACTATCAGAGGGAAGACACTAATCAAATCACAATATGACTCATCTCCCTTACAAATATCTATATATGGATCCCTCATCCCAGAGATCCAGAAGCTGGAATTTTGCATCTTGTAAGGAATTTTTGTTGGTTTCTAGAGGCAACATCATAGTGTTGGGTGATCTAAGCTTTTTATGAGGTGAAGAAGGGCTTACTTGCTGAGAGGATGATACTGGGTCAGAACCACTGGTTGTAACTCTCTTGGCTCTTTCTTCATTATCAATAAAAGCTATTCAAGTTTTCCTCCATACTCTTGTGTCGTTTATGTTTTATGCATTTGTATGGTCAATTTACATCTGATCCTAGATTGTTTATGATAATAGATCCATGTTCTTGTATAGTGTTATGCTACTTTGATTCTACAGGTACTCTGTGAAGCTGGGTGTACAAGGAAGCAAGTAGCAAAGGACTATCAGAAGAGAGAGGAATCGAACTAGGAGCCAAGTGCAAGACAGAGGTTGGTCTCCTTTATTCTTCTCTCATCTATCTTTCATAAAGGAAAAACGAAAGTAGCTTTACTTTGTTTGTTTCTAAGGTAGCTACCACACCTTAGTGGGATTAGCAGTTCTGCATAGACACTTTTCCCTGTAACAAAATGGCGACCATACTGGGGAAAAATTGGGAAGAAAACTTGAAGAAACTTTGTTGGTAGCAAGTCGCTCTTGAACATGACACTTTCACTCTGCATCCAAGTCGGATTGGGTTGTTTCATTCACCGGTCACATCACCATGGTCCCATCACACCATCCACATTTGGGGTTAATGCTACCAATCCATCACGTCAGTGTCACCGATATGTTCAAGAGAAGTCATTCAGAGAATTCACCCATGTCTCACCCGCTGCAATACATTTACGCTCCATTCTTTCATGACCACCACCCTGAACCTTATATCACCAAATCGTTTTCACCTCCATTAAAATCATTTACTCCGTTCCGTGTCATTGATGTGGGATTCATTAAAGCCCTCCTATGACGGATCGCTTCTTGTCGACATCAGCTCATTATCCAAGAAGTTGATCTAGGGACACCCCTTTCAGTACTTTGAAGCTTGCATGCCTCAATGGCAAGTTTCTCACATCAGGCGACAGGTTTACATTAATGGCCTTTGACCGAAAGATTTTGCGTGGTGTTCGACGCCAAGCCCTTTATTCACACCACGTGAATTGTACTGCAGTACCTTGAGGGTCATTATCATTATCGGTGATCCCTCTCGCGCCTGTTAACAGCTTACATCATGGGCTGGTAATCAGGCGATGTCTTGCCATGTTCGAATCCAGAACATCTCTCACATGGATAGACTTGTACTTCGAGTGAAGATTGAACGAGATTGAAGACCCCGGATCTAGTTTCATCCATCCGGGCTGCGATATATATTCAGGGAAATAAAGACATCAAATGTACATCGTTGCTGCACAGATAATCATCCAATCAAAGGGATGATGGCTCTACCAGAATCATCAGTCTACACTCAGACGATTGTCTGTCCTATGTACATGAAAATGAATTTATAAAGTTGAGCATGGGAATGCCCGCCTCAGCTAGATCATGAAAATATTATGAAGATAATGTATTGTATTGTATCTTATTACAGGTCTCCTCCCAGCTTGAAAAAACTTCAGATCCTCATGATAAAGCATTTCACCCGACATCAAAAAAGATTAACGACCTCATGCTTTAGGGGGAAACTGTTATAGACATTTTTGGGCACTGCAACCCCAAGCATAAAATTTCCATAAACCAAGGGCTCCTAAGTCCCTAAAAGTGTTGTTCTAACCCCTAAAAGAACAAGGTCAACTGATTACAGCTTCTCCCAGAAGTTCTCCATGAAAAACTGCTCAGAACTAGTCAAAACAGGATCATTTCACCTGCTCCATAGGCAAAGTGCGTTGCATCTCACCTAAGTACACTCTGTGGGTGCATTGAATTTCAAAAAGCCCTTCTATGGGGTGCGATGGGCGAGAAGTGACAAATGGCAGTGTCAATCCGTGAGGTGGAGAGGCATGGAATCTTCCAGAAACTTTTCCTGTGACACTTGCCTCTCTAAATTCGACCAAGGATGAGTAAGAGATCATCAATCTCCATGTGGAAGCAAGAACTATCAGAGGGAAGACACTAATCAAATCACAAGTTGACTCATCTCCCTTACAGATATCTATATATGGATCCCTCATCCCAGAGATCCAGAGGCTGGAATTTTTCATCTTGTAAGGAATTGTTGTTGGTTTCTTAAGGCAACATCATAGTGTTGGGTGATCTAAGCTTTGTATGAGGTGAAGAAGGGCTTACTTGCTGAGAGGATGATGCTGGGTCAAAACCACTGGTTGTAACTCTCTTGGCTCTTTCTTGATTATCAATAAAAGCTATTCAAGTTTTCCTCCATACTCTTGTGTCGTTTATGTTTTATGCATTTGTATGGTCAATTTACATCTGATCCTAGATTGTTTATGATAATAGATCCATGTTTTTGTATAGTGTTATGCTACTTTGATTCTACAGGTACTCTGTGAAGCTGGGTGTACAAGGAAGCAAGTAGCAAAGGACTATCTAAAGAGAGATGAATCGAACTAGGAGCCAAGCGCAAGACAGAGGTTGGTCTCCTTTATTCTTCTCTCATCTAACTTTCATAAAGGAAAAACGAAAGTAGCTTTACTTTGTTTGTTTCTAAGGTAGCTACCACACCTTAGTGGGATTAGCAGTTCTGCATAGACACTTTTCCCTGTAACAGAGTTTTCCATGGTTTCCCAGATACCTTGAGGGGAGAGGTGGGGTGATCTAGTACTGTAGTTTGAAATAACTGCAGATGGGTGGGATCCTTTAAGAGTCCACCTCTCGGATCAATACCTTTCTACAGGAGCCCAGATCAGAAGTAGAAGGATGGACCACTCTAAGTTGGTGCAAAGGACTGTTGGAGTGATGGTTGCAGTGGCTAGGAGTGCCAGAGACTGAGCAACGTATATCAGTTTTAGTAGCAGTGCAGTTGGCATAACGCAGAGTCAGCAGCAACACAGAGGCTTCAAAGGGTCAGCGTAGAGACTAGCACAAGTCAGAACTCTAGCAACAGATGCATCATGTTGAACACCTGTTCAGTAATGTTGGATGCTTTACCATTTCTGATGTAGTAGTAGCAACAATTGGAGAAGGTTGCAGTGCAGATGCAGTGTTGGCAGTGGCAGTGCCAACACCAACATAGATGTAGAACTTATGAGGGTTGTAGTACAGATGCAATGTTGGTAGTGGCAGTGTCAGCAGTAGTACAAATGTAGCATTTGCATAGTAGTTGGTGGGCAGCGATTTCAGACATCAGTAGCATAGAGGGAGATGTTACAGAGAAGGGTGATGCTTTAGCAGGTTGTATTGCTAGAGCACATTCCTCCTAAGACGGGGTGTTGATTTCTGGTAGCAGCGGGTGTGCTCTTAGCCTCAAAATTTGCAGGGAGGCTAGGACACATGTATTCCACAATACCCAAAAATAGTTTTGGGAAATTCCACCTGAAGATAGTTTTATTAAAATAATTAATTATTTTTAATGGATGCCTTAGTCTAAACTTAGGAAATTAAAATAATTAAAAGTGATCAAGTTGTGGGTGAAGCTTCTATAAGAAGATGAGGATCAAGCCAAAATGATGTAAGCCATTGATTAGAATATAATATTACTCGTTGATTCTCAATGAGAATATTATAAGAGGAGGCTTGATGGGAATTTGGAAATCACATCAGAGAGAGATCAAGAGATCGAATTTCTCGGAGAGGGCAGTGTAGCAATTGCTAGAGAATTGATTGAGGAGATTTATTGCAGTGAGGGGCAGGGATAGTTCTAGTTGGATAATTTCTTGATCCAAGAATACATTGCAGAGGAGGCAGAGATAGATCCAGAAGAGGCAGCGCAGAGGCTACGTTGGGCAGCATAGGCTAATGCAGAAGCAGCGCAGAGCCTGAGAGGAGATCTGTATTCTGCTGGAGAGGTCGAGCTCTGAAGCCAGACGTTGGGGTGTGAGACTAGAGGGCAGAAGTCAAAGTTCTAGAAGCAAAACGATCATCCAGAAGGAGTGATGCAGTCCCAGAAGGAGTTACGCATAACAACGCAACGATTGCACAGAAACTGCGTAGAGGCTGCTAGCATGGAAAATTTTAGGGGCTAATGTTCGCCCAGTGGGCTAATTTTCCATGATTTTTCCAAAAAAAAGATTCGCCAATTTCCAATTTTATAAAAGACGATTCGCCCAAATTTTAGAATATAAAATTATTTTACCTTAAAATTCGCCAACATTATATAGAGACTATATAAAAAATAACTATAAATTTGAATAATTTTACAAATATATCAATAAACATTTATAATTTGCATATTAGGGATTAGCGAGATTCGCCAATGTTTTAAACTTCAAGAAAATTTTCCATCCTTAAAATTTTCCTTGGCTGCTAGGGGCTAGTCATTCAATGGTTGGATCAGTCTTGGATCACCAGTGATAGTGTGAGGTATTTCTCACTAATCTTCTGTCAATCAAATTCTCTTTATTGGATAGCCAGCAAGGCATCCAAAGATTGTATTCAGAAAACTACTACTTAATAATACAAACCCTCAACTGCATAACGGTTTTCTCGCATTGGGTTTTTCCAGGGACATTTGTCCAAAAATAACGGTGGCACTTGTGTTTTGTATTTCTTTCTTTCTCAGTTTCTTGTTTCCTCATATAATTGGTGAAGGCGCAGTGTATTAGTTTCGATATTTTCTATAGGATGCAGTAAATAATTTGTTCAGTAATTAACAAATAGAAGGAACATAATTAGTTATTGCAATAGAAATTTGGGGCTTCCAAATTTCACACAAGAGAAAGTCTAGGCCACTATATTGTGTTGTTTAGAGAGAGAGACATACTATTGATTGAAACTACATAGTGCTTAGTGGGAGACTAACTAGGAGGAAATATTTCACAATTTTGGGGAGTAGGAGGTAGTTCTTGAGCATTATGAGTACACAATGTGTAGTCCTTGGAGGCAGTGACTGCGCAATGCACAGTTCCAGGAGGCAAGGATACTAATTGAGGCTTGAATTTGTGTAATGCACATTTCAAGGAGGCAAAGAGAGGCAGGGTTGGTCGGGTAAGGAATTCTTCAAAATTTGACTAAGTGTTGGATTAGTAAGGCAAAGGTGAAACCATAACAAGTCTTGAACATGATCACACACTTAGAATGATCGAAAATGCAACAATGAACACTCGATAACCCAAAACTAGAATGAACCTATTGAAATGACAGTAGAACAACACTTTCCTCCAAGTGTGACACTTAAGATACACTTTGTGACACACATGATGACACCAACAAAACAATGCATAAAACTTTGGGAATGAGTCTGTTAGTGCTTGAAATTTCACCTCAGGCTGAGAAAGGCAAACTCCAAGGCAACATCAAACCACTTAACCTCGTAGCCAGCCCTACGGGGCAGGAGAGGGCTCTCTCCGGTATATCTCGGCAAAGATCTTCAAAGGGCAGAGAGAACCAATAAAGAACACTGATTTTAGGCTAGTAAACTGATAAAAGGTTTGATTTGATATTTTTAGGATTTTGGTGGAAAATCGGGGAAAGGCAATTTTGGGGTGGGGATTGGACACAGTTTTTGCAGGGGGTTCTTTGGGGCAAGGTAGGAGACTGTATTGATGCCTTTGAAAGATTTGGATGGATGAGAATGAATGGTGAGGAGCTAAGGAGAGCAAGCAATCACCTTGAATTCTCCTTAAACAGCTGAAAACATTGATATTAAGCAAACTTAAAGGCAGAGCATAGCAACCATGAATTCTACCTTAACACTTCATTTGCCTAATTTGCAGAAGAAAAAGTAAGAAGATGATTCACATAAAAAACTTACAAGTACAAAGAGAAACACACCATCAATACATGTAACCACAGGAATCCCAAAAAGGACTGCAAAACCCTGGTCTTCCTTTGCCAAAAATTGCAGAGATACAATGAGTAATACAATAGAACTTTCTCCCTCAAGAGTCCAACCATGAAAATGACCAAGAAAGTACATAATATAGGCAATCTAACATCTTTACTTGCCTATAGGGGTCGAGCTCACTATCCTAGGAGCTATTTCAACCAATTCTAAACTGAGCACTGAAAACTAGGCAGTCAAAACAACTTGCCTCTATAAGCTAGGAAACCAATTCATTCATTAAATTTTTTCCTATCTCATGAATGAATCTTCTAGAAGAGATAAATAAGTGTAAAAATATCATAAAATTACATCATGTACAACAAGGAAGATCAAAATCTACTCCAAAAAGTCAAATCCAGTCAAAACTGCGTTTTTCTGAGCTGTAGGTGAATTTCTGTGAAAACTGCCCAACACGTCGCGCCCTGGTCCTGAACACGTCGCGCGCCTTTGGAGCTGCTTTTGAGGCACTTCCAGGTGTCCAAATGAGGCAAAAGTGGGCTTGTTGGAAAGTTCTGGATGTCTACTTTCCAACCCAAGTCGAATTTCTGAATTTGGTGGCCATTTTCCCCTCCAAAGTTGCAATCGCCCAAGACTGCTTCCTGTGTGTCAAAAAGGTGGCAGAAAGTCATTTTTTGCTTGTTTTTTGACCTTCTGGAGGCTCAAAATTTGATGAAATCTCTTGGTAATTGCTGAGAAAGTGTATATTTGCATGAAAAATCCAAAAATGCTGAGTTTTCTTGAAAAGAAGTTGCCCATCGAAAGGGTCGCGCGCGGCGCGCGACGTGTTGGGGAGGAAAACCTGTGTTTGGCACAAAAAATTCACAATTGACAAAATTTTCTCCAAATTTCTTGAAATTTGGGCTGGGAATCCCCAATCAAGTACCATGCTCATTCAAAAAGGCTTTGGCCAAAATTTGGAGTGGATCGGGCCTTTTTCGTCGTTTTAGTGCCTTGGCCAACCTCCTTGGATCTAGCGATTGTAATTTTGACATTTCTCTAAAACCATGACACCTGTGCAAAAAGTGAAGGAGGTTTTTCTTATTTGGCATGTTGTGGACAAAAAAATCTCTCAGTTTTCCCAAATTCATCTTTGATTTCTCTGAAACATCTTTTGAGTGAAACTTATCCCAATGTTTGGAACAAGGGATTTTGCTGAAATGAAGCGAAATGAAGGGGATAAGGGGATTCTAAATTCTTGAGGAAATTTTTGGGAGTAGGGAGGAATGTTAGGAAGTAGGGGAAAGTGGAATCTCAGAGATTGAGTGAGGGGAAGGGGTCCAAAAGGGCAAAACACAGGCCCAATCTAGAAAATTGCCAAGTTGTAGCAAGAAAGTAGGGTTTGTGTGAAAATGAGGATTTTGGGGGATCTCAGTGATGGGAATCATTTGATAAGGTACTTTAAGGATAGGGGAAGGTGTATGAACATCAGGATACAAGTTTTGTCGATGATTTGACCGCCCAAGAGAAATTGCCTTCAAAACCCTAGGAGAGGGAAATGACCTTGCCTGGGCGCAACTGAAGCATGAACAAGGTGTAAAATGACTCATTAGACACTGACATGATAATGAAAACCCTATGAATGATGATAGACTCAGCTGAATAGTGACATAGATTGGCATTTGGGCAATTTTAGAAGGAGTGAAAGCAAACCCTAGACCTAATGCCTAGTGACCAAATTTTGCTTGAAGACTCACTGAAATGACAAAATTTGACCTTGACACTTCAAAATCACTTTGTAAGAGCACGTTTGATCACTGGAGGAAGGCTGGAAAGACTGACACTAACATTGGCTCCAATGGGGATGGTAGCTCCTTGGAGGTGCCAAGAACGACAGATCTTTGGGAGAGCAGACCAGCGCCTTATCCATTGGGCAACGGAGTCAAAAACTCAAACTAAAATGCATGACTGAAAACTGATGACTCGGATGACACAAATTGACTCTCACTCAACTAAAAACTGACTCAATACTTAAACACAACTAACAAACTGGAAATGATTCTCAAAGTGGAGCTTATTCATCAAAACCTACTCTAACAGCTTCATTCATCACCTGATCAAGTGAAATGAAACAACCAGTGCAACCAAGTAAGTATTCTGTTTGCTGTTCGAATTATCTGCAAGTGCTCACTTACGAACAACAAGAGAGAACTACTGAAAGGCAACTCCCATGACAACTTGGAAACATATCCGTTGAATGATATGAATTCTCTATCCACCTCCAAAAACACTGCATAAGGATCTTGAAATTCAAGCACATTGGAACTTAGCTCATCCAATGGATTACTTCTCTTTTCCTCATACCATGAATGCAAACTTTGATCTGAGCCTTGTGACGAGACCTCTGCTGAAAATGACAAAGAAACCAGCTGCCGGATCAAATTCATATCAGCACATGTTTCAAGTTCACATGTAGTTAATGGAGAAAGACTTTGACTGCAAACCTTGTCCAAAACATCAGCTATTGGATCATGAAAAACTTGAAAAGACTGTTGTAATGTATCCATTGAAAATGCATGACATCCTTCTAGTTGTTCATCTTTTTCTTGAGAGATTTTTCGAAGATTCTGCCTTATAAACTGAAATGCTTCGAAACAAAAGGGTATAGAATCTTCTTGCATCATCAAATCAGGTATTTCATCTTCCACAGCTTCATCTGTAATCTGCCCTTCAATTTCATTTGGTGGCTGCAAATCTGATGCTACAGGCTGCTCAAGAATTTTGTTATCTGTCTCATCCTCAACATTAACACTGAGAAATTGCTGATTTGTTATAGGTTGTTCATTTGAAGATTTACTATGCAATCTACCCTTCAAAAACTGAAATGATTCAAAACAGAATGGTACGGAGTCACCTTGAATCATTAAATCATGTGTGTGCACTTCCAAGTCTTCAACTGCAACTTGACAATCAATAGCTTTTGGGGGCTGGATATTTGAATATGAGAAGTCTTGAACAAAATTTTCATTGCTCTCAAGATGATTCAAATCAAGACTTGTTGACATTTGATTTCTGATTGCATGGTCGTTATCTCTGATGAACTGAAACGAATCAAAACAAAAAGGAAAAGATCCTTCACTTACTTCAAACTTTGCTGCACTTTCCTCATCAATTTCATAGCTGATATGCATCATTTGATCATTGTACTCGAGTTGTTGTAAGTGAACCTCTTCCTCCCACAAACTAGCTGCTTGTTTGATTGCAAGATTAGCTTCTGTTTGGAGAACATAATCATCATCATACTGATCAAACTGAGGTAAGTCATCGGTATAAAACATATCATCAAGCATGCAGGTCATATCAACAGTTCTTTCTTCGCCAAGGTGATCTACAAAACAATCATTATCAGATCTATGACAACTAGGATAAGAAACAAAATGTTTTGGATCAGCAACTTGTTCTTCTTCAATCAGCGCGCCATGAGCTTGAACATCATAATCATTTCTCGCATTGATCTTGTCCATCATCTTTTCCACTGCACTTACCAAAATGTCAAGCTTCACCTCTAGAGATGTTGATTCGGCCGGATCTATGTTTTTCATCTCTTCTTCTTTCAACCTTGCCCTTCGGATCAGCAGATGAGCCTCTACATTTACTGCACTATTTTTCATCTCGTGAAGTGTTGCAATATTCGTTTCTCTCAGCTGAAACTCCATCTCCGGATCAAAGGCACCCGGATAATGCAAGAGAGCAGATCTAGGAGTAGGCCTTATATCAACTGGCATCGAATAATAAACTTGATTAAATCTGGCCGAAAACTGTTGTACGGTCTCCCCTGGTAATCTTTTCAACTGGTTATACTCTTCTACAATCAAGAAAAGGTTATGCCCGATCATCCACCTATCGAGAAAAACTTTGACGAACTACTGGAAATCTGAGATGCTCACATCAGGCAGGGTTTTGAACCAACTCTTCACTTTGGCTTGCAAAGAAAGAGCAAAAAGCCTAATACTAACATCTTCATCATCAACTTCAAAAAGATCTAGAAAAGTCTCAACATTCTGCACATGTTGCTCGGCATTGACATTCTTACATTCACCGTCAAACCTCGGCAAGTATAGATCATAGTTTTTGGGGAAAGGATGGAGAACAGAAGGTAAAACAAGAGGTTTATACTGATCTAGAATTTTACAAGGTGTAGGGGTATGTACAGCAGGTATAGAATCAGACTTGGTCTCTTGAGGTTCATCAATCTGAAGATGGTCGTCACAAAATTTAGAAGAAAGGTCTTGATCAAGCTCAAAGGTATGCAAATCTTTGGTATGCACAATCTTCAAAGGGAAAGAATCAACTGCAGGCCGAGGATCTCTTCCCAAATACAGTATACTTTGCAAAGCCTTCTTGACATTCTTGGGAAAAGAGAAGAAATAATTTATGACAAAGAACAAAATGTCTTGGATGAAATTCCAACTTGAATACCTGATCTGTCCATGTTGTCCTTTCATGTTTTTGCTGGTTGGGATCATTCTCCAGTGGAGTCTTTGGATCTGATCTCGAAAATGATTTAGAGTCACCAGGTGAATGATTTCAGCCTTTCAAGTGTTTGATCATTGTCCACCATCAACAATCAGATCTTAACTTGATACATGTACTGGGGTAATTAACAAGTTAGATGTTACGTTTACAAGCTAGACCGGAGATTGACTGAAGCAGCGTTTATCTACTTCCACTAATGCAAAGCAAAAGTGTTTCGAAGGCTACCTGGCATAACTTCAGGCTCCGTCTGTAGCTTATAAAACAAATGACATCAACAAGAAAACCATTTTTTCTTCCCCAGTATGGTCGCCAATATGTTAGCGCTTGAAATTTCACCTCAGGCTGAGAAAGGCAAACTCCAAGGCAACATCAAACCACTTAGCCTCGTAGCTAGCCCTACGGGGCAGGAGAGGGCTCTCTCCGGTATATCTCGGCAAAGATCTTCAAAGGGCGGAGATAACCAATAAAGAACACTGATTTTAGGCTAGTAAACTGATAAAAGGTTTGATTTGAGATTTTTAGGATTTTGGTGGAAAATCGGGGAAAGGCAATTTTGGGTGCGGGGATTGGACACAGTTTTTGCAGGGGGTTCTTTGGGGCAAGGTAGGAGACTGTATTGATGCCTTTGAAAGATTTGGATGGATGAGAATGACTGGTGAGGAGCTAAGGAGAGCAAGCAATCACCTTGAATTCTCCTTAAACAGCTGAAAACATTGATATTAAGCAAACTTAAAGGCAGAGCATAGCAACCATGAATTCTACCTTAACACTTCATTTGCCTAATTTGCAGAAGAAAAAGTAAGAAGACGATTCACATAACAAACTTACAAGTACAAAGAGAAACACACCATCAATACATGTAACCACAGGAATCCCAAAAAGGACTGCAAAACCCTGGTCTTCCTTTGCCAAAAATTGCAGAGATACAATGAGTAATACAATAGAACTTTCTCCCTCAAGAGTCCAACCATGAAAATGACCAAGAAAGTACATAATATAGGCAATCTAACATCTTTCCTTGCCTCTAGGGGTCGAGCTCACTATCCTAGGAGCTGTTTCAACCAATTCTAAACTGAGCACTGAAACTAGGCAGTCAAAACAACTTGCCTCTATAAGCTAGGAAACCAATTCATTCATTAAATTTTTGCCTATCTCATGAATGAATCTTCTAGAAGAGATAAATAAGTGTCAAAATATCATAAAATTACATCATTTACAACAAGGAAGATCAAAATCTACTCCAAAAAGTCAAATCCAGTCAAAACTGCGTTTTTCTGAGCTGTAGGTGAATTTCTGTGAAAACTGCCCAACACGTCGCACCCTAGTCCTGAACACGTCGCACGCCTTTGGAGCTGCTTTTGAGGCACTTTCAGGTGTCCAAATGAGGCAAACGTGAGCTTTTTGGAAATTTTTGGATGTCTACTTTCCAACCCAAGTGGAATTTTTGAATTTGGTGGCCATTTGCCCCTCCAAAATTGCAATCTCCCAAGACTGCTTCCTGTGTGTCAAAAAGGTGGCAGAAAGTCATTTTTTGCTTGTTTTTTGACCTTCTGGAGGCTCAAAATTTGATGAAATCTCTTGGTAATTGCTGAGAAAGTGTATCTTTGCATGAAATATCCAAAAATGCTAGTTTTCTTGAAAAGGAGTTGCCCATCGAAAGGGTCGCACGTGGCGCGCGACGTGTTGGGGAGGAAAACCTGTGTTTGGCACAAAAAATTCACAATTGACAAAATTTTCTCCAAATTTCTTGAAATTTGGGCTGGGAGTCCCCAATCAAGTACCATGCTCAGTCAAAAAGGCTTTGGCCAAAATTTGGAATGGATCGGGCCTTTTTCGTCGTTTTAGTGCCTTGGCCAACCTCCTTGGATCTAGCGATTGTAATTTTGACATTTCTCTAAAACCATGACACCTGTGCAAAAAGTGAAGGAGGTTTTTCTTCTTTGGCATGTTGTGGACAAAAACCTCTCTCAGTTTTCCCAAATTCATCTTTGATTGCTCTGAAACATCTTTTGAGTGAAACTTATCCCGATGTGTGGAACAAGGGATTTTGCCGAAATGAAGCGAAATGAAGGGGATAAGGGGCTTCTAAATTCTTGAGGAAATTTTTGGGAGTAGGGAGGAATGTTAGGAAGCAGGGGAAAGTGGAATCTCAGAGATTGAGTGAGGGGAAGGGGTCCAAAAGGGCAAAACACAGGCCCAACCTAGAAAATTGCCAGGTTGTAGCAAGAAACTAGGGTTTGTGCGAAAATGAGGATTTTGGGGGATCTCAGTGATGGGAAGCATTTGATAAGGTACTTTAAGGATAGGGGAAGGTGTATGAACATCAGGATACAAGTTTTGCCGATGATTTGACCGCCCAAGAGAAATTGCCTTCAAAACACTAGGAGAGGGAAATGACCTTGCCTGGGCACAACTGAAGCATGAACAAGGTGTAAAATGACTCATTAGACACTGACATGATAATGAAAACCCTATGAATGATGATAGACTCAGCTGAATAGTGACATAGATTGGCATTTGGGCAATTTTAGAAGGAGTGAAAGCAAACCCTAGACCTAATGCCTAGTGACCAAATTTTGCTTGAAGACTCACTGAAATGACAAAATTTGACCTTGACACTGCAAAATCACTTTGTAAGAGCACGTTTGATCACTGGAGGAAGGCTGGAAAGACTGACACTAACAGAGTATAGTACATGCATCTATTATAGATAGGACCCATTAGTACTAGAGTTGCCTCTTAATGATGTGTTATAACTCCCTTTCACAATGTGCAACACTTCCCTTACCACAAGATGACACTTAGGTTTTCTTCACAAAGGGACTAGGAAACTTAGAGAACAAACATGGAATGTATTTTACTACTAGAAATGACAACTCAAAAGGTTAAAGTAGGCTCCAATTTTTGGACATAGACCAAACTTTGGAGGGTTTTGTAGTAACAACAACAGATTGATAACCAATTGTGAATCACACAAGGTGAAGAGGGAGTGAGGATTCAATGAAGATTCCAAATTAAGTCCATGGAAGAGGGCATAAAATTTGGCTTGGTCATTGAAAGCATGTCTAAGGCCCTAGACAAATGAATAAACACTAGTTCCTCCAAGGTGAAAAACAACCCACCTGCACCTACTTCTCTAGGGTTGCTCTTAGAAGCACCATCAAAATAAAGGATTAAAATGTCTTGTGTTAGTTGCCAAGTCTAGAAATCTTGTCTAGGAAAGAGAAGTACCAAGGGTGAGAAGACTTGGAAGGAGATGACATCTGAAGAGTCAAGTGAAAATAATTATATCATGGTTACCCCATTGAATCTAATAATTGGATAGTGGATAGCTTGAGCATATTTATGGTGAAATGTTTTGCCAATAGTGCTTTGGCCCTCACTGAAACATCTATTGGGTGGCTTTGAGTGTCTTGAAAGATAACACTATTCGATGCCAACTAGATTTTCTAGTATATAGATTTTGCGATAGCACACTAGAGCTTTCTAAACGTGAGTTTCTTTTGAAAAAATCCAATATACAATTTTGGCCAAGTATTAAATAGAGGATGTATGCAATTCCAACCAACAAACATGAGGAGCAAACGCTTGTATGGAATATTTCCATACAAATTTTAGAAGTCCATAATTAATGAAGAGATGAGTGGAGTTTACATATTGGATTTTACATAATGGACAAATGAAGGGACCTAATATGCCCCTTTTACTCATGTTTTCCGTTGTTAGTATCTTTTTTGGGCCAAGGTCCATAGAAAATGTTGATCCTTAGAAAGACATCCAAGTTCCAAATCTTATCTCAAAGGCCATGACATTATGAAAAAGGAGGTATTCATATCCTTGCTTCACACTATAACCAACACTTCCCAAACTTCTAGAATCCTAATCAAATTTATGGTCTGACACATAACCCTTAAGCGAGGAAAGAAGGGAAGACAAATTTGAATGGAGGAAGGTAGGGTGTTTCCAAAGAACCAACCCACCCAAGCTCCAAACTAAGACCAATTTGAAATATAATAAGGGAGAACTTGAATTCATTGTTAAGCCATTTCTTAAGAGGAATAAAGAGGGATGGAGGATAGAGAAGGTTTCCACATAATATTGTCAGTCCATATGTCCACTTGATTATTGGATCTTGGAATATAAGTGAGTTACTCACAAATAAGGGGGAGGAAATACTGCATAAGCCCCCAACCTTAGGATCCATGTTTGATCAAGGGAGGTCAATCTAGACAATCAGTTTGGTTTCCTTGCAAGTATTTTTTATTAATGGCTTCCTTCCACCACTTGTTTTTCCCAAAAACCAACCAACATAATGACTTGGCTCCTAAATCCAAATTATAAGAGTGGGATCCTTAATGCCTAGTCCACCTTGGTGGTTGGGATGCGTACCAGTACCCATTTGACTAAATGAAACCTTTTTGAGTCATTCTTGCCTCCTTGCTAAAGGAACTTATATAACTCCCGAGCTAAGTCTTAATTGATTCCAACTAGGGAAAGGAGGGCTAAGAATTGAAAGAGGGGGAGGGAAGCAAGAACAAAGTGTAGGAGCACTAACCTATCTGTGGGATCAAGTCATTGAGCCCTCCACCATGTCAATTTAGACTGAATATTTTGAATGATATAATTCCATAGAGATCTAGAGGTAGTGTGTAGGGATAAAGGGATGCCCACATACCGAAAGTATTACCAAACTTTTGTACATGGATTTGTGGGATGTAAAAATAGAAGTTAAAAATACTTTACCTTTGCTCCAAGCATAGAGTTAGCATTTGGATTTATTGATCTTCCCCCCATAAGTGAAAATAAATAAGTCTAAGGTATCTTTTTATATTTTGGTGATGATTGAAGATGCAACTCTATGAATTGGGAATGATTAATCATCTTAACACCCCTAACTATTTATAGACCAAGCAACATCACCATTGTCATTTCATGGTCTAACTTCCTGCTTAGAGAGGGGAGAGGGGGAAGCTATGATAAAACCCTTTAGAAGCTTTTAAAATCTCATTGATCTTCCATTTACCAATGGGTATATCTAAGGGGCGATAAAACAAGAAGAGGATAAAACAAAAACTATGAACAAAAACCAAAACATTGTAGCACTTTAAGTACAAAACTATGCCTTACTCTATCAAATGTGTTGGACATGTCTAGTTTAATGACCATATATTTTATGTTTCTTGTTTTGTTGGAGTGGATAGCTTCTTAGAATAATATTATATTATTTGCAATATGTTGCTAGCCCATAAAGACTCCATGATTATCTGAAATGAGCCTTGGGAGGATGCTTTGAAGATGAATAACAATAATTTCTTAGATGATATTGTATGAAACATTACATAATGAGATGGGCCTAAAGGGGGAAAAAGATGATGGATTGACCCCTTTAGGTATTGATGCTAAGAAAGTGAAGTTGGTTCCTTCTCCTATGTGAGCATACTTCTAAACACATTGAATCATTCAGAGTAGGACCATCTTGATTATATGTGAAAACTTGATATAGAAGTGGATAGTGAAACCATATGGATATGGAGCCTTGTCCATGTCAAATGATTTTATGATTAAACTAACTTCATCTTCAAATATCATAAGCATGAGGCAGTCACTTTCTAGCCCACTAATGAAGGATGAGGTATGCTCCAACATAGATATTTCTAGATTTGAGCAAATAGAATTGTCTTTCATGTAGAGATATGCAAAATGCTAAAATGTCATCTCTTTGATCCCATCATATGTGTTTAGTCACTTTTCATCAGAATTTGTTATTTCGCTAACATTACTACACCAAATCCTAGATCTAGCTTGATGCTGAACTTTTTTTGTGTTTCAATCCCCTAATCTAAGCCACAAACTTTCAGAATTTAGTCTCCAATGTTAATATTTGTTTATCTATTAATGTTATTTGTAGTTCTATGAAGGCACCTTCTCCACCCCCCCCCCCCCCCCCCCCTTCAACATGGAGAAAGTGACTTCACCTTGCTCCATTTTTCTTTGGATTTTTCCAAATCATCTTGAAGGAGACCTATTTTACTCTCTGGAGATTTACAAATCTTCTATGCCTAGGATTTCAAGGCTATTTTTTTATTTTATTTTTTCTCCCATAAATTGGTCACCCATGTGCTATAGGCATTGGAGAGCACCTCTAAGATGGAAGGATCACAATTCTAGAGGGGATCGAAATGAAATGGAAGGGGACCATAACAGTCTTGACTTGAGAGAAGAATGGAAATAGGACAATGACTTGACCCACCCCAAGTAATAATAAAGAAGTACATGGATAAAGAATCCTCCAAGAATGAGTTGTGCACTAGAAATCTATCCAATTGAGCTGTGATATTTCATGGTCTTTTTCTTCTATTTGTCCAAGTGGTTTTCCTTTGATTGGTGGAATGTCCATCAAGTATCCATATACTCTCCATGTGTATCATGTATTGGATTGCCCCTTTTTCCCTTGAGATTAAGAGTGGTTTTAAAATCACCAACAAAATTCCAGGAAAAACGGGATTCCTTCAAGTATCCCAAAGTGTTCTAGCAGTCTTGTTTCTCTTGATACACTATGGGCATATACACATTAACAATGTTGATTTATTTCCAGATGGAAGATGAGTGAGAGACACCACCAACCAATAGGGTGAATCCCTCACCTAAGAGAGAGAATATTATATAGTTCCAAAAGGTGCATAGACCACCTGACACTCCATGAGAACTAATTACATGTGTTGATGTGTTATGTTAAATGATTTGAAATTTTTGAATAGCTTCATTCTCTTTAACCTTTATCTCATGGAGTAAAAAGATTTGGTCTTTTCCATTTTGATTAAATCCCAGGCTAGAGCATATTTCTTGGGGATACCTAATCCCCTACAATTCTAGGAGATCAAATTAATAATTATTGGGATTTTTGGAGTTTCCTCCCACAGGAGCAACATGGCCACCTTAGTTCCTCAAGTTTGTTCGACTTCAATTATAGATTCCTTCAATTGTGGGCTAAGGCCTAGATCTTTATCCTTGTCTACTTGTTCTTCCCTTTTCTCCTTAATAATAGTTCATCTTGCTTTCTTGGAGGGTCTTGTTATTACAATTTCTATTTTAGCTTCCCATCAACAAAATTTTGATCTTTAAGTGAAGGTTGACCTAAAGAGAACAAAGGCTTTAGAGGAGAGTGGAAAAAATCAGTTTGAGATTAGGATCATGAATTGAAATAGGAGGAAGAGATAGCATAACATCTTCCATAGGGGGAATTTGAAAGGCCAATGTAATCTCCATATTTAGAGGGGGTTCTAGGGCTATGGGATGAGGGATTTGAGATAGTGAATTAAATATATTGTTTTAGGAAGGATCTTCTCCAAAATTGTTGCTAGAATGAAGAGGGGATTGTGAGTAGGGATTGGGACTATGTTGGGTCTCTATAATACTAGTAATTACCCCATTACTATTGTAGTTTCATCCCTTATTAATATTGTTGTGCCCCTATTATCCCCATATTGTTATTACTGTGCCCCATAGAATCCCTCTATTGTTATCTTTGTGGCTTTATATTATTATTGTTAGGCCAGCTGGGTTATATTGTGACTCCTTAGACTCCTATATATAGAAAGGAGGTTTTGTCAATTCAATCATCCAAGAATTGTTCATTTATGTAATGTAAAGGAGGTTGCCCCCTCGAAGAGGCTAAATTCTAAGGCGTTGATCTATATTTTCTATCTTTTCTTGAGCTGGTTTCATAACATTTGGTATCAGAGCTTTGGATTCTAGGGTTTCGCTGCTCCAAACAGGTCATCGTGGAATTTTCGCTATAAATTTTTTTATGCAACGTTTCAGAAGTTGCAAAAAAATACCGTTTGAGAAGAAATCGCGTTGAACCTCGGGTACAAATTTCAGAGCTTTTCACGCTATATTTGCGGAGATATGATCTGAGGAAGTTGGTATTTTTGTAGACTCCTGAATTACATTCCAAAACAGGTGACCTGGGGAAAATCATCATAACTTTCTCTCTGAGGATAGGATTGAAATTTTGTAAGAAGGTACAGAAAGAGGATGAACTTTAGTTTCTTTTATGCATTTTTCAGATCCAAAGGTCGAAACAGTGACTACGTCGTACAAGTTCGCTCTACTTAACTAGTCTATAATCAAGTCACTGTGGGAGATTTCGCATAACTCTTCCTTGGAGAATCCAATTTGGGTCAGACTTGTGGCTTTGGAAAGAGGACACAGAGGGTTACTGCAGATCACAAATTCAGAACTAGATGATTGGAAAGTATAGAGATACATCAGAGGCAATATCGAGCACCTACAAAGTGAAAAAAGGTGTGTAGATTTTCTTAAATTTTTGCTTAAGCTTGGTTTGAAAATTTATTTTGAAGGAATTCAATGGGAATAGTAGAGCATTATTATCGGTAACTGATGCCCCGAGGAAAGAAAATGCAAACACCTAGTAAGGAACCTGAAAGCTCTAGCATGACTCATGAAGAAGAGGAAGAAATGCTACATGATATATCAAAATTACAAGAACAAGTGCAACAAATGTCACTATCACAAAAGCTAACAGAAGCTAAGATAAATGGCGTGGAAGCTAAGATGAATGGCATGGAAGCTAAGATGGAAAACTTGAAGATAGATTTGAACACAAATTTGAAGACAGGCATGGCAGATTTGACAAATTTTCTACAAGAAATACTTACCAATGGTGAAAAGGTAGTAAAGGAAACTCATGATGAAAACAATGTGGAGTACTAAAAAGGTATGTTTTTAACGATCATTTTAGTGGCTTTTCAGTAGGACTTATGAATCTTTTACATCATGAATGAGGAAAACAATAGTGAATTGTGGTAGAATATGTGGAATTAGTATGCAAAGACTTATCTGCTGATAATTGTCATTTTCCTGTGCAGGAAAGGGTAGAAACGAGGAGCTGGTGTTCCAAAGAAGAAGATAAGAACAGGGTAAGTGTTGTCCCTTTGATGAAGGACCGAGTGCAAACGAGGCAAAGCAAGCTGAAGCAAACCGGTCCGGAAAAGGAGGAAAAGGCACCAGCTCGGCGGAAGAGAAAGAAGTGATTAGGGATTAACAGTTTTGTGAATCCCTTAGGATCTTTGATCCTGAGGGATCGCTGCTTTATTTATCTTACCACTTAGACATCTTCGCTGTTATCCTTATATAAAGGGGCAGCACTGTTAGTCTGAGGAGAGACTTTTTATGTAATTTTTTGTTAAGACTTAACTTTGATCATCAAGTCTCGTTGAACTTGGCTCATTGTATTTTCTGTTTTATGCATTAATATAAACTTGGTGATTATCTCATCTTCGCGTCTGGATTAGCTTAAAGCGGTGTACCCTTGAGGCTAAGGGCCCGGCCCTGGAGGACACTTGCTTCTGTATCACTACGATTTGATTTCTGCGTGGTTTTCTTATCGTCACTAGTTGGTAATCTGATATGCTTTATAAGTTACATTACATGCCCTGCTAAGATTCGTTCATTAATGTTCTTCCCATTGACTCTACATTATATTATCAATACTTTCGGAGTGGATGACATATTATTAGATTCAACAGTGTTATCCTTGTGTTATGAAGCTTCTATGTTGAGTATGTGTGTTAAGGTAATTATCTGAAAGGTGTGTTCTTTATGATTCAGAATCCATGCTATTCCATTTGGAAACACAGTTATAATTCTTGTTGATGATTGAGATTAAATTCAGATTACTTTCTTAGAATATTATGTGTGTATGACTTTCACATGTTGTTCCATAATTGAGAGTTATTACTATTCCTTTAGTGGATTGTCTGATTTGCTTGGAGAATGAAAGATTGGAGTGTTGATTACGATAAGACCTTTTGAGTTGATAGGGTAAAGTTTGATTGTTACTCGCGAGGTTTAGTTATAGTGATTGTTGTTCCATTCCAGAATTGATGTTCCATTTTAAGCATTGTTGTTCCTTTCTAGATTTACTGTTTAATTTCCTATTTGTCATTCCATTTCTATCTGCCGTTTCATTTACTTGCATTTGGTGTGAGAGACGATCTGTGGCTGTAGTGAGCCTCTGCATTTACTGCCTTGCTCCCATACCCGGGATCCATGCTCTAGTTTCCTTTTCTATCAGTTTCCAAAGGGATGAACTATTGCTGTTAGACCCTTGACTGATACTTTGAGAGCGTGTGCTTTACTCATTTGAAGGAACTTAGTTATAGACAAGCATCAGTTTACTCTTGTATTTTGTAGGACGCTGTACTACTTGCATTACTCTGACAAATAGCCTCGGATTGAGTCACTCTTTGAAATAACCAAACGTTCCCGGATTGACATATTAATGTGAGGTAATTAGAGGTGAAAGAGACCCTTTTTATAGCTCTACATTTTGGCATCGTTGCCGGGGAAAGAGTGTAGCCATTTGTTTCTTCAGAGTGGTGTACGAACCTGCTGGGAAAGAGTTGGATTTTAAAAACGAAAGGTAAGAACCTGCATACGAAGCATGTAAAAGCCCTGCTCCATTATCTGCTTTCCTAACAGATTTGCTTTTTCTTTGATTGAATAGAACTTAGCAGTTTATTTGAGTGCATGACTAAGCAGAAAAACCAGAAAAGAATATCAAGCTTCCATCCAAACCTGAAAAATCCAAGGGGCCGGTGACCCTTGGCTAAACAACTTTCATAGACGAAATCTATAAGAAAACATAATCTCAGCCATCAGTAGGTTTCAGGAAAACCATTTCTAAGCAGCCTATTAGTTCCCTTCAGGCCACAGGATCACCATCTGTAGCCTTTGCTGAGGTGCATAGTCAAACTTAAGAGCAGGACTTTCAGGAAATTGAAAATTCTACTCCAGAACTATTGCAGGAAGGGAATTTCAGTAACTTTTGTGAAGGAAAAGGAGAAACAGGGGAAACAGAAGAACCAAAATCTCTCATTGGAACAGATCATCCAGTAAACAGCCCAGATAAGGGGAGTGCTGCGAAAATCATTGTTGAAGGAATTCAATCCCCTCAAACATCAGGTATTCCTCTTATCCCAGATAAAGGAAGTGCTGTTAAAACTATCCCTGCTAAAATCATTCCCTCTCAACCTAGGAATACCCTCCTAGATATCCCAGAAGGTTATTGGCACATATTTGATCCTATGGCTCAGAATCAGCCAAATACTCAAACCTCTACATTACAATATCCTATAGTGGATTCTGCAGCAAATGCACCCATGAAAGTTATCCCTCTTCAACATATCCCAACCTTTCACGGTCTTACATCAGAAGATCTGGATGCATTTTTATTCGAATTCGATGTGTTGTGTAGGGGATATGATTACACCACCGATCCCCAGAAATTGAAATTATTCCCCTCAACATTAAAAGGGGCTGCTCTAAGATGGTTTATGGGACTAGGTGGTGGGGTCATCAACAATTGGGATCAGATGAAAGAATCCTTCTTAAAAAAATATCAGGATTATTGTAGGTCTAGAGCATTGAAAGATGAAATATTTCAAATGACAGCCAAACCAAACGAAACATTAGAAGAATATGTGGAACGTTTTCAATATAATTTACAAAGATCTTCTTATGCATCACTAACTTTACCTAATAATGTGTTAAAAATTACATTGATAAGGGGCATGAAAGAACAGTGGATCGAAACATTAAACATTATGGGAAAAGGGGATATTTATCAAGAGAATTTTGCTCACATTATTGATCTATGTATCAGGAGTTCGAGAGGCAGCACAAGAATAAAACCGGTAGAATATGATCGGTTTGCAAGAGACAATAAGATAGCAACAGAAGGAGTAATGCGTGTGGAGATTGGAAATTTATTAGAAAATTTTAAAACTGATATTCTAGGGACACTAACTACACAACTTGATATTTTGCAGGCCAAGCAGAAGCAGATGGAGGCAGAATAGAATTTGGTAATCTTCTGCCCCCGATGCAGAAAAAAACATAGCCACAAGGAGTGTCCACTGGATACAGTCCAAACATGTGCCATCTGTACAAACGATCATCTTACGGAAAGCTGCCCCTCACTTCCTGGATTAAAGGCAGTATATAAGGAAGCAGAGGAAGAACCAGAATCAGTGTACTTGATCAACCAGCGCCGCCAGTGGCAGCAAAGACAATCCGGTATGTTTTCAGACCCAACCTCTTCTTTTCAGCCTCCACAATATAACGCTCAACAATATAATATGTGGCAAAATCAGCCGTCACCCCCATTCCCAAATTGGTCACCACCACCATTTCCTTCTTCAAACCCTGGCTGAATCATCCAAATCAATCTAGTTGGCCGAATTTCCCTTATAATTCACCATATTGGCAAAATAACCCATATCCTCCGCAATGGACTCCCCCTACTTCACAAGGTTCATCCTGGCAGACAAACTGGCAAAGACCGATGCAACAGCCAGTAGGAACTATTCCACTCCCTCAACCTACTCTGCCAGCTCTACAACAAAATCCCCAGTCTAATTTGAGACCGCAACTCCCAGCCCAACCCAA
This sequence comes from Pinus tabuliformis, assembly GCA_031772625.1. Lineage (NCBI taxonomy): Eukaryota > Viridiplantae > Streptophyta > Pinopsida > Pinales > Pinaceae > Pinus > Pinus tabuliformis. The sequence continues at coordinate 714,666,288 of CM062807.1, read as the reverse complement.
CCCCAATCCAAAAAATAGACCAGTCCAATTTCTTCAAATCATTGAATCACCAGAAAAGGACCTGATCTACGGGAGTGTAATGATCTTCAATTACGATCTGTACGTGTCATTCAAAATGAGGGGGATAAAACAGTTCATAATAAAGATCAGTTAGTAAGATAACATCAATTGCAACAAGAGGATGTAAATAATCAGCAGTCTCATAATCAAGCAACCACATCCTCTCCCCCATTCCCAGAATGATTAGTCATACCTCGACCTTTACAATACCCTGACTTTGACATTCTGGGTGAATTACAAAATTTGTACATAAAAATCTCGTTCCTCCAAGCCATTCAAGACATTCCTATATATGCAAAAACTATTAAAGAATTGTGCATAAAGAAACCAAGGAGGAATATAACAACTAATCCAAGAGTCCAAGTAGTCAGCACTTTATCTGATCTCTTATCCGGGAAAGAAACACCCAACAAATATGCAGACCCAGGAAATCCAATCGTAACTGTTCAAATTTACGGTCAGACCTTGTCTAATGCCTTAGTTGATCTAGGAGCTGCAACCAATATTTTAACAACCACCACCTGTCAAAAGCTCGGCATTACATCTGTAGAACCTACCTCTACTTTGTTAGAATTAGCTGACCAGTCTGTGATTAGACCGGAAGGTACTCTACACGATGTCATGGTCTCTGTAGACTCCTGGGAATATCCGACCGATTTCCTGATAATTAATCCAAAAATCCGACTTGATGGACACCCGCTAATCCTAGGAAGGCCTTGGCTTGCCACCGTCGATGCTTACATTGGTTGCCGGCAAGGAAATATGACCATAACTAAAGGACCCGATATTAAGAATTTGGTTCTATACCCTTCAGCGCAGCCAAGTCTCACAATAATTAAAACTAACAATTATCCTGTATCATACCTTACTGACAACATTAGATCTCCATTGACGTTGCAAGAGGCACTTGATTTTAAAGATCAAACAGAAGATTATGCCATTAATAATTTCATCAGTCAAACTGAAGCCGAATCCTGCACACAATGTCACATGATAGAAGTAGCATTTGATAATGAATTAGAAGAAGATCCTCTGAAAGACACACATGATCAAACAATACATGTTACTTCTGTCGCAAATAGTAAAATTGTGGAAATTGAACCGGGAAAAACTTTAAATATCAATGCCAACCTCACATTTCAACAAGAAACTAAGCTCATCCATGTATTAAGAAAATATCAACAGGCATTTGCATGGGATTACCCTGATATGAAAGGAATCGACCCACATTTGTGTACACACCACATTTATATAGAAAAAGATGCTAGACCTGTCCGTCAACCGCAGAGAAGACTCAATCCTCATTTAAAAGATGTGGTCAAAGCGGAACTTCAGAAACTGTTAGATGTTAATTTTATTTATCCTATTTCTGATAGTAAATGGGTCTCTCCACTTGTGGTCGTACCAAAAAAGAATGGGAAATGGAGAATTTGTGTGGATTATAGGGAACTCAATAAAGCAACACAAAAAGACCATTTTCCACTTCCATTCATAGACCAAGTGCTAGATACTTTGGCAGGTAAAAAATTATTTTCCTTCCTGGATGGCTTCAGTGGATACAATCAGATTCAGATTGCCCCTGAAGACCAAGACAAAACAACTTTCACTTGTCCTTGGGGGACATTTGCCTACCGAGTCCTACCATTTGGCCTATGTAATGCTCCCGCCACATTCCAAAGGGCTATCCTTAGCATTTTTTCAGATTTAATAAATGATGGACTTGAAGTGTATATGGATGACTTTACACCCTATGGAGATGATTTTGATCCAGCACTAAATACCCTAGAAAAAGTCCTACAACGTTGTATAGCTACCAGGCTCTGCTTAAGTCACGAAAAATGTTACATGATGATGACTGAAGGACTTATTCTAGGACATTATATTTCAGCAGCCGGCATTCAGGTAGACCCGGCCAAAATTCAAATACTTTTGCTTATTCCCACTCCTATTACTCAAACAGAGGTATGAAGCTTTCTTGGATTTTCTAGATATTATAGACGATTTATAGAACATTATTCACATATTGCTGCACCTTTATATGCACTAACTGGTCACGTTGATTTTCTTTGGATAGACAAATGTGAACGTGCTTTCAAGGATTTAAAGAAGCTTGTATCTACATCCCCAGTCCTGCAAGGACCAAACTGGGACCTGCCATTTCAAATATCAGCTGATGCCTCAGATACAACCATTGGCGCAGTCCTTGGGTAGGAAGAAGATAAAAAACCATATGCTATCTATTATATCAGCAAAAATTTATCCCCTACTGAATTAAATTACACCGTTACTGAAAAGGAATTCCTAGCTGTAATACATGCTGTCAATAAATTTAGGCATTATATTACAGGCTATCCTGTTATTTTGTATACGGATCATTCCGCCATAAAATACTTAGCAAATAAGCCTGTCACAAATGCCAGAATAACTAGATGGTTGATTTTATTGCAGGAATTCGATATCACAATCAAGGACCGGCCTGGCAAAGAGAACCCTGTAGCCGATTTTCTCTCAAGAATGCCAAAGCCAGTTGATGCAGCAGCAGTTGAAGATCAATTTCCGGATGAACATCTGTTTTTTGTTGCCGTTTGAACACCCTAGTATGCCGATGTTGCCAATTACCTTGCAGTAGGTAAACTACCAAAACACTTAACCCCTAATGAGCGAAAACAGATTGTTCAGAAGAGTACTCGATTTTCCTGGATTGGGGGCTATTTGTTTCATACAGGGGCAGACATGCATATTAGGAGATGTGTTCGAGAAGATGAAATCTTTGACATCCTAAAAGCCTGTCACGACGGACCATGTGGGGGACACTTAGTTGAGCGTAGAACAGGACACAAAGTATTACAGACAGGATATTACTCGCCCACGATTTTCAGAGATGCAAAGAAATTCGTCCAAGCCTGTGACAGCTGCCAGCGAGCAGGACGTCCTGGTCAAGCTGATGAGATGCCCCTTAAACCTCAGTTAGTCATCGAACCATTTGAGCGATGGGCTCTTGATTTCGTTGGACCCATCAACCCCTCATCAAATTAAAGAACATATATCTTGGTGGCAACAGAATATGTCACCAAGTGGGTTGAAGCAGAAGCATTGCCAAGGGCCACAGAGGACTCTGTTATACAGTTCCTCTTCCATCTATTTGTATGTTATGGCCTTCCAAGGGAAATAATCACAGACGGAGGACCACAATTTGCTGGCCATAGATTAGCAGCAACACTTAATAATTATCATTTCCAGTGTTAGCGCTTGAATTTGGCCTCAGGCTAAAAAAGACAAATTCCAAGGCAACATCAAACCACTTAGCCTCGTAGCTAGCCCTACGGGGACAGGAGAGGGCTCTCTCCGGGTCTATCTCGGCAAAAGGTCTTCAAAGGGCTGAGATGACCAATAAAGAACACTGATTTTAGGCTAGTAAACTGATGGGGAAAGTTTGATTTTAAATTTTTAGGGTTTTGGTGGAAAACTGAGCACGGCAATTTTGGGTGCGGGGATGAGACACAGTTTTTGCAGAGGTATTTTTGGGGCAAGGTAGGATATTGTCTTGATGCCTTTGAAATAAGTGAATGGATGGATATGACCGGTGAGGAGCTAAGGAGAGAAAGAAACCATTGAGAGTTCTCCTTAAACAGATGAAAACATTGATATTAAGCAAACTTAAAGGCAGAGCATAGAAACCATGAATTCTAACTTAACACTTCATTTAATTAATTTGCAGAAGAGAAGAGTAGGAAAATGATGCACATAAAAAACTTACAAGTACATGAGAGAAACACACCATCAACACAAATAACCATAGGAATCCCAAATAGTGCTGCAAAACCCTGGTCTTTCCTTTGCCAAAATTGCAGAGATACAAAGTGTAAAACAGTCTAAGCTTATCCCTCAAGAGTCCAACCATGAAAATGACTAAGAAAATACATAATATAGGCAAGCTAACACATTCCCTTGCCTCTAGGGGTCGAGCTCATCATCCTAGGAGCTGTTTCAACCAATTCTAAACTGAGCACTACAATCTAGGCAATCAAAACAACTTGCCTCTATAAGCTAGGAAACCAATTCATTCATTAATTTTTTTCTATTTTATGAATGAATCTTCTAGAATAGGTACAAAAGTGTCATGTCAACATGAAATTACATCAACTACATCAAAGAGGATGAAAAATCCAACCAAAAAGTCAAAACTAGTCACTGTTGCGTTTTCCTGTGCTGAAGATGCAAAACTGGCAAATTTTCCCAACGCGTAGCGCGCTTTTCAGGCCACTTTTGAGGCACTTCCCAGCATCCAAATGAGGCACAAGTGGGCTTGTTGGAAATTTATGGATGTCTACTCTCCATTCCAAGTGGAATTTCTCAATTTTGTGGCCATTTTCCCCTCCAAAATTGCGATCTCCCAAGACTGCTTCCTGTGTGTCCAAAAAGTGGCAGAAGGTCATTTTTTGCATGTTTTTTGACCTTTTGGGGGCTCAAATCTTCATGAAATTTCTTGGTAGTGGCTGAGCAAGTGTAATTTGTCATGAAAAATCCAAAAATGCAAACCTTTCTTGAAATGAACCTCCCCAACTTAAGGGTAGCACGCGGCGCGCTACGCGTTGAGGGCAAAAACCTGTTTTTGGCACAAAAAATTCAAAATTGACCAAAATTGCTCCAAATTTCCTGAATTTTGAGCTGGAGGTATTTCATTGAGCACCATGCTCCCTCAAGGTGGCTTCAGCCAAAATCTGAAGCGGATCGGGCTTTTTCCTCCGTTTTAGTGCCTTGGCCAAGCGTGCTTTGAGTACCTTCATTTTTGCTTTGCACACATGCATGCGGGCCCAATAATGATTCTTCATGTGGCGGAGCATGTCTTTGTCCCTGTTTGCCTTGGCTATCAACCTTTCTAAATGAGAGTTCACCCGAATGAGCATAGACCCTTGCTCAATAGGTGTCAAATCACCGGGTCTCTTGCGAGCCAAGTTCCGGTCTTCTCGGATCCTCCGCAACTCATCAAGAGTGTGTTCATCCTCCAACTGCTTGTTGCGCTGCTCTAAGTATGTGATTGTCCAATTTTCCATTTCCAACTTTTGCTGCAACAAGTCATTTTCCGCCCTAAGTTGCTGAATGATCTCCTTTGACTCTAAGCTAGGAGAGCTGATATCAAGGTCAACAATATCTATGTCTGGATCACCTGATGGCCCCTCATCAATCTTGGGCTGCTTGCCTCTCTCTTGTACCTGTGCTGCTGTCGAAAGCGAGGCCCCTTCCACCTGATGTGGAGATAACACTCATTGTGCTGATGAAGAAGGCGAGACCCCTTCCACCTGGTGTGGAGATAATACTCGCCGTGCAGATGCAAATAAGACCCTGTGGCCTCTCTGATATGTAACATATGGAGGAGTGTTGACATGCTCTGGCTCAGGAATGTCAAACTGATGTGAAGGCCCTCCCTCATCACGGACAATCTCGGGAGGTGGTTGTGGCACCATGAAGAAGTCGCGAGAAATGAAATCATCCCAAGCAATACCCTGCTGTACTAACTGATGCATTACTACGATCTCGATCAGTGCATAATGATATATGCTTTTGAGTTGTTGTGTGGGGTTCTTCCTTTGCACTACAGGCACCATCTTCTCTATATTTAGACACATGAAAAATGGAATGTTCATCATTCATACCCGGGTGAAGTGCATCAACAAACGGATATGGTACGAATATAAACATGAAAATCTGCCCTCACAAGTGAAATAGCGCATATGAGCCTCATCAAGGGTGCATACTCATCCCTTAGGAATCTGAAAGGAAAAACAACAGTAAGGTGCCTCATGCATCCGGGTTTGATGTATGGTTGATAGTGAAATCTGTCTAGTTGTTGGCGCTTGGTCCACTCTTCCCCAACATTTGGTATCCCGGTGGCTTGAGCAACCATTTCAGGTGATAAGGTGAAATCCACTCATGCAAGGTTCACATGGCCATTGTGCAAATGTAGGACAAACAAGCGGACCAGCTCTCTATGGTGTTGAATTTGTGAGATCCTCTCACAATATCCAAAGCATGATTGATACTGAAAACATGACATTACAAGTGGGCAAGCTTGCAAATGAGCCAATGAAGTGGGCTCCTCTCTGACATGCCGACCACCCTTACCACCCTTGTGATGCCTCCTTGGCACTTCTACCTCTGATGTTGAATCACTATCATAACTCTGCTCATAATCTGATTCGGTTTCTGACATGGTTATGAAGGCAAGATGACTGAAATATATTGCTGACTTGGCACCCAATTAATTGCTTTTTGACTTTTTCAAATGTTGTCACCAAGGCGACATAAATACAAGGGAATTGTTAGGGATAGGGGAACATGTGGGAATTAGGGAGAATAAACACAAAGAAGGAATTTAGGGAAGACAAGCATGGGAAATTACAAAATTGTGGGATTTTAAAGTGAAGTAGGGTTTAGGAATTAAGTATGCTTTTAGGAATTTTAGAGAGGAGAATTATGAAATTTCATGGGAAAATTTTAAAGGGAAAGGTGATGAAAATGAGGGAAAAGAAAGGATTACAAATGGGCAACCTTGGACAGCAAGAGAAATTTGAAACCCTAGCACCATTGAGACTTTAAATTTTTCACAAGAAAGTAGGGTTTTGATTTATCAATTTCATAGCATTTGAACATATTAAATTTCTCTTTCATCTTGCAAAACCAAATCTAACCATGGAGGAGAGGCCTACCTGCACTTTGCCTGAGAGAAAAATCGATTTGATGACTTGCTGGCAGTTTGTTGAGCTGAAACCCCAACGCGTAGCGCGCCTTGCCCAACGCGTAGCGCCCCTCTGACGCGTAGCGCACGTGCAAAATAACACTGCAAAAATCTCCCTGACACGTAGCGCACCCCTGATGCGTAGCGCGGCTCTCCTGACGCGTAGCACGCCTCTGAAACTGCTCAACTGGCTCAAGAACTCCTAAAATCGCCTTTGCAAGGATTCACTTAGCTTGTGAGAGGCAAATGAGTTGCAAATGAGGAGTGATATGCTTTTATAGGCTTCCTTTTGATTTTTACTTGCCCAAACCCACTTTGTAATGTTTTGAGTGTTGACACTTTTTTTAAATTAATTGGCTCTGACTTTTGATTTCTTTTCTTTGAAAAATTGGTTGAAATGATGATTTCTTCTGAAAATTTTTGCAGGGATAGCTTCTAAGGTGCTTTGGAAAAGGAGACCAAGGCTGCACTTCGACATTTGAAGAATTTGAAATTTTGAGAATTTTTACAAAAATGAGATAATGACCTTTGTTTTCAAAAACAGAGTTTTTGAGAACAAGGTAAAAATTTAGCTGTACAATGATGAGAAATGTTTAATGAAGGACATCCCTCTGGCCTGCTGGTCCTTTATGACCTCTCAAGACAAAAATGGACTCAACCCTAGACCTAAGACCTCAAAACTTAAAGCAAGATGAATGACCCTTTGAGGATTTTATTTACTTAAACAAACCTGAACCAGCAGTGCCAAACAAGAGGGGAATAAAAGACACAAACTCCCTCCACGAGGATTATGGCATGCCTAACGGAATGCAACATGATCACACTGATGGGACACCTAATCATGAAATGCAAAGAGCTTTGATCTCTGGTGAAGGGCTACTAGACCGACTCTAACATCCAGCACAAAATCACTACTCCATATCACCCACAGGCCAACGGACAAGTAGAAAGCAGCAATAAGATAATAGAATCGATCCTAACAAAAACCATTGCCTCACATAGGCGTGACTGGGCTACCAGACTACCTGAAGCACTTTGGGCCTATAGAACAACATTGAGAAGCACCACTGGTTACTCACCTTATCAACTAGTGTTTAGAAAACAACCCATTTTCCCTATAGAATTTGAAATCCAAACATTACGAACAGCACAGGAAGTCGGCTTAGATTTAACTGAGGCACAGATTAATCGACTACAACAGATCAATGAATTGGACGAAATCAGGCTCTCCGCACTACAAAATACAGCATTGATTCAACAGCAGCGAGCTAAATGGCATGATGCCCTTATAAAAAACAAAGTCTTTCATGAAGGAGATTTGGCCCTATTATATAACTCTCGGTTTCAGGATTTCCCTGGGAAACTCCAGACTCATTGGTTAGGACCATACAAAATCCAGAAGGTACATGACAATGGGACCATCACTTTAACTACCATTGACGGGTTTGGATACACCTTCAAAGTGAATGGCCACCGGGTTCGTCTCTATCGTAAACCACTCACTCGGGAATCCTTCTACCAACAGCTACGCAGAGACGCTGATATGGAGATTTTAGGGGAGGAAGAGAAATCTTCCTCACCCGTAATTCATTAAGGAATTTATTTCTTTTCACAATTTGTACATAATCTCTTTTTTTTCAAACTTGTTGTGCATACATAGATTTCAATTTTTCTGTCGTTCCTGAAACGAATGGCATTTGCATGTTTTTGTTGTTCCTTTTTAAAAGGAACAGCACTTTTTGATTATCTGTTGTTCCTTTTCAAAAGGAACAACACTTGTTGATTTTCTACTGTTCCTTTTCAAAAGGAACAACACTGGTTGATTTTCTGTTGTTCCTTTTCAAAAGGAACAACACTTGTTGATTTTTTTGCTGTTCCTTTTCAAAAAGAACAGCACATTTTGATTTTTTGTTGTTCCTTTTCAAAAGGAACAGCACATTTTGATTTTTTGTTGTTCCTTTGTCAAAAGGAACAGCAAATTTTGATTTTTTGTTGTTCATTTTCAAAAGGAACAACACAATTTTGATTTTCTGTTGTTCCTTTGTTAAAAGGAACAGCACATTTTGATTTTCTGTTGTTCCTTTTCAAAAGGAACAGCATCTTTTGATTTCTGCTGTTCCTTTTCAAAAGGAACAACACATTTTGATTTTCTGCTGTTCCTTTTCAAAAGGAACAACACATTTTGATTTTTTATTGTTCCTTTGTCAAAAGGAACAGCACATTTTGATTTTCTGCTGTTCCTTTTCAAAAGGAACAGCACGTTTTGATTTTCTGTTGTTCCTTTTCAAAAGGAACAACACGTTTTGATTTTCTGTTGTTCCTTTTCAAAAGGAACAGCACGTTTTGATTTTTTGTTGTTCCTTTTCAAAAGGAACAGCATGTTTTGATTTTCTAATGTTCCTTTTCAAAAGGAACAGCACGTTTTGATTTTTTGCTGTTCCTTTTTCAAAAGGAACGGCATTGTTGTGTTCTGTTGTTCCTTTTCCAAAAGGAACGGCATTTGCACTTTTTGAACTCATGCTCCTTTATTCATCTAGTATACTTCTTCTCTCTTTGTGACACAGCTAACCTCTTGCTGGTCCAAGTAAGGATGCTTCTTGCCCCTATTCTTTCAAAAGTCTTTTAGAGACAAGCAATGCACTTATGCAATGAATCCAAATCACAACACACTGAAATCAGGCAATTATAAATCGCTATCTTTATAAGGCTATGTATTGGTAAGAGGACAGAAGGAAGGATGTACTTATCTTTTGCTATCATTGTCTTACTAATCTTGCCCTGATTGGTTATCTTTTATCATGCCATTCTTTTCTTTGATTTTGTTCAGGAATAAGAGCAAAGGGTTTATATCCTCCTATTGAGATGATAAGACTTCTTCCACCATTCCTACTCTTAAGGAGTGTTGAACCACCCTTTGTGGATATATAAGGAATAGTGCTTTATCAAAAAGAGAAAGAAAAAGCAAATGAATTATAAAATGTCAAATGCAAGATAGGGGGTCTCATCAAGAGCCAGCCTACCATGATCATGAGGATGGAAGCGAAGTGGCATTCCCACTATGGCCACCACACCAGGGATATGGTCCAAAAGGTATAGTAAAAGAAAAAAAAAACTTGGAACAGGAGGTCTCATCACGAGCCGGCCTGCCCACTTTTCGCCCCCTCCTCGTGAATGGCATTATGGCTACCTGGTTACCAAGCCAGCATAATGACCTACACTTTGACATCGCATTCCTTAATATGCACACAAAGGATCATGGTTCCGCGGGTGAAATAAACAACTCTGCCAAGGTTATGGACACCTGTCGGCCGCAGAGCACTGTTAATGGTATCGAGGTCACATTAATTACACCAATAGGCAGGATACTAATACTCTTTTGTTTCTTATATCCTAGGCACTAATCATACATTATCTCCCGATTTATATACCGCATGGACATTTATTACACCAATCATGGCAAAGGAGGTGACAATGACCACTTGAGATTTGGCAAGTACGACAGACATCCTATCCCTGGCCTCGCATCATATCACAGCAGCCTCTTACGTAATATGCGATCCAACTTTACGCCTCGATTTCGGCAAACTGTTGTTTTTCTAAACATGGCATATTTTCATATGTTGTTCCTTTATGAATTGGTTATAGATCGGGGTGTCGCTCCTTTATTTGACGGCTGGGGAAGCCTATCGCATTGCGGGGGGGAGGTTCACCTCATGATTCCCCGGGTTATGTGTCAACTCATTATGCAGGAAAGATAGCATACCAGGAAATGGCACGGTTTAACGGCATGACATTTCTATTTTTCTATACAAGTTGTTGTTCATAACTCATTTCTGTTGCATGCTCTGTGTTTTTTTTCCAAATCCGACGATCACTACTCTCTCTGTGTTTCAAACAGCACAAGCAGCTGTTGTTCCATTGTTAATCCACAGTGAAACCATGGGAGGCAGGGCAGTTCGAAGCGAACCACAAAAGTTGACAGTCTCCACTGCTGCTCGGGAGATCCTGGAAAGAGCAGGGTGGCTGACTTATCTCAGTCGCCTGAAGGAGTCCAATGAAACAGTAGCAATGGAATTTCTACAGAATTTGCAGGAGGATCACTCCACGGTGCGGGGGAAGCAAATAGCAGTCACCGACGACATAATTGCCAAAGTCTCGGGACTACCAGCCACTGGACCTGTATGGACATTGAAGAAGGAAAGACTCCAGAAGATCATGGAAATTTTCCAGGATGAAGGCCAGAGCTTAACAGTTAAAGGGAAGGGAGTCCTGCCAGCAACGCTAGGAGAACCCTGGGCAGAACTAGTGAGAACAGTGAAAAGCTACATCACCTGCGAGGGGAGAAAAGACGTGGTAAGGCCACGACACCTTAAACTCTTAGCTGTTTTAAAACAGAAATGCTCTGTAAACCTTCCTGCACTTTTGAATTCTTTACTCCATGACGCCGCACGAAGCCTGAAAAAGGCACAGCATGTAGAATCAGTTGTCAGCCACCATGGATTAATCCGATTAATAGTTAGTCATAGTCTCACCCAGCAGCAAAGCAGCTGGAAAGAATTAATTGCAATAATTGAGGGGAGAGCGACAGCACCTTCCCCAAAACGTAAACATACTCTAAGCACACCAAAACGTCCGGAAAAACGCAGAGAATTAAGAAAACAAAAACCTGTTGCAAGCACATCCGAACGACCAGAAACCCGCCAGGAGTCAGCAAAACGGAAGCATGACACTGAGACACCGGAACAGCCAGAGAAACGCAGAAAATCAGTCCGGTTAGCCCGAATAAGAGGAAGGCTGGAAAAACTCCAGGAAAGCACTAGCCAGCCAGTGGTAATTGAGGATGAACAACCCACACGACCAGAGATAGAAGAAGAACAAGTTGAAGGAGAAAAGGAAGGGGAGGCTGAGAAGGCTAAGCGATCCGAAGAAGAAAATGATGAAGTAGCCGAGCCCTCTGAGGCAGAAGTTGAACACCCTGAGACAGAAGCCGAGCCCCCTGAGACAGAAGTTGAACATCCTGAGATAGAAGCCGAGAACCCTGAAATGGAAATTGAGCATCCTGAGGCAGAAGATGGACAATCCAGGCAGGAGGAGGAAATGGGACAGCAGGTAGGTAGCCCACCACAGGACCCAGTAGGAGAAGAGGAATTGGCCGCAATCTTGGCCAATATGGGTGAGTATGGCCAACCTTCCACTCCACCATACCTCCGCGACAAACCCCAGGAAGAAGATGCACCTGAAAAACCACATGCAGAAGAGGCAGAGGAAGGAAATCTGCCCGTTCATGATGAAAAAGAGATAGGAGATACTGAGAGGGAACAATCTGTTCCCACGGCACCAGAAGAAATTCCAGAAGAAGTGAGAATAGAAAGCGAAGCCACGGAATCAGCTAGGGTTCTTACCCCAGAACAACCAGCACAACATAGTGAAGAAGTACCCCAGGAGAAAGATCAAGGGACTAGTCACGGCCCAGAACGCAGCAAAAAGCCTGCTGTTCCTTCTAACAAAACATTGGAAATTAGAGAATTACGAAAGGAACAGCGGAGGTTATTGAGCATAATAGCCCAGCTCCACCAGCAGATCAGGATTCTGAAAGCAAGGCAGAGGACAAGGAAGACCGCCAGTAAGAAAAAGATGACCACTGCAGTAAGAAACCGTAGGATAAAACGGCGGAGGACTAAAAATCGCTCTGTTAATCAAAACCTGCCCAAAATCCAACTGTTGTTCCAATTGAAGATGAGGGCCCAGCTGCTGTTCCAAATGAAGCCGAAGGCCCAGCTGACATTCCAAATCAAGCTGAAAGTTCAGCTGCTGTTCCAAATAAAGCTGAGGGACAGACTGTTGTTCCATTTGAAAAGGAACAGCTGCCAGCCGATATTCGTGTTAAAAAAGAAAAAGACAACAAGGAGATTCAAACAGAGGCACCACCCTCAGGGGTGATAAGGGTTCTGAACTCAAAGAAACGAAATAAGAAAGTTCAGGTAAAACTCCCGACCTCCACTAATGCATGGAAAAGAGATCCAAAGACAAGGACCCTACACAAAGGATTGAAAGAGGCTCAGCAAGAGATGGAGAGGCTTAGAGAGCAGACAGTCCCTCGTGAGAAGTATGAAGAACTCCAACAGCAACTACAGAATGTTAATCAATCTGAAAGCCAGGCCTTTGAAGGGTGGCAAAAGGAACAGGAGAAAGTTGCAAAGGTAACCTGTAGGTTAGATACTGTTATCAAACAGATGGATACCTTGTGTTCTTTATACAATGACGTTTTAACATGTAGGGCCCCTGCCAAAAACTATGCTTTGTTTTTATTGGAGCGATACTTGCAATTAAAGATAAAGGTTGTTAAAGCAGGTGCCCCAATACAAATTAATACTATCAATGACTTTATAGATTGTTGTAAACATTATGGGGTGAAGGTCCAGAGATTGCTATGTGAATTCTATTTGCATAACCTCGTGCTAGATCAGGAAACTGAGTTGAACCCTGGCCCTTTTGTTGGGGACATTCAATTGCAAGCATTCATCTCATTCGGAGTCAATCAGATTAAATGCTTAAAGCCTATAACACTTTTCAGAGACAGGAAAATGGCCTAGACCTGTGGGTAAGGGCTAAGCCTAGGGACCCAGCACAGCTATGGAGAGCACATAGAAACCTTATGAGAACTCCGGGTGTCATTGAAACATTAGGACCCATGCACGAGGCACTCATTCGAAAAAGTTTAGAATATTTTCTTTCTATCAAAGACCTCGCCATTGATGCAGCCAAATTCCGGTACCGAACCTCTAATCCAAACATCCAGCTCAGGGAGCCATTTAAGTATGAGAATTTTCAGTTAACCTTCAATCGTTTGAACCTCTATGGCGAAAGCATCTTGAGGGCAGGACCATCCTGGTTAGGATATAGATTCCGCAGTCCAATTATCTGGCACCCTGCACCCAGATATCAAGCCCTATATGAGATGCCTGAGGGTCAAACAGGCCAGTTCTTTGACTACCTAGTCACTCACCATGGTTGTAGGCCTCCACATGAGATTCCTTCTCCAGACTACTCTCTCACTGCTTTGCATGTCAACTACAACGTTTTCATGAGGGCATGAAACAGGGTAAGCAGGGGGGTGTGTGGAGTACTAAAAATGTATGTTTTTAATGATCATTTTAGTGGCTTTTCAGTAGGACTTATGAATATTTTACATCATGAATGAGGAAAACAATAGTGAATTGTGGTAGAATACGTGGAATTAGTATGAAAAGACTTATCCGCTGATAATTGTCATCTTCCTGTGCAGGAAAGGGTAGAAACGAGGAGCTGCTATAACAAAGAAGAAGATAAGAACAGGGTAACTGTTGTCCCTTTGACGAAGGACCGAGTGCAGACGAGGCAAAGCAAGCTGAAGCAAACCGGTCCGGAAAAGGAGGAAAAGGCACCAGCTCAGCGGAAGAGAAAGAAGTGATTAGGGATTAACAGTTTTGCGAATCCCTCAGGATATCGCTGCTTTATTTATCTTACCACTTAGACATCTCTGTTGTTATCCTTATATAAAGGGGCGGCCCTATTAGTCTGAGGAGAGACTTTTTATGTAACTTTTTGTTAAGACTTAACTTTGATCATCGAGTCTCGTTGAACTTGGCTCATTGTATTTTATGTTTTATGCATTAATATAAACTTGGTGATTATCTCAACTTCGCGTCTGGATTAGCTTAAAGCGGTGTACCCTTGAGGCTAAGGGCCCGGCCCCGGAGGACACTTGCTTTTGTATCACTACGATTTGATTTCTACGTGGTTTGCTTATCGTCACTAGTTGGTAATCTGATATGCTTTATAAGTTACATTACATGCTCTGCTAAGATTCGTTCATTAATGTTCTTCCCATTGACTCTGCATTATATTATCAATACTTTCGGAGTGGATGAAATCTTATTAGATTCAACAGTGTTATCCTTGTGTTATGAAGCTTCTATGCTGAGTATGTGTGTTAAGGTAATTATCTGAAAGGTGTGTTCTTTATGATTCAGAATCCATGCTGTTCCATTTGGAAACACAGTTATAATTCCTATTGATGATTGAGATTAAATTCAGATTACTTTCTTAGAATATTATGTGTGTATGACTTTCACATGTTGTTCCATAATTGAGAGTTATTACTGTTCCTTTAGTGGATTGCGTGATTTGCTTGGAGAATGAAAGATTGGAGTTTTGATTATGATAAGAGCTTTTGAGTTGATAGGGTAAAGTTTGATTGTTACTCGCGAGGTTTAGTTATAGTGATTGTTGTTCCATTTCAGAATTGTTGTTCCATTTTAAGCATTGTTGTTCCTTTCTAGATTTACTGTTTAATTTCCTATTTGCCGTTCCATTTCTATCTGTCGTTTCATTTACTTGCATTTGGTGTGAGAGACGATCTGTGGCTGTAGTGAGCCTCTGCATTTACTGCCTTGCTCCCAGACCCGGGATCCATGCTCTAGTTTCCTTTTCCATCAGTTTCCAAAGGGATGAACTATTGCTGTTAGACCCTTGACTGATACTTTGAGAGCGTGTGCTTTAGTCATTTGAAGGAACTTAGTTATAGACAAGCATCAGTTTACTCTTGTATTTTGTAGGACGCTGTACTACTTGCATTACTCTGACAAATAGCCTCGGATTGAGTCACTCTTTGAAATAACCAAACGTTCCCGGATTGACATATTAATGTGAGGTAATTAGAGGTGAAAGAGACCCTTTTTATAGCTCTACAAACAAAAGAATTGTTAATCATGATTTCTTAGACTCTAATGTGGGATCAAAAACCAACCATATTCCAAAAATCGATATGAGGAAGTTTGATGGCAAGGATCCCGCAACATGGATATTACAAATGGAGCAATTTTTCGATCTAAATAATGTGCAAAACACACAAAAGGTACGTATTGCAACTTTATATTTGGAACCAAATCAGTTTGTATGGTATCAATGGCTTTGCTCTCGTAAAAAAATTATCTCTTGGGAAATTTTTACGGAAGAATTGATAACACATTATGAGGATACAAAAAGCAACACTTTTTTAGTCAATTGATAAGTCTCAAACAAAAGGGTTCAATAATGGAGCACATTGAGGAGTTCCAAAAATTGAACATAAGGGTAAAAGATATTCCAGAGGAGCATAGGATTGATGTGTTCATAGGGACTTTAAAGGATAATATCCAACATGATGTTCGCCTTTGGGAACCTGATTCATTAGAGAAGGCATTCAGGTTAGCAAGAAAAATGGAAAGCAAAATTATGGCAACCATGAAGCATACCACTCACAACTATAAAGATGGAAGTGCGTTTGCTCCTAGTCTTCCACAACCTATAAGGTTGACACCACAACAATTGGAAGAAAAAAGAGCAAAAGGGCTTTGTTACAGTTGTGATAGCAAATACACTAAAGGTCATAAGTGTGCTGAGAAGAAATTATTCTACATAGATTGTGAAGAGGAAGAAGAAAAGGAGCAAGAAAGGTCAAAAGAAGAGGATATACTCCAGGAACAAAGCTTAGATAAAGAAGAAATGAATCCAACCATATCTTGTAATGCATTGGCGGGAATTACCACTCCTCAAACCATCAAGATAGAAGGACAAATCAAGAATAAAAAGGTAATAGTGTTGATTGATTCAGGAAGTACCCACAATTTTATTCATTGTAAGGTAGCAAAAGAATTGAATTGCTTCTTATACCCAGCACCAGAGTGTCAAGTGATGGTTGCAAATGGAGGAATAATAAATTGCTCTGGTAAGTGCCATAATATCAAGCTATCGATGGGAGAATATGTATTGACTAGCCCAATGCTTTCCATTCCAATGGGAGGTGTTGATGTTGTACTAGGAGTACAATGGCTACAATCCTTGGGTACAATAGCTTTTAATTTTCAAGAACTTTTCATGAAATTTTCCGTGGAAGGAAAGGAAGTTGAATTAAGGGGTATTGCAGGGAAACTGGGAAAGATAATTAGCTCTAATGGTATGACAAAGCTTCTAAAAAAGGAACAAAGGGGTGTAATTGCACAATTATGTTCGCTAGATGTTTCCACATTGCAATCATCTATTTCTCCATATCTCTGAAAAGTCTTGGACAATCATTCCAAGGTATTTGAGACTCCCAAAGGTCTCCCACCTATTCGTGATCATGATCATGCTATTCATTTGATTCCAGGAAGTGTTCCTCCAAACATCAGGCCGTACAGATATCCCTATGCCCAAAAGAGTGAAATTGAACGTATGGTTGCAAAAATGCTAGAGGCTGGTATAATTAAACTGAGTCAAAGTTCTTTCTCTGCTCCAGTAGTATTGGTGCACAAGAAGGATGGATCATGGCGCATGTGTCCGGATTATAGGGAGCTCAACAAGCTCACTATTAAAGATAAGTTTCCCATTCCTGTCATTGATGAATTACTGGATGAATTGCATGGATCAATTTACTTCACCAAGTTGGATCTTCGTTCAGGATATCATCAAATCAGAATGAAGACTGAAGACATTCCAAAAACAACATTTAGAACTCATGAGGGTCATTATGAATTTTTGGTCATGCCTTTTGGCCTTACCAATGCACCTTCAACATTTCAAGGTTTGATGAATTCCATTTTCAAACCATTCCTTAGAAAATTTGTGTTAGTATTTTTTGATGATATACTAATCTACAGTCTTGGAAGGATCATGTTGAACATGTTGACAGGGTGCTACAACTATTGGAGGAGAAACAATTATATGCAAAAAGATCCAAATGTTTCTTTGGAGTACAAGAGGTGGAATATCTGGGTCATATTGTATCTCATGAAGGAGTTAAGGTAGACCCTAGCAAAATTAAAGCCATTAAGGAATGGAAAATCCCCACATCCATAAAGCATCTGCGAGGATTTCTCGGGTTGACAGGGTATTATCACAAGTTTGTTAAGAATTATGGGAGAATAGCAGCACCTCTAACAACATTATTGAAGAAAGATGCATTTTCATGGACTCCAGAAGCAACAAAGGCCTTCGAACATCTTAAAGAGGCAATGTGCCAAGCACCGGTCTTAGCTACACCAGACTTCACAAAAACCTTTATTGTGGAATGTGATGCTTCAGGAAATGGAATTGGTGTTGTTTTAATGCAAGATGAAAGACCCATTGCTTTTGAAAGTCGTCCAATCAAGGGAAAGTTTTTACACAAAGCTATTTATGAGAAGGAAATGTTGGCAATACTCCATGCACTTAAGAAATGGCGACCCTACCTAATGGGAAGACACTTCAAGGTAAAAACAGATCATGATAGCCTTAAATACTTTTTAGAACAAAGATTATCCTCTGAAGAGCAACAAAAGTGGGTCACAAAGATGTTGGGTTATGACTTTGAAATCATCTACAAAAAAGGGAAGCAAAATGTGGTGGCAGATGCACTCTCAAGAAAGGATGAGGATGTGGAAGCATTGTTGTGTGCCATTTCTATTATCCAACCAGATTGGATAAACGAAGCAAGAGAGGAATGGAAGAATGAAAAAGAAGTGTGGGCACTTATTCAAAAGTTACAACAAGATTCCAGTACATCTGATACATTTAGCTGGCAAAATGATTCTTTATGGTACAAAGATCACTTATACCTCTGTAAGAATTCCCAACTAAAACAAAAGATTCTTATGGAATTGCACACTTCTCCCTTAGGGGGGCACTCAGGATTTTTAAAAATTTACCACAGGGTTAAGAAGGAATTTTTTTGGGATGGCCTTAAATTGGATATTCAAAAATTTGTGGCAGAATGTTTGGTTTGCCAACAAAATAAAGTTGAAACAATTAAGACACCGGGTCTATTACAACCTTTATCCATTCCAAGCCAACGTTGGGAGGAGGTTTCAATGGATTTTATCACAGGTTTACCCAAGTCTGAGGGAAAGAGTGTCATCATGGTGGTAGTTGATAGACTTACCAAGTATGCACACTTTTGTGCATTATCACATCCATTTAAAGCCAGTACAGTTTCTACTGCATTTATGGAAACAATTCAAAAGCTACATGGAAACCCAAAGATTATTGTAAGTGACAGAGATCCCATTTTCACTGGAAATTTTTGGACACAATTATTTTCTTGTCTTGGTACTCAGTTAGCTCATAGCTCATCTTATCATCCTCAATCTGATGGGCAAACTGAGATAGTAAAACAAATGTTTGGAAGGATATCTTTGTTGCTTTGTATCTGATAAACAGACACAATGGGTCAAATGGTTGCCTCTGGCTGAATGGTGGTATAACACTTCCTTCCATACAGCAACAAAAATGACCCCATTTATGGAACTTTATGGATATCAGCCACCATCCATCACATCATATTTAAGAGAAAATTCTAAGGTTCAAGCAGTGGAACATCACATCGAACATCAACAACAAGTCCTCCAACTCTTAAAGGATAACCTCGTGTTGGCACATAATAGAATGAAACAACAACCAGATCAACATTGCAGTAAAAGAAGTTTTGATGTAGGTGGTTGGGTATTCCTACAGCTACAACCATATAAGCAAATGTCCCTCAAGAAAGCTAAGAAGGATAATAAATTATCGTCAAAGTATTATGGTCCATACAAGGTGTTGCAAAAGATTGGTACTATGGCATACAAATTGGAGCTTCCTGCAGCTTCTCGATTGCACCCAGTTTTCCATGTTTCATGTTTAAAGAAGGTTATAGGCGACAAGCTCCCAGTTCAAACAATATTGCCAGAACTTGACGAGGAAGGAAAAATTATATTGGAACCGGAAGCAGTCACAGAAACAAGAACTCAACAGCTACGAAATCGATCAATCTCAAGTGGAAGAGCTTATCCGCTGAAGATTCCACATGGGAGGATGAGAATTTTCTACATAAGCATCCAGAACTACTCAAGTGTTGAGGACAACACTTTTTTTGAAGGAGAGGGGCATGTTGGGTCTCTATAATACTAGTAAGTACCCCATTACTATTGTAGTTGCATCCTTTATTAATATTGTTGTGCCCCTATTATCCCCATATTTTTATTATTGTGCCCCATAGAATCCCTCTATTGTTATCTTTGTGGCTTTATATTATTATTGTTAGGTCGGCTGGGTTATATTGTGACTCCTTAGACTCCTATATATAGAAAGGAGGTTTTTTCATTTCAATCATCCAAGAATTGTTCATTTATGTAATGTAAAGGAGGTTGCCCCCTCGAAGAGGCTAAATTCTAAGGCGTTGATCTATCTTTTCTATCTTTTCTTGAGCTGGTTTCATAACAGACTAGATGGGTGTTGGCATTTTGGCACAGGAGTGGTGCTATGGTACAGGTGTTGTCCTTGATGGCAACTCTCTTTGGTGACAGATCTCAGTTCAGGTGCTCAGAATGAAGGAAATCTTGTATACGCAGGTTCACCTTGCCAAACACGCATATACACACAGGTTATACGTTCAGAAGTCGCGTATGCGTATACACGCACTTTTATGCACGGAAAAGCACGTACATGGTGGGAAAATTATTTTTGGTCCATGGTTGTTAGTCCTTGAAATTTGAACCTATGGTTTTGGACCATGGTATCTCGTCAGAAGTGTTGACCCCAGGTTTTGGGCCCTTGGTATTGGTTTATTATGGTTTTGGACCGTGGTATTGTGGAAGGCCTAAAACTATAAAAGAGGAAGGAGATCATGTGACAAGGGACCATCTAAATTATTATTGAATATCTGATAATGTATGAGATCTTGAATACTGGTGATTGGGTTATGGTGCAGATCTAGATCTGAATGAAGGAGGAACCTGAGCGCAAGAAGGATAAGGACTATTGATGGATCAAAATCTCAAGGCTTGAACATTGGTATCTCTGTATGATTTTGATCTGTTATATGTGGCGCACTCTTGATCTATAAATCCGGGTTAACAGATGTCTGAATGCTTAAAAGAATAAATTATCCTTTATAGATCTGTACGCAGGTTCAGTGAATTGCAGGTGCGTATACACACTTTTTCTGTGAGTGAAAGAAGCATATATGCAGGTTGGTTGAGGTACAGAGGCGTATACTCGCAGGTTGCTGAACAGTGAAGTAGCATATATATCTTGATTTATGTTCTAGTTGCTTCTGTTTTATTACTGCAGTGTTCTGGGTTCAGAATTAGTGTTTGATTACAGTTATTGTGTTCTGGGTACAGTGATCAGAGAAGTGTTTATTTGGTTCAGCTTTTGATTGGTGAAAAGGAGTTTGGGTTATGCAGAAATTCCTAATGTTTGATTGATGTTACTTGTGGATCCAGTTTGAAAATTAATGAAATGAGGTCCCTGAAAGAAAAGAAAAGGTTGCAGCCTTCTGCAGGTAGGAGCCTGCGTACTAGTATCTCAAGCTAGTATAAGAACTTAGGGGGTTGGAGCTCCCTTCCAGGAAAGCTGGAGAACGAGAGAGAGTTGTAGCTCTCTACAGGTTGCAGCCTGCATACTGGTAAAGACCGCGCCAGTACAAAACAATGTAAAGAGAAGTTTCTAATTAAAAAGAAGATAAAGACGAATTGCAGCACGGGGTTTTCACCCACATTGGGTTTCCTCCTTATATCTTGTGTTCTTGTGTGTGACTGTCTTCTGATCTGTTTCTGGTACTGTTTATTTGCTTCTGATACACAGATTAATAACTGACATCTGAAAGATAAATCAAATTATAAGTCTGCTTTGTATACGCGGGTTTCTTTATCTGTAGTTGCATATATACGCGGTTTTTATTAACAGAAGTAGCGTATATTATCTGAAGATTGAAAAGGAAATATTTGACTTGATAATACTGATTCACCCCCTATTATTTCCAACAATTGGTATCAGAGCAGGTCCTTCTGAAGAAGCTTGATCGCTTGAAGGAAGATCTTTCATCATGAGCAACTACGAGAGGGAAGCATCAATCAGGCCACCGGTTTTTGATGGGACAAACTTCATATATTGGAAGGTAAGAGTTACTGCCTATCTTCAATCTTTGGGTACAGAAGTCTGGGATATCATAGATACAGGATATACTTTTCCAGCAGCAACTCCTACAGATCCGGCTGAGAAGAAGAAATATGAAACAAATGCAAAGGCGGTCAATACTCTATTGGGATGTCTATCTCAATCAAAATTCGTGAAAGTTATGTAGTTAAAATCAGCAAAAGAAATATGGGACAAGATTGTCCTAAGCTATGAAGGAGATGATCAGGTAAAACGAGCAAAACTTCAAACCCTCAAAATTCAGTATGAAAATCTCAAGATGTATAATGATGAAAGTGTGGCTAACTATTTTCTTCGTGTAGATGAGATTGTTAATTGTATGAAAAATTTGGGTGAAGAAATAAAAGAGGCTGTTGTGGTTGAAAAATTTCTAAGATCTTTGTCCCCTAGGTTTGAATCTAAAGTTTCTGCAATAGAAGAAAAAGAGAATCTACAAAGCCTTAAAATGTCACAGATGCACGGAATTCTAAATGCTTATGAAATGAGGAAAGGAGGACCATCAGACAGGAAAGAAGCTGCCTTCAAGGCTTCAGGCAAAGGCGAGTACTATGAGTCAGGACACGTGTCAGAAGAAGAAGAAGAATCAAATTTTCTCAGAAATCTTCAACGAGGTACTGGACGGTTCCGAGGTAAGTTACCTTTCAAATGCTTTGCTTGTGGAAGAGTCGGTCACTATGCTGCCAAATGTCCTCACAAGGATAAGATTGACAAAGGGAAGGAACCTGTTAGATGGAACAAGAAACAGAATGAAAATAAGAAAAGCTATTACACTCATGAAGATAGTGATGGACTTTCAAATAGTGACGAAGATGAACGAGGTAATAAGTATAAACTTTTAATGGCTTTTGAAGATGATGACTACATGGATGCTATAGATGTAGAAGGCTTTTATGAAGAGATGACTAATCTCAAAATCTGCTTAGAAGAGAAAAGTGCAATTATTGATTCTCTACAATGTCAACTGGCTGAAAGGGAAAAACATCTTGAAAAATTGGAATGTGAAATTGTTTGTCTTAGAAAGGAGATTGAGAAAACAAAAGCTATTAATCTTAAATTTGTTAAAGGATCTGAAACTCTGGATGAGATTATCAATGTGCAGTGTTCTCCACTAATCAAGACAGGTCTGGGATATAATGGAGAAACATCTCAAGCTTCTACCTCCCAAAGTTATCTTGATGCAGCAAAGAAGAGCGAGCAAAAGCCTAACAGAAATCATCAGGTAAATCAGGGACAGTTTACCTCAAGAACGAATAAAGACTATCAAGAAAATCAGGGACAAGCTACCTTAAGGACAAACAGAAGCTACAATCAGCCACAAGTAAAATCTTCCCAATTTTCCTCAAGAATGGATGTCAGTAGAAACTACAATTGGTTGGGTGATAGATTTGATAATCGCAGGAGTTTCTTCAATGGCCAATGTTTCTCTTGCCATAATTTTGGTCACAAAGCAGCTCAATGTGTTACTTATAAGACAATCATGACTAGAGAAGCTCAAAAACAAAGGAATATGACTGGAATCACGAAAAGGACTTATAACAACTTTTCGGCCCTTGAAAATGAAGTTGAATGTTCTATTTGTAATAACTTTGGTCATGAAGATTCTGAATACAGGAGCAGGTTTTGGAAGACAACTCAGAAGGAACATACCTCAAGTGCCAGAACATGGAGAATGAAGGTGTTAGTGTCAGTCTTTCCAGCCTTCCTCTAGTGATCAAATATGCTCTTACAAAGTGATTTTGAAGTGTCAAGGTCAAATTTTGTCATTTCAGTGAGTCTTCAAGCAAAATTTGGTCACTAGGCATTAGGTCTAGGGTTTGCTTTCACTCCTTCTAAAGTTGTCCAAATGTCAGTCCATGTCATCATTCAGCTGAGTCTATCATCATTCATAGGGTTTTCATTATCATCTCAGTGTCTAATGAGTCATTGTACACCTTGTTCATGTTTCAGTTGCGCCTAGGCAAGGTCATTTCCCTCTCCTAGTGTTTTGAAGGTAATTTCTCTTGGACGGTCAAATCATCGGTAAAACTTGTATCCAGATGTTCATACACCTTCCCCTATCCTTCATATACCTTATCAAATGCTTCCCATCACTGAGATCCCCCAAAATCCTCATTTTTGCACAAACCCTAGTTTCTAGCTACAACCTGGCAATTTTCTAGGTTTGGCCTGTGTTTTGCCCTTTTGGACCCCTTCCCCTCGCTCAATCTCTGAGATTCCACTTTCCCCTGCTTCCTAACATCCCTCCCCACTCCCAAAAATTTCCCCAAGAATTTAGAAGCCCCCTATCCCCTTCATTTCGCTCCATTTCGACAAAATTCCTTGTTTCACACATCGGGACAAGTCGCACTCAAATGATGTTCCAGAGCAATAAAAGATGAATTTTGGAAAAATGAGAGAGGTTTTTGTCCATAACATGCCAAAGAAGAAAAACCTCCTTCACTTTTTGCACAGGTGTCATGGTTTTAGAGAAATGTCAAAATTGCAATCGCTAGATCCAAGGAGGTTGGCCAAGGCACTAAAACGACGGAAAAGGCCCGATCCACTCCAAATTTTGGCCAAAGCCTCTTTGACTGAGCATGGTACTTTATTGGGGACTCCCAGCACAAATCCCAAGAAATTTTGAGCATTTTTGGTCAATTTTGGTTTTTTCAGGCAATTTACAGGTTTTCTCCATTAACGGGTCTCACCCCCCACGCGACCCTTCATCCTGGCAACTCCATTTTGCAAAAACTCAGCACTTCCAGTTTTTTCATAAGTTACATATGCTCATCAATGGACTTGACATTTTATGAAGTTTTGGGCCTCCAGAAATTCAAAAAAGGAGCAAAAAATGACTTTCTGCCACATTTTTGAGACACAGAAAGCAGTCTTCGGAGATTGCAATTTTGGAGGGGCAAATGACCACCAAATTCATAAATTCTAGTTGGGTTGGAAATTAGACTCACAAACCTTTCCAACAAGCCTACGCTTGCTCAATTTTTCCACCTGGAAGTGCCCCAAATGTGGTCCCAAAGGCGCGCGACCCGTCAGGCAGAGGCGCGTGACCCGT
Organism: Pinus tabuliformis; assembly: GCA_031772625.1. Taxonomy (NCBI): domain Eukaryota; kingdom Viridiplantae; phylum Streptophyta; class Pinopsida; order Pinales; family Pinaceae; genus Pinus; species Pinus tabuliformis. Next base: position 714,641,491 of record CM062807.1, on the reverse strand, counting down.
CAGGCAAACTTCTCCAAATTTCAGTGTATAGCTCAGAAAAACGCAGTTTGACCCTGTTTGACTTTTTGGGGTGGATTATTATCCTCTTTGATGTAATTAATGTAATTTTATGACACTTTTACTCTTATGTACCTCTTGTAAAAGATTCATTCATGAAAAAGGTGAAAATTAAATGAATGAATTGGTTTCCTAGCTTATAGAGGCAAGTTGTTTTGACTGCCTAGTTTGTAGTGCTTAGTTTAGAAGTGGTTAAAACAGCTCCTAGGATAGTGAGCTCGACCCATGGAGGCAGGGAAAGAGGTTAGATGATCTATATTATGTACTTTCTTGCTCATTTTCATGGTTGGACTCTTGAGGGAGAAGCTATCATTGTATTATTCACTGTATCTCTGCAATTTTTGGCTAAGGAAGACCAGGGTTTTGAAGTCTTTTTTGGGATTCTTGTGGTTACATGTATTGATGGTGTGTTTCTCTATGTACCTGTAAGTGTGTTATGTGAATCATTTCCTTTCTTTTCCTTCTGCACATTAAACAAATGAAGTGTTAAAGTAGAATTCATGACTGTCATGCTCTGCTTTTAAGTTTGTTTAATTTCAATGTTTTCTACTGTTTAAGGAGAATTCAAAGTTATTGTTTGCTCTCCTTAGCTCCTCACCTGTCATTCCTGACCATCCACCTCAATCAAAGGCATCAATATTGTCTCCTACCTCTCCCCAAAGAACCCCCTGCAGAAACTATGTCCAATCCCCGCACCCAAAATTGCCATCCCCTCAATTTGCCACCAAAAACCCTAAAAACCCCAAATCAACCTTTTTGATCAGTTTACTAGCCTAAAATCAGTGTTACCCTATTGGTCATCTCATCCATTGAAGATTTCACCGAGATAGACCGGAGAGAGCCCTCTCCAGCCCCGTAGGGCTAGCTACGAGGCTAAGTGGTTTGATGTTGCCTTGAGGTTTACCTTTCTCAGCCTGAGGTGAAATTTCAAGCGCTAACAGAAGGAACCACAACCAGAAAGATGTGGGATAGCCTTCTATGCAGAAGGACAGGAAAATATATGCTATATCGACAGTGGATGTTCGAAGCATATGACAGGGGATAAAGAAAAACTTGAATCATATACTGCATTAGAAAAGGGAAAGAAGGTGTCTTTTGGAAATGATACCCTTGCAGCCATAAAAGGAAAAGGCACTGCTCAGTTGAAAGAACAGGTCAAAGCTGGAAATGTTTTGTATGTTGATGGCTTGAAGCATAATCTACTGAGTGTTAGTCAGATGTGCGATCAAGGAACCGAAGTAATATTTCGATCAAATGGATGTAGTGTTCGTGATCTTGATATAGGAGAAACAGTGATCAAAGGCAGAAGAACTCCAAATAATCTATACATATTTGAAGAAGGACAACAACAATGCTATTTAAGCAAGGATAATGAACACTTGTTATGGCACCGGAGGTCGGGGCATCTAAGCTTTTCACAAATAAGGAAAGCATGCAAATACCAGGCAGTTCGTGTTCTTCCAGATATCAAAATTCCAGACAACACCATATGCAAATGATGTCAGTTTGGTAAGCAAACCAGAACTAACTTTCCTGAGAAGGAAGGATCAGCTAGCAGGCCTCTTGAGCTAGTCCATACAGATGTATGTGGTCCATTTAGGACAAGGTCACCTCGAGGAGAAGAATACCTTATATTATTCATTGACGACTTCTCCAGGTTTGTTTGGTTAGGACTTATGAAGCACAAAGACGAAGCATTCGAAAAATTCAAATCCTTCAAATCCTTGGCTGAAAATGAATCAGATTACAAAATCAAGTGCTTTAGGTCCGACAGAGGTGGGGAATTTACCTCAAATGAATTTTTTGATTTCTGTGAAGAACATGGAATAAGAAGGGAATTCTCTACAGCTAGGACTCCTCAGCAAAATGGAATGGCAGAAAGGATGAACAGAACAGTCCAACAAATGGCTCGTGCTATGCTTGATGAGTTTGGAACTCCCGCAACATTCTGGGGTGAAGCTGCATATGTTGCGGTTGTTATTCTCAACAAAACAAATGTCCGAGTGAACAGCACTCAAACTCCTCATGAGCTCTGGTATGGTGAGACTCCTTCGGTAAAGCATTTCAAAATTTTTGAGAGAAAATGCCATATTAAGAATACTGATGAGCAACTTGGCAAACTTGAACCTAGAGCAGATGAAGGCATTCTCCTTGGTTATTCTCCCTACAGCAAAGCATATAAGTGTTACAATAAAAGACTTGGAAGAATTGTTGACAGCATTGATGTAGTGGTTGATGAAAAAGGATACATCCCTAGGGAAGTGAATCATGAAAATATCAATGAGGATGAAGACTACTCTCCAAATCAGATAGATGATGAAGAAGAACCCCAAGAGGCACCAGAGGAACAGATAAGGGTAGAAGAGAAGACTCCATCCAGGTACGTTCAGAAGAATCATCCAGAATCTTAAATTTTGGGGCAGAAAGAAGCAGGTATACAAACAAGAAGAACAATAGCAGAAGCTTCAAGCTATTTGGCATTGCTCTCTTCCACTGAACCGCAAAATGTAAAAGAAGCATGCAAAGATGAGTGTTGGGTTAAGGCAATGGATGAAGAGCTTGAGCAGATCGAAAAGAATAACACTTGGGAGTTGGTTCCTAGACCAAAAGACAAAAATGTCATTGGAACAAAATGGATCTTCAAAAATAAGTTGAATGAAAATGGGGAAGTGATTAGAAACAAGGCCAGACTTGTTTGTAAAGGGTATGCTCAACAGGAAGGAATAGACTTTGAAGAAACTTTTGCTCCCGTTGCTAGACTTGAGGCCATCAGAATGTTCCTTGCTCTCTCTAGCTTCCAGAAGTTCAAAGTATTTCAAATGGACGTAAAATCAGCCTTTCTGAATGGAGACTTAGAAGAAGAAGTGTACATAGAGCAACCAGATGGCTTTATCCTTGGGAATGATCCAAATCTTGTATGCAGACTTAAAAAGGCTCTCTATGGCCTTAAACAAGCTCCAAGGGCTTGGTACTACCGCTTGGACAAATACCTTCATCAACAAGGTTTTTCAAAAGGATCAACAGATAGCAATCTTTATATAAAAATTGAAAATGACAAATTGCTAATACTTGTTGTGTATGTAGATGATATTATCTTTTGCAGCAACGAAGAAGGTATGAGTCAAAGCTTTGCCTTGGTGATGCAGAAAGAATTCGAAATGTCTTTGCTCGGAGAACTAACATACTTTCTTGGATTGCAAATCCAACAAAATGAAGACGGTATCTTCTTGTCTCAAACCAAGTACCTCAAGCAAATTCTGAAGAAGTATGGCATGGAAGATTCAAAACCAGTATGTACCCCCATGGTTACAGGATGTAGCCTCAATGCAAATGATGAATCGGCAGCAGTGCATCAACCAACCTATAGATCCATGATTGGAAGTCTACTTTATTTGACAGGTACCTGACCAGACATCATGCATGCAGTGGGAATAGTTGGAAGATTTCAGGCAAATCCAAAGGAAACTCATCTTCAGGCAGTCAAGAGAATCTTCAAGTACCTTCAAGGAACTCAAAACTATGGCTTATGGTACCCTAGAGAAACATATCTCACACTTCATGCTTACACAGATGCAGATTGGGCCGGAAGCATGGATGACAGGAAGAGCACAAGTGGTGGTGCATTCTTTATGGGTTCCAGATTGGTATCTTGGTTCAGCAAGAAACAGCTGAAGCGGAATATGTGGCTGTTGCATCTTGGTGCACTCAACTTCTTTGGATGATGCAAACCTTGCAGGATTTTCAAATCACTTGTACTCCACCTGTCTCTATCTTATGTGATAATACAAGTGCAATAAGAATTTCAAAGAATCGTGTCATGCATTCAAAGACCAAGCACATACCTATCAAATATCACTTTCTTCGGGAACAAGTGCTTGAGCAAAAATCCAAGTTGGAGTATGTTCCTTCCAAGGAACAAATTGCTGATATCCTTACCAAACCACTACCTAGGGAAACTTTTGAATATCTCAGACAGAAGTTGGGAGTAGTTGATGCTTCATCCTGCTGTTGAAGCTTGTCTGTTTCAAAGAAAAGTTGGTGTACGCGAGTTGGATGAGGGGAATCCGCGTACATACGCAGATTTATGCAGGTGCAGTCGCGTATATGGAATTCTGAAGAAAATCAGCAAGAACAGACTTTGGTTGAAGAGAGTCTGATATGGGTTTGTCAGAGACCATCAGGCACAGGTTCAGGGGGAGCAGATAATCTTCTAACAATGCATTGTTGGCATTACCTTAGAAGCTCTTGGTTCTAGTACTCAAGCTGTTTTTGTTTCAGGTGGATCAGCTGCAGAAAGGAGAACAGAAGAACAACATGGTTGCTGATATATACAGTGATTGTCAGATGTTGCTGATAGTAGTTATTGGTGATTTGCATAGTCTTGATATTTCGTTTCTATGTCATGTATATCTTTTTTATCAAGGTCATGTAACGACCTATTTTGGTTTCCCCACTATGCCTGGGATGATTGATGCAATGTGATTGGTTGTCATATGTAAATTTCTGATGTATCCCCACTTGGTTGGGTGGATGATCCCCACTTGGTTGGGTGATGGATGTATATGTCTTGGTTCTTCTTGAAGAACATCCTTTGCAGATCTTGCCTACAGTCAGGGGGAGCATGTTTAGCACAGCAGAGCAAAGATATCTACATGTACTGAGGGGGAGCACAGCCCTTTGCCCTTGATGACAAAGGGGGAGAATGACTTTGAGGATCTTGGGGTTGCCATCAAGTCCAAAGGGGGAGATTGTTGGAATTTTGGCACATGAGTGGTGTTATGGTACAGGTGTTTGTCCTTGGGGGAGGGGAAAGAACAAATATGGGATGATGAGAGGGGGCCTCTTGTCTGGGATTGTATTTCTTCTTCTTTGGTTACTATTTTTGTTCTTCATATTTTAGGGCCTTTCGTGAAGATGGGGTTTGGGCCAATTTTTAGTAAAATTATCATACTAATAGAAGTATTTGAATTTGAAATTAAAATGATCGTTGTCCATGGGTTGGATGAAGGACCATTTATTCAAAGTGAGTCAAACCACATGCGGTAAACTTTTCTCAATATCTACCTCTACATCTATTCATACACATGGAAAAGAGGCCATCACATGCCTCATCTTGATCAATATATTTCTTTAATGTGTTACCTATGCTTCTTATTGTTTCCTCATTTCAACAGTGCAGAAGAAGATGTAAAATCTTAACACATACTATAACTATTGAAGATATATCATTTTCTAGGTTAAAATCATAGGCATAGTTGTTTAGATACACACCTTGAGATTCATAAAAGTTATAGACCACTCCAAAATATTATATCGTTATCCTCTTTCTCATCGAATAAAAAAGTGAAAACCCCTTATTACATAAGGAAAGAGAAAGTTTTCCTTTGATTAATGATTTTCAACTTTTTTCGAACCACTACCCAAAGAGGGCCAAATTCTAGAGAACTAATCGATCAAACCGTGATTTATGAGGTGAAAAGCCATGTTATGTGATTTTTTGGAACTAATGGAAACCTTTGGGATTTCTTCTAATCTATTTACAGAATGGGAAGGTGATTGTTTCACTATGTGAATTATTGGAAAAATCAAAGAATGAAAAGTTGTTGTGTCTAGTGGGGGAGGAGAGGATGCCCCTCTAGAGGTTGTAGCCATGGAGGTGGGGAAGCTGGACTAGAACTACTAGGGTTTCCTCAACTCTTCTAGATGTATGTTTGTATTTTGAATGTCTTTTTATGTGCATATTTTTTGTTTGAGGCTAGCATTAAAACTAGTAAAAAACCATAATTTTGATAGGTTATAAACAAAAAATTGTAGCAAAACAAAGCTTGATTTTTTTTATCAAAGGAAATTTAGTATGTATTCTCATACCTTTGAAATTTTTGATAATTTGTAACTTCTTTGGGAAAATGCTACAATGAATATACCAAGATAACTTGTTCGAAATTTATATTAGGACTAGTTACAAAACTAATTTCCACAGGGTATATCTCTAAACGTATCAAGAACAAAGCATTAAAAATTTACATATACGTTGGTATTTTTCCTCGATTTCCTTGAAATTTAGCTATTTGAAGAAAAAAAAATTATAGTGAAATTATGAAGATGACTCATTTGAAACTAATTTTAAAACTAGTAAAAAACCCTAAATTACATAGGAAATATATCCAAAATTATAATGAACTAGATGCTAAAAATTTTACCACCTGTACCATAATATTTTTTCTTGATCCCCTCAAAGTTTTATTATTTAATCTTCCTAGAAATAAATTATAATGAAATTTCCAAGATTACTTGTTTGAAACAAAAAAACCTAGGATCTTATGTTATGATACCAAATTTTATGCTCCAAATGTTCAAAATATCATAAGAAACTAAAATTACACACCATGTACACCAATGTGAACATAGAGAACAACTCCAAGATATATAAGAGTGATAAGTTACAAAATAACTCCTTAAAGATCAGGAAAACCTCCTCAAAATACCCAAATACATTGATACATCCAAATCACATGTCCTCAATAATGACTACTTAATCTCTATATATGCCTATTCACACATTGCATATGTGCCCCCTTCATTATTAGGCCAACACTATTACATGTACATTTAACCCCATATATGCGCCTCTTTGGGGTCATATAATACGCATTTAACCCCATATTTTCCCCACTTGGGGTCGTACCAATGATATAAACATTAATTAATCACATAAGGGGCGTCGTGATTTTTCCCTAGAACCCTAAACATGAAACTAGCCTTGAATGTTTACTTAGTTCCATTTTTATGTTTTGTTGATGGAGTTGGACATTTGTCAACCAAAGGGGTCTCCCCAATGTGAAGTCCCAATTAGACCTCACACCATTTGGAATAAGAGTCCCATCCAGAGTATCGACCTGATTGCCATATATTCTTATAGATTTGCCTTGGCTTTAGCTATCAGCAAGAGAGAGAAGCATGTATCTACCTTTGTGAAAAGCAAGTAAGTTTGTCTAGTGAATGTTCAGCTGCAGGTGTATCAAGGTTCTTCTACTACAGAGGGAGGAAAGATGAGCCTCTAAAGAGAGGTAATAGTACCACCCTAGTAGAGGTGCACACAAGTGAAAAAAGAATCGCCTAACATCAAGCAGAGTAGTCCACATAGATGCGATGATTCTTACAACCATTACAACACATTTTTAATTATATAAGCACTAAAATAATCGAAATAGTTCAAATACTTTAGTACAGGTGAAAGAAAACATGAATCATAAACATTCACAGAACAGTCTTACAAATATTCACAATTCATGCATGAAAATGTGTTGCCCATTAAGCTTCAAGTATTAAGTAAAATTCCCAAGATACATGAATACAATGAAAATCACTAGCTCTAATAGTGGAGCATTGGTGCCACGACTTGCTCCCCAAAAGAACTGACTCTATCTCTTTGATGCCTTATGGGAGAAGCCTAGGTGAAAAGTCCTTTGCTTGTATAATAAGGGTGTATATATAACAAATGAGATGACCATTCACATGCCTTGTGACTCTTGGACTACCATCATGACGTTTGACTTCTTACATGACCCTTTGACTTCCTACATGTATTTTCACATTACATGGATGACTCTTGGGCTTCCACTTTTACAATACATTTTCCAATGTTGAATTACATATTCCATAAAATTATGTCGCATATGATGACTGATGACATGACATGAAACTGGTGACATGGACTGCATGATGCCATGGCAATGTCAAGTCACTCTTTGATGTTAGTTCCTTTTTATCTTTTTGAAAGATGGAACATGCTCTTCTTCTTCCTCCTCATGGATTGAAGATAAGGAGTCTCCAATTTGGTCTTGGTCCTTAGTTGTTGCTGTAAATTTTTGTCCTTTTGTCTTCTCTTCATGGATCAAATTGTCTTTTTAGCTACAAGGGTATCTTCTAGCATGGTCTCCTTCTCCATCTCCTTGATCATCATCTTGTCATAGTATGATAGAATACATGTGTCTGCAATCCACTCATGACAAGACGACATCAGCCATATAAACCCTTGGTATAAGATGTTACATGATGATCCACTAACTGAGTTGTGAATGGGTGGAAGGCTGAGAAAGGGGCTCAATGACTACATAATTGCATATCTCAAGAGCTCAAGGGTCAGGCCTGAGCCTTGAGACTACACAGTGCGCAGTTCACACTGGGATGGAAAAGTCAACTACGCAGTTGAGGGGTTGAAGGATCCAAGCTAAGGGCTTGAGCACTAATTTTTCCTATTGCGCGGTTCTTGAAGGTAGAGGAGGACAAGTGATTGTGCAATTGCACACTTAACTAGCTAAAGGCTGAGGCCTAAGCCTTGAGACTGTGCAATGTGTAATTCTGGCAAGGCAGGAGAAAGAGCATGTGCAGTTTTGGAGGTCAAAGGCTAAGCTTAAGCACTGCGATTGTGCAGTACATAGTCCTAGAAGATAGAGACTGTGAATTATGCAGTGTCAAGGGACAATGGTGTTGCTTGAGGGTTGAGATTGTGCTTCGCGCAGTTCAAGCCGGGAAAAATTAGGCTGAGTGTCTCAGTCAGTGATTTTTCCCAGTTAGACTAAGTATTGGATCAGTGAGATGGATATGAGCATAAGAGATACTCTGAGCATGATCACACACTTAGATAACTTTATGATATGACAAGGAACAATCAGAACATATTAACAACAAACCTTCCCCAATGCAACAACTTTGCGACGACTCCTACCAAGTGCAACACAAAAGATACACTTTGTGACGAAAGTGGAAACACTTATGCGACAGTGCTTGAAACTTTGGAAATGAGTGTGAAACATGTCTACATGATAATAAAAACTCATTATCACAAATATTTCCCCTTGAAACAAGCCAAAACTCCACTTTACGTAATAAGCGACAATTCCCACACCAAAAGATGACACTTGCAATATGACAAGAAAAGTGCGAACAACACTTCAAATATGCAAACGAAGGTGAAAGTAACACATGCTAGAGTGAAGATAACATGAAAATGACACTAATTAGAGTGAAAGAAAGAAAAAGTGACAATCAAAAGCATGAAAATGGCACTCGCAAAAGCAAGGGTGCATAAAAGAAATAGTTTGCAAAACTCATCAAAATAGAAGTACAAACGCATTTAGAAATGAGAAACGGTCAATGTCAGTGCGCACTAATTGTCGACATGGATTGAACATAGCACAAGAATTGTCTTAATGGACTGTGTTAGGCTTATTTAATCTTGTGCGAAATAATGTGCTCATGAATTCATTGTGGGTTGAGCATGTGTGAGCAGGTGACTTGGATACTTACAATCCAAAAGGGAGCTCAAAGAATTAATAGAGCTAGAAGTTACTATAGAAATATTAATGACAAGATCCACATTAGGCTCCAAAATTCAATTATAGGAAAAAATTTGGAGGGCGTTTTTCGCAGTGACTACCCTTAGCGACACACTGGTAGAACTCTAGCTTCTCTGCCTAGTTAATTCTTTCGTGCGTTTTCTAGTTCTCCAAGAAGTATTGATTCATCATTCAGATTACCATGGCTTCCCCACTTACCTTGTGCATAAACATAGTCCCCTTCATTCCTTTACTCAATTAAACATAAACACAAGATCAACAATCACACAATGTTTCGAATCAGGAAAGGGTAATGAAGTTTGCAAGCTTTAGATTTTCAGAGTATAGTTTTTCATCTTTGGTGTTGCTCCATTGCCATCAGGCCTGGACAATACCCTGACAAAGTCACTTCAAGGACACAAACATTACTCCATTAGTAGTAGGCCTGGAAAATACCCTGACGGAGTTGCTTGCTTCACCTCTCTACATAGGAAGCCTTTTTCTTCTTTCGCCTTTATTTATTTATTTTATATAGGATTGTGCATCGACACTTATTTATTTCATGGGCGGAAGAGGGATCTCGACTTATTGAGAGCATAATAGGTTGTCCCTTTAGAGAATAATATATAAGACCTTTGATATTGGTTTGCTCGTTTATATTTTCCCCTTGTCCTTCTCTACTTGATTGGATCAGCCTGAAAACACTGAAACATAAAGACCCAAGTGTAGGTATGAGGTTTCCAGAATAGACATGGAGATCATGGTTCAACACAAGGATCGCATTTTCCACCGAAACATCATCAACCAAAGGTGTAACCAAGACAAGGAAGGAGAGAGATTTAGCCAAAGGTTGTAATGTCACAAGGTTTTTTTCTATTTTTCCACACTGTCTTTCAAGACCAAATAGGATACCCTTCATGCAAAGTCTCATTAAATAAAACATAAAATATAAAACACGACAAGGAAACAAAAATAGGAGGAAAAAACAAAAGGAGGCTAACCAAAAAGATTATGCAAAACCAAAATGAGAAAACACAAGGCAAACTACGGAAAATGAATGCAGGATGAATGTGTAGGTGAACTAATATGCAACTTGACCTATTTCTGACCTAACCAACTAGAAGGTCGAGGTCACATATTGTGAAATTTCCTATGTAGCCACTGTATTTGTTCCCAACATGCAATCACAAAGATACGATCGATTAAAAATGATATAAAACAATGTGCAACAGAAAATATGAGATCTTGAATATCCTACATAAAAAATTGAAGGTCTTGCATGTCAACAGAAAGATATGTCATAACCACTACTTCTAACCATTTCATACTCTTACCTTTTTTCTGAAAATTGTAAGAATACAAACCTTGGGGGCTTTTTGCAAATTTATCTTCATTTGCACTGTACTCCTTAGCAAGCATGAGAAAAGTCTGAAACTTGTTATTTATGAGGGAGATTGTCAAGTAGTATTGCTCCAATCATTTAGCGATTGGATCATGAAACTCAAACAGTCCTCTTGAGAATCCTGAAATCTTTGAAAACATGAATTTGCAATTAAAAGCGTGGGATCATAATGAGAATATTGTAAGGGAAAATGAATCTGATCATATTCAAAAGGCTTATCAAGATAGTGAGGGCCTGACATAACCATCAACGAAGGTTGAAGTGCCTCAGCTGCTTGACAAGTATCTGAATGGTGAGATAAACCATAAATATTAATCAATGTGAAAAAACTATCATCTGATACACTAGTGGGAAAATGATACAACGAATGGAAATTAATGTTATGATCAGATGGATTGTTTATGGCATGAGATTCTTGGTTCAAATATGGATCAATTTGAACATATTTACAAATGCCTTGAACAAATGAATCATCTTCCTCACATGATAGATATGACAACATGTTTCCTTGTAACCAATAACATACTGCACTAGGATCATAATCATCAAAAGAAGTGAAAATGAATTCCAACACATGAAACCAGTCAGGATATGATGAATGAAGAAGAACTTGATTCGCTAGATAACTCGTGCATTCATTATCACTCAAGAGGATTTCAGGTGCGATGAAGGAAAATATTTGCAATATAACATTCGCAAGAAAAACAAGGATTTGACTATTAATAAATGAATCTTATATGCATGATTCCTTCAGCCAAAGATAGAATTTGAAATGATCAACTTCACAATTCGATGACTCTATGAGAGAAACATATTCCAAACCTGAGTTAAGTACAAGAACCTTGCATGGAGGTGAATCATGTGAAATAGAATATTAAATCTGATCAGAAATCGAATATCAAAATTTTGAAAGATTACATCTGAAATACCAAACATCTTTCAAAAATAAATCTACATTGAGTGAAATGATGCAAAGAGAAGGATTGTCTGAGAGAAACTAGATCTAACTTAGTTCGGGGAGCTTATTAGAGTCACAACATACTGACATAACCATCAATAGAAGTTGAAGTGCCTCGACTTCCTGACAAGTCCAAGAAATTTCAAGGATTGCAAAATTGCATTTTGAAGATTGAATTAGATCATGCTTGGTGTGAAGATAGTTTCTTCCTTTGATCTCAATGGGACCACTACTAACCAGATGGCAGCCATATTTGTCACTGATTTGATTGGATTTTACAACTTCAACAACCATATTACTCAAATAGAAAGATTCTTCTGATCGCAAATCTAGAGATGTACGAATCGGGAAAATTTCATGAGCAACCTTATTTGAAGAGTTATCTTCATGCAAAACAAGAGATGATGAGGGATGGAAAGAATACCCAATGATTCGATTATTCCTTTCATGTCATAGATAACCTCACTACCTCAATTTAATTGAGAAGTTAACTCATTAGATGGAGAAATTGAAAAGCATGAAGCATCTTCATCGTAAGTAGATGCCTTGCAAATAGTAGAGCACGAGGGATAGTGAGATGAAGAGGAAGTTTTGATAGGAACATATTATTTGACCAAATTAGATTCTAGATCTAAAATAAAATCTTTATGAGAAATCGAAAGATCATTTGATTCACTTGGGTATTCATGATGGCATACATCAACATAGTCATCATTATCGGAATGATTGTTTCCCAAGGCTACAAATTGATTGGGAGAACTGATTGCATTTGATTCACTACATAGATTGGGTGACTTTGAAAAAGGAAAGATAGATCAAAAGTCTCTTCACTTTCCTCCTCTTCTCCCAATTGAAAAAGGAAAGATAGATCAAAAGTCTCTTCATTTTCCTCCTCTTCTCCCAGTGTAATGTGATTTCCTTATATATGATCGCAATTTGAACCAACAACTCAAAAATCAAGAGAGCATGAAGAGCTAGTTGGTGGAGCAGATTGATCAAGCAAATCATGATACACAGAGTCATGACATGTAGATGATAGAGGATGACATATGTCCCTTGAAGAAGTAACACTTTCAATGGAACCAGATTCAAGATTGATGTTAAGAGTGCTAATGTCATCTTGAGGAATGAAAGGATTAGCCTTCACCCTAGGCTCCATGAGCCACTCTAAGGTTTCTTTCATTAGATCTGAATCATGAAAAGCATAAGGAGGATGAAGATATGGATTAGGAATTTGATTTGTAGATTTCCCAACTTTATTATCATCACAAGGAGGCACCCACATCGGGACTGGAAAAGGAGGAGGACAAGGAACAAAAGGAGTAGTAGGTTCCTCCTCTGAAATTCGAGGTGTCTCATGATTTACAAGAGTCAGGGAAGTAAAAATATCAGGGTGTTTAGATTCATCGTGCAAAGAGACATGAACCAAATGCTTAAACTTTTGTTTAAAGAAATCCTAATCCGTGTCTTCTCCCATAAGTTCATAACAAAGGTGAAGGAATCAATCAAAAAAAATCTCAATTGATTCATTAAGCTTCATTCTTAATTGATTGATTCTTTTAAGAACATCCCAGTAATCATACCTATCAAATGCTTTATGAAGCTCCTTCGCAAGCTAGTTGAATGAATGGATTTTATCAACGGCCATGACATACTTGCAATATATTCCATTAGAAAGGTAAAAATGGACAACTTGAAGCAAATGTTCACGAAGAGTTAATTCACCCTCGCCATCAAACTTAAATTGAGACAAGTTATGCCCATAGGTATGGTAATATTAATCTCTTTATAAAAACTTCTCAGGATTATGATTTGGGGAAGAGCCATTTTGGATAAGAGATTCAAAGTATACTCAACGGGCATTGCTTGTCATCTGGCCCTCCTTCTAGTGCCATTTTTTTACGGTGTTGGAAATACATCAACCAAGGGGGTCTCCCCAATGTGAAGTCCCAATTAGATCTCACACAATTTGGAAAAAGATCCTCATCCGAAGTATTAGCCTAGCTACCATATATTCTTATAGATTTGCCTTGGATTTAGTTGTCAGCAAGAGAGAGAAGTGTGTATGTGCCTTTGCGAAAAGTAAGTAAGTGTGCCTGGTGAATTTCTGGTTGTGGATTAAGGTTCTTCTAATGCAGAGAGAAGAAAGGTGAGCCTCCAAGAGAGAGGTAATAGTACCACCCTAGTATAGGCACACACAAGTGAAAACAAAATCGCCTAACATCAAGCAGAGTAGTCCACATAGATGTGACGATTGTTATAACCATTACAACACATTTTCAATTAGATGAGCATTAAAATAACTAAAATAGTTCAACTACTTTGCTACATGTGAAAGCAAACATGAATCATAAACATTCATACAACAATCTTACAAATATTCACAATCCATGCATGAAAACGTGTTGGCCATCAGTATTCGAGTATTAAGTAAAAGTCCCAAGATACATGAATACAACGGATATCATTAGCTCCAATAGTGGAGCGTTGGAGCCACAACTTGCTTCCCAAAAGTACTAACTTTGTCTCTATGATGCCTTGTGGGAGAAGCCAAGGTGTATAGTCCTTTTCTTATCCATTGAGGTTGTGTATATAACAAATGAGGTGACTATTCACTTCCCTTGTGACTCTTGGACTACCCTCATGTATGTTTTACTTCTTACATGACTCTTTGAATTCCTGCATGACTTTTCACATTACATGGATGACTCTTGGACTTCCACTTTTACAATACATTTTCCAGTGTTGAATTACATATTCCATAAAATTATGTCACATATGATGACTGATGACATGACATTGGTGACATGTTCTGCATGATGACATGGCAGTGCCAATTCACTCTTTGATGTTACTTCCTTTTTGTCTTCTTGAAATATGGAACATGCTCTTCTTCTTCCTCCTCCTCATGACTTGAAGATAAGGAGTCTCCAATGTGGTCTTGGTCCTCAGATGTTGTTGCAAATTGTTGTCCTTTTGTCTTATCTTGATGGATCAGCTTGTCTTTGCAGCTACAATGGTATCTTCTAGCATGGTCTCCTTCTCCATCTCCTTGATCATAATCCTATCATAGCATGATAGAATACATGTGTTTGCAATCCACTCATGGACATATGACATGAGTCCAATAAACCCTTAGTCTAAGATGTTGCATGATGATCCACTGATTGAGTTGTGACTGGGTGGTAGGTTAAGAAAGGGGCTCATTGACTACACAATTGAGCAGCTCAAGAGCTCAAGGGTCAGGCTTAATCCTTGAGACTATGCAATACATAGTTCAGACTAAGCTAGACAAGTCAACTGCATAGTTGAGGGGTTGAAGGAACTAAGTTGAGGGCTTGAGCACTTATTTTTCCTATCGTGCAGTTTTGGAAGCTAGAGGAGGCTAGGTGATTGCACAATTACACAGTTCAGGAGTTTAACGCTGAGGCTTGAGCCTTGAGACTGTGTAATGCGCAGTTCTGGCTGGGCAAGAGAAAGAGATCGCGTAGTTTTGGAGGCCATAGGCTAATATTGAGAATTGTGATTGCACAATGCACGATATTAGAAGGCAGAGGCTACGCGCTGTCTAGTGCCAAGGGACAAGAGTGTTGCTTGAGGTTTGAGATTGCACAGTGCACAGTTCAGGCTAAGCAGACTGAGGCTAAGTGGCACGGCCGGGGAGTTTTCCCAATTGGAATAAGTGTTGGATCAGTGAGATGAAGATGAGCAGAAGAGAGACTCTGAGAATGATCACACACTTATGTCACTCGATGATATGACAAGGAACACTAAGAACATATGAACAACAAACCTTTCTCAATGCAACAACTTTGTGATGGCTCCTACCAAGTGCGACACAAAAGATAGACTTTGTGACAAAAGTGGCGACACTTGTGTGACAATGCTTGAAACTTTTGAAATGAGTGTGAAACATGTCTACATGATAATAAAAACTCATTATCCCAAATATTTCCCCTTGAAACAAGCCAAAAATCCACTTTATGTAATAAGCGACAGTTCCCATGCAAAAAGACCATTTATGATATGAAAAGAAAAGTGGGAACGACACATGCGATATGCAAACGATAGTGAAAGAAACACATGCTAGAGCAGAGATAACATGAAAATGACACCAATTAGTGTGAAAGAAATCAAAAGTGATAGCCAAAAGCATGAAAATGACACTCACGAAAGAAAGGGTGTGCAGAAGCAACAATTTGAAAATTTCACTGAAATAGAAGTACAAACGAAGCTAGAAGTGACAAACTGTCAATGTTAGTGTGCACTGACTGTCAAAATGGATTGAACATAGCACAAGCATTGTCTTAATGGATTCTGCTAGGCTTATTCGATCTTGCATGAAAGAATATGCTCATGAATTCGTTGCGTATTGAGCATGTGTGAGCAGGTGACTTCGACACTTACAATCCAAAAGGGAGATCAAAGACTTAATAGAGATAAAAGTGACTACGTAAAGGTCGATTGCAAGATCCATAGTAGGCTCCAAAATTCAAGTATAAGAAAAAATTTGGAGGGTGTTTGTTGCAGTGACAACATGTTCTTTGGTTGCAAGGAAACTTAGGGCTCTTTATGCATCCTCTCCTCTCTTGGCCAACCAAAAAATCCCTTTGACAGTAAAAGTATAGGAACAAATAGGTAGAATTAGGGTAATGGGAGGCCAAAGGGGATGATTTTTTATTTCACATTCCTCAAACTTTTCTCTCATGTTTTAATTTTATTTTGAATTTATTTATTTGGTTTTCTCTCTTTTGTCTTATTTAGTTTTACATTTACATTGGCTTCCATAGTTTATCTAAATTTTATTGATTGTGAAAATTACAACCATTCACTTGTTTATATATATTTTGGATTAGTGGCTTTCATGTGTATTTGTCATGGAATTAGTATAAACTAAGAAACTGAACTAAAAATGGAGGAAATATTAGGTTTATTATGAGTTAAATATTTAAATCTACTGACATGTTGTTGCCATAAGTAGCATTGAATTTCAAAGAATCACACTCCTTGGTTAGCTTCACTCTCAACTAATAAGGTGTAACACATGGTTTATATTCTTCCATTCTAAACTTCCACAAAATATTCAACATATTGAACTTGAGAAATAAATATGCCATCATTTTACAAGACTTGGCCACCCCCAAAAAAGTGTAACAAACCAAGGTCAGTCATCTCAAATGTATTTTCTAACTATCTCTTAAAACCCCAAATTAAATTAACATCGCTTCCAGTAATGACTAGGTCATCCACGTACAATGCAACAATTAATGTTTCATTTACGTGTAATACATAGATAATGTGAACTAATTTATAATATTTGAAATTAATATTAAGGAATTAAGTTAATATTGTCATACCATGCCCTAAGGGCCTATTTCAAATTCATGCAAGGATTTCTTCAATTGACACACAAGACACGTATCCTTCTCAAAACTAGAAGGTTGCTCCATATAAATTTCTGCAATGAGATCACCATGTTGGAAAGCACTTTTGACATCCATATAATGCATCTTCCATCTAGAATGAGCAACAAGTGAAAGATTTAGTCAAATAGAGCTCATATTTGTGACCATGGCAAATGTTTCAATATAGTTGATGATTTCGTGCTGAGAAAATTACTTCACTACCAAACAAGCCTTGTGTCTTTTAACAATGCCTTCAAATGTGAATTTGGTCTTATAGACCCATGAACATTTCACTACATTCTTTCCTTACAGTCAAAGAACTAACTCCCTAATTTGGATTGGATCATTATATAATGTGTCATCTATCTCCATGCTTTCGGAGTGGAAAAATTAGAGAAATAAACTTACAAGAGCAATTTTAGCAGCAAGACCCATTTTGGAGAATTGGGTCCAAAACCTTTTGGGGCCAGTTCAAGGCATTAAATGATGTTTTTTGGGAGTAAAGTTATTCCACTTAAGTGCAATACCCCTTGTATTATTCTACACATAGATACCTTTCCAACGGTCCAAAAATTGTATCAATAAGAGTTCAAATGCAAAAGTTATGCCTCCCAAAAGTTGATCTATTGTGACTAACCACCATAATTCAAGAGAATGCCACACCAACCCTTGTTACTCATGGAAAAGGGGATAGCCACATGGGAACTAAAATAAACTCTAAAAGGGCTGAGTTGTAACTCATGTTGAGGGTTGAATGGGTCATATTTAACCCTTAGTTGGCTATTGGGCTATTTTATAATCAACCCACTAGGAGGAAAAGGGGTTTCATTTTATTCAATTTCATTTTGTTTCATAGTAGAGTAGGGTAGTTGAGAGTGGATAGAGAGAGAGTATGGTGGGGGGTCTATTGTTTCCAGTAGTCCATGGGCCACAGGACTTAGATCACTCCATAGAGAGTGCCTTCTCCTTTGTATTTGCATCATTTAGATAAAAGAGAGTAGAGTAGCCTCACCTTCTAGTTGGGTTTTCTCCCAAAGGATTTCCTAGATCATATCTTGGTGTTCATTGTGATTGTTGTGTGTTTGTAATCCATTGTTATCTATTTTTCACATTTTATCTATTGCATGCCTAAATAGAAAAATAGTAATTAATAAATTTAGAAATCTAAGGAAAATAAACCCTCGTAGTATATATTTTAGATTTCAATCTATTATTAGAATTGTTGTGACGAACTATCCAATGGAATATCCATGGTAGTTTATAGATCAATCCCATGTGTCATTCCTCACCATAATGATACTCATCAACCAAAGCATTTTCCCATTTAGGTTGATCATGTGCATCTGCATATGCCCTTGCATCACATGCCTCTAGTACACACCCTAGTATAATAACACTACCATGTTGTTTCCAACTTCTAGTTTTTTTTATAGTTATTAATATCTAATGCATTAACTAAAACAACTTTAATAGTCTTAGTCACAAATATAAAAAGACAAACCCCATTTTCTAAAGGAGTTCCTATACCAAGATCATCATTTCTAAACTAAACAAGGGTGTCAAAGCTTGTTTTCAATTCTAACATGGAAGGTAGACAATTTAGGAAAGAAAGTCAACTAACTAATCGATAGCCCTATGAACTAGTCAGTTGGTGAAAATTTCTCTAGAATTTCTAAAGGATAATTGATCAACAAGCTTGAAGAGGAATTCAACAAAGTGATACTTGAGATCTTCCCATTAAAGACAACATCTCTTCTATATGTAATCTCATGCTTTATAGGATCAAACACTGTATAAGAATTTGACTCTTCAAAGTTACCCATCATTATATAAACATGACTCTTTACATCCAACTTATTCCTTCTATCACATGGAATATGGGCTAATGCTATGGATCCAAAGGGTTTTCTTATCCTCCAATTTTGGACTAGAGTCACCTCCCATACAATTTTAATTGAATTCATATTGTACAAATAACATGAGCAATATACAATTTCTACCCAAAACTTAGTTGAAAACCCTTTGGTCTAAAGAAAAAACAAGGCCATTTATACCAAAGTCTAATTCTTCTTTCAATGATGCCATTCTAATGAGGTGTGGAAGGTACATATCTCTACTAAGGTAGGCCATTTTTTGATAAGTATTTTCCAAGATCCTTACCTACATATCTCCTGTTGGCATTATGATTCTAGTTTGGCTCTATGGTACAGGTGTTGTACTTGATGGCAACTCACTCAAGTGGCAAAACTCTGTTCAGGCTCTCAAAATGATGAAAATTACGAGGTTCGCAGGTGAATGGTTCAAAAGGTGCGAACCCGCAGGTTCGTCGTTCATGAAGTGCGGTCATACTCGCAGGTTACCCGTTCAGAAAGTGTGGTCCCCCAGTTCACTCACTTCAAGGCAGAGAAGTGCGCTCATGTGGGGTTTCTTATGTTTGGCCCGTGGTATTTAGCCCGTCGTTCATGATCCTATGGTTTTGGCCCGTGGTATAGGATCTAATTTAGCCCCGGTTTGGATCCCTTGTATTGGTTATTGATGGTTTTGTCCCATGGTGTGAATAAGGGCTTGACTATAAATAGGGAAGGAGATCACTTGGCTGTGACATCTTTGAAAGTTGAATATCTTAAGATCTGAATTTTGGGTTATCAATTTTAAAAGCCAGATCTAAATCAAGGTAAAATTTAAAGGCGAATCTATTGCTAAGTCGTGATCTCTCGGGCACATGATCAGATCTGTGGATCTGACTGTCTGTGGTACATTGGAGGACTGTTAATTTGGCCCTAATCAGAGGTTCGCAGGCGATCTACAGCGTGAGTGTGGGGGTACGCAGTACAGAAGAAGGTGCAGTGCGGGTATACGCAACGCAGCTGAAGGCGCAGTGCGGGGTACGCAGTACAGAGGAAGGCACAGTGCGGGTATACGCAACACAGCTGAAGGCACAGTGCGGGGTACGCAGTACAGAAAAAGACGAAGTGTGGGTATACGCAGCACAGCTGAAGGTGAAGTGCGGGTATCCGCAGGCTTATATTGGTGAAGTTGCGGACCTGTTTTGAAATATTTGTTGGCTGCCTGTTTTCTATTTGCTGCTCTGTTATGGGTTTAGGTTACTGGTGTTGGTTTTCTGTTTACAGTATTCTGAGAAGTTTGGGTGGCTCATTGCTTTGATTGTATAAGGAGATTGGTTGATTCACATGTACTTGATGTTTATTTGATGTTCTTGGATCCAGTCTGAAAATTAATGAAAAGTGGTCCTTGAAAGAAAAGAAGTAGGGGGTTGTAGCTCCCTTCCATGAGAGACTAGAAAACGAGAGAGAGTTGTAGCTCTCTGCAGGTTGCAGCCTGCATACTGGTAAAGGACTGCACCAATACAAAATCATTGTAAAAGGAGTTTCTAATTGAAAGAAGATAGAGACATATTGCAGCAGGTGGTTTTCACCCACATTGGGTTTCCACCTTATATCTGGTGTTCTTTGGTGTGACTATCTGTTTTTCTTGTTCATGCTCATTATTTTATGGTACTGACATACAATATCTGAAGAATAATTCAAAGTATAAATATATTGAAAAGAATTTGATAATACTGATTCACCCCCCCTCTCAGTATTATTTCCAACAATTGGTATCAGAGCAGGTCCTTCTGAAGGAGCTTGATCGCTTGAAGGAAGATCTTTCATCATGAGCAACTACGAGAGGGAAGCATCAATCAGGCCACCGATTTTTGATGGGACAAACTTCGTGTATTGGAAGGTAAGAGTTACTGCCTATCTTCAATCTTTGGGTACAGAAGTCTGGGACATCATAGAAACAGGGTATACTTTTCCATCAGCTACTCCTATAGATCCAACTGAGAAGAAGAAATATGAAACAAATGCAAAGGCAGTCAATACTCTTCTAGGATGTCTATCTCAATCAGAATTTGTGAAAGTTATGCAGTATAAATCCGCAAAAGAAATATGGGACAAGATTGTTCTGAGCTATGAAGGAGATGATCAGGTAAAACGTGCAAAACTTCAAACCCTCAGATTCAATATGAAAATCTCAAGATGTATAATGATGAAAGTGTGGCTAAATATTTTCTTTGTGTGGATGAGATTGTTAATTGTATGAAAAATTTGGGTGAAGAAATAAAAGAGGCTGTTGTGGTTGAAAAAGTTCTAAGATCTTTGTCACCTAGGTTTGAATCTAAAGTTTCTGCTATAGAAGAAAAGGAGAATCTACAACATCTTAAAATGTCACAACTGCATGGAATTCTTACTGCTTATGAAATGAGGAAAGGAGGTCCATCTGATAGGAGAGAAGCTGTCTTCAAGGCTTCAGGCAAAGGAGAGTACTATGAATCAAGACATGGGTCAGAAGAAGAAGAAGAATCAAATTTTGTCAGAAATCTTCAGCGGGGTGCTGGACGGTTCAGAGGTAAGTTACCCTTCAAATGCTTTGCTTGTGGAAGAGTAGGTCACTATGCTGCCAAATGTCCTCATAAGGATAAGATCGACAAGGGAAAGGAACCTATTAGATGGAACAAGAAACAAAATGTAAATAAGAAAAGCTACTACACTCATGAAGACAGTGATGGTCTATCAAATAGTGATGAAGATGAACGAGGTAATGACTATAAACTTTTAATGGCCTTTGAAGATGATGATTACATGGATGCTATAGATGTGGATAGTTTCTATGAAGATATTTCTAGACTCAAGACATGTATAGAAGAAAAGAATGTGATCATTGATACTCTCCACTTTCAAATTGATGAAAAAGAAAAATTTCTTGAAAAGTTAGAATGTGAAATTGTTGGCCTTAGAAAAGAAATTGAGAAAACAAAGGCTATTAATCTTAAGTTTTTCAAAGGATCTGAAACTCTGGATGAGATCATCAATGTACAGCGTTCTCCGCTAAATAAGACAGGTCTGGGGTATAATGGAGAATCATCTCAAGCATCCACCTCAAAGAGTTATCTTGATGCAACAAGAATGAATGAGCAAAAGCACAATGGAGATCACCAGGTAAAGCAGGGACAAATTACATCAAGAACAAACAAAGACTACCAGGTAAACCAAGGGCAATATGTCTTAAGGATGAACAAAAGCTACAACCAGCCACAGGTAAAATCTTCTCAACCTGCTTCAAGAATGGATGACAATAGAAATTACAATCATTTGGCCGGTAGATTTGATAACCGCAGAAGTTTCTTCAATGGCCAATGTTTCTCTTGCCATAACTTTGGTCACAAAGCATCTCAATGTGTTGCATATAAAACGATCATGACTAGAGAAGCTCAAAAACAAAGAAGTATGACTGGGATTACAAAAAGGACCTATAACAACTTTTCGGCTCTTGAAAATGAAATTGAATGTTCTATTTGTAATAACTTCGGTCATGAAGATTCTGAATGCAGGAGCAGGTTTCAGCAGACAAAGGAACAAGCCTCAAGCACCAGAACATGGAGAATAAGGGAACCACAATCAGAAAGATGTGGGATAGCCTTTTATGTAGAGGGACAAGAAAATCTATGGTACATCGACAGTGGATGTTCGAAGCATATGACAGGTGCTAAAGAAAAACTTGAATCATATTCTGCTTTAGAAAAGGGAAAGAAAGTTTCTTTTGGAAATGATACTCCTGTAGCTATAAAAGGAAAAGGCACAGCTCAGTTGAAAGAAAAGGTCAAAGCTGGAAATGCTTTGTATGTTGATGGCTTGAAGCATAACCTTCTGAGTGTCAGTCAGATGTGCAATCAAGGAACCGAGGTAATATTTCGATCAAATGGATGTAGTGTTCGTGATCTTGATACAGGGAAAACAATGATCAAAGGTAGAAGAACTCCAAATAATCTATACATATTTGAAGAAGGACAACAACAATGCTATTTGAGCAAGGATGATGAACATTGGTTATGGCACCAGAGGTTGGGGCATCTAAGCTTTTCACAAATAAGGAAGGCATGCAAATATCAGGAAGTTCGTGGTCTTCCAGATATCAAAATTCCAGACAACACCATATGCAAATCATGTCAGTTTGGTAAGCAAACCAGAACCAACTTCCCGGAGAAGGAAGGATCAGCCAGCAGGCCTCTTGAACTAGTCCATACAGATGTATGTGGTCCTTTCAGGACAAGGTCACCACGAGGAGAAGAATACTTGATATTATTCATTGACGATTTCTCTAGGTTTGTTTGGTTAGGACTTTTGAAGCACAAAGACGAAGCATTCGAAAAATTCAAATCCTTCAAAGCCTTGGTTGAAAATGAATCAGGTTACAAAATTAAGTGCCTCAGGTCCGACAGAGGTGGGGAGTTTACCTCAAATGAATTTTTCGATTTCTGTGAAGAACATGGGATAAGAAGGGAATTCTCTACAGCTAGACCACCTCAGCAAAATGGAGTGGTGGAAAGGATGAACAGAACAGTCCAACAAATGGCTCATGCTATGCTTGATGAGTCTAGAACTCCCGCAACTTTCTGGGGTGAAGCTGCATATGTTGTGGTTGTTATTCTCAACAAAGCAAATGTCCAAGTAAACAGCACTCAAACTCCTCATGAGCTCTGGTATGATGAGACTCCTTCGGTAAAGCATTTCAAAAATCTTGGGAGCAAATGCTATATTAAGAATATTGATGAGCAACTTGGCAAACTTGAACCTAGAGCAGATGAAGGTATTCTTCTTGGTTATTCTCCACACAGCAAAGCATATAAGTGCTACAATAAAAGACTTGGAAGAATTGTTGACAACATTGATGTAGTGGTTGATGAAAAAGGATACATTCCTAGGCAAGTAAATCATGAAAATATCGAAGAAAATGAAGACTACCCTCAAAGACAGAATGATGAAGAAGAAGAACCTCAAAGAGCACCAGAGGAACAGATAAGGATAGAAGAGAAGACTCCATCCAGGTATGTTCAGAAGAATCATCCAGAATCTCAGATTTTGGGGCAGAAAGAAGCAGGTGTACAATCAAGAATAACAATTGCAGAAGCTTCAAGCTATTTGGCATTACTCTCCTCCATTGAACCACAAAATGTAAGAGAGGCATGCAAAGATGAATGTTGGGTCAAAGCAATGGATGAAGAACTTGAGCAGATCGAAAAGAATAACACTTGGGAGTTGGTTCCTAGACCAAAGGATAAGAATGTTATAGGGACAAAATGGATCCTCAAGAATAATTTGAATGAAAATGGGGAAGTAATTAGAAACAAGGCCAGACTTGTTTGTAAAGGGTATGCCCAGGAAGAAGGAATAGATTTTGAAGAAACTTTTGCTCCTGTTGCAAGACTTGAGGCCATTCGAATGTGCTTTCAAAAGTTCAAAGTATTTCAAATGGACGTGAAATCAACCTTTCTGAATGGAGACTTAGAAGAAGAAGTATACATTGAGCAGCCAGATGGTTTCATTCTTGGAAATGATCCAAATCTTGTATGCAGACTGAAAAAGGCTCTCTATGGTCTTAAACAAGCTCCAAGGGCTTGGTACTATCGTTTGGACAAATATCTTCATCAACAAGGTTTTTCAAAAGGATTAGCAGATAGCAATCTTTATATAAAAATTGAAAATGACAAATTGCTAATACTTGTTGTGTATGTAGATGATATTATCTTTGGCAGCAATGAAGAAGCTATGAGTCAAAGCTTTGCCTTGGTGATGCAGAAAGAATTCGAAATGTCTTTGCTTGGAGAACTGACATATTTTATTGGATTGCAAATCCAACAAAATGAAGGAGGTATCTTCTTGTCTCAAACCAAGTATCTCAAGCAGATTTTGAAGAAATATGGTATGGAAGATGCAAAACCAGTATGTACACCCATGGTCACAGGATGTAACCTCAGTGAAAGATGAATCAGCAGCAGTGCATCAACGAACCTACAGATCTATGATTGGAAGTCTACTTTATTTGACAAGTACCCGACCAGAAATCATGCATGCAGTGGGAATAGTTGGAAGATTTCAGGCAAATCCAAAGGAAACTCATCTTCAGGCAGTCAAGAGAATTTTCAAATATATTCAAGGGACTCAAAACTATGGCTTATGGTATCCTAGAGATACAGATCTCACACTTCATGCTTATACAGATGCAGATTGGGTTGGAAGCGGTTGGAAGCGTGGATGATAGGAAGAGCACAAGTGGTGGTGCATTCTTTATGGGTTCCAGATTAGTATCTTGGTTCAGCAAGAAACAGAGTTCAATTGCTTTGTCTACAGCTGAAGCGGAATATGTGGCTGCTGCATCTTGCTGCACTCAACTCCTTTGGATGATGCAGACCTTGCAGGATTTTCAAATCACTTGTACACCACCTATCTCCATCTTATGTGATAATACAAGTGCAATCAGCATTTCAAAGAACCCAGTCATGCATTCAAAAACCAAGCACATACCAATCAAGTATCACTTTCTCCGGGAACAAGTGCTTGAACAAAAGGTCAAGTTGGAGTATGTTCCTTCTAAGGGACAAGTTGTTGATATACTCACCAAACCATTGCCCAGGGAGACCTTTGAATACCTCAGGAAAAAGCTGGGGGTTGTTGATACATCATCTTGTTGTTGACTCTCTTCTGATTGTTGGTTGTATGCAAGGTTCATCTGGGGTATATCTGTACATTTGCTGAGTTGCGGATTGGTCGAAGATCGAATGGCACAGGTTCAGGGGGAGCATATAATGCATTGTTGGCATTATGGAGGAAGTACAGAAGGAATATTGCTGCAATATGTCTCTATCTCTTTCATGGTCATTTATGGTGTTTGGTGGATTATGGTTCTTCTTGAAGAAATTTCTTTCCTTTGTAGATCTGGTTTATAGTCAGGGGGAGCATAACCCTTTGCCCTTGATGTCAAAGGGGGAGAATGACGTTGAGGATCTTGAGGTTGCCATCAAGTCCAAAGGGGGAGATTGTTGGCATTATGATTCTAGTTTGGCTCTATGGTACAGGTGTTGTACTTGATGGCAACTCACTCAAGTGGCAAAACTCTGTTCAGGCTCTCAAAATGATGAAAATTACGAGGTTCGCAGGTGAATGGTTCAAAAGGTGCAGACCCGCAGGTTCGTCGTTCATGAAGTGCGGTCATTCTCGCAGGTTACCCGTTCAGAAAGTGCGGTCCCCCAGTTCACTCACTTCAAGGCAGAGAAGTGCGCTCATGTGGGGTTTCTTATGTTTGGCCCGTGGTATTTAGCCCGTCGTTCATGATCCTATGGTTTTGGCTCGTGGTATAGGATCTAATTTAGCCCCGGTTTGGATCCCTTGTATTGGTTATTGATGGTTTTGTCCCATGGTGTGAATAAGGGCTTGACTATAAATAGGGAAGGAGATCACTTGGCTGAGACATCTTTGAAAGTTGAATATCTTAAGATCTGAATTTTGGGTTATCAGTTTTAAAAGCTAGATCTAAATCAAGGTAAAATTTAAAGGCGAATCTATTGCTAAGTCGTGATCTCTCGGGTGCATGATCAGATCTGTGGATCTGACTGTCTGTGGTACATTGGAGGACTGTTAATTTGGCCCTAATCAGAGGTTCGCAGGCGATCTACAGCGTGAGTGCGGGGGTACGCAGTACAGAAGAAGGCACAGTGCGGGTATACGCAGCGCAGCTGAAGGCGCAGTGCGGGGTACGCAGTACAGAGGAAGGCACAGTGCGGGTATACGCAGTGCAGCTGAAGGCACAGTGCGGGGTACGCAGTACAGAAGAAGACGAAGTGCGGGTATACACAGCACAGCTGAAGGTGAAGTGCGGGTATCCGCAGGCTTATATTAGTGAAGTTGCGGACTTGTTTTGAAATATTTGTTGGCTGCCTGTTTTCTATTTGCTGCTGTGTTCTGGGTTTAGGTTACTGGTGTTGGTTTTCTGTTTACAGTATTCTGAGAAGTTTGGGTGGCTCATTAGTTTGATTGTATAAGGAGATTTTTTGATTCACATGTACTTGATGTTTATTTGATGTTCTTGGATCCAGTCTGAAAATTAATGAAAAGTGGTCCTTGAAAGAAAAGAAGTAGGGGGTTGTAGCTCCCTTCCAGGAGAGACTGGAAAACGAGAGAGAGTTGTAGCTCTCTGCAGGTTGCAGCCTACATACTGGTAAAGGACTGCACCAGTACAAAATCATTGTAAAAGGAGTTTCTAATTGAAAGAAGATAGAGACATATTGCAGCAGGTGGTTTTCACCCACATTGGGTTTCCACCTTATATCTGGTGTTCTTTGGTGTGACTATCTGTTTTTCTTGTTCATGCTCATTATTTTATGGTACTGACATACAATATCTGAAGAATAATTCAAAGTATAAATATATTGAAAAGAATTTGATAATACTGATTCACCCCCCCTCTCAGTATTATTTCCAACATCTCCTTCATTTTCTAATATTAAAAATTTACGTCAACCACATTGTTTTTTGACTAATGCCCTAAATTGTTTGAAAAATTCAAAGACATGGCCCTTGTTCTTAAAAAAATATACACAAATATACCTAGAAAATAGGTCAATACATACCTTGCACCAACTACATATGGTTTCTTTAGGGAGAACAAGTCATTATTGACAAGGTATAACTACGTCTTTTCTCTCCAAGTGTTCCCTATTTCAAAGGCAACTTAATTATGCTTTCCAAACATACATCCTTCAGATACTCCATAATGAGGAACAACCTTAAGTAGTCTAGAAACCATGTTGTGTTTCACCATCAATTCCAAGATTTAGAACTTCAGATATTGAGTCATTCATGCAAAATTTCATGAGTATAGGCAATCCTAGGTTTTTCTTTGGAAAGTTACAAAACCTATACAGTTTTTCCTTTACATCAAGGAAACCTTCGGTGATAACAACAAAGTTATTGTCCATATGCTTCACAAAAAATAGATATGGCCAAAACTCGACGTTGTTTCCATTGTTAGTTCATTGGGGGACATACAACAAAATGACACTCAAACTAGGTACATGATACACAACAATGATCACACCATTTTAATAGTCAAACTTTCTACAACCAGTGATAGTAAGTGTATAATCATCCTCTACAAAGATATTTTTCATGTAGCTTCTTTTAATGAAGAAAAATTAGAAACATCTTTATCCATATAATGGGTTCAATAAGAGTCAACTATCCATTTACTCTATGAAGTATGAGCATGCAAGGCTTGAGAATCACCAATAGAAAATGTATAGTTATCTACCTTACCTTTTGCAATTTGATTTTACAGTTTGGTTGATCTTCTAGTCAACATGTTTTATTCAAGCTTCTTCACTTTCTCTGTAACATCCCACGTGAAAATTTCATGTAATAAAATATAAAAAAATAACTACGGATGAATGGAACACTTATTCCAAGATGAATGTTGGGAAAGATATCCTAGGGGTGTTCATTTGGTTGTTTATGTCTAAGGAAATTGGCAAAGGCATTAAAAGGAAAAAAGGCATTTTGGCACATTTATTTACAAAAATTATGGAAATTAGGAGAAAAAGGAGGTGAAAGGTCACATGTTGCATGTGAGGAGGAAAATGAAGGAAAATTATGGAAAATGAAGAAAATAGAGGCCTCATTCATAAAAAAGGCTTCTGAGGATCAGTTAGTAACCTTTTGCCAGTTTAGCTTGGGAGATCCTTCATTATTCTCTCTCTCTCATACTCTTGGACACTTAGAGTTTTCTTGGAGCACTTTGGAATTGGAGCAAGAAAGGAAAAGAAGGTAAGAGGAAGCAAAGATCAAGCAGGGAAAGGTAGGATCAAGCAACTACAACAGGCTTCATTGCAGGTATCGACTTGCATGTGTATTTTCCTTGCTAGATTCAGCATCTATGGGATTGCATGTGTTTCTTTTCTACCATGGCATGGGTTTTGCCAAGTGTGACAGTATTTTCAGCCTAGTCTTGCCATTTCCTAATAGCTTTGATGAGATGGGTTCTCTCATTCAGTTTATGTGGGATGGCCGGATTGGATTCAAAGCTGAGTGGGGTGGATCTCCAAATTGACAAACACATGGTGTAGTGGTCCCTGAACCAAACTGAGGATGCATGAAGCCACTAGCCTAGTAACCCCTGAACCAAACTGTGGGTTGCAATAAAGCTAGATTGTGTGCCTCGGTGGGCCTAGGAATCCTTGTCGGTGAATGGCAGGATATACGTTAAAGCCAAGAGGTGGATTTTCTCTCTGTTGGGCCTAGGAATCCTTGTCGGTGAATGGCGGGATATATGTTAAAGCCAAGAGGTGTATTTTCTCTTCGTTGGGCCTAGTGATTCTAGGATGGAATGCATGGTAAAGCCTAGAGAGTATGTATCAGTGTAGGGCCTAGTGTTCCTTAGATCGGACTGCAGATGCAAGGTAAATCCTGAGAGACTAGGAGGCACTCAATTTCATCACGGTGTAGGTGGAGAACTTCGGTGGCATCCACATTGATTTTTGTTTTGATGTGTTCTATGAGTCCCACATTCATGCTTGGAATATGGTACGAGGGTGATTCAATGAAGAGAGACTTGGCTCAGCCAATCTATGGTCGGGTGTAACGTGGTAGTCCCATATCTAGTTGGTTCATTGCATTGATTAATGAGAAATTCATTCCATTAATTTTCATGTGTAAATTTACTAGTGTATATATGGGTTTTGATGGCTAATATGTTTATTGTATTTATGTTCCTATTATGTTGGTTATATGCACATTTTATGACAACAGCTATGTTTGGCTCTTAGCATGTTTTTACTTATATTTGAATGGATAATGTATCTATGACCTAATACATGATAAGGTAGAAAATGACATGAGGAAACAATGGTTCATGGAAATTCTCAAATAAGTATGAGATCCCTACACTTAATTATTCTATTTACACTTGTAGGTTACATGTTGATGATATGTTTAATGAAATGCCTGTCATGGCTAGTAAGGGTTTGGTTAAGGTCTTGATCAACTATTTACTTTTGCAGCATTATTTCCCTATACTTTACTTGATTCTGAGCTTTCATTCCATTTTGGGTAGTGGCCTGGGCTCTGGGACTAAAAAAGTGGCTTAAATCTTGGGGTCGCTGGCACAAAATTGGAAAGTTTGGTCCATCGTCGCTAGCATGTAGGCCTATGAGAGTAACTTTAGGTCTGTGGTCGCTCCCTTGCCCATAGCATGAGAGTGACTATGACCTTAGAGGTCGAGAATAACAATGGGACCCATGGATAGGATGTCTGAGTGGATGATTTGTCTCCTAAGGGTTCTGTTGGTGATGTTGGATGATTATGTGTGATGTTCTGTCAATTCCACTTCCTTAAGGTTACCTAGGAGGTCAAATTTGATCACAATATCCTCTTGTCTCATGTTTATCCCGGTTGGCATGGTTACTTGGGTGGATGTGGGAGGAGGGTGTTACATTCTCCTTCAAGTCTTTAGTATTTTTCCAACAAGCCTTCTCCATATGTCTTAATTTCCCAAAATAGCAATATGCCTTCTTATTTCTACCTTGCTTAGTCAATTTTTGATCAACGTCCTTTTTCTTAGCATTTTCTCTTGCCTACATTGTTCAATTCTTTATTTAAAACTTAGCCCTTCAACAAAAGAGCCTAGTGCTTGACAACAAGTTTCCCTTCTTAAAACTTTTTTCAATGTCTTAATCAATAAACCATAACAACAATCAAAGGAATAATGGCTTTCGTCGTCCTTTTCTAAAGGTCCAATTGGCATGAACATCAAACATAACACATTATACATTGTCTTCAAATTCATGAGGATCAATTCTATGAGTTGAACATATTGCTCGAGAAAATCCTTTCCATGTTCATCAAATTTCAATTAAAGTTCCTTCATATGGGCCAAGTGGTCTTTAATTCTTGCAAAAGAGAAAGGATCCAGAGATATTAACTCTTTCTCAATATATATAACTTGACTTTTGTCAATTATCAAACAAAGTCTTTAGCTTATTTCATACAACATTCTAGTAGTTGATCCCCCTTATAGGAAATCAAATGTCCTTGGAGATGTAAGTTTCTATGACTCCTACAACCTCATCCTTCTTTGTATCAATCACAACTTCTATGGCTTATCTTTCAACTCTAGAATCACAATTTTTGTAAATTACCACAATGCTTTACTCTTAAACATTGTTTCCACATATAGTGTCCAAATCCCATAGATGTGGCCACTTAGAACCATAGGCTCATAATTTTTGATATGCAAATCTAATGGCATATTTAGTCCGCTAGTAAAAACCTTGAGCTATTATACCGTACATGTTTGGCATGCCATGATTGTGTCACTAATAAACTTCAAAACACTTGTAGATAATATGTTATATCTTAAACCACTAGCTTGATACCATGCTAAAGAATTAGAGGATTAGGTGGATCAAAGAGGTAGAATTCCAAGAGAGAGGTGGTGTTTAAAGACACCATTACAACACTTAAGCATAATCAAGCATAGCTCAACATATATGGAATTGTAAGAAATCGAAATGTTTACATGTATAATACATTACACAAATTTTTATTAGAACAAACCATAGGGTTATCTTATATAGCACCAAGATGTAACCAACTCCCTTGAAGTGAGGAAGATGAGGTCTACATCGCTTAGTTGGAGCATAACAAAATCTTTAATTTCTTCTTTGTTATGAACACTAGTCCACTATTTTGTTGTAATTACCTAACCAATTGAATGCCTAGTTGACCATCTAATTGGTCTCTTAGTCAACTCTCGTAGTGTATTATTGAATTCCTATTTACTATCTCTAGAAGATATAGAGGCGTGATGAACCTACATAGTCTATTGTTCCAACATCACATTTATTTTTGACATTGTAACAACCCTGGTGAAAATTCTTTGTAATCAAAGTTAATAAAGGCAAAATAATAACCATGGTTGATGGGACATTTATGTTAAATTGGAAACTAGGTCCAAACTCCATATGGGTCATCTTATTTATGGCAGCTAATATTTTTATTGGATCCCTCTCATCGAGAGGTGTAGGATTGATCTAAAGATAATCCGATTCCGATAAGTATTCATGGAGTTATGAATTTATTTGTATTATAAAACATGTTGTCAAGTCGGCCAGCATCCTATGTAGGCTCCGACGCCAAATAGTCTATCCATCATCTACGTTTTAGTATAAATATAGAGGACTTGAAATCATTTGCAACACACACCTCTTCATGTGTAGTCTCCTCCTCTCCACGTTTGGGTTTTTGGTGAAGGAGAGAGACACCAAGAGTGATATGTTGGTATTCAAGTGATGCCCTAAATTCCAATCATGGAGAAGACATCAAGACAAAGGCTCCTAGCCACGTGAAGCTCTAAAATGTCGTGATGAACTACAGCCATATGCAACCCTAATCAAAGGTACTTATAGGCTGTCCAAGACGCAGTGATATGAAGGGAGCCACAGTCAAGGCATGAAGCTGTAGTAAGGAGCCATAGTGAGCTGCAGTCAGTAAAGGGAGGAGCCACAATGAACCGCACTGAGCCGCAGTCATAAAGAGGGAAGCTACAGTAAGTCGTAGTCAGTAAAGGGAGGAGCCACAGTGAGCCGCACTGAGCTGTAGTCATAAAAATGGAAGTCGTAGGAGCCACAGTCACAAAAAAAGGAACTGCAGTAGGGTTTGACTGCACCTAGTTTGGGTTTAAGGTGTAGTCACAACCTCATGGAGCAATGGATGGTGTCTCCCCAGTGAGTTGGAGTCTCAACATTTGGCAACAAAGAATGGTTGTAGTTTGGGCTCACTATCTCTGTCTCAACATTCTCTCCCAGCATACTACAATCTCGGCATACCAGTCATGGAGAAGATTTAGATGGTATCATTATAGCAGCCTCAATGATAATGGCTTAAGCACTTGTGGTTAAGTAGAAGTACAGTAATATGAAATCTCAGTGAGAACTGTAACTTGATGTCTCTTGATGGGTATCATGATCCTAGAGACAATCCCAGCATAAGAAGGAACGTTACCACGGTCTTAGTGGACTTATCTCTCAATAGTCCCTGTACATATATGATGAAAAGAAGCCCAGAACCCTCACTGTATCGGAATAAGGTTCCACTGTTGCAATCACAGTTTAGACACACACTCTTGACATGCTCACAGTTGATGTGATGATAATCTTAGTTAAAGTACAGTAATGGAGATCAAATTCAGGTAGATCTCATGGATATGATAAAGAAGCAACAGTGAGGATCTCAGTGATGATGCACATTAGCTGGGGCAGCATGATGATGAATGAAACAATGGGCATGATTAATAATGAATAGCATGATGATGAGAGTAAGAGAAGCTCAGTCATCAAGGTTCAACACATGTGACAGTACAACATGGTGCCACATAGTTATGTGC
The DNA here is from genome assembly GCA_031772625.1 of Pinus tabuliformis. Classification (NCBI taxonomy): domain Eukaryota; kingdom Viridiplantae; phylum Streptophyta; class Pinopsida; order Pinales; family Pinaceae; genus Pinus; species Pinus tabuliformis. Next base: position 714,608,056 of record CM062807.1, on the reverse strand, counting down.
AGCAAATGGATGAAAGGCAGCACTAAGAAGGTGAAGCCATCACCTTCGAGAATCAATTGAAGCAAAATGTCTTCAACTAATCTCATCGTTATAGAAGATTATCTATGCTTAGATCTAGATAAGTCAAAGTGTTGACTTTTGTTGTAAATGTACTATCTCTCTCTCTGTTGAACTTTGAAGAACATAAAAGAAGAATTGATCAAGGTTCTCCCCACATTGTGGGGTTTGTCCTTGGTTGGCGCCACATCTTATGTCCTCTTGTCTTGGCTTGTCTTCTGCGATTTATATTTATGTTCTATATGCAGTTTACCTTAATGCTGATGTGATTGCTAACTATGAAAATTTAAATAAATTGCTCTAGCATAGAACATACCTAAACTTAACATGGTATCAGAGCTGAGGTGAAGACAATGCCCAAGCAAGAGTGAAAGAGAAATCACCAAAGAAAGTTGGGATAGGACAAAAGGATCAATGGGATCATTATCCCTCTTCTCATTCACTAAGGGTGAAGTGGAAACAGAGAATATTATCAGAATGACATAGCGGAAGATCACTTCATTGGGAAGTTTAAATCTAAGGGTGGAAGGAAAGGCAGATGCCTTGGTTGCAAATAAGTTCGGCCATCATGCAAAGGAGTGTCTGAATGGCAAAGACACATCTCTTGATGAAGATAAAAATCATTCCAGGGACATATTCAATGATCAAAGGAATGACTGTTAATGTAGGTCATCAAGGAAATGGTCGACTCTTCAAAGAAAGCAAGTAACCCCAGAATCTCTTTTATGTACCTGATCGCAAGAAGAACCTGGTGTCCATCTCGAAAATGGAAAGGATGGCACTCATCAATGGAAATTTACATGTTTGAAAATAGATTTTTCAAAGATGTTTTTGAGTTAAGGGTTGTATCAAGTTGCAGGAAATCCACTGGGGACCATGTCCATTGACACAGCACCGGAAGCTTGTCAGTCAGATGGTGACAGGGATGCTTGGATTCAAAAAGAGCGTGAAGGTACATGTTTGAGATATACCGAAGGAAAATCTTATAAGGGGACCATTCCCCTCATACAGCAGGTCCATAGGTTTGGAACAACTCGAGGAGTTTGAGATTGATAATCAGGAATCTTGCATATGCAGGTGGAAGAAAGCCCTCTATGGCTTGAAGCAAAACACCCTGGGCATAGTATGAGAGGATCGATAGTTGTCTGATAAAGCTAAGACTCACTAGGAGTGAAACGGATCCAAACCATTCGAAGGTTATGAATAATATACCTCTCATACCTGCACCTTATGAGGACGACCTATGCAGACCCTCTCACTTGTAGAAGTAAGAGGGAGTTGGATTCCGGATGTGAAATGATAAACTGCAAGCTTGTGACTACCTCGAGGATCTTAACTTTCAGAAGTTATACAATAGTGGTGTGGGACTAGATTTGGGAAAGTTCCTGGTGAACTTCCGTCCAGACATATGTTTTGCAGTTAGCAAGGGGAGCTCATATTTGGTTGAGCCTCACCGGATTGGTGCCAATAATCTTTTGAGATGTCTTCAGGGCACAATCTATCATGGATTGAGATACACTGCAGGAAATATGAAACTGCATGATTATTCGAATGCTGATTGGGCAGGCAATGTGGAGGATCACTAGAGCACTTCTTAGTGTTGTTTCTCTTTGGATTCTGCTTCGATATCATGGATGAGCAGGAAGAAGAAGTCAGTTGTTATAAGCACTGCCAAGACCGAATACATATCTATGAGTATGACCTCGTATGAAGCTGCCTGGTTGGGGAAGCTCTTTAAATGAGCTGTTTGTACACATGATGAATACCACTGTGATTCTTTGTAACAACCAGAGGTGGGATTCGATTATTGAGGAATCTCGTATTTGATGATTGCTCCAGTAGATAGACATCAGATACTACCTAAACTGAGATATGGTAAGTCTATGAGCAAGGAAGCTCCATCGCTATGAGATGAAGTACAGGTCGCTACACTTTGTCTAAGCCCCGGGGGAAAGATCAAATCTGTGATTTTCCAGAACAACTTGGAGTCATCAAGTGACCCTTGTACAAGGGTCCTACATGTTGTATACATTGAGCTCTGGGAGCTTTGGGGGCTTATGGTTCTTACTGGAGCAACATACGACCATAGGGTGACTCACCCTACCCTAGTCGTGCACACTAAACAAGATGATTCGCTCTCTTATGTAGCAGGATGATTAGTTCTCCTGTGAGGTCTGGATGATGTTTTCTCCATGACGACTATGTAGCAGGATGATTAGTTCTCTTGTGAGGTTTGGATGATGTTTTCTCCACGACGACTGTGTAGCAGGATGATTAGTTCTCATGTGAGGCCTGGATGATGTGTTCTCCATGGCAATTGTGGAACAATATGATTCACTCTCTTGTGGGACAGGATGATTCGCTCTCCTATGGACAAGATGATTCGCTCTCTTGTAGGACAGGATTGATTAGTTCTCCTGTCGAGGCATCCTACCCATGCAGTCAGCAACTCATGGGAAGTACCTTTCATCTGATCAATGAGCAAGGAAATGAGGATAGGGACCATAGTAGTACCAATGGACGCATCGTTGTATCTACCGTACTCCCTATGCTAGGATGACCTTCATTGATCTAAGATCAATGATACTGGTCTGGGACCAGTGGTAGGAGTTGTACCTACAAGGACACTGACTTCGGGTCGGTTGAGCACTGGTCTGGACCAGTGGTACATACTCTGAGACTGAATTTGAGTCAATAGAGTACTGGTCTAGGACTAGTGATAGGAGTTGTACATACGATAACACTGACTTCGAGTCGGTTGAGGACTGGTCTGGGACCAGTGGTACACACTCTGAGACTGACTTCGGGTCAATGGAGAATGGTATGACACATTCTCGATCATTTATTCTTCTTCATGGTTCAGCAGAGCAGAGCAGAGTCAGCAAAGCTAAGTAGAGCCAGCAGAGCTGAGCAGAGTCAGCAGAGCTGAGCAAAGCCAGCAGAGCTGAGCAGAGCCAGTAGAGGTGAACAGAGCAGATCAGAGTTAGCAAAGCTTAGCAGAACAGTGCGGGGCACTGATGGTAGAGATAGTACAGTCGGACATATGGATCAGCAGATGGAGTTCTCCCTAGTTGAGAGGGAGCGTTAATTTGGAAACTAGGGCCAAACTCCATGTGGGTCATCTTATTTATGGAAGCTGATACTTTTATTGGATCCATCTCATTGAGAGGTGTAGGATTGATCTAAAGATCATCTGGTTTCGATAAGTATTCATGGAGTTATGAATTTATTTGTATTATAAGACATGTTGTCAAGTCGACCAGCATCCTATGTACGCTCCGATGCCCAATAGTCGTGTCTATTCATCATCTACATTTTAGTATAAATATAAAGGACTTGAAATCATTTGCAACACACACCTCTTCATGTGCAGTCTCCTCCTCTCCACGTTTGGGTTTTTGGTGAAGGAGAGAGACACTAAGAGTGATACGCTAGTCTCCAAGTGATGTCCTAAATTCCAGTCATGGAGGAGACATCAAGACAGAGGTTCCCAGCCATGTGAAGCTCTAAAATGCCATAATCAACTACAGCCATATGTAGCCCTAATCACAGGTACTTATACGCTATCCAAGCCGCAGTGATGTGAAGGGAGCCACAGTCAAGGCATGAAGCTGTAGTAAGGAGCCACAGTAAGCCGCAGTCAGTAAAGGGAGGAGCCACAGTGAGTTGCACTGAGCCACATTCGTAAAGAGGGAAGCCGCAGTAAGCTGTAGTCAGTAAAGGGAGGATCCACAGTGAGCTGCACTGAGCCGCAGTCATAAAGAGGGAAGCCGCGGGAGCCACAGTCACAAAGAAAGGAGCCACAATAGGGTTTGAATGCACCTAGTTTGGGTTTAAGGTGCAGTCACAACCTCATGGAGCAGTGGATGGTGTCACCGCAGTGAGTTGGAGTCTTGACATTTGGCAACAAAGAATGGTTGTAGTCTGGGCATATCACTATCTCTTTCTCAACATTCTCTCCTAGCATACTACAGTCTCAACATACTAGTCACAGAGAAGATCTAGATGGTATCATTATAACAACCTCAGTGATAATGGCTCAAGCACTTGTGGTTAAGTAGAAGTACAGTAATATGAAATCTCAGTGAGAATTGTAACTTGATGTCTCTCGATGGGTATCATGATCCTAGAGACAATCCCAACATAAGAAGGAACGTTACCACGGTCTTAGTGGACTTATCTCTCAATAGTCCATGTACATATATGATGAAAAGAAGCCCAGAACCCTCACTGTATCGGAATAAGGTTCCACTATTGCAAACACAGTTTAGACACACACGACATGCTCACGGTTTATGTGATGATAATCTTGGTTAAAGTATAGTAATGGAGGTCAAATTCAGGTAGATCTCATGGATATGATAAAGAAGCAACAGTAAGCATCTCAGTGATGATGCACATTGGCTGGGGCAGCATGATGATGAATGAAACAGTGGGCATGATAAATAATGAACAGCATGATGATGAGAGCAGGAGCAGCTCAATCATCAAGGTTCAACAAATGTGACAGTACAACATGGTGTCACACAGTTATGTGCAGCAAATGGACAAAAGGCAGCACTAAGATAGGTGAAGCCATCACCTTGGAGAATCAGTTGAAGTAGAATGTCTTCAACTAATCTCATCATTATAGGATATGATCTATGCTTTGATCTAGATAAGTCAAAGTGTTAACTTCTGTTGTAAATGTACTATCTCTCTCTGCTGAACTTAGAAGAACATAAAAGAAGAATTGATCAAGGGTTTCCCCACATTGTGGGGTTTGTCCCTGGCTGGCGCCACATCTTGTGTCCTCTTGTCTTGGCTTGTCTTCTGTGATTTATATTTATGTTCTATCTGCTGTTTACCTTAATGCTGATGTGATTGCTAACTGTGAAAATTTAAATAAATTGCTCTAGCATAGAACATACCTAAACTTAACATTCCAAGTTGATTGTTGGGAAAAACATCCTAGTGTGGGTGTTCATTGGTTTGTTATGGCTAAGGAAATTTGCAAATGCAATGAATAAGGCTTTGGAAAGGCAAAATTGAATTTTTGGCACACTTATTTATGAAATAATGTAAATTAGGAGAAAAGGAAGGTGAAAGGTCACAAGTTGTATGTGAGGAGGAAAATGAAGGAAACTAATGGAAAATGAAGAAAATAGAGGCATAATTGATAAAAAGGCTTCTGAGGATCAATTGGTACCTTTTTGTCAGTTCAGTTTTGGAGCTCTCTCATTATTCTCTCCCTCTCTCACTCTTGTACACTTAGAGTTTTCTTGGAGCAATTTGGCATTGGATCAAGAAAGGCAAAGAAGGTAAGAGGAATGAAGGAATAAGCAAGGAAGAGCAGGATCAATAAGCTACAACAAGATTTTTGTAGGTATCGATTTGCATGTGTCTTTTCCTTGCTAGATTTGGCATGAATAGTATTGCATGTGGTTCTTTGTTGTTATGGCATGGGTTTGCCAGGTGTGACAGTGTTTTCAGTCTAGCCTTGCCATTTCCAGATATCCATGGTGTGATGGGGTTCTCATGTTTTGGTTGAGCTAGATTTCTATATGGATTCAAAGCTGAGTGAGGTGGATCTATGAATAATAGAACACGTGGCCTAGTAACCCCTGAACTGGACTGTGGGTTGCGGTAAAGCCGGATTTGTGTTGCCTTGGTGGGCCTAGGAATCCTCGATTGGTGAATGGTGGGATATACGGTAAATCCAAGAGGTGGGTGCTCTCCACCAAGCCTGGTCATCCCATGATGGGATATGCGGTAAAGCCTGGAGAGTGGGTCTTGGTTTAGGGCCTAGTGATCCAGTGTGGATTGCGGTAAAGCCTGAGAGACTAGAAAATAGGAAAATTCCTCACGGTGTAGGTGGAGAAATCCATTGGAATCTATGCTTATTTTGGCCTAGTGATCTAGTGGAGATCATGGTAAATCCTGTTATTACATGTTCATTGTTTTGGCCTAGTGATCCAGTGTGGATTGCGGTAAATCCTGGTTTATATTGATGAGGGTGAGGTGGTTTAGCCTCCTGATTCCCTAGTTGGTTATTTTGGTTTGAGTCCCACATTCATGCTTAGAATATGGCACGAGGGTGAATGGCTAAAGTGAGAATTGGCTCAGTCATTCTATGGTCGGGTGGAACGTGGTAGTCCCATCTCGAGTTGGCTTTTGCATTCATTAATAAGAGGTTCTTTCCTTGGTATCTTATGTGTAAATCTACTGGTTTATATGTGGATTCTATGGCTGATGTATCCTTGATATTTATGTTGTTATTATGTTGGTTATAAGCATGTACTATGACAGTGATGATGTATGGCTATCCTCATGTTTTTATTTGTAAATGAATGAATAATGTATCTATGACCTAATAGATGATAATGCAGCTAATAATATAAGGGAACAATGCTTCTTAGTGGTTTTCATATAATTATGAGACCTCATTCTTAGATTTGTTGTTTAAACCTGTAGATTACATATTTGTGACATGTTTGACGAAATGTCTATCATGGCTAGTAGGGGTCCAGTCTAGACCTTGTCAATGTTTTTGAAAATGCATCATTGTTATGTTGCGTAAATTCATTTCTGAAAGTGTCATTGAGTTATGGGCAGTGACCTGTGTTATCACTTGAGATTTCACCCTAGGCTGAGGAAGGTAAACCTTCAAGGCAACATCAAACCATTTCACCTCATAGCTAGCCCTACGGGGTATGAGAAGGCTCTCTCCGGTCAAACTCGGTAGATCTTTCAATAGGATGAGCTGACCCAATTAGAAACACTGATATTAGGCTAGTAAACTGATAAGGGGGGGTTGATTTAAAGTTTTTGGTGTTTTTGGTGGCAATTGGAGGGAGTGCGATTCAGGGTGCGGGGATTGAGCTCAATTTTTGCAGGTGGGTCTTTGGGGCAAGGTAGGAGTTTGTGCTGATGCCTTTAGCTGAGATGGATGATCAAAGAAGAAAAAAGAGAAGCTAAAGAGGGCAAACAATGACTTTGAATCCTCTCTAGACAGTAGAAAACATAAACATTAAACAAATTTAAAAGCTGAGCATGGCAAGCATGAATTCAAACTTTATCACTTCATTTGTTTAATAAGATGCAGTAAAGAAAGAGATGGAACACATAAACACACTTACGATTACAATAAGAGAACACACCATCAACACAAGAGTCCACAAGAATCCCAATGATGTCTGCAAAACCCTGGTCTTCCCTTTCCTCAAATTGCAGAGATACAAGTAAAATATACAATAGGAGCTTCTCCCTCAAGAGTCCAACCTCTCCAAAAATGAAAATGATTGAGAAAATACATAATATAGGCAAGCCAACCTCTTCCCTTGCCTCTAGGGGTCGAGCTCAGCTTCCTAGGAGCTGTTTCAACTAATTCCAAACTAAGCACTAAAACCTAGGCAGTCAAAACAACTTGCCTCTAAAACTTAGGAAGCCTATCCATGCATTAAATTTTTACCATTTACATTCAAGAATCTTCTAGAAGTGATCAAGGACAGTAAAAGTATCTTAGATCCATGAAAGTTACATAAAAATCCATGATTTACATGCCCAAAACATTAAACCAAGTGAAACCAGTGTTTTTCTGGCCGAACTGGTCAAAATAGACAAAATTCCTTGACATGCAGCGCACATGTGCCTGACACGTAGCGCACATTGAAAGGCCTGTTTGAGGGGCTTCCCGGTGTCCAAATCAGGTAAAAGCTAGCTCATTGGAAAGGTCTGCGAGTCTTCTTTCCAACCCCACCGGAATTTTTGAATTTGGAGTTCATTTGACCCCTCAAAACTCAATTCTCCCAAGACAGCTTTCTGCAACTCAAAATAGGGGCAGAAAGTCAAAATTTGCATGTATTTTGAGCTTTTGGAAGCCCAAATCTCCATAAAAACTGAAGTCCATCCATAGGTAGGTGTAACTTTGCATGAAAATTCCAAAAATGCTGAGTTTTTCCCGTTCTGAGTTGCCCCCATGTAGCGTAGCGCACGGGGCGCTGCATGTCAAAAGGCCAAACCCTGTCAATTTCCCAAAAAATTCACAAATGACAAAATTTTCTCCAAATTTCTTGAAATTTGGGCTGGGAGTCCCCAATCAAGTACCATGCTCAGTCAAAGAGGCTTTGGCCAAAATTTGGAGTGGATCGGACGTTTTCCTTCGTTTTTGTGCTCTGGCCAACCGTCCTTGGAGCACCTTCGTTCTCGCCGGTATTTTTGACATTTTTCTCAAACCATGACACCTGTGCAAAAAGTGAAGGAGGTTTTTCTTCCTTGGCATGTTTTGGACAAAAACCTCTCTCAGTTTTGAAAAATTCATCTTTGATTGCTCAGAAATAGCTTTTGAGTGAAACTTGTCCCGATGTGTGAAACAAGGAATTTTGTCGAAATGAAGCGGAATGAAGGGGATAGAGGGCTTCTAAATTCTTGGGGAAATTTTTGGGAGTGGGGAGGGATGTTAGGAAGCAGGGGAAAGTGGAATCTCAGAGATTGAGTGAGGGGAAGGGGTCCAAAAGGGCAAAACACAGGCCCAACCTAGAAAATTGCCAGGTTGTAGCTAGAAACTAGGGTTTGTGCAAAAATGAGGATTTTGGGGGATCTAAGGGATGGGAAGTGTTTTATAAGGTACTTTAAGGATAGGGGAAGGTGTATGAACATCAGGAAACAAGTTTTGCCAGTGATTTGACCATCCAAGAGAAATTGGCTTTCAAAACCCTAGGAGAGGGAAATGACCTTGCCAAGGCACAACTGAAGCATGAACAAGGTGTGAAATGACTCATTCGACACTGACATGATAATGAAAACCCTCTGAATGATGATAGGCTCAGCTGAATGATGACATGGACTGACATTTGGGCAAACCCTAGACCTAATGCCTAGTGACCAAATTTTGCTTGAAAACTCTTTGAAATGACAAAATTTGACTTGGAAACTCTGAGACCACTTTGTAAGAGCATATTTGATCACTGTAGGAAGGCTGGGAAGACTGACACTAACATTGGCTCCAATGGGGATGGTAGCTCCTTGGAGGTGCCAAGAACCTTAGACATCTGGGAGAGCAGACCAGTACTTGCAACCATTGGGCGATGGAGTCATTATTTACACCTTTGACACAAAACTTTGACACATTTATTGAATGAAAACTTGACTGAAAACTGACTGAAACTTAACTGAAGCTTGACTCAAACCGACTCGATGGCAAACTGAAATAACTTGAAAAAACTCACTCAACAGACCAAACACAAATGACTCATGACTGACTTAAAACAAGACTTTACAAAGCTTTTTGAAAGGGCAGCAGTCCATCAAGATTTGAAATCATGATGACAACCACCTGTGTCTCTTACAAGACAATATACATCAAACTATATCAAAATGCCAATGCAACCAATCAAGCAGGTGCCTTCTTGATTGATTCTCCTGATTAGATCTTCTGATCAACAATACAAACCTATCACTGGGCATCCAAAAACATAGTTGACCATTTTCTCCTTCATCACTGAACACTGCAATAAACACTATCACTGCTGGCTGCAACAAACTTGCTAGAGGATCATGAAAAACATAAAGATTTGCCACTGCCACCTCCTGCGGAAAGAACAAGGTATCTTTTGCTTCAATATCTGATCTACCTTCATCATGTGCTTCAGTAGAAGTATGCTCATAAGCTTCAAAAAACTCAGAACAAATGGATGGGCAGATCTCTTCTTGGAAAAACACTTCAGCACATGAAACATATGAAGAATCTGAAAGGGAATCCTGTATGCTCTGATCTTCGGTAGTCAGACAATATGGTAAGTGATTTTCATATGATATGACAGCTGGATTATCATCTTTATGAAGGAAAACATTATCGGTTTGCTGCTCTACAAGACAATCATCTTCTTCAACAGAGGAAGAAATTTCCCCAACGCTTTCCTGACTATGCGTGCATTGCAAATCTGTTGTAGCTTGGGCTGTAACAAGACCTTTCAATAGCTGATCTATCTCCTCTTCAGACAAAGGAGACAATGCCTTTTGTTTTCTTCTGCTTAAACAATAATCATCTTCATATGACAAGGCATTCAAACTATCATTTATTACTGAGTTATTGAAAGGAGATTCATCACTTACTTGCACAAAGATCTCACCTTGATGTTCATAAACATCTGAATCCAAAACTCTGTCTATGATCTCAACAGTAGAGCTCTCTTTGATGGGTTGCATGCTGCTGTCTTTTGTGGGCAGATCTGAAACAACATTTGCTCTTTCATCATTTTCAACCATATTGAAATCTTCAGCCTGCTGATCTTGGCAAGTATCCTCTAAGCTTTCTATGTGCTGCTGAAACGGCTTTTCATACAGGGCTTCCATGATCTCTTCATCCATGAAATTATCATCTTCATAAAACTTCTCAAGGCTTTCAATAAAACTATAGGCATGCTTGCAACAGTCTTGAACTAAATTTAATGATGGATAAGAGTCCTTATATCTTTCAATGAACATAGCATGAAAATCCTTTAAAGAGTAAATACAAGCAGGCGGCAAACTTTCATACCATGATTGGGCTTTACCTTCCAGAGTGGCCAAAAATATCTTCATCAAGCAATCCTCAGGAAAATCGATCTTGAATTTGCGAATATGCATATGAAATCTGACTAGATGTAAAGCAGCATCCTTCTTACCATCATCACTAAATGTAGGCAAATTCCTTGACCAATCTACCTTCGGAATTTTATTTGGAAAACCGGGAATGTGATCTCGGCTCAAGGGAGCATATCTTCTTGCGATCCGATCCATCTTGAAAAGCTCAAAGCTACTGATCTCTCTGCAGTGAAGTCACCATGAAGCACTAATCGCTGGATTTTTCAGTGAAAGGAGTCACCGGGTGAATGATTTCAGCCTTTCAAGTGTCTGATCGTTGTCCACTATCAACAATCAGATCTGAACTTGATACATGTACTGGGGTAAAATGCAAATGAAGTGCTATATTCACAAGCTCACGGAGATTGACTGAAGCAGCGTTTATCTACTAACGCTGATGTAAAACAAGAGCGTTTTCGAAGGCTACCTGGCGTATCTTCAGGCTCCGTCTAAGACTTATGAAATAACACGTCAATGAGCAAACAATCAATTTTTTCTCCCCAGTATGGTCGCCACTATGTTAGCACTTGAGATTTCACCCTAGGCTGAGGAAGGTAAACCTTCAAGGAAACATCAAACCATTTCACCTCGTAGCTAGCCCTACGGGGTATGAGAAGGCTCTCTCCGGTCAAACTCGGTAGATCTTTCAATAGGATGAGCTGACCCAATTAGGAACACTGATATTAGGCTAGTAAACTGATAAGGGGGGTTGATTTAAAGTTTTTGGTGTTTTTGGTGGCAATTGGAGGGAGTGCGATTCAGGGTGCGGGGATTGAGCTCAATTTTTGCAGGTGGGTCTTTGGGGCAAGGTAGGAGTTTGTTCTGATGCCTTTAGTTGAGATGGATGATCAAAGAAGAAAAAAGAGAAGCTAAAGAGGGCAAACAATGACTTTGAATCCTCTCTAGACAGTAGAAAACATAAACATTAAACAAATTTAAAAGCTGAGCATGGCAAGCATGAATTCAAACTTTATCACTTCATTTGTTTAATAAGATGCAGTAAAGAAAGAGATGGAACACATAAACACACTTACGATTACAATAAGAGAACACACCATCAACACAAGAGTCCACAAGAATCCCAATGATGTCTGCAAAACCCTGGTCTTCCCTTTCCTCAAATTGCAGAGATACAAGTAAAATATACAATAGGAGCTTCTCCCTCAAGAGTCCAACCTCTCCAAAAATGAAAATGATTGAGAAAATACATAATATAGGCAAGCCAACCTCTTCCCTTGCCTCTAGGGGTCGAGCTCAGCTTCCTAGGAGCTGTTTCAACTAATTCCAAACTAAGCACTAAAACCTAGGCAGTGAAAACAACTTGCCTCTAAAACTTAGGAAGCCTATCCATGCATTAAATTTTTACCATTTACATTCAAGAATCTTCTAGAAGTGATCAAGGAGAGTAAAATTATCTTAGAGCCATGAAAGTTACATAAAAATCCATGATTTACATGCCCAAAACATTAAACCAAGTGAAAACAGTGTTTTTCTGGCCGAACTGGTCAAAATAGACAAAATTCCTTGACATGCAGCGCACATGTGCCTGACACGTAGCGCACATTGAGAGGCCTGTTTGAGGGCCTTCCCGGTGTCCAAATCAGGTGCAAGCTAGCTCATTGGAAAGGTCTGTGAGTCTTCTTTCCAACCCCACCGGAATTTTTGAATTTGGAGTTCATTTGACCCCTCAAAACTCAATTCTCCCAAGACAGCTTTCTGCAACTCAAAATAGGGGCAGAAAGTCAAAATTTGCATGTATTTTGAGCTTTTGGAAGCCCAAATCTCCATAAAAACTGAAGTCCATCCATAGGTAGGTGTAACTTTGCATGAAAATTCCAAAAATGTTGAGTTTTTCCCATTCTGAGTTGCCCCCATGTAGCGTAGCGCACGGGGCGCTGCATGTCAAAAGGCCAAACCCTGTCAATTTCCCAAAAAATTTACAAATGACAAAATTTTCTCCAAATTTCTTGAAATTTGGGCTGGGAGTCCCCAATCAAGTACCATGCTCAGTAAAAGAGGCTTTGGCCAAAATTTGGAGTGGATCGGGCGTTTTCCTTCGTTTTTGTGCTCTGGCCAACCGTCCTTGGAGCACCTTCATTCTCGCCGGTATTTTTGACATTTTTCTCAAACCATGACATCTGTGCAAAAAGTGAAGGAGGTTTTTCTTCCTTGGCATGTTTTGGACAAAAACCTCTCTTAGTTTTGAAAAATTCATCTTTGATTGCTCAGAAACAGCTTTTGAGTGAAACTTGTCCCGATGTGTGAAACAAGGAATTTTGTCGAAATGAAGCGGAATGAAGGGGATAGAGGGCTTCTAAATTCTTGGGGAAATTTTTGGGAGTGGGGAGGGATGTTAGAAAGCAGGGGAAAGTGGAATCTCAGAGATTGAGTGAGGGGAAGGGGTCCAAAAGGGCAAAACACAGGCCCAACCTAGAAAATTGCCAGGTTGTAGCTAGAAACTAGGGTTTGTGCAAAAATGAGGATTTTGGGGGATCTAAGGGATGGGAAGTGTTTTATACGGTACTTTAAGGATAGGGGAAGGTGTATGAACATCAGGAACAAGTTTTGCTGGTGATTTGACCATCCAAGAGAAATTGGCTTTCAAAACCCTAGGAGAGGGAAATGACCTTGCCAAGGCACAACTGAAGCATGAACAAGGTGTGAAATGACTCATTCGACACTGACATGATAATGAAAACCCTCTGAATGATGATAGGCTCAGCTGAATGATGACATGGACTGACATTTGGGCAAACCCTAGACCTAATGCCTAGTGACCAAATTTTGCTTGAAAACTCTTTGAAATGACAAAATTTGACTTGGAAACTCTGAGACCACTTTGTAAGAGCATATTTGATCACTGTAGGAAGGCTGGGAAGACTGACAATAACAACCTGGACCTGAAAAAGTGACACAAATCCCGGAGACGCAGGCACAGGTTTGAGAAGAAAAGTCCCCAGACGTATGCATACCCATGTTGTGGGAGCATCTGGAGCCTTTTGGACGCATGCTTGTCCATACCAAGGGAGCATACATCAACCAAAATTTGAAAAAACGAAAGAAAGTAAGGAATGTTGAAAGTAGAGGGGGCCAAAAATACAATAAATTAAGAAAGAAAGGAAAAATGATGTGAAATACTACAAAAAATTACCCAAACACAATAATGAAACAATTAACTAATTTATTAAGAAAGATACCCAAAAAAAAAAGTCAAGCTAAAGATAAGTAGGGCAAGAAGGGGAAGAGAGTAAAGAACTAAGGTTTATGATGGTTACAAAGGAAGTTGATAATAGGATGTCAAGACTTACTTAGCTTATAATCATTTTCACAATGTTATCATGGTTCTTTTCAATTTTGATAGTTTCTTTAATAATATTAGTCTAATAACACTAAGTTTTAGCTATGATTTGTATCAAAACATATGTTGTAGTTTGTAACGCCTCCTTGTTATAGACATTTTTGGGCACTGCAACCCCAATCAAACATGTCCATCAACCAAGGGCTCCTAAGTCCCTAAAAGTGTTGTTTCATACCCTAAAGGAACAAGGTCAGCTGATTACATCAGCTCCCAGAAGTTCTCCACAGGAAACTGCTCAGAACTGGTCAAAACTGGACCATCTCACCTGCTCCATGGTCAAAGTGTGATGCATCCCGCCTAATGCACACGGGAGGTGCGATGCATACTGAAAATCCCTTCTATGGGGTGTGATGGGTGAGAGTGGACAAATGGCAGAGACAGTTTGCGAGGTGGATGATCATGGAATCTTCCAGAAACTTCTCCTATGACACTTGCCTCTCTGAATTCGCCCAAGGATGAGTAAGAGATCATCAATCTCCAAGTTGGATCAACAACTATCAAAGAGAGGACACTAATCAAAATCCCAGAAGCTAACTCACCCCCCTGCAATCATCTATATATGGATCCCTCATCCCAGAGATCCGGAGGCTGGAATTTTGCATCTTGTAAGAAAATGTTGTTGGTTTCTTGTTGGAATATCAGAGTGTTGGGTGATCTAAGCTTTTCATGAGGTGAAAGAAGGGCTTTCATGCAAGAGGGTGACGTCGGTTCAGAACAATTGGTTGTAATCCTCTTTTCTTATTCTTGATATTAATAAATCTATTCAAGTTTTCCTCCACATTCTTGTATGTTTGATGATATATGCATTTGTGTGGTTAATATACATCTGGTCCTATATTGTTTAAGATTGTAGATCTCTGTTCTCCAATAATATTATGCTGCTTTGATTCCACAGGTGCTCTTTGAAGCTGGGTAGACAAAGGAGAAGTGGCAAGGATCTGTCAGAAGGGAGAGGAACCGAGCAAGGAACCAAGTGCAAGACTGAGGTTGGTGTCCTTCATTCCACTCTTATCTACTTTTCATAAAGGAAAACGAAAGTAGTTCAAGTTTGTTTGTTTCTAAGATAGCTACCAGTCTTAGTGGGACTAGCAGCTCTGAGTGGACACTAGATTTCCCGATAACAAAATGGCGACTCCACTGGGGAGCGAATAGATTGTTTGTTTGTCTATATTTGTTTGTTTTATAAACTTACAGATGGAGCTTGAAGTCAAGCCAGCTAGCCTTCGAACTGCATTTTCTATGCAAGTGCAAAGTAGATCAATGCTGCTTCAGTCTATCTCCAAGTTTTGTTTATAAACTGAACAATCGATTTGCAAGCTTTCTAATTGCCCTAGTGGTGGCTCTAGTAACCTCATTAGATCAGCCCCTGTGATTTCTATTTACTGTACATCATTTGCTCGGCCTAAATCCCTGAACTGAGCTGCAAACTGTGACCAAGAGCCAAGTAAAGTCTCGTCCTGGTACCATCGC
Source organism: Pinus tabuliformis (assembly GCA_031772625.1). Lineage (NCBI taxonomy): Eukaryota > Viridiplantae > Streptophyta > Pinopsida > Pinales > Pinaceae > Pinus > Pinus tabuliformis. The sequence goes on along the minus strand of CM062807.1, from coordinate 714,592,569 downwards.
ACCCTCTCTTCAAGGAAACCAGTATGCATCGCACCTCCCATGTGCAGTAGGTGGGATGCATCCTTGTTTCCCTGTGTTACAGGTGCGATGATCAGAAAAGGCTAATTTTGCCTCCAGGTTTTGGTTTTTCTTCACTCTCTTCAGCTCTATTCAGGAGTTTTGTTGTCTGTGATCAGTATACCACTGTGGAAACCCCCTTCCTTTCCATCATTCTGCCTCCATTGTGCAAAGAACTGTGAATGTTTTTGTGTATTTTCCGCCATTTTCAGTTCTCTTTTACAAAGTAGTAGCATAGTCGAACTGTCGTCTTTTGATTTGGAAGTGTCGCAAGTGTCGTTTTCAGTCAAAGAAAAGAATTCTATTGTTCTTGATGGTCGATTATACATTTACTCTTGTATTTGATTTGAATTAGTAGTTTTTCAAGTGTCGAAAGCAGTTTTCAATTCAAAATAGTAAATTGTCGTCCTTATCTTCCTTTCGTTCTTTAAGAGAAAATTGTTAGTACTGTAGCTTTGAAAAGATAATTCAGATTTGTACTTAGCATTCTTCTTGTCATTCACACATTAAGAAAGCTGAAAACAAATACATGCATGTGCATTTGCATTTAGACTGCTTGTTGGTTTGATTTAGGACAGTGCATCTAGTGTGTGCTCTCTGATCTATGTTGAAAGAATGTCATCTCTCTTTCTTTAGTAGCTAGGATTTTCATTGCAAAAAGAAGATTAAACGATTGTTTATCATCTTAGATTGCATTTTAGGAATTGTACATCTACATCACGCGGTGAACCTGAAAGGAAAATTTCTTAAGAAAGATCAACTGCAAAATAAATTCAATGAACCTAAAAACGCTTTGGAACCTAACGCACAACATCTAGAAGTCTAGGCTAGAGACATATTCCGGCGTCGTAAAGCCTGGTAACTGTCGTTTTCACTATTGGTTGGGTGATTCCACCTCTTTGAGACGAAAAGTGCCAATACGGATTTGTGCTCCCACGTACCATCAAGTATATATTGGGAGACCACAATAGGCTATATCCTTTATCATTAGGAAGCCGTGTCTGTCGCCCTATCGATCGCAATGCACTGAACACAGCATTCGGGAAGATTAACTGTCGTACCATAAAAAGTATTCTGCATTTTTGCGATTGGTTTGGTAATCCCTCTATCTATATTTCCAGAGTAGTCTCTTTCGTTCCTTTTCAGACTCCTTAAAGGAAAAGGTCCATCTGAGCACTTGTCACTTCAGGCTCATTAAAAATCAAAGGCAACTAGAGTCATCTTTTGTTTTTTCTCGACTCTTAAAAATTGAAAAAACAAGTTGTGTCAAAGCGTCTAAAATTTATTTTAATCGGAATAACACCACCTTTCCCGCGTTGGTCTTAGGTTGAGAAAAATGGAGTCCACCAACCAAGGATTTCCCCTTCGAGGAAATCCTAGTCCTTTCTCTTCTTGGGGAGATGTTGGTGCACCCCATATGGCCACATTGTCACTTCCAGGATTGACAATCGGCTTGCCCGTATGGCTCTTCTCGACCTCTGTCGTTCAGAACATCATGATTCCTGAGAAATCAAGTCAGCAACTAGATGATACTAAAGTTACCCCCCAACCTTCTACTTCATCCAATTCTCCCTCTCCTCCTTCCTCTTCGCTTGATAAAGCCGGTAAAGCTAAAAATCAAGTAACTGAGAAGAAGAAGAAAGGGAAGGAGAAGAAAGAGAAGAAGAAGAAGGAGCCAAAGGTGAAAAGGGGTAACCAGGCATCGTCTAGTGAAAATCCACACACTGCACCATCTAAGCCTAAATCTCCATGTGTCATTTGCAAAGGAGACCACTATCACCGAGATTGTCCCTGCATCCCTCGGATCTTAAGGGACTGGTCTCCTCGTTTGCACAACCTGGTGTCATCAACCTCTGAAGACCATGTTGAAAGTACACCATCAACTAGTGAAAGCGAAGCATTTGGACAAAAAAGGAAATGTAAATTTCCTTGTAAACTGTGTGAAGGCGATCACGTCGTCCACCGTTGTCCCTTCCTAGATGAAGCTAAAAGAGTTTTGGATGACCGTCCAGCTTCACCGCTACGGCTTCCTCCTGGATATAAGAAACTCTTGCCGAGTCCGTCGCTAGTTGAAAATCCGACCGACACGCCATTGTGGTCAGTCGAAGCATCTGTCATTGAAGATAAACCCGCTGAATCCATACCAGAAAAAAGTCAAAAGGTTGAAGCGACAGTCGACCCGGTCTTGCCTTCGGAAGGTCCATCTTCAGATGACACAATCACCGAAGAGAATGAGAACGACACCATCCAAATTCTTTTTGTAAACACAGACTCCGATGAACATGGGGGCAGTCTACCCGTTCCTTTACCGCAGGAAGGAAGTTCGTCAGAGTCATATCTGGCCGTCTATTTGGTCCCACCTCCAAGCAACCTAGTCGTTTCTTTCGATTGGAATCTACTAGGTAGACCCCGAGTACCGTCCAATGTACCATTCTAAATCATTGTACGAGCTTACAAAATGATCATGGTCGGTACCATCATAGATGAAGGGGCTTCTGTGAGTATCCTTTCCTCGATTTCTTGGAAAGCGCTTGGTTCGCCATCGCTTTTGCCTGAGATGAGAAATCTGACAAGCTTTGACAAAGGAACCAGTCAACCGTTAGGGATCCTTCCTAATGTACCCATAACGTTGAGAAGGAAAACCGCTTACATGAACGTAATGGTAGTCTGAGGACCTCTAGATTATAATCTACTCCTTGGGTGTGACTATATTTATTGCATGGGAGCCATTTTCTCCTCGCTCTTTAGAGTAATGTGTTTTCCGCATGAAGGCCGAGTGGTCAAGCTCGTAGACCAGCTTTCGTTCCCCGACTCACACATAGTAAATAGTCAAATACCATCCCTAAATGGTATTTTCATGCAAGGAATGTCTCATCAATCTTCAGTCCGTCCACCTAATGAGCGCGAGTGATTCAGGAGGACATGACTGAAACCAAGGGGGCATGCACCCTGGCCTGCTCCAGCAGGGAAACTCTAGGTATAGAGTAGGTTTCCGCGAAGGAAAATGACTGGTCCGATACCCATCCACATAGGAAGAGGGAATTAGACCGGAATAAGATTCCTCCGTCAAGGTTAGGAGGTTGGGATTTAGAACCACCCTTGTCCAAATGGATTAAGCCAGGAAGTGTTTCTATCTGCGGTGTGGATGGAAACTATCTTGCAGATGCGGGAACTTCTATATGGTAACCTGGAAATTTTTCACTATACCTGGGGGCATGCAAACCTCTTGTGAGCAAGCGAGAAGCGACCAACTAATGTTAACTCTATGATTCCACTGACTTCAACCACCTAGGTCGGGTGAGTGGTCAAATCGACCATTCATCTTCGTAGGGGCCACCATGGCACCGGCAAAGTAAAGGAAAAGTTTCCTACCTAACCTTGGTAGTGATCTTGGTAGTTAAGTAGAGGGGTGTAGTTGGTCATTCCTAGCTTGCATGCGAGAGGCGCCGGAGCATAGTTTCGAATGGTGCAAGCTCCCTAAAAATTGAACCTATAGATGAGATATCCTTATTATACAATTGGCACGAGCAGTTTTTATGTGGAGTTCAAGCTCGTTAAAAATTAAACATAAGCAATGAGCAAATGTTTCCCCAGAGTTTAAACTCATTAAAAAATGAACCGATTTCTGGTAAATAACCATTGTGAATGCATTATCATCAGCTTTTGAGCCCTGGTCGTGTTCTCATCATCACCTCCACTCTGTTTTAGCCGATCATTCACCTCCATTTGATTGTTTACCCCTTTTGAGGAATAGCTACGAAGAGTGATCCTGTTAGCCATCCTTGTGACACTGTCGTGATTGGAAAATTCCAAACCTTACCTGGAATCAACTGCTACCCGAAATTATCACTCGTTCCTCAAAAAACGAGTCTCCTTTAAGCTCTTTTCACCTGACTTGTAAAATATGAAAATATTGTCGAGCGATTGGCCTCTCCAACTCATTAAAGCGATGAGAAGTGTTATCCCTCCTCTAGATTTTAATCTTTTTGGACCTGAGGGATTATTACACAAAAAGATCGAGCGCTTGTCTTGTTCGGCTCGTTAAAATTACTGAAAATTCATCCCTTTCATATTATTTTATACTTTTTTGGACTTAAGGGATTAGATGACGAAAAAGGATTTTTGGAGTTTCCTTTACGTCCCTTTCAAGCTCTCTAAAATTGAAAAGGACTGAGTTATCTTTGTCGTTAAACTCGTTAAAACCGAATAGCGACAAACTTGTCCATATAGACAAGAACGAGTTTCACTGTCGCTAGACTCGTTAAAACATAGCGACGGGTTTGCCCGAAGGGAAAATTATAGAACAAGCATATGTTATCCTCCTCAAGCTTGACAAAAATAAAGAGGTATTGGTCCGCAATGACTGGGGAAAAATTGGGAAGAAAACTTGAAGAAACTTTATTGGTAGCAAGTCGCTCTTGAACATGACACTTTCACTCCGCATCCGAGTCGGGTTGGGTTGTTCTGTTCACCGGTCATATTACCATTGGTCCATCACACCATCCATATTTGGGGTTAACGCTACCAATCCATGTCAGTGTCGTCGGTATTTTCAAGAGAAGTCACTCAGAGAATTCACCTGTGTCTCATCCGTTGCAATACATTCACGCTCCATTCTTTCATGACCGCCACCCTGAACCCCGTATCATCAGATCGTTTTCACCTCCAAAATCATTTATTCTGTTCCGTGTCGTAGATGTGGGATTCATTAAGGCCATCCTACGGCGAGTCACTTCTTGTCGACATCAGCTCATTATCCAAGAAGTCGACTTAGGAACAACCTTTTCAGTACTTTGAAGCTTGCATGCCTCAATGGCAAGTTTCTCACTTCCAGCGATAGTTTACATCAATGGCCTTCGACCGAAAGATTTTGTGTGGTGTTCGACGCCAAGTCCCTTATTCACACCACGCGAATTGTACTGTAGTACATTGAGGGTCATCATCATTATCGATGATTCCTCTCGCGCCTGTTAACAGCTTACATCATTGGCTGGTAATCAGGCGATGTCTTTCCATGTTTGACTCCAAAACATCTTTCACATGGATCGACTTGTACTCCAAGTGAATATTGAACGAGTTTGAAGGCCCCAGATCTAGTTTCATCCATCCGGGCTGCGATATCTTCAAGAAAATAAAGACATCAAATGTACATTATTGCTACACAGATGATCATTCGAATCAAAGGATGATGACTCTATTAGAATCATCAGTCTCCCGCATAGACGGTTATCTATCTTATGTACATGAAAATGAATTTATAAAGCTGAGCATGGGAATGCCCGTCTCAGCTAGATCATGAAAAATATTATGAAGATAATGTATTGTATTGTATCTTATTACAGGTCGCCTTTCAGCTCGAAAAACTTCGGATCCTCATGATAAAGCATTTCACCCGACATCAAAAGATTAACGACCTCATGCTTTAGGGGGAAACTGTTATAGACATTTTTGGGCACTGCAACCTGTTGTGCTCCACAACAACCCCCCATTTCATAACATTTTATTTACGAAATTATTATATGAAATGGGTCCCTTTAGAAGTCAATTGGTATCAATATTGCATTATTTGTAAAAAGTCTGTAGACCAAATGAAGGCATTATATAAAACCTTTTGAAAAACCCATATTGAATCAAATATAACAATCTTTTATCATTGCGATAAAGCGATCGCAAGATCGCATATCACAATGACATAGAAGACGCAAATAAGTGACATATGGGATCCCACCGATGTGATATCGCTATCGGCTATCGGCAATACTCCATGCACATTTTAAAGCACCCCATGCCATTAGTCCCGACGCGATGCGCAATCGGCGATAAGTTATCGGCGATACTTTATATGCAGGCTAAGCACCTTAAGTCATTCACCCCGGTCCGATGCGATTTCGCAATCGGCAATCGGCAATATCCCATGTATAATAATAAGGCGCCCAGATTCTACCCCCGATGCGATGCGATTACGCTATCGGCGGTCGGGGGTATGCTATCCGTATGTTTATATAACACCTATTCTCCCGATGCGATGTGATATCGCTATCGGCGATCGGCGTTTCAAAATTGTCAACATAAAGATTTAAAGTGTTCCCGATGCCCGATTGCGATATAGCGCGGATTTCGAAAAAGCCGTTAAATGGAGGGATATTATGATCCATTCGTATTTAAAGTTTGATCTCTTAAATAATCCATCACCTACACTCAACTGCCAAAATATCCATAGCACGCTTAAGCGAGTCATTCAGCTGAATAATGGTGTAATGAGCATTTAAGGGGTGGCAGGCCTTAAACGGTCATTTAATGTATCTGTAAGATCTTCCCATGGATTGGATCCGCAGCCATTTTTATGAATTAATTTCTAAGCACGCTTTGAACGATATATCTTTCCATATTGGATTTTCATTAGCATATCTCTGTGTTACGTTTATTTTCGCCGCTGTGCAGAATTCATCCATAGAAGGAAGCTCAAACAAGATGGGGAAGAAATCTAAGAAGACAGCAGGTGCTTCCACTACACCAGCTGCAGGACAAGCTCTCGTGGACAAGAAGAAGGGCTTAATATCTGATACTACATGCACGGGTCTCACCAGAGTTACTTGGCAAGGCACTTACAACCTAATTGAAGCCGAAGAACCAGTAAAGACAGTAACAGAAGCTACTGCGGATCCTACTCGGAAGTCTGAAAGTACTCTCAAGGATTTAGTTGACTCTTTCCTTCACATAATAGCGGCCAGGGAGCAAATTCTCCCATACACAGACATAGTGCGGTGGGCGATTCAAGAAATCCCAATCTTGGATAGAACTTTCAGCACTAGAGATGGAAGAATATTCGGATCGTTCAGGGCGGATGATCTAAGGCAAATGTATCATTTGCCCGAGCCAGAGAAGATATATAATAAAGCGTTCCTGGAGAAGTTTGCAAGTGAAAATGAAGTTGAATCCGAGCCCATTCGGGATTGGAGACAAAACCCGGCCAAGCACAAACACGAATCTTCCGGTAAGTACTCGGTTGATTCTTTGGCTTCTCCTTATTGCTATGCGGGAATAATGATGTGTAGACTATGGGGATTGCATGACTCTGCTAATTTTACCATAGAAATGGTTCCTCTAATGGAGGCAGCAGTAAACAGTATAATCATGGATTGGGCCACCATCCTTTCTGACAAATTAGCACAAGCTGTGCGTGATTTTAGAAATCAAACTGTCGTTTCTGAAAGGAAAATTCCCCCATTCTATTACAGTGCATATATCTTAGATACACTATGTTTCAATTCTGAATTTCCCGTGCTCGGCTGGAGGTGGACGCCACAAGATCCCACGGCTATCCACATATACCATCAGAAATTATGGAAGTCCTCTTACAAGCACCATCTGTACCAAATCTGCAATGGCTTTATGGTGCCTATTCATTATTCTATTTTTGATAAAACCATTCCCAAGATTTCCTATCAAGCTTCGTTTGATATAACAGCGGTAGCGAGTTGGTTTGGGGAGGAAAGATTTACCTACATAAGGGTTTTCGGCAGACAAGCCAACCCACATGTTCTCCCTTTGTATATACCAGATAAACTGCTAGCAAGAGAAATCGCTTATCAGATTACGGCTGAGAGTGTTACACAGACTCTCAAGAAAGAAAAGAAGAGGGGCTGGCCCTCTTTTCCCTTGAGGTGTGGTGTATATAATCTGCATGATCTCAAACATGTAGAAAAGGAAGCCACAAAGATTCAATCCTTAACTCTGGCGACTATCCCAAATAGGCCATATGATCCAAAGAAAGTTGCCTACAATGCACTAGAACAGGCCAAATTGACAAAATTTGAGCACAAAAAAGATATGTTTGACGACCTATTCGTTTCAGCCGAAACAATAGGTCAGGCTAAATAATTCGCTCGAATGAAATATAATGATGAAGGGTTGACTGAGTTTAATAAGCTTAGAGAACAAAGGTTGCAAACTCTGCCTCTAGATATACTAGCAACAACCTCGGCGACATCATCAAGCAAGCCTATTCGGCAACAGTCAAAGGAACCTCCGGTTGTAACAAAGGATCATAAAAAGGAACAGGAGGAAAGGCAGAGAAAAGAAAAAGAAGAAAGGCAGAAGAGAGCACAGGAAGAGCAACAAAAGAAAGAGCAAGAGGAAAAAATGAGGAAGGAGTCCCAAGCTGAAAAGGAAAAACAAACCACCATTGATGTCAATATAGATACTAATATTGACCCTAAATTGCTTCAGGAGTGGAAGCAATTTGACTCTATCATCAGTGGGTTGGAATGTTCCAAGGATACAGACACTTCCAAGACAAACGATACACAGGACATCACTTCACCTCAGGTTCTAAGTGGAACCAGCGGCCCACCCATTTCCAAGGATGTTGAGATAATACCAAAAGACCCCTCCGACCAAATCATTCTCCAGGTAGAAGATATTCCTCCCCTGGATGTTTTCTACAGCCCGAGGCATAAGGCAGTGGTAAAAAGACAAAGGAAAAGGAGGAAGATTGATCAACCTCCCCTTTTTCCAGAACAAACTGTAACGGGCAGCGTGGTTTGGAAGGAGGAATTCGACCCCTCCGATGACCTAACAAAACTGTCACAGTATGCGGGAGCCTATTCGGCAGCAACAATCAACAAGGCATCGGAGGTAAGTCTTCTACTAAAGACTAAGGACCAACAAATTTTCGCATTACAAGCAGAGTTGGCTGAATCAAAGCAGAAGGCAAAGCAGGCGGAGCAGCAGTTGTCGACACAACAACAAGTGAACAGTCAATTGACTCAGCAATTGCAGGCAGAAAAGCAAAGGGTCGACCAAAGCGCGATCCAGAAACAGAAGGAATTATCGGAGGCATTGGCACAATTGAGGGCAGTAAACGAGCAAATGATGAAAACAAAAGATGAGCAAATCGCTCAATTGTCATCGCAGCTCGAAAAGATAAAGGGCGCTCAACAAGTGGGTGAATTCAGAGCAGAAGCAGTGCAAATAAACACTGCATTAATATCCCAAATTAGGCTCCTGTGTCAACAAATCGCTCAGGCAGAGCCATTGTCTGAGCTAACGACATCCATAAATCAGCAGGTAGAGAAAGCCAGGAATGAGTTAGACCAAGCCGAGGAGATCATAACCGCATATCTTGACTGGCAAGATTCTGATCAAGGGAAAGTAGCAAATTTGCCCAGGATCCTAGAAACACATAAAGATATACTCTTCACAGAATGGCACACTCAGGTGATGAAAGCGGAGAGGGCGGCTTCAAGATGTAAATCAACTTCCAGCAATCTAGTTGATCTAGTTAACAACACTCTCTACTTAGCAAATATGATTTCCCTATGTACACCAGGAAAGTTGACAACAACAAACACATTAGAACAATCATGCTATCCTGATTTAGAGGAAAAGGGGAGATTAATCGCTGGGATTAATAGTTTAACTATGGAAGCATATTGGCTCTTCCTGGTAAAGCCGCATACACAGAGAGCCGCCCTTAAGTGCCTAACAGATGCGATCGGGTATATAATTCCCGATATTCAGGATGCCACCTATGCCGCCCAGCTCAGTTCGCACCTCAACAAACCTCCTGAAGTAGAGCCAATGCTTGCGATAAGTCAGCTCAGATTTAAAGGCAAGCAGCCTACCTGATGAATCATGCCGCCGATTGCCAGATCGCTGAGAAAATAGGATCAAAAATTTATTGATACCGATTTAGTTGCATTTCAGTTTAATAGATATTTAGATTAATTTAGTATTTATAGACCCTTTCATTGTTTTGGAAAGGGTCGTAAAGTTTTGTACCAGACTCAAAGACAGAAGTTTGCACTATTGTGCTTCAGTCAATATTCTTTTATGAAACTGGACCAGTTTTTCTTAATTCAACAAGGAGGCTTTTTATGCAATTGTGCACTATTGTCTTTGTTGTGAATGTTTCTGCGTTGAAGAAAGAATTACAAGTAGCGATTGATATCGGGAGTGTCAAAGCAGCTCATATGGTATTTCTATCTATGTCTGAATTCATTCCTGTCATGTGAATTGTTATTTGATTTTCCTTGCTATTGTTGATGATATGCATGCGTTGTAACAGCAGATCTATATTCATACCACTATTGGATGTTTTATGATATGCTTTCCTTTTAATCATGTATATGTAGATAATATAAATGATGAGTGCGGTAATATCGTTGTAATCGCTGGGCTTAACTATTTAGGCACAATAATCTTGAATGAATTAATATCTATGTCTGATCGATGGAGTCATCTATATGCCTGCCTTTAGACACAGACCATTAAACGCTGCACTTTAAAGTTCAATAGATTCCCGGGATAGGTTATAGTTCTTGTATTCTTGTTAATAGTTTAGTTATTCGCTTGCCGCTAGCATAGTTTATAAATCATACATTCATCCCGTTTATCCACTTTTGGGAAACTGGTCCCAATATCCCCAATCGGAGCCACTATTCCAAACGGAAAAGGAGTTGTACTAAGGTCCGGACCGGGTGGTTATCCCCGATGTTGTTGCAGCGATTTTCGAGGCTTCAACACAACCCCAACCAAACATGTCCATAACCAAGGCCTCCTAATTCCCTGAAAGTGTTGTTTCATACCCTAAAGGAACAAGGTCAGCTGATTACATCATCTCCCAGAAGTTCTCCACAGGAAACTGCTCAGAACTGGTCAAAACTAGGCCATCTCACCTGCTCCATGGTCAAAGTGTGATGCATCCCACCTAATGCACACGAGAGGTGCAATGCATACTGAAAAGCCCTTCTATGGGGTGTGATGGGCGAGAGTGGACAAATGGCAGAGACAGTTTGCGAGGTGGATGATCATGGAATCTTCTAGAAACTTCTCCTATGACACTTGCCTCTCTAAATTCACCCAGGGATGAGTAAGAGATCATCAATCTCAAAGTGGAATCAAGAACTATCAGAGAGAGGACACTAATCAAAATCCCAAAAACTGACTCACCCCCCTGCAATCATCTGTATATGGATCCCTCATCCCAAAGATACGGAGGCTGGAATTTTGCATCTTGTAAGGAAGTGATGTTGGTTTCTTGTTGGAATATCAGAGTGTTGGGTGATCTAAGCTTTTCATGAGGTGAAAGAAGGGATTTCATGCTGGAGGGTGACGTTGGGTCAGAACAATTGGTTGTAATCCTCTTTGCTTATTCTTGATATTAATAAATCTATTCAACTTTTCCTCCACATTCTTGTAAGTTTGATGATATATGCATTTGTGTGGTCAATATACATCTGGTCCTATATTTTTTATGATTGTAGATCTATGTTCTCCGATAGTATTATGATGCTTTGATTCCACAGGTGCTCTTTGAAGCTAGGTAGACAAAGGAGAAGTGGCAAGGATCTGTCAGAAGGGAGAGGAACCGAGCAAGGAACCAAGCACAAGACTGAGGTTGGTGTCATTCATTCCACTCTTATCTACTTTTCATAAAGGAAAACGAAAGTAGTTTTAGTTTGTTTGTTTCTAAGATAGCTACCAGTCTTAGTGGGACTAGCAGCTCCAAGTGGACACTAGATTTCCCGATAACACTCCTCCCACATTTACCCATTTTTACAAGCTTGCCAAGGTAAACATGAGATGAGTGTCACTATGACATGACCCGATCTCCAAATTCCAGTGATGGAAGTGGGGCCGACACAACGAAAACTTACAAACATCCCTCAGGGACTACAGACCACAGAGGAGTCTACAACCCACCCTAGGTGACCAATCCCTGAGTTGGGGCTCTCTTCACCAGAGAAACTCCCCAACCACATGCACAACACAACATTAGTGCGGTTATGAGGTCCCATCCGCATGCATAGGCTTTCCTACATGTGGCTATGACCGAAATTTACCAATTCAGTGAGAGCAGTTCTGATATCTTAGCCACTTTTCAAGCTAACCTCCAAACCACTACCCAGAACCACCTATAACTTTCCATAATGCAACCAAAGTTATTGAAAATGCTAATCAATCAAAACTCCAACAAGAACTTGACCTAGACATGCCTAATTCCATGACAGAAATTTCGTCAACACATGTGGTAAACATGAAGGCTATAGGTTATGAATGTGTATTTATTCACAAACTTCTGAAATTCACATGAGAATCACCAAGAAGGCTCCAATCCCTCTATAACTAGCTGCAATAACACTTGTTAGTTCATGCATTCATCAACGATTCATTAACTTATCAAAGCATGACATGAGCCATAGGTAGTATACATCATATAACTAGCATATAACTAGAATAGACGCCATGGAAAATCAACCATAATGTCAACATGATAACCAGTACAAGTGTTCATAGATCACAATAGGAAAATATCTCTTATTAAGATATGAAAATGCCAGCCAAGTTAGGGGCTTCCACGTAGCACCCAACAATAGATTGGGCTAAACCAAATCCCTCTTTTAACCAATCACCCTCGCACCATATTCCAAGCATGAATGTAGGATCATAAGGGTTTAACCAACACAAAACCAACCAGGGCTTCCAGAGGCCAAACCACCTCAACCACAGTGATTTCACCTAACCAGTCCAGAAATCACTAACAACAACCATATCAGTCTCTACCCCAACTATCTAGGGCTCTAGGAATTAGTAACTCAACCCATAACTAACTTAGGGCTCCAAAAAATTTGTTCCAACCCGTGACTCCAAGGACTAGTAACTCAACCAATAAGGCTCTAGAGCGCTTGTCCTAACCTGCAAGCTCCAAGAACTAATAACTCAACCCAAGCTATTTTAGGGCTCCAGAGTGTTTGTTCCAACCCACAACCATGGGGAACTTGAGAACCAATTACAAAAGAAATAGAAAAGATAGATCAACGCCTTAGAATTCAGCCTCTTCGAGGGGGCAACCTCCTTTACATTACATAAATGAACAATTCTTGGATGATACAAATGACAAAACCTCCTTTCTATATATAGGAGTCTAAGGAGTCACAATATAATCCAGCCGACCTAACAATAATAATATAAAGCCACAAAAATAACAATAGAGGGATTCTATGGGGCACAAAAATAACAATATGGGGGTAATAGGGGCACAAAAATAACAATATGGGGGTAATAGGGGCACAACAATATAAATAAGGGGTATAACTACAATAGTAATGGGGTAATCACTAGTATTATAGGGACCCAACATGCCCCTCTCCTTCAAAAAAGTGTTGTCCTCAACGCTTGAGTAGTTCTGGATACTTCTGCATAAAATTCTCATCCTCCCATGTGGAATCTTCAGCGGATAAGTTCTTCCACTTGATAAGATACTCTGAAATTGATCGATTTCGTAGCTGTCGAGTTCTTGTTTCTGTGACTGCTTCCGGTTCCAATATAATTTTTCCTTCCTCATCAAGTTCTGGCAATATTGTTTGAATTGGGAGCTTGTCACCTATAACCTTCTTTAAACATGAAACATGGAAAACTGGGTGCAATCGAGAAGCTGCAGGAAGCTCCAATTTGTATGCCATAGTACCAATCTTTTGCAACACCTTGTACGGACCATAATACTTTGGTGATAATTTATTATCCTTCTTAGCTTGCTTTAGGGACATTTGCTTATATGGTTGTAGCCGTAGGAATACCCAATCACCTACATCAAAACTTCTTTCACTGCGATGTTGATCTGCCTGTTGTTTCATTCTATTTTGTGCCAACACGAGGTTATCCTTTAAGAGTTGGAGGACTTGTTGTTGATGTTCGATGTGATGTTCCACTGCCTGAACCTTAGAATTTTCTCTTAAATATGATGTGATGGATGGTGGTTGATACCCATAAAGTGCCATAAATGGGGTCATTTTTGTTGCTGTATGGAAGGAAGTGTTATACCACCATTCAGCCAGAGGCAACCATTTGACCCATTGTGTCTGTTTATCAGATACAAAGCAACGAAGATATCCTTCCAAACATTTGTTTACTATCTCAGTTTGCCCATCAGATTGAGGATGATAAGATGAGCTATGAGCTAACTGAGTACCAAGACAAGAAAATAATTCTGTCCAAAAATTTCCAGTGAAAATGGGATCTCTGTCACTTACAATAATCTTTGGGTTTCCATGTAGCTTTTGAACTGTTTCCATAAATGCAGTAGAAACTGTACTGGCTTTAAATGGATGTGATAATGCACAAAAGTGTGCATACTTGGTAAGTCTGTCAACTACCACCATGATGACACTCTTTCCCTCAGACTTGGGTAAACCTGTGATAAAATCCATTGAAACCTCCTCCCAACGTTGGCTTGGAATGGATAAAGGTTGTAATAGACCCGGTGTCTTAATTGTTTCAACTTTATTTTGCTCGCAAACCAAACATTCTGCCACCTTTTGAATATCTGATTTAAGGCCATCCCAAAAAAATTCCTTCTTAACCCTGTGGTAAGTTTTTAAAAATCCTGAGTGCCTCCTAAGGGAGAAGTGTGCAATTCCATAAGAATCTTTTGTTTTAGCTGGGAATTCTTACAGAGGTATAAGCGATCTTTGTACCATAACGAATCATTTTGCCAGCTAAATGTATCAGAAGTACTGGAATCTTGTTGTAGCTTTCGAATAAGTGCCCACACTTCTTCGTCATTCTTCCATTCCTCCCTTGCTTCGTTTATCCAATCTGGTTGGATAATAGAAATGGCACACAACAATGCTTCCACATCCTCATCCTTTCTTGAGAGTGCATCTGCCACCACATTTTGCTTCCCTTTTTTGTAGATGATTTCAAAGTCATAACCCAACATCTTTGTGACCCACTTTTGTTGCTCTTCAGAGGATAATCTTTGTTCTAAAAAGTATTTAAGGCTATCATGATCCGTTTTTACCTTGAAGTGTCTTCCCATTAGGTAGGGTCGCCATTTCTTAAGTGCATGGAGTATTGCCAACATTTCCTTCTCATAAATAGCTTTGCTTAAAAACTTTCCCTTGATTGGACGACTTTCAAAAGCAATGGGTCTTTCATCTTGCATTAGAACAGCACCAATTCCATTTCCTGAAGCATCACATTCCACAATAAAGGTTTTTGTGAAGTCCGGTGTAGCTAAGACCGGTGCTTGGCACATTGCCTCTTTAAGATGTTCAAAGGCCTTTGTTGCTTCCGGAGTCCATGAAAATGAATCTTTCTTCAATAATGTTGTTAGAGGTGCTGCTATTCTCCCATAATTCTTAACAAACTTGCGATAATACCCTGTCAACCCAAGAAATCCTCGCAGATGCTTTATGGATGTGGGGATTTTCCATTCCTTAATGGCTTTAATTTTGCTAGGGTCTACCTTAACTCCTTCATGAGATACAATATGACCCAAATATTCCACCTCCTGGACTCCAAAGAAACATTTGGATCTTTTTGCATATAATTGTTTCTCCTCCAATAGTTGTAGCACCCTGTCAACATGTTCAACATGATCCTTCCAAGACTTGTTGTAGATTAGTATATCATCAAAAAATACTAACACAAATTTTCTAAGGAATGGTTTGAAAATTGAATTCATCAAACCTTGAAATGTTGAAGGTGCATTGGTAAGGCCAAAAGGCATGACCAAAAATTCATAATGACCCTCATGAGTTCTAAATGCTGTTTTCGGAATGTCTTCAATCTTCATTCTGATTTGATGATATCCCGAACGAAGATCCAACTTGGTGAAGTAAATTGATCCATGCAATTCATCCAGTAATTCATCAATAACAGGAATGGGGAACTTATCTTTAATAGTGAGCTTGTTGAGCTCCCTATAATCCGGACACATGCGCCATGATCCATCCTTCTTGTGCACCAATACTACTGGAGCTGAGAAAGAACTTTGACTGGTTGAATTATACCAGCCTCTAGCATTTCTGCAACCATACGTTCAATTTCACTTTTTTGGACATAGGGATATCTGTACGGCCTGATGTTTGGAGGAACACTTCCTGGAATCAGATGAATAGCATGATCATGATCACGCATAGGTGGGAGACCTTTGGGAGTCTCAAATACCTTGGAATGATTGTCCAGGACTTTTTGGAGATCTGGAGAAATAGATGATTCCAATGTGGAAACATCTAGCGAACATAATTGTGCAATTACACCTCTTTGCTCCTTTTTTAGAAGCTTTGTCATGCCATTAGAGCTGATTATCTTTCCTGGTTTCCCTGCAATACCCCTTAATTCAACTTCCTTTCCTTCCGTAGAAAATTTGATGAAAAGTTCTTGAAAATTAAAAGCTATTGTACCCAAGGATTGTAGCCATTGGACTCCTAGTACAACATCAGCACCTCCCATTGGAATGGAAAGCATTGGGCTAGTCAATACATATTCTCCCATGGATAGCTTGATATTATGGCACTTTCCAGAGCAATTTATTGTTCCTCCATTTGCAATCATCACTTGACACTCTGGTGCTGGATATAGGAAGCAATTCAATTCTTTTGCTACCCTACAATGAATAAAATTGTGGGTGCTTCCTGAATCAATCAACACTATTACCTTTTTCTTCTTGATTTGTCCTTCTATCTTGATGGTTTGAGGAGTGGTAATTCCCGCCAATGCATTACAAGATATGGTCGGATTTATTTGTTCTTCATCTAGGCTTTGTTCCTGGAGTATATCTTCTTCTTTTGACCTTTCTTGCTCCTTTTCTTCTTCCTCTTCACAATCTATGTAGAATAATTTCTTCTCAGCACACTTATGACCTTTAGTGTATTTGCTATCACAATTGTAACAAAGCCCTTTTGCTCTTTTTTCTTCCAATTGTTGTGGTGTCAACCTTATAGGTTGTGGAAGACTAGGGGCAACAACACTTCCGTCTTTATAGTTGTGAGTGGTATGCTTCCTGGTTGCCATAATTTTGCTTTCCATTTTTCTTGCTAACCTGAATGCCTTCTCTAATGAATCAGGTTCCCAAAGGCGAACATCATGTTGGATATTATCCTTTAAAGACCCTATGAACACATCAATCCTATGCTCCTCTGGAATATCTTTTACCCTTATGTTCAATTTTTGGAACTCCTCAATGTGCTCCATTACTGAACCCTTTTGTTTGAGACTTATCAATTGGCTAAAAAAAGTGTTGCTTTTTGTATCTTCATAATGTGCTATCAATTCTTCCGTAAAAATTGCCCAAGTGATAAATTGTTTACGAGAGCAAAGCCATTGATACCATACAAACTGATTTGGTTCCAAATATACAGTTGCCATACGTACCTTTTGTGCGTTTTGCACATTATTGAGATCGAAGAATTGCTCCATCTGTAATATCCATGTGGCGGGATCCTTGCCATCAAACTTCCTCATATCGATTTTTGGAATATGGTGATTCTTCGATCCAACATTACCGTCTATGGAATCATGATTAACATTTCTTTTGTTCTCATCATGAGTTTCCTTTACTACCTTTTCACCATTAGTGACCCTTTCTTGTAGCAATTTCTTCAATTCTTCCATGTTTGTCTTCAAATCTATCTTCAAATCTACCATCGAATCCTCCATCTTAGCTTCCATGCCCTTTATCTTAGATTCCACACCATTTATCTTAGATTCCACGCCACTTATCTTAGCTTCTGTTAGCTTTTGTGAGCGTGACATTTGTTGCACTTGTTCTTGTAATTTTGATATATCATGTAGCATTTCTTCCTCTTCTTCAAGTCATGCTAGAGCTTTCAGGTTCCTTACTAGGTGTTTGCATTTTCTTTCCTTGGGGCATCAGTTACCGATAATAATGCTTTACTATGCCCTTTGAATTTTGTTAAACCAAGCTTACACAAAAATTTAAAAAAAAACTACACACCTTTTTTCACTTTATAGAAGCCTGATATTGAATCTGATGTATCTCTGTAATTTCGGATCATCCAGTTCTGAAATTGCTACCTATAGTAGCCTTCTGCGTCCTCTTTCCAATGCCACAAGTCTGAGCCAAATTGGATTCTCCAAGGAAGAGTTATGTGAAATCTCCCACAGTGACTTGCTTTTAGACTGGTTCAGTAGAGCGAACTTGTACGACGTGCCACGAGTCACTGTTTCAACCTTTGAATCTGAAACACACACACAAGAAACTAAAGTCTGTCCTCTTTCTGTACCTTCTTACGAAATTTCAATCCAATCCCCAGAGAGAAAGTTATGACGATTTTCCCCAGGTCACCTGTTTTGAATGTAATTCAGGAGTCTGCAAAAAGACCAACTTCCTCAGATCATATCTCTGCAAATATCGCATGAAAATCTTTGAAATTCAGACCCACAGTTCAGCGCGATTTCTTCTCAAATGGGTTTTTTTTGCGACTTCTGAAACGTCACAGAAAAAAAAGTTATAGCGAAAATGCCACGATGACCTGTTTGGAGCAGCGAAACCCTAGAATCCAAAGCTTTGATACCAAATGTTATGAAACCAGCTCAAGAAAAGATAGATCAACGCCTTAGAATTCAGCCTCTTCGAGGGGGCAACCTCCTTTACATTACATAAATGAACAATTCTTGGATGATAAAAATGACAAAACCTCCTTTCCATATATAGGAGTCTAAGGAGTCACAATATAATCCAGCCGACCTAACAATAATAATATAAAACCACAAAAATAACAATAGAGGGATTCTATGGGGCACAGAAATAACAATATGGGGGTAATAGGGGCACAACAATATAAATAAGGGGTATAACTACAATAGTAATGGGATAATCACTAGTATTATAGGGACCCAACAGCTTCCAGAGGCCAAACCACCTCAACCATAGTGATTTCACCTAATCGGTTCAGAAATCACTAACAACAACCATATCAGTCTCTACCCCAACTATCTAGGGCTCTATGAATTAGTAACTCAACCCATAACTAACTCAGGGCTCCAGAAAATTTGTTCCAACGCGCGACTCCAAGGACTAGTAACTCAACCAATAAGGCTCTAGAGCGCTTGTCCCAACCCGCAAGCTCCAAGAACTAATAACTCAACCCAAGCTATTTTAGGGCTCCAGAGTGTTTGTCCCAACCCACAACCATGGGGAACCTGAGAACCAATCAGAAAATAAATAAATAAATAAATAAAATCAAATATAAATAAATAAAAATAAAAATAAAAATAAAAATAAATAAAATAAAAATAAAATAAAAATAAATAAATAAAATAAAATAAAATAAATAAATAAATAAATAGCAGACCCACAACACCATGGATATCCTGGAAATGGAAAGGCAATGTTGAAACCACTGCCAATCTAGGAAAATCTCCATGCCAATGAAAACACATAACCAAAGAACCATATGCATATGCCATGCATCCAAAAACCAACAAGGAGGTCATACATGCAACTTATTACTTGCAAGGCAATCCAACTATAGATGTTGATCCAACTTTCCCCGTGTTCTTCGATGCTCTCCTTTGCTTTCCATTTGCTTCCTTGTCTATCTTCTTCCAAATCCTAGAGAATGCTAGAGTGCTCCAAGAATTCTTTAAGTGTGCAAGAGTGTATGAGAGAATGAACAAAAACTCAAACCAAAAACTGTCAAAAGGTTTTCAAAAAACTGTGAACCGTTTCACTGATGCCTTTTTATCATTGATGCATCTATTTTCTTCATTTTACCTCTAATTTCCCTTGCATGCAAATTTGTCTCTCTTTATCTTCCTTTTATCCTATTTTCCTTTATTTTCATAATTAAATGTCCATTATTGCCTCTTTGCCTTTGCTAACGCCTTTGCCAATTTCCATAGCCATAAATAAAACACAAGTGATGCCCACTATAGTGTTTTTCCCACTATTCAGCTAGGAATACGTGTCCCATGACCTTGGTATTATTTTATTTACATGGAAAATCAATCAGGTCTTGTTACAAACCCCTCCCCCTTGGGGGAACATCGTCCTCGATGTTCATTGATGCTTATAACCAACAAAACATGTTGCCCATGGAGCTTTATAACACAACTAGATGCAACATTTACATCATACCTATTATGTTCCTATACCAATAAGTGTCATAATTTTTCAATAACTGAGGTCAAAACTGTAATACGTACATACCTTTGCTTTCTGCAAATGTTTTCCATATTCAAGAAAATCAAAAAATTAAAAATGTAAAGAGGGTATGTCCTAAAAGAAAAATCAAAGGACAAAAAGAGTAAAAAATGTCAAAAAGATGAAAAATGAACCCCAAGGAAATAGAAAAGACCATGAAAGTGTGCAAGTCCAAATGCCACTACTATTTACTTTCCTGCATAATAATGATTGTGTGCAACTTGTTATTCATGCCACGATCCATGGTAATCAAACAGTTTAATATTGGTTATTCCATGTTTTGAATTTTATGCGTAGAAATAGAGAATAAAATCTGACCATACTATTTAATCTTGGAAAATAAGTAGATAGGTAGAGAAAATAAAAGGAGCTCAACGATTTAATCTGGGCCCTTGGATGTAATAAGGATAGACATAGATAGATTTCTATTGTAAAAGAAAAGAAAAGTTTTGGTAAAGGATTTTCCAGCTTAAATGCACCCTAATAAAGAGTAGAAAAATGGTAGGCTGAGTAGATGGGTAACTAGTTGGATGGTGGCAGAATTGTGATGAATGATTAGATAAAAATATATCATTTACTTTCATCATCAAGTTGCTAAAGTATGGATGATAATTGAATATTTACAAAGTCAAGTGATTAATTTCTCCATTCATTTTACCTTTAGTTTTACTAATTTCCCATAAGCAAAGTCAAAAGTACCTAAAAACTTAAGTTAAAGAGGCTTAGAGCATTTCTCTGACTTCTGGAGGAACCAGACCCTCGGCCCAATAACTTATAGGGTCTAAGTACTAAAAGCCCCCTCACAAACATTCACCCCCTTCAATTTATTCATTTTCCCCTAAAAAATCCCTTTTTCCTAAGGTAAAAGCACCATTTGCCTAGGGAAAGTAATCACCCCCATACAAAACCCCTCTTTTCACAAAAACCCACAAAATGCGCATTTAGCCTAAGATATAATGTTTTATGTGAAAAGCAAATAAAATTCAACACACATTATACTTAGCGCACTTCATTTTTCCATCTTCATTTCATATTGACTTCTAACATTATTTATTAAATCCCAAAAAATACCCCTTTCCCGTATGTTTTATTAAAAACCCATATGTTAATATCCCGCCCCAAAGTTTGAAACATAAACTTATTAATAAACTGATTAATGGGATTAATTAAATCGATCAGCAACTAATTAATAACCATGACCCACCGCCCAAATAAAAGAAATTAATTAATCAATCAGTGATTAATTAATAATATGTCCTCACTAATGAAATCACTCCCGATGTCATTAAGACTCCCTAATCTGCGATTAATTAATCCCTCCGTGCATTGAAACCCCGTCGAACCCCTACATTAAACCTCAGATCAAATCATCACCCTGATCATCATGCGATCTAACCCCTTTTGATCCAACGGTCGACGCTCATATCGGCGACCTCCGAAAGATGACCTTTACCCACCTGATATGGGTGGTTTCACTATTCACCCTGCTGCTATGTGCCACCCGATGGATGGCATCAGGCGGCCTCCCCCCAAAACCACTTTATCCCACAAGCGGTGCGATATGATCCCGCTTACTGCCTCCCGCTAAATGACAGAGTGTCACATTTCCTGCTTAACGCCAAGTGTCCTTTTCCAAGTCTACCTGTCAAAATCATTGACTTTATGAATAAAACTAAAAAACTCATTGTTTTTTTTGTTTTATCATGAAAAAGAACACTTTGACCTCCATGCAAGCACCAAAGTACGTGCAACCGTCAACCTACGTCCAACTCCCAATCTACTGAAGTTGTTGAAACTCCAGACCACCTTGCAATCCTGTGCGCTTCCTACAAATAGTGCACAGTCGCCATTACTCCGTCCAAAAGCCGAAACCAGGTATTTAACCCAAATTCGCTGAAAGCACCTGTTTTGTTCCACAACCTGGACTAAATTGCTTCCAATTACTAAGTAATTAGTAAGATAAATTGCCTGGTAACTCCAAAATACCTGAATTATACCAGTTTTCCAAAATTCACTGAAATCCCTTCGCCCTCGTCCTTGAATCCACAAGAACCAAGGATGGATGCCCCAATTGCATTGAATGTCATGCCCATTTCTACTCTTCACAGGGATTTAGACCATCTCCCACTAGCAGATAAATATTTTCAGATTAAAGACACCTCTGTCCAAGTGTCCCCTTTGAAACTATTCTGCAAGTACAGAGACCAGTACCTAAACCATGCAGACTACATTGGACTTTGGGAATCAGGTTTACCCAAGTACCAGTTTCCCAGAGTTCATATCTTCCCAGAGATCATCCATTACTGCCATATGAACTATAATCCCAGCCAAAGGGCAATAATGACCCCCAACCAATCTGTATTATTTACCATCACTGCCGAGTCCATAAATGAAATGCTCCAATTGCAACCAGGCCAAAACCTGACCCCTCTTTCTGTTGGAGATTTGTTGAACAGATTCCCTACACTCACATCAATCAAACTTGCTAGGTTATTCCAGACCTTCATTAGGGAAGAAAAATACACTCCAAAGGACTCTCCTCCTTACATGTGGACTATATTCTCTGATCTTGGCCGAGACATCGTAGACATGATATCCAGTGTATTAGGCCAGACTACAAGTGAATTTGTTGATGAAATCATTATAGCCTTTATGTCCATCTACTCTCCTGGGCAGCCCCCAGCCATCATGTTTGATTATGCTAAGTTCATTGTTGATAAGATGCATGATCAATTCATGAGGATGGATAATGAAAGGGTGTTTAAATATTCTTCAGTTTTATATCATTTGTTCTTGTATTATCAAGTTGACAGATTTCCAATCACCCTCCAAAAGCTTGATACCAGAGGCAACCCCAGATCAGTGGTCTTCTGGACTTCATTAATCCATCAATATGACTCTCAATATTCTTATACTGATTTCATAGATCTCTTTGTGTACCCAGTTACAACTATGTTATTAGGAAGCCCTCCCCCCAGAATTAGTGCAGACATCAGGAGGGTCCTTCAGTTGTCAAAACAATATAGAGTGGGGGATTGGTACCTGTACCAAAACCACACTGAAATCAGAATCTATGGGTGTGAGCTGGCTCCCTACAAACTGCCTAGATACCTCCCTATGAGATTGTTTTCCCTGGAGTACTATAGGCAAATGATCAATTTAGATGAGGTGCATTTTGTGAAAGCCAAGAAGAAAGCTCAACTTAGGATAAAAGATCAGCTTGGCCCATTCATATGTAACAGTAGGGAAGCAGGAAAGGAAGCAGAATTGATCCTCCAAAGGCTGAAACTCAAACAAAGTTTTATCTGGAATTATGACCCTTTAGAGTTCATTTGCAATAGAATACAGAAGAATAAATTATCTCCTTACATCCACCATAGAATCCCTAAAATTGAACAGTATGCAAATCAGCTTGAATGGGTGGAAAACACTTTGGTAGACCGGGATAGCACAGAAACTGTTGTCAATAATGTATTGATTTATTTATATAGAAGACTTGATGAGGATTCATTTGTATAGGTGCAAGGAGAAACTCAATCTCAAAGGCAATCACAGCGACACAGTGGGAAAACTGCAAAAGAAAGGCCATCAGAGCAAAAAGGGACATCAGAGAAGCCAGGGCAGCCAGAGGAATCAGAGTAGCCTAAGATTTTAGAAGAACTTGCTCGACCAGAACAAATCATGAGTAATCCTATTATTTAACAGCCTCCTCTAAATGAGGAAAGGAATCTTAAAAGAGATAGAGAGGAGGCCACTCCTTCTAGTAGACCTGTTTCCCAAACTTATGTCAAGAGGCAAAGGTTGAACCCATTTTCAGAACAGGAGTATACTGAGGAGACAGCAGGAACTACAAGAGCATAAAACAGGCATACCACTTCTTCAAGAGGTACACAAGAACCTTCCACCTCACAAGCTCAAATGCTAGAAAGGCAACACAACCTGAAAGTATCCTCCTTTAGAGCTCCAAGTGGCCAAAGCTAGGACTTAAAAGAGAAATACAAAGAAATCAAGGCAAGAAATGAGAGATTAAAGGCCAAAAGTTATGCACACTACCTGAAAATGGCTCCAACAAATCAAACAAGGCTAATGTCAGCCTTTGACATAAAGGAAGGTAAGATGCAGATGATTTTCTTGAAGCCAACTACACAGCAACCCAGATCAATGGCAGATTATCTGAAAATAGATTTTGAAGTATTGGCAAAGGATATCCATCCTATTGACCAAATAGAGTTACACAAGCAGACTGGGGAAATGGTTTACTCCACTTTGACCAGCAAGGCAATTGCAGCCCACCAACTCCAAAATTCGCTGAATAATATATCAGCGCAATTCCAGTTAGAGAAGGCCTCTTCACAGGCCAAGGACACCAGAATAAAGTCCTTAGAGGACTTGGTCATAGAACTAGGACATGATCCCAAGGATGTGAAAGCTGCAGAAAATCTTATCAAGAAGAAAAACGATGACATAGCTGCATTGAAGAAGCAGCTCAAAATTCCCCCTCTACATCATCCTTAGACAGCTGAAGTGTTGGAAACTCAGAAGGAGGGAGAGCTTATGGACTTAGTCCTTAAGCTGAATGAACAATTAAAAGATACAGAGAAAGAGTTAGATAATTTGATACAATCTAAACAGAGTGAGTTGGCCACCACTCCTCAGACTGTAATTCCTACAGTTTCTATAGCAGTACCCTCCACATTGGCTACTGCCTTAGCACCCACAGTTCCACCAGCTACAGCTTTTCCAGTAACAGGTACATCAGCAGGCACAGGGGCATCTACAAGCGCAGGTACTTCCATAGAAAAAACGGCTAAATTGGTAAAATCCATGGAAGAAATGAGCATCCAGGCTACTGAGCTCAAGAAACTTAGAGAAAAAGTGTCAAATTTGGAGACTAACTGTAAACTTGCCCAGATACAATAGAAGGAAGAAGTTCAGAAAAATCAAAGAATGGGAGAAAGAATAAAAGCCCTTGAAAAGGATTTGACATTGCAAGAGCCACTGGGAGACATGAAAGAAATTATTTGGGCCAACATCATTGATTCCATCAATGATGTTTGGCCTTCTATTCAAGTTATTTTTGAACAAACTGAACTAGTGAAAGTGGCTACAGAAGCAGTCCACAAGACAAGAGAAGAATTGGGAGATATGCCTGAAGCAACCAACCTGTTGATAACATTTTTGAATAGCAGAAACAGGTACCAGCTTGATGAACTAGAAATAGATGACAGAAAATCAACCATCATAGAAATAAAGAAGGTTCTCACCAAAAGGAACCTGATGCTCAATCTAGAGAAAAGGTGTCAAAGCATCCAGGCAAACATTGATAGTTTTATGACAAAGTATGGTATCTTAAGAGAAAAAGGACTTCCTAGTCCTATGGTAATACATGACAAGCTAATGACTCAAGAAGATTATATTGAAAGACTAAACAAGCTGGCAAGAAACCAAGCTAGTACTTCAGTAGTGAAATCTTTGCCCACTAGAAAGGTACTATATGATAGTCTTGAAAATCTGTTTTACATAGAGCATGAGGTAAAGCACTTATTTACCAGCAGGCCAAATTTTTCTAAGTATACAGAAGCTGACGAAATATATAGAAATATGATAAGGATGAAGTTACCTAACAGTGAATGGTGGACAAAACTTACAGATTTACTATAAAGTTACTGCAGTAAATCTACATGGTAAAACATGGCTGCCAGGTAAAACAGGTAAGATAGAGTCAAAGTAGAATAGGTAAAGAGTATCAGTAGGTAGAAGATAGAAAGTGATTCTAGCACACAACTACAAAGCAACTGAAAGAGCCAAATCCGAATTACAACAGCCAGCACAGTCACAATAAAAGGGACAGCAAGAAAACAGTTCTCCATTTGTCTCTATCTTCGTGTTGAAGATATTTTTGGTTTCCTAGAATAATTCTCATATTGTTATGAGATATTTTGTATCATTTTTTGCATAAATACTTCACAAATTGAAGTAATTAGGGTGGATTAAAATACCTTTCTGTAACTCAAGCTCGGAAAAATTTCAACTCCATCTCTGAAATTAAGGTAGAGAACACCAATCACAGTGATCTGCAAAGTATAAAAAATGTTGCCTTCCTCCATTTCAAAAACCTGTATAGTGAGAAAGAGGCCCTGGGGCAGACTTCCACCTTAGTCAATGAGGTGCCCACTCTGATATCGGCTAGAAAGAACCAGTCCTTGGAAGCAGAAGTCACCAACGAAGAAATCAAAATCGCTCTTTTTGCCATGGAACCTGACAAGGCCCCGGGCCCAGATGGCTTCACTGCCAGATTCCTGCAGAATTGTTGGCAGATTGTGGAAAAAGACTTGTGCAGAATGATCCAGAAATCTCAAGCTTGTCAGAAATTAGGGGGTAGCACCAATTCGGCTTTCCTGGCCCTTATCCCTAAGGAAAAAGGAGCCAACACCTTCTCCAGATTCCGCCCCATCTCCCTTTGCAACATAGGCTACAAACTGATAACAAAAGTGATTGCCAACAGGCTGAAAACTATTCTTCCTTCCATTATTCCAGAGAATCAGGGAGGTTTTATTCAAGGAAGACAGATAGTGGATAATTATATCCTGGTCCAAGAGGCGATTCACTCAAGCTTGACCCGGAAAGAGAAAGGAATGGTTGTCAAATTAGACCTGGAAAGCGCCTTTGACAGGGTGAGACACAGATTTCTGTTTGATGTTTTGCATAAGTTTGGGTTTGGGGCCAAATTCATCAGTTGGATCAAGGCATGTATCAGTGAGCCATGGATCGCCCCTTTGGTGAATGGGAGGGCCGTTGACTTTTTCAAAGCCTCTAGAGGGCTGAGGCAAGGGTGTCCCCTATCCCCCTTGCTCTTTATCTCCAAGCCTCTATCCTCAGCTTCCTCTTGAATAAAAAGCAGACTGACCAAGAAATATTGGGACTAAACATCGCAAGAGGTGTTAAAAGCATAAATCATGCACTGTTTGCGGATGACTCTCTCCTGCTGGGTGCTACCTCCTTACCCTTGGCTGTAAGATTCAAAGAAGTGGTGGATGCCTACTGCGAAGATTCAGGAAGCAGCCTCAACAAAGGAAAATGCCACATTTATTGCTGGAATGCAACGATCAGATCGATTCAAGCCATATCTAACTGTTTTGGTTTTGCAGCCTCTTTTACTTGGTCATCCTTTAAGTATCTGGGCCTCCCTGTCTTCCAAAAAAGAGCCCTCAGCAGAGACTGGCTGCCTCTGATGGAAAAAATCAAGTCTAAAATTCTTTCCTGGGGATTCCACTGGCTCAATCTAGTAGGTAAGACAGTGCTTATAAAAGCTGTTCTGAATAGCCTTCCCATTTACCAGGCTGCAGTGATGATGGCTCTTATTGGCATCACGAGGAAAATGGATGAGTCTATTAGAAACTTCTTTTGGAAAGGTGGCAAAGCAAATGAGAAGAGAATTCCATTAATAAGCTGGGACACAATCTCCTTGACCAGAATGGAAGGCAGGCTGCATTTTAAGAATATCAGTAAACAAAATATATCATTTGGCGCAAAGCTGTTATGGAGGATAATTGCTCCAAACCCGGGTTGGGCTCAGCTTGCACTTTGGAAAAAATACTTCCGTAGGCAGAGAGCACGCTACCTAGACAATCCTATTACCTCCACTGGAACTATGATACATAAGCTGTGCGAGAAAGCCTTTGTCTTAATTAAACAGCATGTGCATTCGATACGTGGAAACGAAAAGCACATTAATATTTGGGAGGATCGCATTATGAGTTGCGACCCCCTTGCTGAGGATCGATCCCTGATCCAATTAAAAGAATGGTTGGATAGAGCAGGCGTTAAAACGATGTGGGATCTATTGCAGTGCGAGAACAGCAACTAGCAGAGATGGAGAAATCTGGAGGTGCCATCGATATATCCAACGAATACGCCACCCTCCTCATTCACCTAAAAGGCAAAGCCCCATTGAATACCAGGAAAGCAGACACGAGGGGATGGGGTTCGGTCCCGAGCAATTACACAGTCTCACAAGGTTATAACCATCTCTCTCAGAAACCGAATGTGCCGCCAGATCCGAAGCCCTGGCAGGGGATCTGGTCTCAGTCAACGTTTCCCAAGATAGACATCTTTTGCTGGCTCCTCTGCCATCACAGGATCTTGACTAAGGACAGGCTTCGTAAAAGAGGCGTTATTGGACCCTCTTGCTGCTCGCTGTGTGAAGACCATGAAGAAACTGCCGCTCACATGATGCTCTCTTGTAGCTTTGCAGCTGATCTATGGAAGGAAGTGTTAAAGCCTTTAAACTCTAACTTCGCCCCTCCTATTCACTGCTCAGATTTGTTCTCTAAATGGACGCGCATGTATCCAGGTGGCTCATCTCAGAACCTGCATATCAAACAAGCCTGGCTCGCTATTCCTAAATTAACCTGCTGGCACATATGGCTGGAAAGAAACCATAGGATCTTCAATGGCAAAAAGAGTGACTCCAGGATAATCTGGGTAAAAATCAAAAGTCATTTGAAAGAATGTTTGGGAGACCAGCTAGACAGAGCAGATCTTAGCGATCATGATGTTGCTTGGGGCGATGCTTTGGGCCTCCAATTCGTTGATAAAGTCAGACCCCCTCATATCCTTAAGCATTGGCAAATCTGTCTCAAGGCTGCAGAGCTCGTTGATCTTTGCAAAAAGAAGGCAAGAAAAACTCTATTCTTCGACGGTGCTGCAAAAGGCAACCTCGGCAGCTCCGGAGCAGGTGGTGTTATTAAAAACGCAGATGACAGAACCGAACCCAGATATGCTTAGGGAGTGGGTTTCAATTCCAGCATTCAAGCCGAAGCTTTGGCTCTGCTCCAGGGTCTCAAGCTGCTCATCTCTTTGGGTATCAAAGATGCAACTATTTTTGGAGACTCTCAGTCCATTATAAAGGCTATGGTGGATAATTCCTCTCCCTCAGATTTAAGATTATCAAGACTTCTGAGCAGAATCAGATTCCTGACAAATACCTTTCAGAATTTGGAGTTTCTTCATATAAAGAGAGACAACAATAAAGAAGTCGATGCTGAAGCCAACAAAGCAGTTCTCCTCCCCCCTGGAGTCCTTCTAAGAGACGGAGACGAAGGCTGGGACCCCATCCCGTAATCGTCTGTTTAAAATGTTTTATTGTCTCTTATTAAAGCAGTTTGTTTGTATCTGTAATTTAGGAAAGATAGACAAAGCTACAAGAACTACAGCTAGCAAAAGTCGCAGGCTCATTAGAAGGGAAGCCACTTGGTGCCCGGTAGATGAGAAATCTGATCTCTGTTCACCCCATTGTAATCTGAATTAAGGCTTTCCAGCCAAGAATCAATATATCAACATAATCGTTTCTGTCAAAAAAAAAAAATACCTTTCTGTAGACATTTTATATTGAGCCAAGGAGCTTTTGTATTCAAGACTGGACTGGTTTTGCTGGATATGAAATAAAGCTGAGGACATTTCACTGGATCCTTGTGCACATTTGGAACAAATAAGTATTATCACTTCATGTTTAAATATTGTTTTATCTTCATGTTATAAATATTCATATGTGTCTCTTACGAAATTTTAAAAGCAAACAAGGAAAGCTATCATCAGAATTAGCTTAAATGCTCTCTGTTTTAACTGTTTGCTTTCTATATGTTTTCTACTAAACTGTCTTGGTCTAGAAATTCTTAATTGCTCCCTTACTTCCATAGTTTACCCCCCCTTTGGTCCATAGTAAAGGATTCTTCATTGCCCTTTACTACTGATCATCCTTCCTTTCTTCATCTTAATCTTGGTTAAGGATCCTTCATTGCCCTTTGCCCTGGTTAGGACTACCTCATCCATTTGAACCTGTAGATTTTATTTTGTTGTGCTAGCCTACCCTGTGAACTCTTACCTTAGTGATTGATCAGATCCAGTTCAGCCACTCTTGATTGACTCCATAGCCCAATGGCCTGAATACTTGCTCTGCCCATCTATTTTCTTAATTCCACCACCCAATAAAAACAAAACAATCATAAGCACTAAGAACTAGCCTGAAATCTTACCCAAAACAAAGTTAAATTATAAAGAGAGATCCCTCTCTAGACTTAGGTTGGCTAGAACTCGAGTCTAAAAGATTAGGTTTGTAGTTACCTCGGACTATTCCTTCTTTGATAACTTCTAAGGAAGACATCTGAGTGATAACATAGTGGCAACCATACTGGGGAACTCAAAACCCTCAGTCTTAATAAACCTTTGAGAAATTCAAATTTTTATTTTTAAGCCTCTTAAAGGGTTATTAGAAGTTATTTCAAAATTTCATAAAAAAGGAAAATAATTAGAAAAAACTCGAAATCTGGCTTCAGGGAGAACTCACTATACCAGGGCCAACCCTGATCCAAATCCTCCCCTTGTATTTGACAACCCCAACCTTATCCCGAGAATAATTAGAAGACAAGAAAGTTCAGTGAGCCCAAGACCTTTATTCAAATCCAATTCATGCCCTGTTGAGTGGCTGTTCCTAGAAGACCTCCCTTTTGACGAGTATTTTGACAATTCCCTATTTAGAACCAAGTCTGAGAGTGAACTTGAGGACACAGTTCTAGATCCAGAATTTACAGCAGAACTTGAAGTCCAACGAGAAAACTTGTCAATTGATCAGTACCTTTTGAACTCCCCTCAGTCATCCCTTACCACTGATAGAATCCCTGAACTTTCTGAAACAACTTCAACTTCTTTTAGCTCACCATCATTTCCCCACACCTCTGAAGATCATCCCTCATCTCCATTCATACCTTCACTCCCCCATTAGCCTATCACTACCCTTCAAGTGCCCATTACCCCTGTTACCCCAACTCCCCTTGTTATCCCAAATCCTCCTATTACCCCAACTCCTGTTCTCAATCCTATCCAACTTACAGCTATGGCACTTAGATATGCCCCCCTTGTGATTCCTACTCCTCAAGGTGCTTTACCATAAGATTATCATAGTAAAATTACCTTATTCGATGGCATTGGAACTTACACAGCACAACAGCACACAAAAAAGATGACAGATTATTTTGAACTGCATGAAATTGACATAGGAGATGTCCAAGTGAGAATCTTTGTCCAAACTCTAGCTGGAGAAGTAAGAACATGGTTTAGATCTTTGTCTCCTTAGAGTATAGATAGTTTAGAATTGCTTTACCAGCAATTTTTAAATAGGTGGGAGAAGAAAAAGAACCCCCTTCAAATTCTTTCTAAATATGAAAATCTAAATAGGGGACCAAACGAAACTGTTCAGGACTATTGTACTAGGTTTAACAATGTATATAACACAATACCACTTGACCTTAGGCCTCCACCTGGCTTAGCCCTGATTAAGTTTCCAGACAGATTTGACACAGATATGGCTTTTCAACTAAGAGAAAGGAATCCCCCAACCCTAGAAGATATGCAAAGCATAGCAGTAAGTGTAGAAGCTAATCTGCTATCCAAAAGGGCTAGGGTTAGAAATGAAAGAAGAACACCCCTGAAAGATGAAAATTCACCCTTTGATCAAAAAATGGATGCTTTAGCTAAGGGAATGGAAATATTGATGGATAGGATAGAATTCATTGAAAGGAAACCTCACTGGGATAACCAACAGGCACCTCCAGTTAGGAATCCAAATTTTAGAAAAAACTAGAACCAAAACACTGGTAAAAACGGGCCTGATCAGAACATTAGACCCCCTTTCCAAGAGAATTATGCTGAAACTTCCCATCAAGAAGACCCTGAAATAGACACCCAAATCAACTTAATGGGATTAGATGATGAGGAAACAGTCTTTCTGACTTAGGATGATCAGGAATTATATATGCTTCAACAGTTACAGACTCAAATTGGAGAATCTTTCGACTATAAGCAAGGGTATGACTCTACCATCTTCGAAGTACATAAACAGTACAATTTGAGAAGCAAAAAGAACACTGATGTTCCAGACCAAAATAAGAAAGCAATACCTAATCAGCCTAAGAAAGTAAAAGCTGCAAACCAAAATCCTCAAGTTACAAAAACTCTACAAATCCTTTCTCGATCAAATCAAAACCCTCCCAGTGCCACCATTGAAGATGTAACCAATGACCAAACTTCCAATGAGCAACCTTCCACTTCAGTTCCCCTCAAGGGAATAGTGGAACAGCCTCCAGAAATCATATTAGAAAATCCAATTAAGAACACTCCAAACACTGAAAAAGAAGAACAGACTACTCAGAACCTTGGTGCTAAGATTTCGAATGTTCAAACAGACAAAACCCCTCTGCCTTTCAATTTAGGAGCAGAGGTGGCCAAACTTAAAATCTCAGTCCCTTTAACAAAACTGGTTAAACATGAAACTTACAAATCTCAAATAAGCAAATCTTTAAACTTCGTTGAAAATGAAGACTCTGTTAACCTATTTGATGATCAACCTGAGTTAATTTTTGGACCTGATGTTAATGGAAAACCAGTGGAAGGAGGGATACCACCCTTCTACATCAGCCTAAACATCCACGATAAAATCCTACATAATTCCATGCTAGACTCTGGAGCTTCGCACAATCTTATGCCTAAATCCGTTATGGAGAAGCTAAACTTGGATATCACTAGACCTTACAAAGACCTGTTCTCATTTGATTCAAGCCAAGTTAAGTGCCTAGGACTTATAAAAGATTTGTGTGTTTCCCTAGTGCAGTACCCTGCTAAGACCATTCTTATGGACATAGTTGTTGTTGATATACCACCTAAGTATGGTATGTTGTTGTCTAGATCTTGGGGTGCTAAACTCTAGGGATCTTTGCAACTTGACATGTCGTATGCTACCATATCAGTCTTTGGACATCCCAAGATACTGTATAGAGAGACTCTAAGGAAGTATGTAGTGAGTACTCAGGAGAGACCTCAAAACTTTCCTATATATTCAATGCATTTTGATATTGACTCTTTCATTCTTTACAATACTGAATCTAACCAAGAAAATGCTTCAAACAATACAAATTCAGAACCAAGATAAATTACAGTATTAAAAGAAAACCAAGGTGTCCAAATTCAAGAAATGTTAGATAATAAAGGTGACCAAGATACATTAGTCAAAGAAGATTTTATTCCCCAGACAGTAAGAATTATGAACATGAAATTCTATGGCATCTTGAATTCGATGGGTCAGTCAACAAACTAGGTGCAAAAGCCGGTGTATGGATTTACAACTTAGAAAATGATCATTCAAAGGGTCATGCCTACAGATTGAAATTTAAATGTACAAACAACATGGCCAAATATGAAGCACTTCTGTTAGGTTTGAAATTGGTCAAAAGGTTAGGAGCCATAAGAGTCTCTATATGGGAGATTCTGAGTTGGTAATAAAACAAATTAATGATGTTTATATGACTAGGGATCCTAGGTTAGAATTTTATAGAGGCACAATTGTAGAAACACTAAATCCGTTTTTAGAAACCAAACTTGTTGTCATCCCAAGAAAACACAACATGCAAGCTCACAACTTAGCCATGTTTGCTAGTACTTGGAAGTTGCCATTTCAGCCCAACCATCAGTACACCGCTAAGGTTAGGCACATAGATTCCATTCCTGACAACTTGAAGAACTGGCAAGTGTTCAATAATGACCAGCAAATTAACAATTTTCTGACTTTAGATGAGGAATTTGTAAATAGCAACATAGACACAGACATAGCATTAGATTTTGATTACACTGATGAAGTAGAAATTAACAAAGTAGAAGATGATCAGATAAATAGATTTCATCCCACAAAGTTTACAAAATCAGATATCTAAAACCTAAAACAAATGGAAATTGATGAAGAATCTGAAGTTATCAATCTTAAAGACAATTTTTTGCCCAAAGGATTAACTCCTTTGGAGGAGTTATTTGATTCAAACAATATTCCTAAAAAGCCTAAAATGGAACCCTTGAAATCAGACATTGAGGAATGTAATATAGGCTCTGAAGAAAATCCCAAACTGATAAAACTTTCAAAGTCATTACCTCCCAATGAAAAAGTGAAATATATGGAACTGCTAAAAGAATTCCAAGATGTTTTTGCCTAGAATTATGAGGACCTTAAGTCCTATGATACCAACATAATACAACACACCATTCCCTTAAGAGAAAACCAAAAGCATTTTAGGCAGAAGCTTCGAAGGATTAACCCTGTTCTATTGCCTTCTATTGAAAAAGAGATCAAAAGAATGTATGAAGCTAAGATTATTGCACCAATTAGATTCTCAGACTGGGTTTCTAATTTGGTACCTACAAGAAAGAAAACTGGCGAAATTAGACTGTGTGTTGACCTTAGGAATTTAAATAAAGTTTCACTTAAGGATAACTATCCTCTTCCTAAAATGGATCATATATTGCAGAGGGTAGTAGGTTCAACTAGAATCTCACTGCTAGATGGGTTTTTTGGTTATAACCAGATCCTAGTCCACCCAGATGATCAAGCAAAAATTGCATTCACTACACCATGGGGCACTTTCATGTATGTGAAAATGCCATTTGGGTTAAAAAACACAGGGGCCACCTTTCAAAGAGCAATGGACATAGCCTTTTCTAAGGAAATCCATGACTTCCTGGTAATATACCTAGATGATATCACAGTATTCTCTAAATCAGATCAGCAACACCTGGATCATCTTAGGCAGGTCTTCACCAAGTGTAGGAAGTATGGAATTTCTCTGAATCCTAAAAAATCTTTATTTGGGTTGGAAGAGGGGAAATTACTAGGCCACATTATCTCCAAAGATGGTATCCGATTGACCCAACAAGAATTGAAGCCATTTTGCAGATACCACACCCCAAGAACATCAAAGAACTTCAAGCATTTTTAGGTAAAATAAACTTTTTGAGAAGATTTATCTCTAACTTAGCTTAACTAATTAGATTACTGAACAACATGTTAAAGAAAGATTCGACTATTAAATGGACTCTAGAGGCTAAAAATTCATTTGAAGATATAAAGTTAGCCTTAACACAAACATCGTTTCTCATCAGTCCAATGTTTGATAGAAATTTCATCATTTTCTCTTTCACCTCAGAACACACAATTGTTGTAGTCCTACTGCAAAAGAATGATCAGGGTTTTGAACAACCAATAGCCTTCTTTAGTAAAGCCCTGAGAGATGCACCTTTAAAGTATAATATAATGGAAAAGCAAGCTTTTGCTCTGGTTAAAGCTATTAAAGATTTCAGAGTTTATATCTTGTACTCTCATATAGTAGCTTATGTCCCCAATGTTGTAGTCAAAGACATTCTAACACAGGATGGACCTGATGGAAAGAGAGGGAAGTGGATAGCTACCATATTAGAATATGATTTAGAAATTAAACCTACAAAATTGATCAAAGGCAAAGGTTTAGCCAAGCTCATGGCTGAGTCAAACTGTCAGGCCCTAGACATAAATTTCATTGCAAAATTGGATAACGAAGAGGAGATGGCGACTCCACAAATCAGCCAGGCCTTTACAAATTCACCATGGTATGCTGATATTATATACGTTCTACGAAATCTTCAAGCTCCTCTTGAGTTGTCCAAAACTAAAAGTAAGTTTTTAAAAATGAAATCTCTTAAGTTTTGCATAGTTGACAATGCATTATTTTGGAAAAATCATGAAGGCATCCTTCTGAATTGTTTGTTAAAGGAAGAATCTGATAAAATCTTTCAAGAATTTCATGCAGGTGACTGTGGGGGACATCCTTATTGGAAGACAACAGCTGATAAAATCTTAAGACCTGGTTTTTACTGGCCCACTCTGTTTTCTGATGTCAAGAAGTTCGTAACCTCATGCCACAAATGTCAAATTTTTGAAGGAAAAAGAAAACTACTACCATTACCTTTGAAACCTATATCTATTGAAACACCATTTCAACAGTGGGGTCTTGACTTCATTGGTGAAATTCATCCCCCTTCCTCTACCCAACATAGATGGATCTTGACTGCCACAGACTATTTTACAAAGTGGATAGAAGCCATACCCTCAAGACAAGCTATTGATACTGTCATAATAGGTTTCCTTGAGGCTAACATTATGTCCAGATTTGGTTTCCCCACCATAATCATCATAGACAATGCAACAGCCTTTAAATAAAAAAGGATGATTGATTTCTACAACAAATATCACATAACCCTTGGTCACTCCACAGCCTACTATCCCCAAGGAAATGGACTTGCAGAGTCTTCCAATAAGAGCTTAATGAATATCATCAAAAAATTGTTGGAAGATAACAAGAAAACCTGGAATAAGAAACTAGTAAATGCCTTGTGGGTAGACAGGCTGACCACAAAGAAATCCATTGGTACGAGTCCCTATCAACTAGTCTATGGAATGGAGGCTGTTTTCCCATCTTCTTTGGGAACCCCAGTGATGAAATTACTCCAAGAAGCACAGGTTGAGCCAAATGATATTCAAAGGAGGATCAACCAGATAATTCACTTGCAGCAGACCCGGGAAGAAGTGTACATCAGTTCCCAAATTGTGCACGAAAGAATCAAGAAAGCTTTTGACAAGAGAACCAAGGCAAAATATTTCTATCTAGGAGATAAAGTTTTGAAATCAAACTCAAGAAGGGAGGATAAAGGTAAACATGGGAAGTTTGACTTCCTATGGAAAGGCCCTTACATTATTTATGCTTTCAGAGGTAATAATGCTTATTTCCTCAAAGAATTGGATGGTGCAGAAGTAGAAGGAGGACCAGTCAATGGTTGAATGCTTAAGCACTATATAGATCCCAATCACTAATTTCACTAATCACCTGTACATAATATATCCTTCACAAAGTTTAGTGTTGATTGGATGGTAAATTTTGGAGTTGAAGCCCGAAGAGAAGGCCCTAAGCTTCAAAAGTTTCACTATCATAAATATCAATAAAGCAACAAAGTAAAAGGGAAAGTTGCAGAGTAAAATCACAGTAATTCATAAGGCCATTGATCTACTAGTTCTTGACATTTCACCAAGAAATGCCATCCCCAAGTGGAGCCACTGTTATGTTCCTATACCAATAGGTGTCATAATTTTTGAATAGCTGAGGTCAAAACTGTAATATGTACATACCTTTTCTTTTTGCAAATGTTTTCCGTATTCAAGAAAATCAAAAAATTAAAAATGTAAAGAGGGTATGTCCTAAAAGAAAAATCAAAGGACAAAAAGAGTAAAAAAGGTCAAAAAGATGAAAAATGAACTCCAAGGAAAAAGAAAAGACCATGAAAGTGTGCAAGTCCAAATGCCAATACTATTTACTTTCCTCCATAATAATGATTGTGTGCAACTTGTTATTCATGCCACGATCCATAGTAATCAAATAGTTTAATCTTGGTTATTCCATGTTTTGAATTTTATGCTTAGAAATAGAGAATAAAATCTGACCAAACTATTTAATCTTGGCAGATAAGTAGATAGGCAGAGAAAATAAAAGGAGCTCAACTGTTTAATCTGAGCCCTTGGATGTAATAAAGATAGACTTAGATAGATTTCTATTGTAAAAGAAAAGAAAAGTTTTGGTAAAGGATTTGCCAGCTTAAATGCACCTAATAAAGAGTAGAAAAATGGTAGGGTGAGTAGATGGGTAACTAGTTGGATGGTGGCAGAATTGTGATGAATGATTAGATAAAATTATATCGTTTACTTTCATCATCAAGTTGCTAAAGTATGGATGATAATTGAATATTTACAAATTCAAGTGATTAATTTCCCTATTCATTTTACCTTTAATTTTACTAATTTCCCATAAGCAAAGTCAAAAGTACCTAAAACCTTAAGTTAAAGGGGCTCAGAGAATTTCTCTGACTTCTGGAGGGACCATACCCTCGGCCCAATAACTTATAGGGTCTAAGTACTAAAAGCCCCCTCACAAACGTTCACCCCCTTTAATTTATTCATTTTCCCCTAAAAAATCCCTTTTTCCTAATAAATCAATCAGCGACTAATTAATAACCATGACCCACTGTCGAAATAAAAGAAATTAATTAATCAATCAGTGATTAATTAATAATCTATATCTGCCAATGAAATCACTCCCGACGTCATTAAGCCTCCCTAATCCGTGATTAATTAATCCCTTCGTGCATTAAAACCCCGTCAGGCCCCTCCATTAAACCTCAGATCAAATCATCGCCCCGATCACCATGTGATCTGACCCCTTTTGATCCAACGGTCGACGCTCATATCGGGTGGCCTCTGAAGGCCGACCTTTACCCACTCGATATGGGTGGTTTCACTATTCACCTCACCGCTACGTGGAGCCTGATGGATGGCATCAGGTGGCCTCCCCCCAAAACCACTTTATCCCAAAAACGGTGCAATATGATCTTGCTTACCGCCTCCCGCTAAACGACAAACTGTCACATTTCCCGCTTAACGCCAAGTGTCCTTTTCCCAGTGTACCCACCAAAATCATTGACTTTACAAATAAAACTAAAAAACTCATTGTTTTTTTGTTTTATCATGAAAAAGAACACTCTGACCTCCATGCAAGCACCAAAGTACGTGCAACCGTCAACCTATGTCCAACTACCAATCTACTGAAGCTGTTGAAACTCCAGACCACCTTGCAGTCCCATGCGCTTCCTGCAAACAGTGCACAGTCGCCATTACTCCGTCCAAAAGCCAAAACCAGGTATTTACCCCAAATTCACTGAAAACCCTGTTTTGTTCCACAACCTGGACTAAATTGCTTCCAATTACTAAGTAATTTAGTAAGATAAATTTCCTGGTAACTCCAAAATACCTGAATTAGACCAGTTTTCCCAAATTCACTGAAAACCCTTCGCCCCTGTCCTTGAATCCACAAGAACCAAGGATGGATGCCCCAATTGCATTGAATGTCATGCCCATTTCTACTCCTCATAGGGATTTAGACCATCTCCCACTAGCAGATAAAGATTTTCAGATTAAAGACACCTCTGTCCAAGTGTCCCCTTTGAAACTATTCTGCAAGTAGAGAGACCAGTACCTAAACCATGTAGACTACATTGGACTTTGGGAATCAGGTTTACCCAAGTACCAGTTTCCCAGAGTTCATATCTTCCCAAAGATCATCCATTATTGCCATATGAACTATAATCCCAGCTAAAGGGCAGTAATGACCCTCGACCAATCTGTATTATTTACCATCACTGCCGAGTCCATAAATGAAATGCTCCAGATGAAACCAGGCCAAAACCTGACCCCTATTTCTGTTGGAGATTTTCTGAACAGATTCCCTACACTCACATCAATCAAACTTGCTAGGTTATTCTAGACCTTCATCAGGGAAGAAAAATACACTCCAAAGGACACTCCTCCTTACATGTGGACTATATTCTATGATCTTGGCCGAGACATCGTAGACATGATATCCATTGTATTAGGTGAGACTACAAGTGAATTTGTTGATGAAATCATTATTGCCTTTATGTCCATCTACTCTCCTAGGTAGCCCCCAGCCATCATGTTTGATTATGCTAAGTTCATTGCTGATAAGATGCATGATCAATTCATGAGGATGGATAATGAAAGGGTGTTTAAATATTCTTCAGTTTTATATCATCTGTTCTTGTATTATCAAGCTAACAGATTTCCAATCACCCTCCAAAAGCTTGATACCAGAGGCAACCCCAGATCAGTGGTCTTCTGGACTTCATTAATCCATCAATATGACTCTCAATATTCTTATACTGATTTCATAGATCTCTTTGTGTACCCGGTTACAACTATGCTATTAGGAAGCCCTCCCCCCAGAATCAATGTAGACATCAGGAGGGTCCTTCAGTTGTCAAAATAGTATAGAGTGGGGGATTGGTACCTGTACCAACACCACACTGAAATCAGAATCTATGGGTGTGAGTTGGCTCCCTACAACCTAGATAGCTCCCTATGAGATTGTTTGCCTTGGAGTACTACAGGAAAATGATCAATTCAGATGAGGTGCATTTTGTGAAAGCCAAGAAGAAAGCTCAACTTAGGATAAAAGATCAACTTGGCCCATTCATATGTAACAGTAGGGAAGCAGGAAAGGAAGCAGAATTGATCCTCTAAAGGCTGAAACTCAAACAAAGTTTTATCTGGAATTATGACCCCTTAGAGTTCATTTGCAATAGAAGATAGAAGAATAAATTATCTCCTTACATCCACCATAGAATCCCTGAAATTGAACAGTATGCAAATCAACTTGAATGGGTGGAAAACACTTTGGTAGACCGGGATAGCACATAAATTGTTGTCAATAATGTATTTATTAATTTAGATAGAAGACTTGATGAGGATTGATTTGTACAGGTGCCAGAAGAAACTCAATCTCAAAGGCAATCATAGGGACATATTGGGTAAACTGCAGAAGAAGGGTCATCAGAGCAAGAAGGGCCATCAGAGCAACCAGGGCCATCAGAGCAGCCAAAGGAATCAAAACAACCTGAGATTTCAAAAGGACTTGCTCAACCAGAACAAATCATGAGTAATCCTCCTATTTTACAGACTCCCCTAAATGAGGAGAGGAACCTTAAAAGAGATAGATAGGAGACCACTCCTTCTAGTAGACCTGTTTCCAAAACTTATGTCAAGAGGAAAAGGTTGAACCCATTTTTAGAACAGGAGTATACTGAGGGGACAATAGGAACTATAGGAGCAGAAAGGAGGCATAACACTCCTTTAGGAGGTACACAAGAACCTTCCACCTCACAAGATCAAATGCTAGAAAGGCAATAGAGTGTGGAAGTATCCTCCTTTAGAGCTCCAAGCGGCCAGAGCCAGGGCTTAAAAGAGAAATACAAATCAAACAAGGCTAATGTCAGCCTTTGACATAAAGGAAGGTAAGATGCAGATGAGTTTCTTGAAGCCAACTACACAACAACCTAGATCAATGGCAGATTATCTGAAAACAGACTTTGAAGTATTGGCAAAGGATATCCATCCTATTGACCAAATAGAGTTACGCAAGCAGATTGGGGAAATGGTTTACTCCACTTTGACCAGCAAGGCAATTGCAGCCCACCAACTCCAGAATTTGTTGAATAATATATCAACATAATTCCAGTTAGAGAAGGCCTCTTCACAGGCCAAGGACACCAGAATAAAGTCCTTAGAGGACTTGGTCATAGAACTGGGACATGATCCCAAGGATGTGAAAGCTGCAGAAAAGCTTATCAAGAAGAAAAACGATGACATAGTTGCACTGAAGAAGCAGCTCAAAATTCCCCCTCTACATCATCCTCAGACAGCTGAAGTGTTGGAAACTCAGAAGGAGGGAGAGCTTATGGACTTAGTCCTTAAGCTAAATGAACAATTAAAAGAGACAGAGAAAGAGTTAGATAATTTGATACAGTCTAAACAGAGTGAGTTGGCCACCACTCCTCAGACTGTAATTCCTATAGTTTCTACAGTAGTACCCTCCACATTGGTTGCTGCCTTAGCACCCACAATTCCACCAGCTACAGCTTTGCCAGTAATAGGTACATCAGTAGGCACAGGGGCATCTACAAGTGCAGGTACTTCCACAGAACAAACGGCTGAATTGGTAAAAGCCATGGAAGAAATGAGCATCCAGGCTACTGAGCTCAAGAAACTTAGAGAAAAAGTGTCAAATTTGGAGACTGACTGTAAACTTGCCCAGATACAATAGAAGAAAGAAGTTCAGAAAAAATCAAAGAATGGGAGAAAGAATAAAAGCCCTTGAAAATGATTTGACATTGCAAGAGCCACTGGGAGACATGAAAAAAATTCTTTGGGCCAACATCATTTATTCCATCAATGATGTTTGGTCTTCTATTCAAGTTATTTTTGAACAAACTGAACTAGTGAAAGTGGCTACAGAAACAGTCTGCAAGACAAGAGAAGAATTGGGAGATATGCCTAAAGCGGACAACCTGTTGATAACATTTTTGAATAGCAAAAACATGTACCAGCTTGATGAACTAGAAATAGATGACAGAACAACAACCATCATAGAAATAAATAAGGTTCTCACCAAAAGGAACCTGATGCTCAATCTGGAGAAAAGGTGTCAAAGCATCCAGGTAGACATTGATAGTTTTATGACAAAGTATGGTATCTTAAGAGAAAAAGGACTTCCCAGTCCTATGGTAATACATGACAAGCTGATGACTCAAGAGGATTATATTGAAAGACTAAACAAGCTGGCCAGAAACCAAGCTAGTACTTCAGGGGTGAAATCTTTGCCCACTGGAAAGGTACTATATGATAGTCTTGAAAATCTGTTTTACATAGAGCATGAGGTAAAGCACTTGTTTACCAGCAGGCCAAATTTTGCTAAGTATACAGAAGCTGACGAAATATATAGAAAGATGATAAGGATGAAGTTACCTGACAGTGAATGGTGGACAAAACTTACAGATTTACTATAAAGTTACTGCAGTAAATCTACATGGTAAAACATGGCTGCCAGGTAAAATAGGTAAGACAAAGTCAAAGCAGAATAGGTAAAGAGTATCAATAGGTAGAAGATAGAAAGTGATTCCAACACACAACTACAAAGCAACTGAAAGAGCCAAATCCGAATTACAACAGCCAACACAGTCACAATAAAAGGGACAGCAAGAAGACAGTTCTCCATCTATCTCTATCTTCATGTTGAAGATATTTTTGGTTTCCTAGAATAATTCTCATATTGTTATGAGATATTTTGTATCATTTTTTGTATAAATACTTCACAAATTGAAGTAATTAGGGTGGATTAAAATACATTTCTGTAGACATTTTATATTGAGCCAAGGAGCTTTTGTATTCAAGACTAGACTAGTTTTGCTGGATATGAAATAAAGTTGAGGACATTTCACTGGATTCTTGTGCACGGTTGGAACAAATAAGTATTATCTCCTCATGTTTAACTATTGTTTTATCTTCATGTTATATATATTCATATGTGTCTCTTACGAAATCTTAAAAGCAAACAAGGAATGATATCATCAAAATTAGCTTAAATGCTCTTTGTTTTAACTGTTTGCTTTCTATATGTTTTCTACTAAATTGTCTTGGTCTGGGAATTCTTAATTGCTCCCTTACTTCCATAGTTTACCCCCCCCCGCCTTTGGTCCATAGTAAAGGATTCTTCATTGCCCTTTACTATTGATCATCCTTCCCTTTTTCATCTTAATCCCGGTTAAGGATCCTTCATTGCCCTTTGCCTTGGTTAGGACTACCTCATCCATTTGCACCTGTAGATTTGTTTTTGTTGTGCTAGCCTACCCTATGAACTCTTACCTTAATGATTGATCAGATCCAGTTTAGCCACTCTTGATTGACTCCATAGCCCAATGGCCTAAATACTTGCTCTACCCATCTTTTTTATTAATTCCACCACCTAATCAAAACAAAACAATCATAAGCACTAAGAACTAGCCTGAAATCTTACCCAAAACAAAGTTAAATTATAAAGAGAGAGCCCTCTCTGGACTTAGGTTGGCTAGAACCCGAGTCTAAAAGATTAAGTTTGTAGTAACCTCAGACTATTCCTTCTTTGATAACTTCTAAGGAAGACATCTG
Organism: Pinus tabuliformis; assembly: GCA_031772625.1. Taxonomy (NCBI): domain Eukaryota; kingdom Viridiplantae; phylum Streptophyta; class Pinopsida; order Pinales; family Pinaceae; genus Pinus; species Pinus tabuliformis. Next base: position 714,549,106 of record CM062807.1, on the reverse strand, counting down.
AGTGATAACAATACCAAACCGTTGAACCATGAACACCATACTGCTTATTGGAGCTTTATAACACAACTAAATGCGGTATTTACAACATACTACTTATTGGAGCTTTATAACACAACCCATTGTAGTATTTACAATACATATATGCATATAGCTATAAACCAAAACACATATACCAACACATATGCTCAATTAGAAAATAAGGAAGGATAAATAACCCACATCTGATCAACCATCATCCATGTAGCTTCATTGGGCCCCAAGTGCTTCCACTGCACTTTACATTGCTCGATTAATCAGTTTTGGAGCATGAGATATTTCCGCTGAAAATGTATTGAGGTTTCTGCTAGAATTCTCCTTCTAGTTCCATCTGCAATGCAAACCAATAAATCACATGATCAACATGCTTCACATATCCCTAAAGTAATGAAACATAGGAAACATCATTGACTTTCATTGTTGGTGGTAGAGCAAGTCTGTAGGCCACCGGTCCAATCCTCTCAAGGATATCAAAAGGCCCACAATATTGAGGTGCCAACTTGGCACGTGATTCAATCCTTAAGGATCTCCTCTTGGGCTTGATGAGTAAGTACACATGCTCCCCAACTTGAAACTCCTTGAATGCTCTGTGATGATCTGCATAACTTTTTTGTCTATCCTATGTTGCCTTGAATTTCGTTTTTATAACCTGCATTTCTTGCTCCATCTTATCCAATTGTCTCGTCCAATCAATGCCTTGTTCACTAGATCACTCCAACTAATGGGAGTATTACAACTCTGCCCATTAATAGCCTCAAATGGACTCATCCTCAAGGACTCCTGATACCCATTATTATATGCAAACTCTACCAGTGGAAAATACTCCTCCCATTTCCTTTGTTGATGCATGACATATATCCTCAAAATGTCCTCAAGAATCATGTTAAACCTCTTTATCTATCCATTTGTCCGCGGATGATAAGCTATATTGAAATGTTTGTCCCCAAGATTGCAAATAACTCCTTCCAGAATATAGAAGTGAACTTGGCATCTCTATTTGATATAATCGTCTTGGGAACACAGTGCAATCTCACTATATCCCTAATTAATATCTAAGCTACTTTACTAGCTTAATTCGTATACTTCATTGGAATGAAGTGAACAACCTTGATTAACTTGTCAACCACAACCATGATGGAATCATGTTGCTTCAACGTCCTTGATAAACTTGTAATGAAGTCCACGGAAATGACCTCCCATTTCTATTCTAGAATCGGAATAGGCAGCAATAGATCAGTTGGGGGCTTACAGTCAGCTTTCACCTATTGATAACCCAAACATCTCGAAACAAACTTAGCCACCTCTTTCTTCAAGTTCATCTAATGATAGAACATCTTAACAACTGTCAAAGTCTTCTGATATATTGGGTGACCTGAATATGGCTTGACATGAAACTCCCGTAATATAAGCTTCTCCAACTCATTGTTATCTAACACATAAATCATGTTCCTGAATCTGACCAAGCCATCTACTGTGAGATGATAATCCTCATCTCTATCATCTTCACCCTGTTGTTGCAATCTCTGCTTCAACTACTAGTACCTATCATCATGATGCCCTGCATGCAAGATCCACTATTGAAAATTTGTCCCATATGAACTCACAACTGAAATAAGATTTACCAGCACTCTCCTACTGAGAGCATCTGCAACTTCATTCTCCTTGCATTTGATGTATCTGATCTCGAAGTCAAAATCACTGAGGGTAGACCACCATCTAGCTTACCTGACATTCAGATTGGGCTGGTCAAACAAGTACCTCAATCCACTGTGATCGCTCATTAGAACAAACCTCCTACCAAGGAGATAATGTCTCCACATCTTCAATGCATGAATGATAGTTGCCAACTCAAGATCGTGAGTCCCATAATTCTTATCGTGCTCATTCACCTTCCTTGACTCATAGCATAGCACCTTCCATTCTTGCATCAAGACTCCACCAAGTCCTTCCTTGCAAGCATCTGTACATACCATGAACTCCTTATCAGGATCTGCAATCTTCAAGACTGGAGCATTTGTAAACAAATGCTTCAACTACTCAAAGTTGGATGCACACTCCTCTATCCATTCAAACTTCTTCCCTTTTCTCTGCAAATATGTAATAGGATAGCCAATCCTTGAGAAGTTCTTGATGAACCTCCTGTAGTAACCTGCTAGTCCCATGAATGATCTCACCTCATCCACATTCCTAGGAGTTGGCCACTCCATGATAGCTTTAATATTTTCCGATTTCACTGCTATCCCCTCCTCGGAAAAAACATGCCTCAACTAATGAATTTCAGTCTGAAATAAGTTGCACTTGCCAAGCTTCACATACAATTGATGCTCTCTCAACAATCTCAATATTGTTGCTAGGTGATTTGCATGCTCTTCCTCATTCTTATAATATATCAATATGTCATCAATAGACACTATCACAAACTTGTCCAAATAAGGATGCAACACATTGTTCATCAAAAACATGAAAGTGTTGGAGCATTAGTAAGACCAAAAGGAACAACTACAAACTCATTATGCCCATACCTAGTATGGAATGTAGTTTTGTAGATGTCTTCTTCTTTGATGCACACTTGATGATATCCTGATCTCAAATCAATCTTTAATAATATGACTACTCCCTTCAACGGATCAAACAAGTCATCAATCCTCAACAATGGATACTCGTTCTTAATCATCACTTTGTTCAACTGCCTATAATCAATGCACAATCTGAGAGTACCATCCTTCTTCCTCACACATAATGTTTGTGCACCCTAAGGTGATACACTTGGCCTTATGTATCCCTTATCAAACATTTCCTTAAGCTGCAACTTCAATTCCACCAACTTCAAAGTGCTCATCATGTAAGGTGCCTTTGATGTTGGTGTTGGTCCCGACATCAACTCAATAGAGAAATTCACTTCCTTATGAGGTGGTAACTCTGGGATCTCTTCAGCAAACACATCCTGAAACAGTTGCAAAATAGGATACCTCTTTAGAACTTCCTCATCCTCAACATCCTTCCCTTTGTCACTAGCAATATGACCTGCAAATAACAAGCATCATTTCTTGTAGTTGCACTTTTCTTGCATAACTGTGACCATTCTCACTGATGGAGGCTTCTTCTTTCCCTACAAAATTATTCTTTCCCCATCATCATCTAGGCACTCAATAGGCTTGTCATAGTAATCCACTTTAGTCCCATGAATGAATAACTAGTCCATGCCCAAAAGCATACTGTATGAACCCATTGAAACACATTTAAATGTGATGATGTAGGCATAAAATTAAGCTCAATTGCACAAGATCTCAACCAATGATGAACTCTTCTCTTAGTCTATGTAGTTAACTGCACCAACTAAGATTCTGCATGCACTTCTTTGTTCAAGCCACACTTATCCATCAGGTTAGGATTGATATAACTATAAAAATAGAAACAACTTGATCATGAAGCTTATCTTCCATCTCGATAATGGATTCTTGATGATTTGCCTACCTATTATCCACTGCTGCATAGATCTGGGGAATATTATGACCAACTTATCCAACTATTTGTGCCTCTTGAGCACTGTAAATATGAGGTTTGCCACCCTGATGTTGTGGACAATCTCTCCTACAATGCTCTCCACCACAAGTCCAACACATCAAAGGCTTCCTACCATCGCCCTTGTCCTTCTCCTTAGGCTGATACCCATTTCCTCTGTTAACTGCATTGAACTTCTTGTGCAACGCTACATTCTCCTTGTCACCTGCATCCTGAAGTATTCCTTGCTTCTTAGCCCACTTTCCTTTATTCTTCTCATTCCCTTTCCAATCTTACTTAGACTCATTTTTGCGCTTTGTCTTCATAACAATGCTTTAGCTTTTTGATGGCTTCCAACAACTGAGGCTCATCAAACTCAATCCACTCTCTGAATGCTACTAGAAACCCACTAATGAACCTTTGAATCTTTGCTTTCTCCTCCTTGAGGTAAGGCACATACCTCAATAGATCTAGAAATCTGCTAGTGTACTCATCATCTATCATAGAAACCATCTTCAACTCATAAAATTCCTTATCCTTGTCACTATAGCACCTTAGTACTTCTTCTTGAAGAGTCTCTTGAAATCATACCAAATCAACTCATGTTCTCGAATGCCTCTAATGTTCTTTACATCTTTCCACCAGATATATTCTTTCCCTTTAAGACTATAGGTAGATATTTTGGCTTTCATGTTCTTTGAATACTCATGTAGCCTAAATAACTTCTTCATCCCAAGCAACCATGCTTCTACATCTTGTGACCCCTTCATCTCTCCATCAAATGTAGGAGGCTTTACTTTCTTGAACTCTTCTGGAAAACACTGCTTCTCACTCCTACTATAAGGATGATGGCGGTGATGGTGATGATGTCTCTTGGAACTAGAACTATAATAGAATCCATAGGCACTACCCCTCATGTATGGTGATCCAATGATCTGCCTCCTTTGACGGTTTCCTCTCTATCTAATCTGTATCCTGATCGAGACCTTCTACCATATGCCCAATTTGTCTTCTCTTCCTGCCTATCTCCATAACTGATCCTCAAGTGCAACAAATGTCACTCTCACAAAAGCTAACAGAAGCTAAGATGAATGGCATGGAAGCTAAGATGGACAATTTGAAGATAGATTTGAACACAAATTTGAAGATAGGCATGGCAGATTTGAAGACATATTTGACAAATTTTCTACAAGAAATACTTATTAATGGTGAAAGGGTAGTAAAGGAAACTCATGATGCGAACAAAAGAAATGTTAATCATGATTTCATAGACTCTAATGTTGGATTGAAGACCCACCATATTCCAAAAATCGATATGAGGAAGTTTGATGGCAAGGATCCTGCAACATGGATATTACAAATGGAGCAATTTTTCGATCTCAATAATGTGCAAAACACACAAAAGGTATGTACTGCAATTTTATATTTGGAACCAAATCAGTTTGTATGGTATCAATGGCTTTGCTCACGTAAACAAATTATCACTTGGGCAATTTTTACGGAAGAATTGACAGCACATTACGAGGATACAAAAAGCAACATTTTTTTTAGTCAATTGATAAGTCTCAAACAAAAGGGTTCAATAATGGAGCACATTGAGGAGTTCCAAAAATTGAACATAAGGGTAAAAAATATTCCAGAGGAGAATAGGATTGATGTGTTCATAGGGACTTTAAAGGATAATATCCAACATGATGTTCGCCTTTGGGAACCTGATTCATTAGAGAAGACATTCAAGTTAGCAAGAAAAATGGAAAGCAAAATTATGGCAACCAGGAAGCATACCACTCACAACTATAAAGATGGAAGTGTTGTTGCCCCTAATCTTCCACAACCTATAAGGTTGACACCACAACAATTGGAAGAAAAAAGAGCAAAAGGGCTTTGTTACAGTTGTGATAGCAAATACTCTAAAGGTCACAAGTGTGCTGAGAAGAAATTATTCTACATAGATTGTGAAGAGGAAGAAGAAAAGGAGCAAGAAAGGTCAAAAGAAGAGGATATACTCCAGGAATAAAGTATAGATAAAGAAGAAATGAATCCGACCATATATTGTAATGCATTGGCTGGAATTACCACTCCTTAAACCATCAAGATAGAAGGACAAATCAAGAAGAAAAAGGTAATAGTGTTGATTGATTTAGGAAGTACCCACAATTTTATTCATTGTAAGGTAGCAAAAGAATTGAATTGCTTCCTATATCTAGCACCAGAGTGTCAAGTGATGGTTGCAAATGGAGGAACAATAAATTGCTTTGGAAAGTGCCATAATATCAAGCCATCCATGGGAGAATATGTATTGACTAGCCCAATGCTTTCCATTCTAATGGGAGGGGCTGATGTTGTACTAGGAGTCCAATGGCTACAATCCTTGGGTACAATAGCTTTTAATTTTCAAGAACTTTTCTTGAAATTTTCTGCGGAAGGAAAGGAAGTTGAATTAAGGGGTATTGCAGGGAAACCGGGAAAGATAATCAACTTTAACAGTATGACCAAGCTTCTAAAAAGGGAACAAAGAGGTGTAATTACACAATGATGTTCGCTAGATGTTTCCACATCGAAATCATCTATTTCTCCATATCTCCAAAAAGTCTTGGACAATCATTCCAAGGTATTTGAGACTCCCAAAGGTCTCCCACCTATTCGTGATCATGATCATGCTATTCATTTGATTCCAAGAAGTGTTCCTCCAAACATCAGGCCGTACAGAAATCCCTATGCCCAAAAGAGTGAAATTGAACGTATGGTTGCAGAAATGCTAGAGCCTGGTATAATTCAACCTAGTCAAAGTTCTTTCTCTGCTCCAGTAGTATTGGTGCACAAGAAGGATGGATCATGGTGCATGTGTTCGGGTTATAGGGAGCTCAACAAGCTCACTATTAAAGATAAGTTTCCCATTCCTGTCATTGATGAATTACTGGATGAATTGCATGGATCAGTTTACTTCACTAAGTTGGATCTTCCTTCAGGATATCATCAAATCAGAATGAATATTAAAGACATTCCGAAAACAACATTTAGAACTCATGAGGGTCATTATGAATTTTTGGTCATGCCTTTCGGCCTTACCAATGCACCTTCTACATTTCGAGGTTTGATGAATTCCATTTTCAAATCCTTCCTTAGAAAATTTGTGTTAGTATTTTTTGATGATATACTAATCTACAACAAGTCTTGGAAGGATCCTTTTGAACATGTTGACGGGGTGCTACAACTATTGGAGGAGAAACAATTATATGCAAACAGATCCAAATGTTTCTTTGGAGTACAAGAGGTGGAATATCTGGGTCATATTGTATCTCATGAAGGAGTTAAGGTAGACCCTAGCAAAATTAAATCCATTAAGGAATGGAAAATCCCCACATCCATAAAGCATCTGCGAGGATTTATCGGGTTGACAGGGTATTATCGCAAGTTTGTTAAGAATTATGGGAGAATAGCAGCACCTCTAACAACATTATTGAAGAAAGATGCATTTTCATGGACTCCAGAAGCAACAAAGGCCTTCGAACATCTTAAAGAGGTAATGTGCCAAGCACTGGTCTTCGCTACACCAGACTTCACAAAAACCTTTATTGTGGAATGTGATGCTTCAGGAAATGGAATTGGTGCTGTTTTAATGCAAGATGAAAGACCCATTGCTTTTGAAAGTCGTCCAATCAAGGGAAAGTTTTTACGCAAAGCTATTTATGAGAAGGAAATGTTGGCAATACTACATGCACTTAAGAAATTGCGACCCTACCTAATGGGAAGACACTTCAAGGTAAAAAGGGATCATGATAGCCTTAAATACTTTTTAGAACAAAGATTATCCTCTGAAGAGCAACAAAAGTGGGTCACAAAGATGTTGGGTTATGACTTTGAAATCATCTACAAAAAAGGGAAGCAGAATGTGGTGGCTGATGCACTCTCAAGAAAGGATGAGGATGTGGAAGCATTGTTGTGCGCCATTTCTATTATACAACCAGATTGGATAAACGAAGCAAGGGAGGAATGGAAGAATGATGAAGAAGTGTGGGCACTTATTCGAAAGTTACAACAAGATTCCAGTACATCTGATACATTTCGCTGGCGAAATGATTCGTTGTGGTACAAAGATCGCTTATACCTCTATAAGAAATCCCAACTCAAGCAAAATATTCTTATGGAATTGCACACTTCTCCCTTAGGAGGGCACTCAGGATTTTTTGTTGAAAATGCAACAAGATGATGGAGCTTAGTGGAAAGGAGTCGCCTTCACTAAGTGGGCCCGCAGGCTATTTTTGGCGCAAAGTCTATTTTTAGACTATGTCCATTTTTAGACATATGAATCATGGTCTATGAGTTGCAGGATGCTATTTGTGGATGATTGGTCATGTTGGTAAAAATAGATGGACTTCTATTTTTAGACATATGGGCGGAGTCTATTTTTAGACTGCCAGGCTAAAAATAGAACAGTCGAATATTATTAGCTCTTAATAATATTTGGACTTTAAACATTATCTTATCCTCTTGGAGCACTTCAGTTCGAGCTACGGATGTGGCACATGCAGCTGTCAGAAGGAAATACGCCTTTTTTATGAGTCAATTGAGCTATTGCATGATGGACTTCAGTTAGAACTCAAGTGATTGAGTTTGGTGGAGTTGACGGAGTTGTGTTTAGTTTGACTTGATTAAACTAGTTGTATTTAGTTTAACTGCAAATACACTAGTGATGAGTGATGTAAATTAATTATTAATTAATTCACTAATTATTAACTCATAAATCAACTAAAGAATACATCAGTTAACTCAGTGCATGGACAATTCAGTGGAGACAAGTGTTAGAGGTGAGTGAAAGGGCAAGACAACTGTCAGTTGTGACTATAGTTGTGCATGAGATTTGCACAATCAATGGATTGAGTATTGCCAATGAGGATTGCGTGGTTCAACCAAGGGAAATACGAGTTTGGATCAGCCATTCTCATTTATTCTCATGCAAGATTGCGCAATGGAGGCAGGCAAGCAGTGGAGGAGATTTGAACCTGTGATTGATTCAGATCTAAGCTAGTTTGTGTGTAACAGGTGGAGATAGTATTGAGTACTTGTGAGGAGTATTGTACTATGTATTGTTACATGTTCTCAATCAATATAATATACAGATAGTTGGGGGTTTTTTGCTGTATGCTTTCCCCGGTTACATACTATGTTAATGTGTGCATGCGATTGATGTTTCATTGTTTTTAATTCTACAAAATTGATGATCAACGTAGAGGAGGTTATGTATTATGCATGTATTCCGCAATAGTGTATAATCGAGATAATATCTGTGAATAAGTGTAATATTATTCAAAATTTCTACATTTTTAAAAACTTACCACAGGGTTAAGAAGGAATTTTTTTGGGATGGCCTTAAATCGGATATTCAAAAGTTTGTGGCGGAATGTTTGGTTTGCCAACAAAATAAAGTTGAAACAATTAAGACCCTGGGTCTATTACAACCTTTATCCATTCCAAGCCAATGTTGGGAGGAGGTTTCATTGGATTTTATCACAGGTTTACCCAAGTCTGAGGGAAAGAGTGTCATCATGGTGGTAGTTGATAGATTTACCAAGTATGCACACTTTTGTGCATTATCACATCCATTTAAAGCCAGTACAATTTCTACTACATTTATGGAAACAATTCAAAAGCTACACAGAAACCCAAAGATTATTGTAAGTGACAGAGATCCCATTTTCACTGGAAATTTTTGGACAGACTTATTTTCTTGTCTCGGTACTCAGTTAGCTCATAGCTCATCTTATCATCCTTAATCTGATGGGCAAACTGAGATAGTAAACAAATGTTTGGAAGGATATCTTCGTTGCTTTGTATCTGATAAATAGACACAATGGGTCAAATGGTTGCCTCTGGCTGAATGGTGGTATAACACTTCCTTCCATACAACAAAAAAATGACCCCATTTATGGAACTTTATGGATATCAACCACCATCCATCACATCATATTTAAGAGAAAACTCTAAGGTTCAAGCAGTGGAACGTCACATCGAGCGTCAATAAGAAGTCCTCCAACTCTTAAAGGATAACCTCGTGTTGGCACAGAATAGAATGAAACAACAGGCAGATCAACATCGCAGCGAAAGAAGTTTTGATGTAGGTGATTGGGTATTCCTATGGCTACAACCATATAAACAAATGTCCCTCAAGCAAGCTAAGAAGGATAATAAATTATCACCAAAGTATTATGGTCCGTACAAGGTGTTGCAAAAGATTGGTACTATGGCATACAAATTGGAGCTTCCTGTAGCTTCTCGAGTGCACCCATTTTTCCATGTTTCATGTGTAAAGAAGGTTATAGGTGACAAGCTCCCAGTTCAAACAATATTTCCAAAACTTGACGAGGAAGGAAAAATTATATTGGAACCGGAAGCAGTCACAAAAACAAGAACTTGACAACTACGAAATCGATCAATTTCGGAGTATCTCATCAAGTGGAAGAGCTTATCCGCTGAAGATTCCACATGGGAGGATGAGAATTTTATACAGAAGCATCCAAAATTACTCAAGCATCGAGGACAACACTTTTTTGAAGGAGAGGGGCATGTTAGGTCCCTATAATACTAGTGATTACCCCATTACTATTATAGTTGTATCCCTTATTAATATTGTTGTGCCCCTATTGTCCCCATATTGTTATTACTGTGCCCCATAGAATCCCTCTATTGTTATTTTTGTGCCTTTTTATTATTGTTAGGTTGGCTGGGTTATATTGTGACTCCTTAGACTCCTATATATAGAAAGGAGGTTTTGTCATTTGAATCATCAAAGAATCATTCATTTGTGAATGTAAAGGAGGTTGCCCCCTCGAAGAGGCTGAATTCTAAGGCATTGATCTATCTTTTCTATCTTTTTGCGAGCTGGTTTCATAACAGCTACAGAGCGTTTGTTCCAACCCACAACCATAGGGAACCTGAGAACTAGTCAACAAACAAGTGGGAGACCCACAAGACCATGCCTACCTAGGAAATGGAAAGCCAATGTTGAAACCATTGTCAATTCAGGCAAATATCCATGCTAATGACAACACATAACCAAAGAACCATATGCATATGTCATGCATCCAAAAACCAACAAGGAGATCATACTTGAAACCTGTTACCTACAAGGAAATCCAACTGTAGCTGTTGATCCAACTTTCCCCTTGCGCTTCCTTACTCTCCTTTGCTTTCCCTTTGCTTCCTTATTTGTCTTCTTCCAAATCCAAGAGAATGCTAGAGTGCTCCAAGAATTCTCTAAGTGTGCAAGAATGTATGAGAGAATGAACAATAACTCAAACCAAAAACTATCAAAAGGCTGTCAAAAAACTGTGAACTGTTTCTTTGATGCCTTTTTATCATTGATGCCTTTATTTTCTTTATTTTTCTTCTAATTTCCTTGGCATGCAAATTTGTGTCTCTTCACCTTCATTTTCTCCTATTTTCCTTTATTTTCATAATTAAATGCCTATCATTGCCTCTTTTCCTTTGCCAATTTCCATAGCCATAAATAAACCACAAGTGATGCCCACTATACTATTTTGACCACCATTCAACTTGGAATACGTGTCCCATGACCTTGGTCTTATTTTATTTACATGGAAAATCAAACACGGGTTGTTGCATAAATAATGTTGCTGGGATGTTAATAAACGGTAGATTTCTAGAAGTATAATTGTGATGGGTATTGGTTATATGTTACTTACACCCAGTTTTAGTGGACCGACCTATATAAGAGACACCACATGAAGACACGATCCTATAAACTCATTCATGGAGAAGGGATTAATTTTTTCACATTGTTGAAGTTCATGGGTGATATGAAGGTTAAAAATGGTCTAATTAATGCTTAAATTTTGGAAATTGTGTCAATAACACCCTTTCTAAAGAACAATTAAACTTCGGCGTTAGTAATTTAGAAAGCTCAAACAACATGAAAATTTAGGAAGCTACCTTTTAAGAAAGCATTGCTTATTTATGAAAGCTTCCCAAATGACAAGGATTAGGCATCATCATAACTAAGTGATCTAAACCTATCTTTAACACTAATGAATGATATGATATCAAGGTGAAGGGAGAGTCCCTTCATTCTCTACTAGTTTGGAGATAACTTTTAGAAGCCTAGAAAGGGAAATCTTCCATCCTTCTTTTTCTTTGATCAATGTGAAGAATTTCACAAGCCCTATAATTGTACACCTATCTTTAACACTAATGAATGATATGATATCAAGATGAGGGGAGAGTCCCTTCATTCTCTACTAGTTTGGAGATAACTTTTAAAAGCCTAGAAAGGGCAATCTTCCATCCTTCTTTTTCCTTGATCAATGTGAAGAATTTCACAAACCCTATAATTGAAAACAAGACAATTCCAAAGACTTCACTATCATTGATAGGTGGTCACGAAGATATAGTGTTAGTGCTTAAGTTCCAAGCACTTAGCCCTAAGGAGATCAATAAAGTTAAACATATAACCTCTACATCTTGAAAGAGAGAACTCACATCTAACATATGATTGCTTGAACTAGCCCTTGGGATTAATCATTATATATATATTTTGATGAGTTAAGATAACTTTTATTACTTTAAAATAAAATAAGTTAATAAATTAACAAACCTATCTTCTTGGGAGTGAAAATTATGCCTTAATAAACATTGTGACAAATTATAGTTCCACCTTCTTATTATTATTAGAATATTAATTTTAAAACTTTTCTTAATCCTCCCTGATGGGGATGACGAACTCCAAGAAGGACAGTCCCCTTGTCCTTCCATTATGTTTGCTATACGAGGAAGTTATTGGTGAGACGTGTGAAGATTCATTCTGTCTCTGCAAGATCGAGAATGGGCGAGGGAAGTTGGTTTATGGCGCCTGTTGCGCTCCAAGATTGTTGTTATGCTATGTTCATTCGAGGGTGGATGTTCGTGGTTTGAGCTATGGTAATTCAACGAGTGTCTTTGGCTCTTGACTTGTTTGGGTATGGTGGCGGTTCCACCATCGACGTATCCTCCTGTGCCTTCGGCTCACAAAAGCGATAAGTTCCTCTCCTTGTGTCTGGTTTCTCGTTGTCTTCAGAAGTTTGGGTGAACTTTGCATGGTAATAGAGATGGTCTGCGACCCTTTTCTTGTGTTGATAATTAGCTCTTTTCTTGGTTGTCTTTTGAGCTTGAGAGGGCGTCTGAGTCCAGTATCAATTCGATATCTTTTGGGTACTCATGTTTGTGTGGTTATTCTGTGGATGCTTGCGTCCTGTAGTTGGATGAGAAGAAATTGGGTTTGGTGGTGGGATATCTGTCTGAAGGGGTTTGCGTTGACGGGCTTTCAACTTGGGTTTGTAACTAGTCTGTTTGTGTTTGGGTGTCCAATCCTTTTGTTTGTGTCTCTGCTCCTAGGTGCTTCCTCTGGTAGAGGCGCCAACAAGTTCATAATTTGGTGGGTGTGTTCTTTAGCTGTGGTTTCTTCTGTAATTTCCCGAGTCGGTGAAAGAAGGCTGATAGTCCCACAAGGTAGAAGGTTGTTGGATTATTCGAGACCGCTTGTAGCTCCGAGGAGGTTCAAGGTTCGTCGAGAGGTGTTGCGGTTCACGAGGCGTCAGGCAGTGTTGTTGTTTGGTGTTGTTCTTGGATTTGAAGAGTATCCATGGGCCATGCGACCTATGGCGCACAATTCTCGCTCCAAACCCCTGCAGAGGGGAGCTTTGGCCATCTAGGGTGGTTATTGCTCTGAGCTGAAGGTGGAGGTGGTGGGCTGGGTGGCCAAGTCTTCAGTGCGGGGTGGTAAATGTGCTAAAAGTGTGGTCTGGGCGACCTTGAGGGCTCGTGGGGGCAGAGGTGGTGCTAAAGCCACTTGAGGTGGCTGTGCAAATGGAAATTGCAAGAAGGGTAGTGGGTCACACGGGGTTGGAGCTAGTGGGGGAGGCCGACAATGCTGATTTGGAAGTGCAGGGGTTGTTGGGCCGCAACAATGTTCTGTGGTATACCGAGACTTGGTTCAATCAGTTTTGGATCGCATTGAAATGTATGATAAGGCCAGGAAGGAGGAACATGAGGCTGTTATTACCATGCTCAACCAACTGCATTACTTTTAATGCCATGTCAGGGAAAGGATCGTGGCGGTTTAGCATGGTTAGAATCTGTTATCTAAAAAAGTGGAAAAGCTAGAAACGTGGATGCTGCACTTCGAGCAACATGCTTAGTGCCCTTATCACCCCCCTCCTATTACTTTTGACGATTAAGCATGCTAGTCTTCTTTGTCTTTTGCCCTGTCAACTTGTGCACTGTTTCTTTCATTTTGCTTATATTAATTTGCCATATGCTACTAGCTCTCGTTAGCAAACCCTCTCGGGGTGAGACTACTCACTTTTTAATATCTATATACTCAACTTTTAATAAATGAATAGAACCTTGATTTACAAAAATAAAAATAAAAATAAAAATTTCTCAATCCACTAAAATATTTTAAATATAATTTTTTAAAAATGTCTAATTAAAATATAATTGTACTAAAACACAAATAAATAAAATAATAACAAATAAATAGTTAGATTTTTTTGGCTTATTAATTCATTCTCTATTAATTGCCTATGGAGTTTGAATGGGTGCATTATTAAGACACTCCTTGCAATAGGTCATTGGTTGGGTGGTTACCCTACCAAAAAATAAAATCATTCTCTAATAGAGTTCAGGCTTCTGTGATCCATATCAAGTTAAGAAAGATTCTTCGGCGAAAATCACATGGAATATCATTTGTCGACGCGTTTCGAACCAACCAGTGTGGTTTATCGTCATTCTCTATAAATATTTTCTTCCACTTTTTATCTCCATAAAATTTAAAAATAAATTTTCTATATATAAAATAATTCGATGATTCTTTATATTGTATTATCATAAATATAAATTAATTCGATTATTCTTTATATTGTATTATCATAAATGATCAATTTTTTTTGCGAGAGATTTTTCGGCGAAAATCACATGAGAAACCATTTGTCGACGCGTTTCGAACCAACTAGTGTGGTTCATCATCAGGACAAGTTGAAGAAACAGATCCAGTCTAGCATGTTAAATAGTCTAAGCAGAGACTCCAACGGCTACAAAAGATTAACGGCTAATTCTTGACTCTAGGACCCAGGTTAAATTTTTTGACTCTAGGACCCACGTTAAATTTTTATTTTATTAATTTAATAATATTATTATTATTTATTATTATATTATGGAACCAAGTTAAAATTAGGTAAAAATAAATTAATGGTTAGTTTTTAAAATTTTTTCTTTTATTTCTTTAAATTATTACTTTTATATATATATATATATATATTTTAATTCAAATAATAATAATCGATGGATAAGAAAAGGTTAGGAAAAAAAATAAATTAAAAAAAATAAAAATAAATAAATACGAGGTTAGTATAAAAAGTTAATTTAATTGTTAATTAAATTATTCATTAATTATTATTATTATTTACTATTTTATTATATGGAACTAAGTTGAGTTAGGTACAAATAAACAAATTAATGGTTAGTAATTTATTTAAATTATTAATTATATATGTATATATATATTTTAATTAAAAATAATATAAAATTATAAATAAATACTATACATTTAATTAAAATAATATGTATAAATTGACCAATGGCTAATAAAAGGACCAAGGTCAAAATTAGTTATATAGGGTGAAATATATATATATATATATATATATATATATATAGTAATTATAATTAGTATTAATAGTTAGTTATTATTTAATAATTATAAACTATTTAGTAACCAAAAGGAAAGTAGGACCTCCCCTGATAATATAAGACTAAATTATATTTATAAAAATATAAATTAATGGAATGTTAAGATGAAAGTTAAAAAACAAAATAAAAAATAAAAAATAAATAAATATATAAATAAGACCAGAAAAAACGACTAAGAAGAGATAGCTGGGATCCAACACCTACTGATTTTCCAGCTATCATCTCTATTGAGATTGTTCGGCCTCTTTTCAATTTCAAGAGCTTCCCTAAGCTTCCGATGATGGAAGCGCGAAACCTTAGCAATAACACTAGCCTCCTCAATGCAAACATGATGATTGGTTTTTTCTACATGTTCAGCTAAAGCGGAAGACTTAGCTCTTTTATGCTTAAGGTCAGCTGCATGCTCACTGATCCTTTGATTAATGGAGCGACCAGTCTCACCAATATAGGGGGTCCCACAAGAGCAGGGGATAATATAAACCCCTTTCATATCTTTGGGGTCAATAGGATCCTTTACTGATCTGAGGGACGAACGAATGGTGTTAAGGGGCCTAAAGGTCACAGGGACACTATGTGTCTTGAGAATCCTTGCAATCTTATCAGTGGTCCCCTGAACATACAGAAGATGGACACCTGGAATCCGTTCCTTTGGTTCCCTTTTAGTTAGAGAATTCCTAGCGGCTTTAAGGAAAGCCTTCTGACCCAAGTATCTACTATAACCATTCTCAACAAAGACATCAAGGAGATGGGATTTTTCTTTCTCAAAACTCTTCTTATCCGAGATCCTCAGGGCTCGAGTAGCAAGGGTATTGAGAACACCCATCTTTTGAGCCGGGAAATGGTGAGAATAGGCATGAAGATACTGCTCTGTATGCGTTTTCTTCCGAAAAACTTGGTGGGCGAGGGAACCGTCACTATTCTTAGAAATGAGAATATCAAGGAATGGGAGGCACCCATCAACTTCCTGCTCCTTAGTGAACTTAATGGCCGAGGATTGATTGTTGAGATGCTCGAAGAAAAGATCTAATTCCTCTTGGCCATGAGACCAAATGACATTGGTGTCATCCACATACCTTCTCCAGAGCTTCGGCAAGAGCCAGGAAGAATTTAGAGCCCTGGACTCAAAATCTTCCATAAAAAGATTAGCAACAACAGGGGAAAGGGGTGAGCCCATGGCGACCCCACAGGTTTGCTCGAAGAACTCTCCCTCAAAACTAAAAAAGGTGGAAGTGAGGCAGATCTCCACTAACCTGGCAGTGTCAAGGTCAGTTAGGCGATTGATCACCTCCATGGCCTCCTTAATAGGAATGCAAGTGAACAGGGAAACTACATCAAAGCTAACAAGAATGTCCCCAGGGTCAAGCTTAATGTCCTTGAGTTCATTAATAAAGGAAGCAGAGTCTTTAACGAAGGACTCCGTACCACCAACTAAGGGCTTAAGCTTTAACGCAAGAAACTTAGCAAGAAGGTAGGTAGGACCTCCAATGGTGTTGACAATGGGCCTTAAGGGAGCTCCTTCCTTATGAATCTTGGAGAGACCATAGATTCTAGGAGATCAATTTTTTTTCCAATTTTTATCTCTATAAAATCGTTTTATTTTAAAAATTATATATTTTAAAAATAAAATTTCCATACATAAAATAATTCAATTATTAAATTTTAAAATAAAATTTCCACATATAAAATAATTCGATTATATTTTAGAATAAAATTTCCACATATAAAATAATCCGATTATTCTTTATATTATATTAATTGGATTATTCTTTATAGAGAGTTTAAATATTTAAGCGAAGAAGCTGATTCGATTCGAGAGAGTAATAGACCTCCCTCTCAATCATTCAAGCAATTGCCCCATAATCATTTCAGATCTGCGGCTCTTGGATTTGTTCTGCGGCTCTCTGCGGTCATTGAAACTCGTGGATCTGCGGCTCTTGGATCTTTTTCTGCGGCTCTCGGATTATGATCTCCAACAAAACAAACGTACGGTGAAAAGCAGCAGCACGACCTCCAACAAAACAAACGTACGGTGAAAAGCAGCAGCACGACCTTCCAAGGAAAGCACAAGCAGATAACTAATCTGGTAATTAAACTGTCTTTCACTTCGAAGGATGCCATTAGCAATGATGGGCACGCAATCAAACTCTCCGAGTCTTTGTGGGTCTGCCGATAAATCAACATCCAGCAGAGGAAAACAGGTTTTGTTTGGACATAGACTGTAGCCACGGCAATGGGTTTGCCAGCGGATAAATGGAAGAAGAAGAGCAAGAGCTCTTCATTTCAGGGCGGCAGCAGCTGCAATAGTAGATGTAAACTCCAGGTGTGCACAATCCTATTTATCTGCTTCCTCTTTTTCTCCATCAAATACTATTCTCTACCCACATCAATTACAATATCAATATCAAAACCGGAATCTCCTCTACCGACTTCAATTTCAATATCAAGATCAAAATCAGAATCTAAAGAAGCTCTGGTAGGTGCTGGGGAATATCCCCAATGCAGCACCCAAAACGAGAACAGGCCTACACCTGATTCCTTGAAAGGGCTTCCCAAGGCGGAGAAATACATGTGGTTTGCCCCACACAGTGGGTTTAGCAACCAAGTAGGAGAGCTGAAGAATGCACTGATTATAGCAGCGATCCTCAACAGAACTCTTATCATTCCACCAATTTTGGATCACCACGCTGTGGCCCTGGGAAGCTGCCCCAAATTCAGAGTTCAGCCTGCACATGAACTTCGGAATTCTGTATGGGATCATGTCATCCACCTCATGCAAAGTTCAAGGTCTGTAACAGTTATAATTCCATTGCTGCTATCTGCCCAGATGTCCCAATTTCGTTTTCCAAGCATGGTTCGAATGCTTTTTCTCTGTAAAATAAGTGAATTAATGCATTTGCTAAATGTACTGGTTTTTACTGGGACCCATAGGGTATTTCTTCATTCAACAATATTTCTCAAGAACACCCATTTTTTTAAGCAAAGTCTTAACAGAACAACTTTTGGTTCTTGTTTTTGGATAGTACTGATTACTTTTAGATTACATCTCTTTTCCACTGGTTTGCAGGTACGTTTCTATAGCAGACGTTATTGATCTGTCTGAATTGATCTCTTCGTCTCTGGTGAGTACTGTTGATTTTCGGGTTTTTGCTTCACTGTGGTGTGGCCTAGATATTGGGTTATCCTGTTCTGGAAAGCTATGCCATAGCTTGTCCAGAAGTGTTAAAGCATGGGGTAGTCCTAGAACGTGTAGGAATCTGTTCTCAGGTCTTGAGACAAATCTACCACATTGCGTGTATGGAGTTGAAGAAGATTGTAAAACAACAGTATGGACTTACCAACAGGAGTCCGATGATGCATTAGATTCAATTCAGCCAGATGACAGCTTAAGGAAGAGGAAGAAAATTGATTATGTCAGAAAGCGTCGAAACATAGACAGTGTTCTTGGGCCTGGATCAATGGCAGATAATGCCACTGTTCTTCTCTTTGGGACCCTCTTCTCAGCTACTTACAAAGGCTCAGAGCTGTATATTGACATTCATGAGGCTCCTAAAGATGAACGGATACAATCTCTGCTACAAAATATTGAATTTCTACCATTTACCCCAGAGATTATAAATGCTGGGAAGGAATATGCCCGAAGAAAGATAAAGAATCCTTTTCTATGTGCTCAGCTCAGACTGCTGGATGGTCAGTTCAAGAATCATTGGAAAACAACATTTTCTGTGTTGAAGGATAAACTCAAAGTTTTGCAGGGGCAGTCCCAGGGTATGAGCAAACTCACACATATTTTTCTCATGACAGACCTTCCAGCATCTAACTGGACTGGAACATTAATTGGCGACTTGGCTGCTGATTCCAAAGCTTATAAATTGCATATCTTGAACGAGAAAGATGATCTCTTTGTAAACACGGCTAAAAATCTTATGAGTAGAGAGTATGGAATTAGATCAGGGTTTCTACCAAGTTTCCTTAAAAATGTGAGCAAGAATGAAGAATATCGTTCAAAAGTGTTACCCGATATTCTTCTTTATATAGAAGAAACAGTATGCAGTTGTGCTCCGTTAGGTTTTGTTGGAACTGCTGGATCTACTATTGCTGATAACATAGAACAAATGAGGAAACACAATGTGTGTTCCTTATCATAGTACAGTTTTTGGAGCAAATGAATATGGTCCTATGTTTGCATCGATGTTTTATCTTCTGTTCCATGGGCAGAGTTTGGACTTATACAATAGAGTCTTTCTTTTCATTGTACTTTAGTTGATTTATTAATGTTAGTTGTTTATCATTTATTTCTTTTAACTCTAGATTGCATTTATGGTATGTTCAGGCAGTCGGTATGATCAAATGCAATATTTTTGCTGCAGAGAGTAGATTGCAATCTGTTCGAAATTTTCAATAATTAGCATATATGTTTTAATGTTGCATTCCTGACTAGTTCCAGATTTCTTTTTAAACTTCACGTGTGTGTTGTTTGATTCTGTCATGTATGTTCAGGCAGTCGGTATGATCAAATGCAATACTTTTGGTGCAGAGAGTAGATTGCAATCTGTTCGAAGTTTTCAATAATTAGCATATATGTTTTAGGGTTGCATTCCTGACTAGTAGGAAACCCTCACTGGAGAGAAAACGCACTGCTATAAGCTCTCCTGCATTCATTAATGGGCCACAATACATTCTCTTTGCTGCTGAACAACATACAGTTGAAAATCACCATTGCCAACCTGAACTGGCTAATAACCTTGGATATCCCACCGCCTCTTCTCTTTGTGAGCATATTTTCCTTAGAATTCTCTCCTCAGGCCAAAGTCACGGGGAAGCGACAATGCTGGCTCTTTCTTTTTTCTTTCCTTTTTAAGAGACAATTTTCTTTTTCTCTATCATTATGAATCACTTAAATGTTGAGGCCTTTCACTTGGGCTTCCAAAACTGAATTACATTTTAATACATTGCTTTTTGACATTTGTCATCACTACAAATCAATGGGGCCTTATTTAATGAGCTGTCATTTTTCTAACTTCTAACGACATTTAGAATACATACAGATGTTATTTTTTTTAACCAAGAATACATGCATATGTTATTCATGGACACTTTAATTAGCTAGGGGGCATAGTTGGAGCATCACGTTCCGCTCCTCTAGAATGGCATCGCCCTTGGTGTGGTGTTCCTCATTCCTGATGTAGTACGTTGGATCATTCTATCAATTTTTTATCTCTTCCCATTTGGATCATAGGCAACATTGCAGTTGCTTTGGATTCTGAACTTCTGATTCCAAAAATTCAACATGTACCTATTTCGTTTGTTAAATTTTGCAGATTTAAAATTTAATTTCTGAGATCATAAAGCATAGAAGACTGTCAATGAACAACAATACACAGGATTTGGTCCAAGACCAGGGAAAAACCCCACTATGGGGGAAACCTCTTTTAAATTGCTCTTCTATTAGATCATCTTCAAAGGTTCAGCAACATTACCCCTTTTTAAACTAGGACAGATCTTTTGAAGTGTGAGATCTGATCACAAATGCAAAAACTGATACAAGGGAGACCTGCCACCAATGATAATACAAGATAAAGATCTTGCCAGTAATACGAAATCTGCCAAACAATAATGCAAGAAAGAAATTTCCAGAAATGCGAGAGAGAAATCTCCACTAGATCTGCCAATGATGAAATAAAATAACATGCTTCCAATAAATCTGCTAACAGTGAGAGAGATAAAAATACTGATGCAAGGGCTTTATCACCAATGTGAAAAAGATCACCAGTGATGATAAGAGATCTACCACCGATAATCCGAGATCTGCAAATGATGATAAGAGATCTGCCAATCTGCAATAGATCTGCTAACAATAAGAGATCAATCAAAATAGCTTCCACAAGTTTTAAGGTCTTCTTCACAATGTCTTCCAGCTAGATTTGAAACAAGAGGCTGATCCTCTCACCATACCACAAAGACAGATCTCAGATCTTCTTCCCTTCTGAGGCTCAAACTTGAGATAGAATACAACTCTGTGAAGGCATAAGCTCGGACCAAATCACAATTCAAAAATGGCTCAGATCTAAATCAGTGGAGGCATCTTGAGGTGGCTTGGATCTAGATCTGTGTGAGGCAGATCTGAAATGTATCAGATCTAGATCTGTGGAAGTAGATCTGAAGTAAATCTCGGCCTAGTTACAGGCCTGGAGCAGTTATAATCTCTGACCAATCAATGAGCTCAGATCACAGAATAATGAACAACCAAATCACAGTCTTCAATAAAAGATAGAAGAGAAATTTCTTCACTTGATCTGACCCTTAAACATCTCTTTGAATACCTTCACGTAGGAGAGCAAATGAGCAATGTATGCATGATCAAATTACATATCAAGGAAAGCAGATTAACCTCTTTATATAGCCATCATGTGATCTGAATGACATTGTTTCAAGGCAAGCCAACTAACCATCATGTAAGTGTCTAGGCAAGTCGAATTGACCTTCTAGAAGAGCCAACCTAACACTTATGGAGCCACTTGAAAATAATTCGCTTCAAGGGTGAAAGGTGTTAACTCTTAGAAAGGAAATTTCTCCCTTAGTTGCATAAAATTCAACACTCCCTCTCAACCAGGGAGGAATTTCCATCAAAAGTGTCAAAACTGCTGTACTTGTCAAATCATCATGGCTGATGCTGAACATTCTTGAATCTAAAGAAAAATACTCATGGCAGGGGAGGCTCAGCTACCACCCTGAATCCAAGCTCAGCCAAATTAAGGCTAAGAAACCATTATTGGATAGTCTCAAGCTCCAATCCGGCCTAAATATCATCAGGGAGCTAGATGCTTCCACCCGACATTAGGGAGCCACAGGCTACAACCTGGAATAAATATCATCGGGGAGACTCATGCTACCACTTGGAATGAATATTGCTCAATCATGAAGACTAAGAAACCACTGCTCAGCCAATGAGGCTAAGAATCCATAATAGCCCAGCTCAAGGCTAAGAATCCATGTTGTTCAAGAACACCAACATCTTCAAACTTGAGCGAGATACAACTTACCATGATTGGTAAGGAGCACCATCCGATCTCAAGTAGCCAACACCCATTGGCCAGATGGGTGGGAAAACAAGATGCATGACTGGGGCATACCCCTAGTTGGAGGTCCCTTATCCCTAGGAGCTCACTAGCTCAATTCCTCGTCTTTGGGAGCTCAACCAGGGGGGAAGAGCACACATCCCAGTGTTCTTGATCAGTCGGGTCTCGGACTTGGAAGGGGAATATCCCTGAATCCAAGCATATCTCTGAAGACTAGAAATTTCTTCTTCCACAGTGCTTTAGAATGTATATTAACATTTTTCCCATCAATCTGAATATGGTGGAGTCTCATTGCTCCTTTGTACCATGTATTGAATGAAATTATATTTGATTTCAATGTGCTTGAATCTGTCATGAAATACGAGATTCTCAGACAATCGGATCCCACTCATATTATCACAGAATATCACTGTTGTGAAAATTCCTGAATTTAACACATCGGAAACCCCTACTGCAATTACTGGTTTACAATCTCCTACTTGTTCTTTACATTAACAAGTTGTTTAATTGCATAAACATCGAAGTAAACACTATTGCAGCCTTTACAAATGTATAGATCATGCATTGAAATAAACAGAGACAATAACATAAGGGACACCATTATTTTTGGACAATTGTCCCTTGGAAAACCTAATTCGGGAAAACCGGTGCAGCATATAGAGGGTTTGTATTGTTAAGCAGATTTCGTGAATACAACTAGGGTGCCAGAAATGGCTCACCCAACAGAGAATATCCTTGGCAGTAGTACCTCTATCCGGAGACAGATATTCCGACAAATCAACAACCAGATGATCAAACCCCACAATGACTCTGGTTGTTCCCTATGCTGGACAGCGAAAGCTGCTCCAAGCACTGCTCTGGAACTGCGTCACTCTTCCAGGAGCTGTGTCACCCTCTCCCGGTTCAGAGTCTGTTGATCTGCTCCTAGTGTGCCCCACAAAATCTCCCAAGCACTGCCTTTGAGGCCCAGCGTCAGCCTTCTGCGTCCTTTGCGTCAGCCTTTTGCGTCCTTTGCGTCAGCTCTTCAGCCTCTACATCAACCCTTCTAAGGCCTACGCTCTCTCCCGACACTGTGCTGACTCTCTGCTGTGTATTCTTCATCCTTGGACGAAAATCCCTTGCTGAACTGCCTCTCACTGCAACTCTGATCACTAACTCGATTTCCTCAGCAACCCTTGCCCCAGAACTGGCTTGATCCTCGTCACTTAGAACTTTCTCACCCATTTTATATTAATACACATTAATATTTTTATTTTCCTAAGTTTAGACTTAGGAACTGATTAAAAATATTAATTATTTTAATATCTCTTCATCTGGGTGGAATTTCTCCAAACGATTGCTGGGTCTTGGGGATCTCATGTGCCTTAGCCTCTCCACCAATTTTCAAGGCTAGAGCACATCTGATGCTACCCAAAATCAACACTCACTCTTAGCGAGAAATGTGCTCTAGCAATACTTCAACATAGAAGCATCACACTGATCCTCCGCATCGGTCCTCTGTGTTGATGCTTGGCCTGCTGCCCCACATCCACTGCACTGCTGCTTCCTGTACTGTTGCCCATGACACTGCCACTGCCACTGCTACATCTGTACTGCAACTCCCTCTCAACACGCTGCATCATGCTGCCCATAGCACTGCCATTGCTAACTACTGCACTGCAACTCAGTTACCGAGAAGTAAGTAATTGACTTCACTCAAACACTGACATCCTGGTCAGTCTGGAAGCCTCGTGATGCTGAAGCTACCTCTGCTGCTATCCTGTTCTCCCTCTGTTGTCACTATGTTGCTGTAACCTCTTCTGTGCCTCTGTCCAATCTGTTTTGATCCCTCAATCCGTTCACTGCCATCTTTGCTCCTCTTCTCTTAACTCCCTCTAAGTCCTGATTTCCCTCTCAGAAATCCTCCGACCAACTGTCGAATCACTCCTCTCCAATCCTCCTTTCTTGCTGCAACCCGAATCTAGATTTCTTGGCTAGAAATTTGTTGAGGTAGTGCTTCCCTCTACCTTGGTGCAATCTCCTTAGACACTGTTCTGCACCGACAGAAACATCGTCCCACCAGCTCCTCAAATCAAAATCTGCACAACTCCCTTAGCCCTGACAACTCGAAGAATCTAAGCCCTTAGGCTCTGCGCAATTTTTCTCCTCTTGACCAACTGCGTCAATCCTTCTCGACTCAGAAAGATGATGTGGCTCTGCGTGAACCTGATTTGCCCTCCTTCGCCTCTACATTGGCTCTTCTGGCTGATGCAGCTATTGGGTGGGCTCCTCCTAGCTACTGTGTCTTCCTCTCTCGGCTCAGAATGCTGATGCAGGCACCGCGTGAGCCTCTGCGTCACACTTTCTGCACTGCATCACTCCTCTTGCCTCTTCGGCTCTGGAACAACGCTGTCTCTCGGGACAATTGCTTCTTTGTTGCAAATTCTCAGATTTCTCAGCTGACGTTTTCAGTGGCCTATGATATGCAATCGCTCTGATACCATGTGAAAATCCCTGAATCTAACACATCAAAAACCCCTACTGCAATTACTGGTTTACAATCTCCTACTTGTTCTTTACATTAACAAGTTGTGTAATTGCATAAACATCGAAGTAAACACTATTGCAGCCTTCACAAATATATAGATCATGCACTGAGATAAACAGAGACAATAACACAAGGGACACCGTTATTTTTGGACAATTGTCCCCGGAAAAACCCAATTCGGGAAAACTGGTGCAGCATATAGAGGGTTTGTATTGTTAAGCAGATTTCATGAATACAACTAGGGTACCAGAAATGGCTCACCCAACAAAGAATATCCTTAGCAATAGTACCTATATCTGGAGACAGATATTCCGACAAATCAACAACTAGATGATCAAACCCCACAATGATTCTGGTTGTTCCCTATGCTGGACAACGAAAGCTGCTCCAAGCACTGCTCTGGAATTGCGTCACTCTTCTAGGAGCTGTGTAACCCTCTCTCGGTTCAGAGAATGCTGATCTGCCCCCAGTCTGCCCCACAAAATCTCCCAAGCACTGCCTTTGAGGCCCAACGTTAGCCTCTATGGCTTTTGCGTCACTTGCGTCAGCCTTCTGCGTCATTTGCGTAAGCTCTTCAGCCTCTGCATCAACCCTTCTAGGGCCTGCGCTCTCTCCCGACACTGTGCTGACTTTCTGCTATGTATTCTTCATCCTTGGACGAAAATCCCTTGCTGAACTGCCCCTCACTGCAACTCTGATCACTAACTTGATTTCCTCAGCAAACCTTGCCCCAGAATTGGCTTGATCCTCATCATGTCGAACTTTCTCACCCATTTTATATTAATACACATTAATATTTTTATTTTCCTAAGTTTAGACTTAGGAATTGGTTAAAAATATTAATTATTTTAATATCTCTTCATCTGGGTGGAATTTCTCCAAACGATTTCTGGGTCTTGGGGATCTCATGTGCCTTAGCCTCTCCACCAATTTTCAAGGTTAGAGCACATTCGATGCTACCCAAAATCAACACTCACTCTTAGCGAGAAATGTGCTCTAGCAATACTTCAACATAGAAGCATCACACTGATCCTCCGCATCGGTCCTCTGTGTTGATGCTTGGCCTGCTGCCCCACATGCACTGCACTGTTGCTTCCTGTACTGTTGCCCATGACACTGCCACTACCACTGCTACATCTGTACTGCAACTCCCTCCATCACACCTTGCTCCACCCAACATCCGTCATCATGCTACTATCATTAAGGGCTCCCATAGCCGTATGTGATCGAAGAGTTTGGGCACCTCAAGGATCCTGCCCCCATTATGTAGTCCTTTCAACTACAGCTCTATGTCTCCCCACCTCTTCTCTAGAGGCACATGAGCACTCATGGCACAATCGTCATCAGTCTCGACATCCTTTTTCCGCCTTTGCTGGAGCAACCTTTGAGTCAGAAGCTTCTCCCTTGCCTTTCTTCCTGGGGCACTGAGAGGCATAATATCCCAGCTATCCCAGTGCCCCACAATTGAAGCACTTGACCTTGGAGATGCCTTTCTTCTTCCTCCCCTGTAGGCCCTGCTGTCCCACAGATGTGAGTGCTGCATCCTCCTCCTTGATTTGAACTCCCTTACCGCTACTCCCCGCCTTGGTCAATCTCCTGAGCGCTTCCTGTCGAAGAGCTGCCCACATCTCCTCCAAACTGGGGAGAGTTGTTCTGCCCAAAATGCTTTGGACAAACGTCTCCCACTCCTCGGAGACTGCATTCAGGGTAGTCCTGACCATGAACTTTGGATCCAATGTAGACCCCACGAAAGTAAGCTGGTTGCAAATTCCTTGCAACCCGAGAAGGAATGGATATATCTCCTCTCCTTTTTGCATCTGATATGACCTCAGTTGATTCTCCAATAACATCTTCTGCTACACGGAAGAACCCTGGTATAAGGTGGTCAACGTCTGCCACATCTCCCTTGCTGTGTTCTTTTCAGCAATATGTGGTATTACATGATCCTTGACCCCGTCTAGGATCATGCATTTCGCCTTCACCTGGGCCTCCTCATACTTCTCATTTGCATCAGGATCAACTGGGACAACCACTGTTCTCAAGGCATAGTCCTTGATGCGATGTTTATCCAGGAGGACAAAATTGGAAGCCCCATCCAGTTTGTCCTGATCCCTCAATCCGTTCACTGCCATCTTTGCTCCTCTTCTCTTGACTCCCTCTGAGTCTTGATTTCCCTCTCAGAAATCCTCTAACCAACTGTCGAATCACTCCTCTCCAATCCTCCGTTCTTGTTGCAACTCGGATCTAGAATTCTTGGCTAGAAATTTGTTGAGGTAGTGCTTCCCTATACCTTGGTGTAGTTTCCTTAGACACTGTTCTACACCGACAGAAACATCGTCCCACCAGCTCCTCAAATCAAAATCTGCAGAACTCCCTTAGCCCCGACAACTCGAAGAATCTGAGCCCTTTAGGCTCTGCGCAATTTTTCTCCTCCCGACCAACTGCGTCAATCCTTCTCGACTCAGAAAGATGATGTGGCTCTGCATGAAACTTATTTGCCCTCCTTTGTCTCTACACTGTCCCTTCTGGCTGATACAGCTACTGGGTGGGCTCCTCCTAGCTATTGCGTCTTCCTCTCTCGGCTCAGAATGCTAATGCAGGCACTGCGTGAACCTCTGCGTCACTCTTTCTGCACTGCATCACTCCTCTTGCCTCTTCAGCTCTGGAACAACGCTGTCTCTCGGGACAATTGCTTCTCTATTGCAAATTCTCAGATTTCTCAGCTGGCATTTTCAGTGGCCTATGATTTGCAATTGCTCTGATACCATGTGAAAATCCCTGAATCTAACACATCAGAAACCCTTGCTGCAATTACTGGTTTACAATCTCCTACTTGTTCTTTACATTAACAAGTTGTTTAATTGCATAAACATCGAAGTAAACACTATTGCGGCCTTCACAAATATACAAATCATGCACTGAGATAAACAGAGACAATAACACAAGGGACACCGTTATTTTTGGACAATCGTATTCGTCCGCGGAAAAACCCAATTCGGGAAAACCGGTGCAGCATATAGAGGGTTTGTATTATTAAGCAGATTTCATGAATACAACTAGGGTGCCAGAAATGGCTCACCCAACAGAGAATATCCTCGGCAGTAGTACCTCTATCTGGAGACAGATAGATGATCAAACCCCACAGTGACTCCGGTTGTTCCCTATGCTGGACATCGAAAGCTGCTCCAAGCGTTGCTCTGGAACTGCGTCACTCTTCCAGGAGCTGCGTCACCCTCTCTCGGTTCAGAGTCCACTGATCTGCTCCCAGTATGCCCCACAGAATCTCCCTAGCGCTGCCCTTGAGGCCCAACGTCAGTTTCTCGGCTTCTGTGTCACCTGCGTCAGCCTTTTTTGTCTTCTGCGTTAGCTCTTCAGGCTCTGCGTTAGCCCTTATAGGGCTTGCGCTGTCTATCCCGACACTGTGCTGCTTCTTTGCTATGTATTCTTCAACCTTGGACGAAAATCCCTTGCTGAATTGCCCCTCACTGCAACTCTGATCTCTAACTCTATTTCCTCAGCAAACCTCGCCCCAAAAAATCAAATTCTTTGATCAGTGTCACCAACTGACCCTCAAGCCTCCTCTTATACTTTTCCTGTTGACGATTCAATGACCGAGATTAAGTCCCTAATCAATGCCTAGATTATAACTGACTTGATCCTCGTCACTTAGAACTTTCTCACCCATTTTATATTAATACACATTAATATTTTTATTTTCCTAAGTTTAGACGTAGGACCCCATTAAAAATATTAATTATTTTAATATCTCTTCATCCGGGTGGAATTTCTCCAAACGATTTCCGGGTCTTGGAGATCTCATGTGCCTTAACCTCTCCACCAATTTTCAAGGCTAGACCACATCTGATGCTACCCAAAATCAACAACTATAGTATCTAGGACTTGCTCAAATAACTCTCCAAAGAGTTTTCTTAACTAGACAACTTCACAACTAGCTAAGCTCGCAACAATATACTCATCTTCAGCAGAACTGAGATGTTAATTTTAGGCGACAATAGTATGTTCTATGCTTTAGAGCAATTTTACTTCAATTCTTTATTAGCCCAGAGTCAATATTCAAATTAGCACTCACATCAACATGATAGTAAAATGCAGATAGAACATAAACATGAACAATAGAAGACAAGCCAAGACAAGAGGACACAAGATGTGGCACTAGCCAGGGACAAGCCCAATGTGGGGAAACCCATGATCAAATCTTCTTTTAGTCTTCAATAGTTCAACAAAGAGAGATAGTACAATTTACAAATTTGATAATTTATAACAGTGGCAAAAGAGCCCTAACTAGAAAAGTCAACTTTGGTCAACAGGGAAGATTTGACCCTCAGTAAATCGGTCAACTTTGGCCTCCAAACATCAAGATAAAACAACCTTCAAAACAGTGAAATTCAACCTAGTCAAAGTCTGGTCAAACAACCCACTTGTGGTCAGCCCTAGCTGCGGTCAATGCTGGTCAACAATCAACGTTTAGCTTCGATTTCTCTGCCCAGAAATGCGACCTGCCCAAACAGAGATAGCCCTCACAAAGATGCAGTCAAAGGAGGTCAACACATGCTAGTCAACGCTTGGTCAAACTATCTAGAAATTCAGTCTCTTGAAATTGCGGCCTCTTGAAATTTCGGCCTCCTAAAATTTTGCTCTCCTAAAATTTCGAACATGTGGAGAGAGAGAGGCCCAGAAATCTGTACCCAATCAATGAGGAGAGAGAGAAGTGTGAAGATGAGTGTGTCCAAATGAGGCTAAGTCACCTTCTATTTATATGCAACGTTGAGGATGAATAGATGTGACTGTTGGGCTTCTGAGCCTACATAAGTTTGCTGGCCGACCTTGACAATTTGACCATAATCAAAATAAATTCATAACTTCATTTGTACATGTCAGAATCGGATGATCTTTAGATCAATCCTACACCTCTCGGAGAGAGGAATCCAAGAAAAATATCAGTGGTCATAAATAAGATGACCCATGTGGAGTTTGGCCCTAGTTGCCAATTTTAACACTCCCTCTCAACTAGGGAGAACTCCATCTACTAATCCATCTACCAATTTGTACTATCTATTCCATCAATGCACTGCTCTGCTTTGCTGAACTATGAAGAAGAAGAAGTGATCAAGAATGTATCGTACCATTCTCTACTAACCCGAAGTTAGTCCCAATCAAAGGAGAGTGTGTCATACCACTCTTACTGACCCGAAGTCAGTTCCAATCAAAAGAGAGTCTTATATCACTCTTACTGACCCAAAGTCAGTTCCAATTGATTCCAGATCAATATTGGTCATCCTAGCATAGGGAGTACGGTATTGCACGATGCGTCCATGGGTAGTACTATGGTCCCTATCCTCATTTCCCTACTCATTGGCCAGATGAGAGGTACTTCCCATGAGTCCCAGACTGCATGGGTAGGATGTGTCAGCAGGAGAAGCATGAACCACTCATCTTGCCTACATGTCGCTAAGGGGTATCGCAGGGGAAGGCTGAACCACTCACCCTGTACACAACAAACCACTAGAGGAAGGCTAAACCTATGGTTGCTCATCGCTCCAATAAATACCCCAAGCCCCCTGGAGCTCCCAGAGCTCAATGTCCATCTCATACAGGACCCTCATAAGAGGGTCTCTCCACGACTCCAAGTCGTTCTCGGAAGGCCAAGAACTTGACCTTCCCCAGGGGCTTTGTCAGAATATCGGTGACTTGCTCATCAGTCCTAATGTGATGGAGCCTTATTGCTCCTCATTGTACCATATCCCGGATAAAGTGGTACCTGATATCTATATGCTTGGAGCGATCATGAAACACGGGATTCTCTGATAATCAGATCCCACTCTGGTTGTTGCAGAGGATCATGGTGGTATCCAGCACATGTCCAAACAACTCATTGAAGAGCTTCCTCAACCGGACAACTTCATAGGAGGTCATACTAGCAGCTATGTATTCGGCCTCGACGGTGCTCAAGGCAATCGATTTGTCTTGGGGTTTAGGGACCACATTCCAGACATCTTTCTTCATAATTGACTCGTATTCTTCATTCATACCATCCTTCCATACTTGATGCTTCACGACTTCTTCGAATAATGAAGGCTCATTTTGAATGATAGTGCTCATGGCAGTCAAATATCCTTGATACTTGTTCGGCTTCTTGCTTTCACGGAAAGTCCCCCTTGGTGCAATGTGTCTCTTGGCATCTTCGAGAGTCTTCCTAAGCCATGAGGGTCTCCTTTTGGAGGAGGAGGGCTCATAAGGAGGAGGATCAATAGGATCCATAGGTTCATCAACATCAAGCATCGTTTCATCTTCTTTTGCACCTTGATTTCTGGTGTGAGCTTCTTTGTCCTTCCTTAGGATAGGAAGGTTGTTGATCTTCCTGAGGGCCATATCTTCATCGAAGGTGACATCATGACTTATCTCAACTTCCTTTTGACCAACCACATAAATTCTATATCCCTTAGAATTTTCACTATAGCCCACAAAGATTCCTTTCTTCCCAGATGCACCAAATTTGTTTTTTTTCTCTTTCGGCACATGAAAATATTCAAGACTTCCAAAAATTCTAAAATGAGAGACATCGGGTTTCTTACCAGTGAACATTTCTTCAGGAGCCTTGGAGTTCAATGTTTGATGAGGGCATCGGTTTTGAACATACACGACGGTATTTGCAGCTTCAGCCCATAGGAATTTCGAAAGGCCTTGATCATGAAGCATGGCACGAAGTGCTTCTACAATAGAGTGATTATTCCTTTCAACCACACCATTCTGCTCAGGAGTGTATGGCATTGTAGTGTCCCTCTTAATGCTAGCTTCTCTGCAATAACCTTGGAATTCATTAGATTCGTACTCGGTCCCATTATCAGTCCTCAATATCTTGATTTTCTTCTCGGATTGGTTTTCGATCAAGGCTTTGAAGTGTCGGAACCAAGTGAGCACTTTATCCTTCTTGTTCAAGAAGTAGATCTAGGTCTTGAGAGAATAATCATTCGTAAAGGTGAGATAGTATAAATATCCTCCCAAAGAATTTACAGGCATCATACAGGATATGTTGGAGTGGATCAATTGCAATATGTTTGTGGTCTTGCTATTACTTGAGGGGAATGGTCCCCTTGTAAGTTTTTCTTCGGCACATCCCGAACATACACCTTCATGCCTTACTTTGAACTCGGGCATACTTGTCACCATTTGTCTCACATCGGGTAGGGCCTTATAATGAAGATGGACAAACCTTTGGTGCCATAGTTCAGATTGTAGAGATGTGTTGCAAGACATGGCTCCCAATGGACTTCCTCCAACTTGATTCAAAGTGTCAACCCTGAACCCAAGAGTAAAAGCATCTTTA
Organism: Pinus tabuliformis; assembly: GCA_031772625.1. Lineage (NCBI taxonomy): Eukaryota > Viridiplantae > Streptophyta > Pinopsida > Pinales > Pinaceae > Pinus > Pinus tabuliformis. The sequence goes on along the minus strand of CM062807.1, from coordinate 714,516,879 downwards.
AAATTTCTTTTCCAACTACATACCTTTCCATCGATGATTGCCACCTTGAATCCTTTATCCTCCATGGATGAAATGGACACCAGGTTCTTCTTGAGATCAGATACATATAGTACTTCTTGCAAATGAATAGCATTATCTTGATTCAATTGAAGGGTAACATTCCCTACTCCCTTCACAGGATAGGTGGCATCGTCTCCAAGGATGATCTCCAATTTTGTCTCCTTTTCTATCAGATTAGAGAGGGCTTCCTTGTATCCGGTGAAGTGCCTTCAGGCACCACTATCAATCAACCAATTTCCCAAAGTGTCCGTAGGAGAGGCAGTGGAGAGGGCCGATATAAGATAATATTCTTTTTGATTATTGTTAACAACATTTGAGTCTTCATACCTGGAGTTCCTTGATTTCTTGGAGGGTCGACCATTTCTTTGATGTCTTGCATTCTTTTTTCCTTTGCCATTGGACCTGCCATTCCTTTGATCGTTGTTGTTGAAGTTGACCCTGGAATGATTGTGATCATCATCATGCGATGTGTCCCTTCTATTTGGACACTCCCTTGCATAGTGGCCAAACTTATTGCAAACAAAGAACCCGCCCTTCCTTCCTCCTTTAGATCCAGGCTTTCCATGGAAATGACCTTTAGACCCTGCATTATTTCTCCTTTTGGCATGAGCGGAGAATGCAGTGGGGTTGCTTCTATTAGAAGGCATTTCTTGCTCCACCATTCTTGTTTCTTCTTGAATGCATCTCGACATCAATTCTTCAAACCCTGGAATTCGATCATTATTGAGGACGGTGGTTCTAAATACATACCACTCAAGTGGGAGTCCTCCAAGGGTGGTGAGAGTAAGTTCCCTGTCAGGAATGACTTCTCCAATCGAGAGTAGATCATTCTTGATCTCAGTAATCCTCAAGAAATAGGATTGAATATCCTCGCCCTTGCCCTTCTTAATATCCTTCAACTTATTCTTGAAAAATAGAATTTGATTAGCATTACTAACCTTGAACACGCTGACCAACCTGTTGTAGAACTCCTTGGAGTTTTTCAATTCGGAGATGTAGGCCACCAGATGCTTGTCAATGGAATCCCTGATAATCTTCTTTGCTTTGACTTTAGCCCTATTGTACTTGGTATTTGCAACAATCGGTGCATTTGAAGGAGGTTCATGGATTTTACTCTGCACATAGTCCATCACTTCTTTTTCTTCCAACATCAAATCAAGAGACATCTTCCATCCATGATAGTCAGATTTATCATGGAGCTTGTCTTTAGCGGGGAAGTAGGACGAGGAACCCATTGTACCTTTTGTCCTCGTCCAACTGTCTTTGGTGATTGCTCTTTCACTCTTGCTTGAGCTTTGTCTTCACCTCATCTCTGATACCATGTGAATTTTAGGCAACAATGGTATGTTCTAAGATTTAGAGCAATTTGACTTCAATTTCTTTATTAGCCCAGTATCAATATTCAGATTAGAAATCACATCAACATGATAGTAAAATGCAGATAGAACATAAACATAAACAATAGAAGACAAGCCAAGACAAGAGGACACAAGATGTGGCACCAGCCAGGGACAAACCCCAATGTGGGGAAACCCTTGATCAAATCTTCTTTTAGTCTTCAATAGTTCAACAGAGAGAGAGTACAATTTACAAATCTGATAATTTATAACAGTTACAAAAGAATGCTAACCAGAAAAGTCAACACTGGTCAACAGGGCAGATTTGACCCTCAACAAATCAATCAACTTTAGTCAACTTCGGCCTCCAAACAACAAGATAAAACAACCCTCAAAACAATCAAATTCAGCCCAATAAAAGTCTGGTCAAACAGCCCACCTGCGGTCAACCCTAGCTGCAGTCAACGCTGGTCAACAATCAATGTTTAGCCTCGATTTCTATGATAGTAAAATGCAGATAGAACAACCCTCAAAACAATCAAATTCAGCCCAATAAAAGTCTGGTCAAACAGCCCACCTGCAGTCAGCCCTAGCTGCAGTCAACGTTGGTCAACAATCAACATTTAGCCTCGATTTCTATGCCCAAGAAATGCGGCCTGCCCAAACAGAGATAGCCTTCACAAAAACGCAGTCAAAGGAGGTCAACGCTTGGTCAAACTGTCAAGAAATTTGGTCTCCTAAAATTTCTCACGTGTGGAGAGAGAGAGGCCTAGAAATCCGTACCCAATCAATGAGGAGAGAGAGAGAGAAGTGTGAAGATGAGTGTGTCCAAATGAGGCTAAGTCACCTTCTATTTATATGTAACGTTGAGGATGAATAGACGTGACTGTTGGGCTTCTGAGCCTACATAAGTTTGCTGGCCAACCTCGACAATTTGACCATAATCAAAATAAATTCATAACTTCATTTGTACATGTTAGAATTGAATGATCTTTAGATCAATCCTACACCTCTCGGAGAGAGGAATCCAAGAAAAATATTAGTTGTCATAAATAAGATGACTCATGTGGAGTTTGGCCCTAGTTGCCAATTTTAACATGATAGCGACTGATTTCTGTTTCCTACTCATCCAAGAGATTATGGTGGATCCCAAACTGAAACAACATCTTGAAGTTTATTTTTTATTTTTATTTTTATTTTTATTTTTTCTGTCAATAATGTTTCCTGCCTAGTCAACATCCATATAACCATGCAACTTTATATTGCTAGTAGTATATCAAAGACCAAAGTTAATTGTCCCATGTAGATATCTAAGCACGTGTTTAGTAGCAACCCAGTGATTATGTAAAGGCTTGGTCATGAATTGACTCAAGGTGTTTACAACATAGCAAATATCAAGACGAGTGTTCACTAGGAACATCAATGCTCCAATCAACTGACGATACTCAGATGGATCAGATAAATTAGGTCCAACTTCATCACCACAAAGTTTCTTGAAGTTCATCTCCATGGGAGTGCTCATGGATTTGCACTCTACCATTTCAAACCTTTCCAATAGCTTTACAACATACTTCCCTTGGGAGAGAATAATTTCGCCAGGTCTTTGCCAAACCTCCAGGCCCAAAAAGAAGTGCATCATCCCAAGGTCTTTCATTTCAAATTCAGAGTTAACCTCCCTCTTACACTGAATCATCAGAGATTCATTACCTGTCAAAAATATATTTTCAACATATAATACCAAAATCAAAGGCATACCTTGTACAACTTTGAACTAGAGGTTCGGATCAACACTGCTCCTCGTGAATCCCAAATTTAATAAGTAGCTGTCAATGTGAGAATACCAAGCCTTGGGGCCTTGCTTTAAGCCATAGTGTTTTCTTCAATCTGCATACATGGGTTCTTTTGTCATGCACCTCCAAGCCTTGAGGTTGTTCAACATATACTTCCTCCTGAAGAGCACCATGGAGAAAAGCTGTCTTGACATCCATCTAATGGAGAGTCCACCCTTGGCTAGTAGCTAGAGCAATAATAGAGTGAATGGTGGTATAGCGAGCAACGGGAGCAAAGATGTCTTCATAATCAATTCCCTCTTTATGAGAGAATCCTCGAGCCACAAATCTTGCTTTATATTTTTCAATACTGCCATCCATACCATGTTTTATTTTGAACAACCACTTTGAAGTCACAACTGATTTGCCCTGAGGTCTAGGAACAACCTCCCATACATCATTTTTCATAATGGGTTCATGTTCTTCTGTCATGACATCTTTCCATACTTGATGCTTTACTGCTTCTTCAAATGATTGAGGTTCACTCTGTATGATAGAACTCATAGCTACAACATAGTTTTGATATCGACTGAGCTTCTTGCTCTCTCTAAAAGTGCCCCTGAGAGCAGTATGTTTTCCAACATACTGTAGAGTATCACGAAGCCATAGAGGCCTTTTCCTATATGGAGGAGGATCTAATGGATCCATAGGCTCAACAGGTTAGGTCCTCATGATCAGTTTCGTGAGTAGAGGGACTGACATCATCATTTGTTTCTTTAGAAGAGATAGAAGGAGGACTAATTCTTACTTTTTCAAGAGCTGCATATTCATCTCTGTTGAAGTCTTTTGTTCTTTGACCAGGTATATAAATTCTAAAAGCTTTAGAATCTTCACAATAGCCCACAAACATACCTTTCTTACCTGAAGCCTCAAGCTTGTTCCTCTTTTCTTTTGGTACATGAAAATAAACAGGACAACCAAAGATCCTTAAATGACTGACATCAGGTTTCTTGCCTGTGAATACTTCTTCAGGAGTCTTGTCATATAATGCTCGATGAGGAGTCCTGTTTTGTACATATACGACAATGTTGGCAACTTCTCCCCATAGGAACTTTGGCACATTCTGATCATGTAGCATGGCACGAGCAACCTCCATGATAGTTCTATTCTTTCTTTCTGCCACACCATTTTGTTTCGGATTATATGGTACAATGGTCTCTTTCTTGATACCGACTTCTCTACAAAAGTCAATGAATTCATTTGAAATGAATTCTCCTCCATTATCTGATTTGAAGACTTTGATTTTCTTTCCAGTTTGGTTTTCAATCAATGCTTTGAAATTTTTAAACATATCAAAGGCTTCATCTTTGTGCTTTAGAAAGTATATCCACGTTTTTCTAGAGAAATCATCCACAAAGGTGATATAATACAAATATCCACCTATGGATGTCACTGGCATAGGTCCACACAAATCTGAATGAATTAGCTGCAGGATGTCATGAGATTTGGTACTGCTAGAGGGGAAAGGCCCTCTCGTTTTCTTTCCACTTTCACAACTAGGGAAAACACCATCATGTTTTGATTGGATTTCTGGCATTCCATAAACCATCTTCTTTACTTTGGGCAGTGCCTTATAATGAAGATGAGCAAATTTGCGGTGCCATAACTCGATCTGATTGAAATTGCATTCTTGAGCCATAGCTTTAATAGGTCTCCCATTGACCTTGTAAAGCCCTTTGACTCTCGATCCAAGAGTAAAAGCATTTTTCATGTTTGTTTTCTCTGGCCAGGTTAACACCTTTCCTTTTATAAAATCCACCTTCATTCCTTTATCTTCTAGAGTAGATATAGATACAAGATTTTTTTTAGACTAGGTACATATAAAACATTTTGAAGGTGAAAAGTTTCTCCAAGATTCAAATGAAAATAAATTGAACCAAACCCTTTTACAGGGTATGTAGTGTTATCTCCAAGGATAATGTTTAAACTAGTCTCCCTCTCAACCAAATTAAAGAGGACTTCTTTATAACCAAAGAAGTGCCTAGAGGCACCACTGTCCACTAACCATCTAAAGAATCTGGAGGAGAAGCACTATACAAAGCTGAAATCAGAAAGTACTCAGATTGAGAAGCAACAACATTATTTTCATATCTTGTATTTTTGTATCTCTTTTGAGGACAAGGCTCTTGATCACGATCATTGCAAGTATTGCTTCTTCCTTCGTATCTTCTTTCTCCATAATTCTTCCGTTTTCGATCAGGAGACTGATTATTGTAGTTTCTACTACTCCTTTGATTATAAGAGGATTTTCTTTCTGGACAATCTCGAGCATAGTGCCCATGCTTGTGATAGTTAAATCATTCAACATTCCTCATGCTCTTCTTGAAAAACTTGGGTTTGGACTTTGGCTTAGAAGATTTTCCCTTTCCTTTCTTCTTCTTTGCTTGTGCAACAAAGGCAGATGGTTCTCCTTCTTCATGTCTCTGAATTCTGCCCCTTGAAATCATCCTTGATTCTTCCTGCTTGCATCTTCCGATCAATTCATCAAAAGTTGGCAGAACATTGTTATTACTGATAGTAGTAATGAATACTTCCCAAGCTGTAGGAAGTCCATCAAGGGCTGTGTGTACCAATTCCCTATCAGACAAGGGCTCGCCAACAGACAAAATTTGGTCCTTGAGTTCAGTAATCCTTATAAAATAAGACTGAATAGATTCTCCCTTATTCAATTTGATATCTTTGAGCTGTTTCTTCAGGTCAAGGACATGATTTAGATTTTGGACTTCAAACATGCCAACAATCTTGTCATACATTTCCTTAGATGTCTTCAGTTTGGAGATACAGGTAAGAAGATGATATTTCAAAGAATCAATGATAATTTTGCAGGCTTTGATCTCACCTTTCTTGTATCTTGCTTTAGTAGCAGTAGGGGCATTTTCAGGAGGCTGGGGTACACCTCCTTGGACATACTCTAGAACATCTTCTCCATACAAATTGGTGTCCAGCCTCTGTTTCCAAGTAACATAATTTGAAACTCCTGTCAATTTCTCACTGTCCTTGAAGAAAGATGTAGCCATCTGAACTGATCTAATGTTATATTTTGAGCAGCAAATAAGGTCTTTCAATAGATACTTGCCTTCAACTTACTGTTCTTGAGCTTATCTTCACCACGGCTCTGATACCATGTTAAATTTTGCAGATTTAAAATTTAATTTCTGAGATCATAAACCATAGAAGACTGTCAATGAACAACAAGACATAGGATTTGGTCCAAGACTAGGGAAAAACCCCACTATGGGAGAAAACCCTTTTAAAATGCTCTTCTATTAGATCGTCTTCAAATGTTTAGCAAATTTACCCCTTTTCAAACTAGGACAGATCTTCTGAAGTGTGAGATCTAATCACAAATGCAAAAACTGATACAAGGGAGATCTGCCACCAATGATAATACAAGATAAAGATCTTGCCAATAATATGAAATCTGCCAAACAATAACTCAAGAAAGAAATTTCCAGAAATGCGAGAGAGAAATCTCCACTAGATGAAACGAAATAACAGGCTTCCAATAAATCTGCTAACGGTGAGAGAGATAAAAATACTGATGCAAGGGCTTTATCACCAATGCAAAGGAGATCACTAGTGATGATAAGAGATCTACCACTGATAATCAAATATCTGCCACTGATAATAAGAGATCTGCAAATGATGATAAGAGATCTGCAATCTGCAATAGATCTGCTAACAATAAGAGAACAATCAAGATAGCTTCCACAAGTTTTAAGGTCTTCTTCACAAATTTCTTCCAGCTAGATCTGAAACACAAGAGGCTTATCCTCTCACCATACAACAGAGACAGATCTCAGATCTTCGTCCCTTCTGAGGCTCAAACTTGAGATAGAATACAACTCTTTGAAGACATAAGTTCGGACCAAATCACAATTCAAAAAGGGCTCAGATCTAAATCAGTGGAGGCATCCTGAGGTGGCTTGGATCTAGATCTGTGTGAGGCAGATCTGAAATGTATCAGATCTGGATCCTGTGAAAGTAGATCTGAAGTAAATCTCGGCCTAGTTACAGGCCTGGAGCAATTATAATCTCTGACCAATCAATGAGTTCAGATGATAGAATATCGAACAGTCAAATTACAGTCTTCAATAAAAGATAGAGGATAAATTTCTTCACTTGATCTGACCCTTAAACATCTCTTTGAATACCTTCGCGTAGGAGATCAGATGAGCAATGTATGCATGATCGAATTACATATCAAGGAAAACAGATTAACCTCTTTATATAGCTATCATGTGATCTGAATGAAAGTGTTTCAAGGCAAGCCAACTAGCCATCATGTAAGTTTTTAGTCAAATTGAATTGACCATCTAGAAGAGCCAGCGTAGCACTTGTGGAGCCACTAGAAATAATTTGCTTCAAGGGTGAAAGGGGTAACTTTTAGAAAGGAAATTTCTCCCTTAGTTGCACAAAATTCAAAACCATTCACCCAGAAGATTGCAGGTTAACAAATTTATGAAATGTAATTCATGACTATGTTGAACTTCGACCAAAATAAAATCCAAAGATTAAACATCCAGCTTATGAGATTCAACATAAACATCAAGGTTATGCTGAATCGATGTACGGGTAAGGTTCTGTATATTGGATTATTATCTCTGAACATACCCAAGGCATAGCGCAGGATGATCCGAGGCATCATTTGTCATGAATATCAATGGTACATAATCTACAGATTCATCCAGATTACCTCTTCTTGGGCAACCACTCCCTAACTCAAGCTGAGGCATTACCTTTCTGTGCATGGGGTGCTCCCTTGGGAAATCCATCTTTTGCTAGGTCAATATTTTAGCAATAGTTCAGGCCATTAGCCTTCGATAGCCATAGTTATTCTGCCAAGACGTCCCACTGGTGTACTCAGGCAAATTATTAGTTCAATCTGATCAAAGATTGAAGACAGGGATTCAGTCTCGCCACAGTAACATCTTTCCCACGTTCTTCATTGCACAAGCAGCCACCATCTGTCTCTCTTGACATGTTAACATATCATCTGTACACCATTCTAACAATAATGCAATATTATCATCACAATTGTAATCACTTAATAGAATCTGTCAATCACAAAAATCGGATTTCATGAAGGTGAGAGTTCTATGGAATGATATGCATTCCTTTGCTAATGATTCATCTAATTCATTCTTGATGCGTTCCTTCACATCTTATATAGAATTTCACGGCATGCATCTGACATAGAGATTTACCTATATATGATATTGCCGTTTCTTAACCCACATGAAAGGTTAATTGTCAACCCAAATAAATTCCACCCTTTAAACTGCACATAGATATGAATGACCAGGCTTTGTTGTATAAATGATATATCTCCCCACATTCATAGGAATGCCTCGCCTTTTTATATATAAAAGAATGCTTCGAATGCATATACGATGATATCATGATTGCCAATATATATCAGGCTTTATTGGTTGCCGCCTGTAAAGATGCCAGTCATTTTTACCAATCAGGATGCCCAAAAGGCTTCACAAACGTAGGGGTACAACCAATAGGCTGTCATATGAGAACTGATAATTCTACAGGCATGAGAATACTAAAGTGTCTCTACATAATAATATCATTAGTAAAGATTATGTCTATATATAGCTTGATATAATGACAAAGGCCTAGCTAGAACTCAGATAGATGTACGTAACCCCCTTGTTTGTGAACAAGGGACCGCCTCTGTGCAGAAATTTAACTTAGTCTACATAGGTATGCATATCCTGCTCCCTTCAAATTCTAACCTACGACCTCTAAGGAGGAAACATATATTCTTAACTATTAGGCCCACCCAAGCTGATCACAAGTATTTGTAAGAATACTTGGGCTATTGACAGGCAAGTCATCACAATATGTGATATATGTAGACGCCAACTGCATACAGGGCTGTCATATATATATATGAATGCTATTGACTGCACATACCGTAGTTTCACTTTCAATATTGCCAATATATGCTATTGACTGCACATACAGCAGTTTCAATTTCAATATTGCCAATATATAAGACCTGATAGCTTTGAAGATATAACTATGCCAGCCATATCCACATATAATGATGCTAAAAAGATTACCCACATACAGGAATATCTGCAATAATTTATTAGATATGAAGGCAGATAATTTTTGTCGATAAGTAAATAAGAGTGCCATATATGGGCAGCATTGATAAGAGTATATATATACTTGCTGACCACATCCATTGATAAGGATGCCAAAGTTAGTTTTTGTAGCATCGGACAAGTGTTCTAGTCTCAACTTTGGCCAGAGAGATTAAGAAACATGAGATCTTCAAAACCCAAAAAAGGTTTCGGGAGAAAACACCTAGAAACAACTCAATTAAATTAATTGATCGATAATTAAAAAATTCCCAACTCTAACTTAGGAAAATCGATAAATTAAAGGGAATTAATTGAAAAAAGTGAGATTGCTCTACAAACTCACACAGATTGAGTTTGAGTTGATCTTAGCCGTTGATGGAGATTTAATCATGGCCGTTGATTCACCAACGAGAGATTATAAGAGCAGGACGATAGGGATAGAGTTAGATACACTTGAGCACATTGAGTCAATGTGTGATCTAGGCAGATTGAATTTCCCAGAGAGCAGAGATTCAAGCGGGAAGAAAATTCGAGCCAAAGACTAGTAGTAGAGGTGGAGGAGAAGTAGTAGAGATTCCGGTGGAGGTTTCTAGTTTTGGAAGAGTTAGTTAGAGGAGGTCGAGTTATTCCATAGGAGGCTGCACATGGGCCTGCGCAATGCATCAAGAAGGCAGTTTGATTCAGCCAGTGGAGAGGTCGATTTAGTTGCCTAAGGTTGGGATAATTTTCCAAGAGGGCTGAACAATCACTTCCAAAGGCAACAACAGGCAGGACGTTTGATTCAGAGGCAGTTCCGAGCAATGTGAGTTACAGGTTGCGCAGGGGTATTTCGGGGCCAATTTTAGTGGGCAGTGTGTTATAGGATTGCTTGTGGAGGAGGGAAAAATTCCCTTAATAATTTTTCTAGTGATTCTTTTGGAGAGTATTGCCAGTTTGACATCTAGATTTGTACTCAAAATTTTTGCTGCTGAAGAATAATAATAAAACCCTCATCTGCTACACTGGTTTTCCCACATTGGGTTTTTTCAAGGACTATTGTCCAAAAATAATGGTGTCATTTTTAGTGTATGTGCATCTATTTTCTTAGTTCCAAATTATTTCCGTAGCATAATTTTTATTGTGAAGAAATTGCAATGTGATTTATTCGTTATTTGCTATAACAATTAAACTACATAATTAATCAGTGAGGAGAATAAATTCCTGTTGCTGCATTTCAAGGAATTTTCACATGGTATTAGAGCAGTGATGAAGATTAGATCAGGGGCTCAGTAGTGAGACGGAGAAATTTTGTAGTTTCAGAGGGAATCTCCGATCAAAATTTCCGGGTTTGCTTAGAGGTCCAACCGGGAAGTGCGAATTGCTAGGTAGAAGGGTTCGATTTCCTGTTGCAGGTGCATGAAAAGTTTGAATAACCCGGTACCAGTTCTAGTAGGCAGTGTTATTGTCGGGAAGCTATTCCGGTGAGAAGATCAAATATTTCATTGAGCAAATCTGGCACAGTGATTTTGCAGCAGTTTTTGTAGTGGTAGATCAATGTTGATTGGAAGAGAAAAGCACACATAGGAAGGAATTTCTTGATTTTCCTTAAGGGTTTCCAGATTCAGTTTTCTGGAGGAAATCCATGATTTCCATTAGCATAAGGTAGCAACAACAAGAAAAAATGTGCATTCTATGAGGGAGTGCGAGTAGTAGAGTAGGTAGCCGAGCAAGAAAAATGAGGAGATTCTTGTTTATATCTTAGTTTTGAGTTTTGCAAAAATGGCCTCAACTGGACTTTGAGATCAGGATAGGCTAGATGGAGCCACTAATTATTGTATCTAGAATGTCAGAATGTCTTTTCTACTAGATGAGCATGGTTTGAAGACGTATACAGAGGGAGTTATAGCCATACCTACAGATCGATAACAACTAGAGAATTACAATAAGAAGATGGCCAAGGCGAAGCGGTTGATCCTCAACGGAGTTTGAGATCATAATGTCTCACACTTAGTGGCCAAGAATACAACCCAGTGTTACTTGGGAGCGGGAGCGGGAGCGGGGAGCGGGAGCGGAAGCGGGAGCGGGAGCGACCATTTTCAGAAGCTCCCGGTTTGGGAGCGAATCGGGGAGCGATTTTTTAAAAATATATATATTTTTTATATTTTTTAATTTTTGATACATATATGTCAACAAAAACATGTAGAATGATGAAATAGACATAAAAAACATAAAAAAACATAAATTGATCATTGAACCATATCACATCAATCATCTAGAAATTATAATCGTCATCAACCTTAGTAAAATAATAAATTAAAATAACATTCAATTCAATAACATTTATCATCATTGATCACCAAAGTAACAAGTTGTACTTGTAAGCCAAGTTTAACCATTACAAGAAGTAATATCGAAGATATTTCTAAGTCCTAACTTCTAACTGTTAACATGATATGAAATGTTAAAAATTTATAAAATGAAACATGAATAATGAGATGAAATGAAACAACTTTAGTCTTTCACAAAGCATCATATTCATAATTCACAATCATTACCAATGAGTTATAATTGCCAAGGCCCAACTTCAAACTTCAAATTTTCATTGTCACAGTCACCAGTGATATAATGTTTACAAAAAATATCATAATGTCATAATGATATGAAAGAGTCAAGAGTCAAGAGTCAAGGACTCAAAACTCAACACTGAACAGTTATGAAAACTAAAGTGACAAGTCACAAGTCTAATAGAAACTAAAAAAGACAAGTAAACTGTAAATCTACAAGTGGCCCTTGCCACGAGAGTCTCCAGGAGTATAAGTAGGTCTTGGCGGTCTTCTAGGAGTCTCCCGCCCAGACCGACGACCAGAACTAGAGCCTCCACGCGAGGGTGTCGATGGAGGTGGCGACAGCAATGGAACAAGACTCGGGCCCCGAGAACTGGATGGTGGAGGTGGAGGTGGCATGGCTGCTGCAGCTGCTTCAGCTTCATCCCGTACAAGCTCATCTTCTAGTTCTTCCATATGTACAATGCCATCTTCCAAATTGTCGTCCTCAGGGTGATTGTCCCAAATTTTATATGTGGGATCTTCATTAGCCCGATCACAGTAATGGCTCAACAACCTCAAATTGTAGTGCACATAAACCAAGCTTTCTGCTCGGTTTTCGTTGAGCCTGTTTCTTTTCACATTATGTATATAACTGTAGGTGCTCCAACACCTCTCTGCAGAAGAAGAATTTACAACCTGTGCAAGAACTTTCAATGCCAATTTTCGCAAAAGTCCGTCGCCGCCATATGTTTCCCACCATGTGAGAGAATCAAATTTATCTTTGTCGTCCATTGCATGGAAGTTACCATACAAACCACTGCCAGTGAAGTATCTGCCTATTTCAAGGCGCACAGCTGCACATTCCTCCCTGTCAGGCACCAACTTTTCTAATGCATCCAGATATCCTTTAGTTACCTCTCGATCTAAATGGGGTTTGGTCCTAACACCACCCCCTGCTGCAGATTTGCCCAACCAAGAATCTGAGTAGTATTTTGGCGTAAGGATATACGCCAAGCAATGTAGTGGAAGGTTAAGCCTTTTCCACCGTTGACACACACAATCGTGAATCAGATTGTACAAGTCGGGATCTCTGTTATTAACAATGTCTTTTATTTCCCCCAACATGGTATCCATTTGCTCATACACCTCACCAATCACTGGTTTGTCTGTATCTGCAAACCGAATCATGTTATAAATTGGCTTGGTGAAATCCAATACCTGTCTCACAGTTGTCCAAAACTGCCCATCAAGAGCGGCCTCCTCCACCGTTTCAAAACCTGCAATGTCAGCTACATTTGTAGCCCTTTCCTTTAACACCTGCCAATTTGGACTTGATACCATGCTAGCTAAACCCTCTCTTACCTTCAAAAGGCGCCTGAAGGTGAGGTAATAGCTACCAAATCTAGTCCTCGCAATCTTCAGCAACTCCAATCTCGAGTGACTGCGGAAAAGGCCATGGGTATTGCTATGATTTGTAATAAATTTTATCATTTTTTTTCCTTTCTTGTACAAATCACCAATCCATTGGTATTGTTCATTTTTGTTTTTGACAATATCATGCAACAGAAGGTTCAATGTGTGAACCAAACATCCAGACCAAAATATGTTCGGGTATCTATCCTCAATAATTGCTCCCGCTGCCTTACAATTAGGAGCATTATCAGTGATGACTTGGATGACATTGTATGGGCCAATACGCTCAATTGTTTCAAGCAATGCTTCTGCAATGTTGATAGCGGTCTTGAACTTGTCTGAGTAATCATGTGCAGCTAGAAAAATGGGACCACTTCGGGACACAGCGAGAACACTTATCAATGGCTTGCCTTTTACATTTGTCCATCCATCAGATACAATGGACACCCCATTGTCAGTCCAAGAACTTGTCATTTTATTCAAAGAATGTGATATTTTTGCTTTTTCATGATCAAGGCCAACTGTTCTTGCCTTGTCATACCCAGGGCTCTTGTATCCTTTAGGGGCATCATTTATGGCAGAAACCATTTCGTGCCAATAAGGTGAGCGTAGAACATTGAATGGTATCCCATTTGCATAGAGGAACCTGTAAATTTTTGAATCCACATCATTCCTACACCCCTCATCAAGGAAATCTGATATGGTTCTACGGCGTAAAGATGATGACCCTGAGCCTCCATGTCCATATCCACTGCCTTGGGAGGATGCTGAAGGAGTTCTTTGTGAGCTTTCAAAGAAACCCCTTGATCTTTTTGCTTTGTATTGGGCGTCCTCCTCTTCCTTTATGTATTTGGCTCTATCTTTTGTTGACACCTTGTCGCAAGTTCTGATTCCTATTTGTTTCTCTCCATCCCATGCCCTTTTCCCGCAAAGGTGTCTTCTCAAACGGGTGTATGAGCCTGTGAAATCAGAATTGCAATGGGGGCAATGAAATTTAGTGGTTCCACCCCCTCTCCCTGCTTCAGGCCTCTGAACATATTTCCACAATGGAGTTTGGTCTTGTTTAGTTTTTTGACCCTCATGTTCACCCTCCTCCACATCCTCCTCACTGGGGTTTTCACCTATTTGACTTCCTCCGGCTTCTTCATCCACCTCTTCAGTTTCAGGCCCCCTCCGTTTCCTACTCTCCACCACCATAATAACCAGAAAAGGGACCAGGAAGAGGAAAATGCCAATAAAAATCCCCAGGTCCATCGTGTTTGATGTTTGTAGGGTTTGAGTCTTGAATCTGCAAATTAATTTAGTTTATTGGGATTAATTCATTTAATTTATTAATTTAATTTAAATTAATGATCTTTAAACTCAAACAGGTAAATTAAACTAACCAAACTAACCACCTAACCAGCTAAACTAACTAAATGATTAAGTTACTTACCTCTGCAAGCTTGCTCCTCGCTCCTTGGCACTTGCTCCTCGCTCCTCAGCTCTGGCTCCTTGCTCCTCAGCTCTTGCTCCTTGCTCCTTTGCTCTCAAACTCAAGCTCAATCTCATTGAAATGATTTTGTTTTGGCCCATTGGGCTTATAAATCCAAAAAAATAAGTTAAATTTTTTGTTTTTTTCGGGTCCGCGGAATTTTTTTCCGCCGAATCGCTCCCGAATTTTTAAAATTCGCTCTCGGAGCGTTTTTTAATGCCCGGGAGCGATCAGGGAGCGATCGCTCCCCGATTGCTCCCGGGCATTAAAAAGCGCTCCGGGAGCGCGGGAGCGATCGCTCCCTGAAGCGCTCCCTCACAGACCAGGGAGCGCAAATTTTTTTACGGGAGCGCGCTCCCGAAAATCGCTCCCGTCCGGGAGCGATTTGGGGAGCGCGCTCCCGACCCGCTCCCGAGCCGCTCCCGCCCGGAGCGCGCTTCGGGAGCGGGTTCGAAGGGGGGGGGGCGCTCCCCCGCATCACTGATACAACCAAAGAAATGTGGGATGTAGTCGCCATGCTTTTCCATAATCCTTCTGAGAAGCAAAAGATGTTTTTAAAAGAGAATTTGAGGACCACTAGGATGCATAAGGGTGAAGGGGTCACTCCTTATTTCACTAGAATTCATAATGTCCAAGATGAGCTTGCAACAGTTGGATAAGCATCTCAAGAGAGTGAGCTAGTGCGTACGACTCTCACCGGTTTCACCAAGGAGTGGGCAACCTTCATCCAAGGTATCACTAGATGAGATAATCTCCTTGGTTGGGATGGATCGATTCTGGGCTGATTTCACACAAGAAGAGATAAAGCTTGCTACGGTTGAGAGCAATATTAGCGACAACAGTAGCAAAGGACCAAAGAGTGTGAAGGACAAGGAGAATGTAGCCCTTGCATCAAAAGGGAAGGCAAAGAAAGGTCGCAGTCAGGGACGAGGCTCAAAGAGAGATGAAAAGAAGAAGAAAGACCTATCGAAGTTCAAGTGCTTTAGATGTGGTAAGTTTGGTCACTAAAGTACCCAATGTCCCAAGAGGAAGAAGGAGAAGCAGGAGCAGGTAGCAGCTTCGACAAAGATCGATAATTTGTCCAGCAAGTTGCAGGATGAATTCGCTTTGTATGCGGCTGTACCTCCAGGAGAGAGGTGGGAGACATTGAGCTCTAGATGCCAGAGTTGCAGAGGTTTGGGTAGGGTCCATAGAGGAGCAACAACAACTGCAGTTTACTCCTCATATGGATCATTACCCTTGCTACAGGGGCCCATAGTATTTAGTAGCAGATGGATCAGTGTTAGTATGGCGCATCATATCTTGAGGGACAATTGCAGAACTAGTCTTAGTCAGTTATTATGGGGCGCTGAATCAACTAGGGTGTAGAAAGATACTCAATAGATAGTGCAGAGACTAGTTGTAGTCAGAGACTCAAGAGACAATTTCAAAGCTAGTCCAGGGACAGTTGATTCAGAGTTTTGTTCTCAGTTGCAGTGGTTGCAGCAGCATGAGATCAGTGGCAGTGCAGAGCAAAGCTGGTAGTAGTACAGGGTAGTACAGTGCAGTGTTAGCAACAACACAGGTGCAGGGTGATTCAACTACAAAGTGGTAGATGAATCAAAGTATGCGTAGTGGCTTAGTGGGCAGCGACAGGTTGTCACAGTTGTCAGGCATCAACAATGTGAGGGAAAATGTTATGGGAGAGAACACCTTCCTCACTAAAAGGGAGTGTTATTTTTTGTAGCATCGGACAGGTGTTTTAGTCTCGGCTTTGTCAGAGAGGCTAAGAAACACAAGATCTCCCAAACCTAGAAAAGGTTTTGGGAAAAAAACCCATAAACAACTCAATTAAATTAATTGATTGATAATTAAAAAATGCCTATGTCTAACCTAGGAAAATCAATTAATAAAAGGGAATTAATTGAGAAAAGTAAGATTGCTTTAGAAACTCACACAGATTGAGTTTGAGATGATCTTAGCTGTTGATGGAGATCTAATCATGGTTGTTGGTTCACCAAGGAGAGATTATGAGAGTAGGATGATGGGGATGGAGATAGATATACTTGAGCACATCAAGTCGGTGGGTGATCTAGGTAGATCGAATTTCCTAGAGCAGAGATTCAACTAGGAAGAGAATTCGAGCTAGAGACTAATAATAGAGGTAGAGGAGCAACAATAGAGATTCCGGTGGAGGTTTCCAGTTCCAGAAGAGTCAACTAGAGGAGGTTAAGTTATTCCACAGGAGGCTGTGCAAGGGCATACCTAGTGCATCAAGAAGGAAATTAGATTCAGCTAGCGCACAATAAAAAATTGACATGTTATTTTTGGACAATTGTCCCCGGAAAAACCCAATGCTCTAAGTCACTTGACATGGGGATTCGGGATTCGTAGGATATGGGGATTCGAGAGTCAGATTCAGACACGTTGACCCCTCGGAATAGGACACATAGGATTCGTTATATATATATATTAAAAATTAGATATTTCTTACACAAATTCTAATTAATGATACAAATTCATTGATTTCAAACATAGATCTTCATCTAGATGTTAGTTTTACTGTTTACAAAGTAAGTTAGAAACATTATAGCATGCATAGTATATACAAAATTCAAATACATGTCACATAAATCATGATTCATAAATGAAAGACAACTTACAAGATAGTAAGATAAAGACACTGACAACTGTAGTTTTCTCATTAAGTCATCAAATCAAAATGTGTTACATAGGTAGTGCAATGCCAATGGCAAAGAGAAATAGAAAATCTAAAACGACTACAGGTATACAAGCCTCAAGGCAATAGGTAGCCCATGACTCATGAGTCAACAATCCTCATAGTCATCATTGGAATCAACATCAATGTCCTCATCATCATGGACACCACTGCTCTCCTCTGCATCTTCCTCCTCCCCTATATCCATTGTTGCCTCTGCATCTGCTGGTGTGGAGGATGACCCCTCTAAAATATCACCATCATCAAATCTAACAGGCTCTAGCACTGGATCATTGAGATCCATGTTGGCCAATGCCAACTCAACACTGCTGTCCAAATCCATATCATCGGGAAACACATCCCACATCTTTGTCCTTCTCCTCAACCACTCTTCCCTCTGCTTGTAAATAAGACGAAGGTTGGTGTGCACATACAACACTGTCTCTGCCCTGGACTGCTCAAGCCTGCTCTTCTTCACACTATACAAATTCCCATATGTGCTCCAATTCCTCTCGCAACAAGAGGATGAAGCCACTTGAGAGAGGAGCCTCATGGCTAGTTGCTGAAGAGGAGGGCTTGTTGCCCCATGATTTGCCCACTAAGAATAGGGCTTCTTAGCCCCCTTGTCTCTAATCACATCATATTCTGCAAATTGACTAGTGCTAGTGGAAAACTCTGCAAAGGCATCCTCCACCTCATCAAGCAATGCTCTATCCTGAAAAACCTGCCTGAATGCATCTTTCCTCCCCTGTGATATTTCACCATCTATGTGAGGAGGGAATCTGCGGGAAGGTCCACCATTCAACCACTCATCGCTGTAGTATTTTGGGTTTAATGAGTGAGCCAAACAATGTAAAGGTGTGCAATTCCTGTCTCATCTGCTGACAAGAATATCCTATATAGTACCACAGAAGGCCTCTGGTGATGTCTCATACTCAGTGCACTCATTCTATAGAATAATGCTCCTCACAAACTCAATCATGGAATCCCATCCCTCATAAACCTCTCCTAGGATGGGTTTGTTTGTATATGCAAATCGAAGCAAAGAAATGATCGGGTCCACGATCTGAATAATTAGATCTACCCTCTCCCACCAAGCATCATCTAGCACTGTGTCCTTCACTCTTTTAGAGGCTACTTGATCTGTCTTTCTCCAAAAAGACCAAAACTTAGAAATAACCATGGCCCCAAGAGCGGTCTTGACCTCCCTTAACCTCTTCAACATGATGAATGAAGAGGCAAACCGTGTATCAACAATCTTCAATAATGATAGATTGTTGTACTCCTTGTAAATAGTGAGGGCATCTGTATGTTTTTGCACAAAGTTTTGGATATGTCGTGCATTCTCAATAATGTTACCAATCCAAAGCACATCAGAAGCAATGCATTTCAGTGCTAAGTTCAATGAATGGACAATGCAAGGTGTCCAAAACACTTCTGGATATTTAGCTTCCACAATCATGCCAACAACCTTGCAAATAGGTGCGTTATCTGTAATGATTTGCATACAAGAATCAACACCTACATCTTCAATAACTTTAATAAATAACTCACCCATAAATTGTGCATCCTTGTATTCTCCAAGTGTATCCACTGCTTTCAAGAAATTGGACCATTCAAGGAAGACACCATGAAGTTGATGATTGGGTGTCGTGCTGGATTTGTCCATTCATCAGAAACAATGCTAACCCCAGATGTTGGCCATGATTCTTTAATAGGGTCAAGCATTTTTTGCACCTCTTTTTTTGACTTCGTCAACAATGTGGTTTTAAGCTTCTCTGAACCAGGAGGCACATACCATGATGGAGACCCGTGAGTTAGAGCTCGACACATCTCAATAAATAGAGGTGAGCGTGCAACATTAAATGATATGAAGTTTTGATAGAAAAAGAAGGCAATGGTGAGATCAAGCTCTTCCTGTTTCTCTTTTTGAAAAATCTTGTCCATTGGACCAAGTGAAATTGCTCTTCTTTTTGCTTCTTGTCCCCCAATAGAACTCTCAAATGGAAATTTGGTGGTGCCTTTCCTCAAAAATGGAAGGGGGTCTTCATTCTTGGTTTTTCTTGATTTTGCAGCCACATTTTCCATACCAACAATGAACTCCTTTTCCATTTCTTTCCTCTTTTGTAAAGGAACAACTTTACAAGCTCCAATTCCACAACCTGGTAAAGCCAACAAATGGCTTTTCACACGGTAATATGTGGTTTTGAAAGAAATGTGGCAAAAGTTGCATCTCCATTGCACATTGCCTCCTCCCTTCCCCTTGTTGCTTGTCCCATCCTCTCTTGTGACATATTTCCACAAAGAATATTTCTCAATGTTGTCTTTAGGTCCTCCTCTTCCCTCAACATTACTTGCAGCAGAATCTAATGATATTGGGGGAGGATGGGCATTTACAATGGAGACATTCTTCCCCTTCCTTTGCCTCCTAACTGCTGCCCTTGATTGAGCCATGAATACTGTAAAAAAAAAAAACAAAACATGCACAAATTTGTAAAAAAATTTCATATACAAACTGCTATAATAGAAATGCAAAAAAATAGAGATGAAATGCACTTACCTGGTGTTTGAATCTCCTTGCCGAACGCTCCACACCTTTAGCTGCTTGCTCCAAACACTTAGCTCCTTGCCCACAGCTCAATGTATGCAAAACTGAAAGAGAGAAATGGTAAATGAATGAAAGAACAACGCTTTTTTATGCCCGTGGGTTTCATTTTTTTGGGATTCGAATCCCAAAATCGAGACACGTTGTGTCCTAACGGGACACGTACGGGATTCGAGCGTGTCTCGTTAGGACACGACGTGTCCCATTCTGGGATTCGAATCTCCAACGAATCGTGTCCGATTCGTGGGATTCAGACACGTAGCCTCCTTTCAACGAATTCGGTTTCATAGGGGAAAACCGATGCAACAGATGGGGGTTTTATTATTATTCTTCAGTAGCAAAAATTCAGAGTACAAATTGGATGCCAAACTGGTAATCCTCTCCTAAGAGAAATACTGGCAAAATAACTGAGGGAAATTTACCCCTCTCCACAAGCAATCTGACAACAATTTTCTTGCTGACTGGCCCTTGAATACCCTTGTGTAGGCCCCTGTGCAGTGCTTGCGCAGATCCTCACATGCACTCCTCGAAACTGCCCCTAAATCATACGTCTAGCCTGTTGTTGCCTCTTGAAGCATTTCTCTTGCTCTCTGGAAAATTTCCTTGGCCTCCGGAATCTGAAACGACCTCTTCCTCAACTTAATTGAATTGCCTCCTTGAGGCTCTTGCGCAGGCCCTGTGCAACCTCTCGTGGAAATAGTTCAGCCTCCTCTCCTGACTCTTCCGACACTGGAAATCTCCTTCGGAACTCTGTTATTGTTTCCCTCTCGATCCTGCTTCCTTCTGGCTTGAACTCTTCTCCCTGCTTGACCTTTGGAATTGGGTAGCTCGATTTACCAAGGAAACTTGCTCTCCAAGTGTGTCTAGCTCCAACTCCATCGACTTCCACTTATAATCTCTCATTGGCTCACCAAGGACCAGGATTAAATCGTCATCAACGACTAAGATCATCTCTAGGTTGATCCATGTGAGTTTCTAGAGAAATCTCACCTTTCTCAATTAATTCCTATTAATTAATCACTTTTCCTAAGTTAGACTTAGGAAAAATTTAATTATCGACTAATTAACTTAATTGAGACATCTCTAGGTGTTTTCTCCTGAAACTTTTTTTGGGTTCTGGAGCTCTTGTGTTTCTAAGCCTCTTTGACCAAAGTCGAGACTAGAACCATAGTTATTAGAACCAAACCAGTCATTGAACCGGTAGACCTCCCGAACCGGGAACCGGTCAGAACCGTACAGAAACCGGTCAACCAAAAACACATAAAATATTCAAATTTTAAAGAAAAACATATATATTCATGTGCATTCATATGAATTCAAACCATTTATACACAAATAAGCAAAAGTTCTCATTTATATAGCATGTAAGGGTGCACAACCAAAATAGCACTAAGTGCAATCCATCTCTAAACCAAAAATACATTAGCAAACAAGCTGCACATGGCCTCTGACATCCAAAAAAAATAATGCTACAAAAAATACCTACATGTCATCAAAATCATTGCCTATATTGGGATCTTTGTCATCAATATCACCCGCTAAGCATTAAAATAAGATAGAAAATCATAACATGTCAAGTCAAGATTTTGTTTGAGTAATGGGTAATTTTTTTAGTAGGATCATGATAAAGGAGTTCAACAACCAATGCCACTAACATCAAGGTACATAGAGGGCTTGGTGCTCTTGATTAAATACTAGTTCCATACCCTCGTACTTGAGAAAATCCAATGTAGCGTTGCAATCCCCTTAATCCTAAAATCCTGGAAAATTGTTAAGTTTGCTGGATTTTGAGTGAGATCTAAAATTCTACTTTCTCCATATGAACTCCAATAAGGTCAAAACCACTCTCAAACATCCCGAGTCATTTCATGGTAATGTTAAAAATTTAAGTAAAATGGTGAAAATTAAGGTAAAAGTGACATTCTCCTTTATATTTCATTTACATCCTTTTACTTAAATTTTTAACATTAAGATGAAATGCATAGTAATAGTAGGGCCATATGCTTGAATATTAGGCACCTATTATGGGCTAGTGCCCAGCTAAGACAAACATTAAAAGAGAAAAAGCAAAACAAACCCCACTTGTTGCGTTCAACGTGGCTTTACCGTACCAAACTAGACAAAAACAATTTAAGTCACCGGTTCGAACCAATTTTTGCCTCAAAATGGTCAGATCGGTCTGAACTGGCCAATCCGGTTCGGTCCTTATAACATTGACTAGAACACTTATCCGATGCTACAAAAACTAACACTCCGTCTTAGCGAGGAAAGTGTTGTCAATCTGTCTCATAACATCATCCTCCCATACACGATGCTGATCTCTGACAACTTTGACAATCTACCATTGCCCACCAATCACTACGTACCTCTGATTCATCTGCTACTATTGTAGTTGAACAACCTTGCATCTACTACAAGTAGCTGTCAATTTGACCATACCATGCCCTGTGAGCCTGCTTGAGCCCGTATAGAGCTTTCTTCAGTCCGCACACATGCGTGCCCCTCTCATGTGTCTCGAAGCCCTCTGGTGTTCTATATACACCTCTTCCTCTATCACCCTCATTCCAGAAAGTTCTAAATTCCTTGAAGCGATTGAAGACCTCATCCTTGGTATTCAGGGTATAGATCCAGGTTTTCCTGGAATGGTCTTCAATGAAAGTAATAGAGTACTAGTATCCTCCTAGAGATCTAGTGGACGGAGGGCCACAAATGTTTGAATGTATAAGCTATAACACACCATTTGATTTGTTCACTTCTTGGAAATGCTGCCTTAGCATATTTCCCAAGCAAGCACTCCTTGCACACATCATCATGTTCAGTGCCAAGTTCTGGAACACTTGTCACTGTCTCCTTGAGCATTCTAAGTGCTCCATGATGTAAGTGTCCCATCCTCCTATGCCATAACTCATTCAGGTCTTTGCCACTGTCATTGCTACTGCCCACTAATGCCATTATAGAGTCGAATTGCAAGTTGTACAATCTGTTGCTTTGCACCCCAATTTGTTTCACCCTCTTCCAATTTTGGTGTTTGATGAACACCTTACCTACAAAGTGGACATCATATCTCTTATCCTGTAATTGGGAACTGAAATTAGGTTCATATCCAATTTTGGCCATAGTTATTAGAATCGGACCGATTGTTGAATTGGTAGACCCCCTAGACCTGGAACTGGTCAGAACTGTACAAAAACCGGTAAAAAAATCGGACTAGAAAACTGATCAACCAAAAACACATAAAATATTCAAATTTTAAAGAAAAAACATATATATTCATGTGCATTCATATGAATCCAAACCATTTATACACAAACAAGCAAAAAATCTCATTTATATAACATGTAAGTGTGCACATAACCAAAATAGCATCGAGTGAAATCTATCTCTAAACCAAAAATACATCAACAAACAAGCTCCACATGGCCTCTAACATCCAAAAAAAATTATGCTACAACAAATGGCTACATATCATCAAAATCATTGCCTATATTGGGATGTTTGTCATTAATATCACCCTCTAAGCATTAAAATAAGATAGAAAAATCATAACGTGTCAAGTCAAGATTTTGTTTGAGTGATGGGTAATTTTTTTAGTAGGATCATAATAAAGGAGTTCAACAACCAATGCCACTAACATCAAGGTACATAGAGGGCTTGGTGCTCTTGATTAAATACTAGTTCCATACCCTCTTACCTGAGAAAATCCAATGTAGCGTTGCAATCCCCTTAATCTTGAAATTTTGAAAACTGTTAAGTCTGTTGGATTTTGAGTGAGATCTAAAATTCTACTTTCTCCATATGAACTCCAATGAGGTCAAAACCACTCTCAAACATCCTAAGTCATTTCATGGTAATGTTAAAAATTTAAGTAAAATGATGAAAATTAAAGTAAAAGTGACATTCTCCTTTATCTTTCATTTTCATCATTTTACTTAAATTTTTAACATTAAGATGAAATGCATAGCAATAGTAGGGCCATACGCTTGAATATTAGGCATATATTATGGGCTAGTGCCCAACGAAGACAAACATCAAAAGAAAAAAACAAAACAAGCCCCACTTGTTGTGTTCTACGTGGCTTTATCGTACCGAACTAGACAAAAGCGGTTTAAGTCACCGGTTTGAACTGGTTTTTGCCTCAAAACAATCAGACCAGTCTGAACCAGCCAGTCTGGTTCGGTCCTTATAACACTGATTTTGGCACATGCAATACATCTGTAACGCTGATGCTTGCTCCTGACTCCTGTCATGTTTCCCATTGTTATCTAGAAGTCCATTTTCTCCTCATTGTAGCTAGACAAATATTCTCTAGTTCCCGTCATATGAGTTGATGCTCCACTATCTATATACTAGATTCCCTGTGAAGTTGAGCTAGTTAAGCAAACAAATTTGTCCTCCAATTTGGAAGACAATTCTGAAACCCCCTGAATATCAAATATGTCCATGGCCATATTGGAGAATTCTGGAGAATTTAGTGAAGACATCATGAGTATAATTTCGTGTGCTATTTCTCTTCCACTCGACACTGATTTGCAGCTGCTAGTCTAATTGCAAACCAACTGTGCCCAGATCAAGAATTTGCTCTGCGAAAATGTTGATCTGCTCACCTACGGCCTGATGGAATTGCTCCTAGGCAATTTGAATTTTTCCTACAACCTGTCACTGGAAAATTGAACTCTCTGCCCAACAACTCGAACTGCTAGACTCCCTCTGAATTCGAACGATTTCTTCCTTTTGCCTCTGAGCTTCTTATCTGATCAACTTTGCTTTGATACCATGTGAAATTTTCCCTAAAATGCAGCAACTGGAATTTATTCTTCTAATTGATTAATTATGTAGTTTATTTGCTACGACAAACAATGAATAAATCACACTGCAATTTCTTTACAATAAAAGACTGCGGAAATAAACTAGACACTGAGAAAATGCTAGCACACAATAAAAGTTTGACATCGTTATTTTTGGAAAATTATCCACGGAAAAACCCATTGCGGAAAGACTGGTTTAACAAATGAGGGTTTTATTATTATTCTTCAACAACAAAAATTCCGAGTACAAATTGGATGCCAAACTGGCAGTCCTCTCCTAAGAGAAACATTGGAAAAATAACTGAGGGAAATTTACCCCTCTCCACAAGCAATCCAACAACAATCTGCTCGTTGAAACTGGCCTCGGAATACCCTTGCCAAGGCCTCTGCATAGTGTTTGGGTAGATCCTCACATTCACTCCCTGGAACTGCCCCGAAATGGGATGTCTATCTTGTTGCTGTCTCTTGAAGCATCTCTCATGTCCTCTAGAAATTTTTCCCTGCCTCCGGAATTTGAATGACCTCTTCCTCAGCGAAATCGAATTGCCTCCTTTAGGCTCCTGCACAACCTCCTGCGGAAATAAATCGGCCTCCTCTCCCGACTCTTTTGGAAGTGGAAATTTCTTCGGGAACTTTGTTACTAATCTCCCTCTCAATCCTGCTTCCTTTTGGCTCGAGCTCTTCTTCTTGCTTGACTTCTACAACTGGGTAGCTCGATCTGTGAAGGAAACTCGCTCTTCTTCTTGCTTGACCTCTGCAACTGGGTAGCTCGATTTGCCAAGGAAACTCGCTCTCCAAGTGTGTCTAGCTCCAACTCCATCGATGCCCTCTTATAATCTCTCGTTGGCTCACCAACGGCCATGATTAAATCCTCATCGATGACTAAGATCATCTCTGTGTTGATCCTTGTGAGTTTCTAGAGAAATCTCACCTTTTTCAATTAATTCCTATTAATTAATCACTTTTCTTAAATTAGACTTGGGAGAAATTTAATTATTGACTAATTAACTTAATTGAGACATCTCTAGGTGTCTTCCCCTGGAACTTTTTCTGGGTTTTGGAGCTCTTGTGTTTCTAAGTCTCTTTGACCAAAGTCGAGACTAAAACACTTGTTTGATGCTACAAAAACTAACAGTTTGCTTGTGGAGAAGGGAAAAATTCTGTTAATAATTTTGCCAGTGATTCCTTTAGAAATAATTGACAGTTTGAAATCCATATTTGTGCTCAGAATTTTTGCTGCTGAAGAATAATAATAAAACCCTCATCTGCTGCACCGATTTTCCCACATTTGGTTTTTTGGGGGACTATTGTCCAAAAATAATGGTGTCATTTATATTGTGTGTGCATCTATTTTCTCAGTTCTAGTTTATTTTCCGCAGCGTAATTTTTCTTGTGAAGAAATTACAGTGTGATTTATTCGTTATTTGTTGTAACAAATACACTGCATAATTAATCAGTTAGGAGAATGAATTTCTGTTGCTGTATTTCAAGGAATCTTTATAGCCAAGAGCCATTGCT
Organism: Pinus tabuliformis; assembly: GCA_031772625.1. NCBI lineage: Eukaryota > Viridiplantae > Streptophyta > Pinopsida > Pinales > Pinaceae > Pinus > Pinus tabuliformis. Next base: position 714,490,511 of record CM062807.1, on the reverse strand, counting down.
CGTAAGAAAACCATAAATATACTGCATATAAAATTGTCAGCAGCAACAAATTTAAGTGTCGGAGTGCCAATGAGTGCATACATGCTTACATATTTTAGAGTTACACTGTCTACCGTATGCATATAGGATTGTGGACTTTACCTCCAGCCTTCCTTATATATATGCCAGAACACTTCTGCTCTCACCCGGCAGAGTCATCAACATACCTGTGAGGCATACACAGGCATAATAGATATAAGCAGTCACACTTAACTATGCCATGTAACAATCCTACTACTAAAGATTCAAAACATGAATTCAAATCTCCCTGTGTGTTGGCAGGTGTTTCCCTGACTATTGCTTGCAAAGACACCAGTTGAGAGTGTCTGTGGAAAAGGGGACAATCTTGTCTAGCTACTGACATCCAGATACTCTAGAATTCTGCTAAACCATGTATATATATATCAGAACATTTCTGCCCTCACCCGGCAGAGTCATCAACATACCTGTGAGGCATACACAGGCATAATAGATATAAGCAGTCACACTTAACTATGCCATGTAACAATCCTACTGATAAAGATTCAAAACATGAACTAAAATCTCCGTGTGTTGGCAGGTGTTTCCTGGCCTATTGCTTTCAAGGACACCAGTTGAGAGTGTATGTGGAAATGGGGACAATCTTGTGTAGCTACTGACATCCAGATACTTTAGACAATTCAGCTAAACCATCTTCTCTTTGATCTGTTGATGCAAAATTTTCCAGCATTGGAGTTCCACATAAACACTTCTCAGCTTGTGATATAGTGCTTGCTGCCATATCCATTGATTCCCCCTTACAACACAGGCAGCCCTTTAAAGCACACTTTTCAGCACGTTATCTGGATTCAGGATCTCCAACTGGTCCTCTTGTAGAATCACTAACCAGATCAGCATTTTTCTGGACTAAACCACCTTTGTGCAACCTCGTAAATAGCCTTGGAATTGACAGCCAATGCCAAAGCCTTGTAGACTGGCGTTAGACTGAACAGCCAATGCTCTTTTCTTGTTTTTCACCGAGTTTGCATCAATTGCTTTCGATCCAGAAAATTGTGTGTTCCAGCAGAGAATGACTCACTGCTTCCCTTCAATTAAAATGGATACACAATTCGATTAGACTGTCCTAGATTCACTTAGGTTATTTTTACAGTGGAATTAATTTCACTTCTTTCAGAAAGCGTGCTCTCTCTAATCATATAAAGCTGATTAGATTTGTTAGAGACCTCCCATCGGGTTGATCCATGTATTTGACCACCTTGTGAGCTTTCACTGACATCGACCTCAGACAAAAGAAACATGATCTCATTTGTGACTTTCCCATTTCCTGCACTTTGGTCAGCAATTAGTCGACCATTGTTCTGGCCTTGTCTCTCTTAAATCTGGAAGACTTCAAAATGCAATACTGTTTCATTCCCTACCACCGATGATCCTAAATATTTCCAGGACCATACTTTATCAGAAGACTAGTTTATCTCAAAATCCAAGCCTTTTCATCAGTTCCTTCGGGAACTGGCTGACCTGACATTAGTTTATGCAAGTTTTTATTTCTTTGTAAACCTGAAATAGACGCATCAGACATTTTAAAGATTCCACATTTTGCAATAGCTCGTTGCAATAAAAATCTCAATCTAGATGATCTGGGTTCATTCTTCAACATCTGAAAGAGTCCGACATAACTTTTTGTTTTTCAAAGTTTGGGCCAAATGTCAAATTATTGGGATGGAGAACATTAAATGCAGTAGCTGTAGATGATTATCCCATCACCTAGGCACAGTTTTTATTTAGAAAGAATCTAATGAGTTCTTGCACTGAAGATTCATACTGCTCCCAATCAAAGCTATAAGCCTTTGGAATAGCATTTGCAGCAGACCTTCTCACACAATGGCAAGGATCTGTAACACATTTATTGCCAGACACTATACCCATAGATGCCATAACAACACAGATTCATGACATTGCATGAAGAGCTCATTCATACACCAAGGGGTTCAAATTTGGTAAATCTTTCTGAAAGTAGTTGCAAAGCCTTTAACAATGTTAACGTTTTGTTTTGGTAGCAGCCTCCACATTAACAACAGAAATGCTGGCCTGAATTACATCAGGTGCACAAGTCTCCCGATATTCAAAATCCACTCCAAGGGGAAGAGTATCACGTTGAAACTTGAAAATCATGCAACCTTCAAATTCATTAACGTGAACATCCTTTTGCTTCATTATTGGGTACAATACGCCCGTGGCATTGAGGTCTAGATCAGTATAGAAACCATGAATAAGCAGACTGGATCCAACCCACAAAACCATTTGTGATAGTTAGGCTTGGGACTAACCTGGAGCCTAACCATGGCAGCAAAGCCTTTTTCACTGTCATATCAGGATTCAGGAGTCCTTTAGCACCTTCAACTGTGCAATGCATTTGGTCCAGAGCAGGCATCCAAAACAAAACTCCATGTGCATTGCATTAAACATCTCCTAATGCCACGGGCATTGTGATTCACCTCAAATCTGTCTGTAAGGACTTGTCTAGAGTAAGATCCACCACCTCCGGTCCCATAAATATCTTCACATAGATCTGCAACTCAGTAGGAAATATAGTATCCTCACCAGCATACCAGGCATTAATCAGTGGAGTTCAACAAAAGCTCGGCCAATTCATTATGGGTCATAGCATTTGTCATCCCATCAATAACAACATTCCCATTTAGGGTCTTGAATGTCTTCATTCTACTCATGTAACTTGTCAGTACAAAAGGATAGGCACAAATTTCTGGCATTTTTTTCCATAGTGCCTAACCCATGTTTCCTGCAAGCTGCAATGGATGGGAAATGGAATGTAAAATAAATGAAATCCACAGACTGCTCTAAAGAAGTCCTGGCCAACAACATTGCTATGAATGATGAGGCTATGGCTTTTTTGTGGATCCAAGGGGAGGGGACAATTCTTGGCAGTCATAGGATTCTTTAGCACTTTCTGAGCAGTCAACCTAGTTAGTATCTTACCATGGGAGTAGTGATTCTTGCCTCAACTGGCAATAATTATGTTTCTTCTAATACTGGAATTTGTTAGAATTTCCCGAACCCAACAAACGATATTTAATTCCAAGCAATCAATCACTGAACAAATACACAACTAAGTTCCTAACCAAAAAATGTTTAGCGGAAACAAAATTATTCGATTTGAATCACATACACATACACAGATTTCTATCCAATCAACAAATTTTCATTAATAAATTAATCACAGAACTTACTTGGGCTTCCGTCCTAGGATAATGGTCCAATTGAGAAAATATAGATTACAAAACTGATTACTAGCCTCTCTACACTCTCTTGGACCTATTGACCACTAAGTGTCAACGACCCATAGCAGTACACCTTTTTTTTTCGCAAAATGTATAGCTCCTGATCGATGTGTCTGTTCCGTCCAGCTATCATCATCAGTCTAACTTCCAAGATGTTATGTAAACCTATTCTGCATGTGTATAATGTAAATAATCTCAGCAGACCCGTGTCATGTATGTAACGACCTAGGTAAACCTACCTTTCTAGTGACGATCTCCATTTTAGGAGGTTTTTCATCTCACTGATTCATTTTCGGATGATCGATATAGTTTTTCCCTCCAGTCTTACCCCAAAGCTGGAATGGATTTTGTCGCTAAGATTTTAGGTGAGTCTTAGTGTTCTAGATCAAGTCTATGTAAAAGTAATTTGGGAATAATCCCAACTATTTGGTTAGATTATTTTATTACAAATTGTTTGGTCTACTAGATTATATTTGTGTTGCAGAAATGAGTAGTTTGTGAGGGTCTGTAACAAATGAGTTTTCTTCCTTTATGGTGTAAAAATGTGTAAATCTTGATGTAAAATGTCTAGCGCATGGTCCCTCATAATTAGAACATCATGGCTAAATATTTGAGGGTTAGAAAAATAATTTATCCCATCGTAGGTTAATTAATTAATTTTTTTGGGCCAAAATTAATTAAAATTTTAAGCCAAAAATTTAATTAATTTTAAGTCTTAAGTAAATTTAAATTCTCCAGGATCCAAGAATTGTTCATTTGTGTAATGTAAAGGAGGTTGCCCCCTCGAAGAGGCTCATTTTGAAGTCGTTGATCTATCTTTTCTTCTATTTTGTGAGCTAGTTATATAACATTTGGATGCTTAAGCTGGAGGAATTTGGAAAAATGGCGATGGTTAGGGTTTTGAATAGAGATCTGCTGGCCGCCGCATCGGATCCAAAGCTTGCCTCCAGGGCCGAAGGCGAACCAGGGACTGAGGAAACGGCAACAGTTGTTGGGAGGTCGTCACTTCTGCAAGCTCTTGCAGAGAAAGGGTCGATCTCACGGAGACGAATGGTCCAAATCCTCTCAGATCCGCGTGGCTTTGAAAACAGTCTGCAGCGAGACGGGGTGAAGGCGTTAACAGAGTCTCCCTCTGCTGCGTGGAGATTCGAGGAGGGTTTTCTCCTGCGAAAGATTGAGGTTCCAATCCGCAGCCCTGAACAAAGAGACCTGCCTGGCGTGTGGAGTCTAGAGGCTGGGCGTTGTTTAACAGAGATTGCGTGGAGAATCGGTAGGGAGGGACTGCAGGATGCAGATCCGCTCCCTTTGACAACACACGGGCCCAATCTTTGCATGTTTGGCGCAGATCCACGCGATTTAGCCTATATCGGAGCTTATGTTAAGCTTTTACTGCTCTATGCTGCGCAGAGCTGGGATAAGATACAAAGCCCCCAGCATATCTTCAGATGCCCTGATCTGGGAAACGGCTCACCAGAACGGGCCAATCGCTATAGTTCCGGGGTGGAACAATCGGATCTGGCCAGATCTAGGCAAAAGACAGATGGAAGGCAACCAGACCCAGAACTCAAATCAGTAAAATGGGTCCTGAACAAGGCAGACACAGCAGACCTGAAGCAAATCTTTATCAGATCAACAGAAGGAAGACACGTTTGTGTGCAGATCTGGGAATGGATGACTGTATTGGAATTAAAAAAAGAGATCCAGGTCAAACTGGGTACTCCAGTTGCATTACAAAATCTTTTATTTTCAGGGCTCTGCATGCAGGAGCAACACACACTCCAGCATTACAGGGTTGCAAAGGACTCAACGGTTATCCTCAATCACCGACTACGAGGTGGATCTAAGGGATCAACATCAAAACCTACAGGATCCTACAGAGACGCAGCAAAAGGGAAAGAATCTCCAAAGGGGAAAGAACATGCAACTGTTAATATACCTCCAGGGCAGTATATCGTGGATGAAGTACAAGAGAGCCCCTCCATTCCGTTAGATATCCCAGAGGTAAAGTGCATATTCTCAGATCTACAAAAAAATGCCGTTATTTGTAGATTTAACGGTTTCTGGCCTAGATCGGATGCTTTGTATCAATGGATTCACACGGCATGGACAAAAAACTGCCGGATCCACCTATGCTCAAAAGGTTTCTTCATAGTAGTCTTTCTCGTTGAAGAAGAGAGGGAAAAAGCTCTCACCGAAGGACCATGGTTCTGGTGCAGTGCGGGATTATTTGTTACCCCTTGGTTCCCGGAGTTTGATCCAAATACCATGGTGGTGTCAAGGATGCCGGTATGGGTAAGGTTACATAATCTTCCGATGCATTTTTGGCACTTTACATCCTTATCAGCTATAGGGAATACCCTTGGAAGAATGTTAAAGATTGATACAGAGAGACATTTAAAAGGAATCTTTACCTTTGCTAGAATTTGTGTCGAGGTAGATCTCAGCCAAGGGTTACCGGAAAGCATCATCCTGAATTTCAACAATACTCAATGGAAACAACCTTTGGACTATGAGAATACAGCATTCAGATGCAGGGGATGTCAACAAACGGGTCATCTGCTCAATGCATGCAAAAGCCTTAACAAGAGCAAGCCACAACAAAGGAAGCACAAAGGATGGCAGAACATAGATAATGTCATAAAGAAGAGAACCGCGGAAAAGAAAGCCCCCACAGTATCAGAAGATGAAGAAACAAAAGCAGAGGAGGATGATACCACCATAGAGGAGGTTGAAATAGAGAACCAGAAGGAGAATACAGCAGACAACAAAGAGCTACAGCCACACTCAATTCAGGTAGAGACCCAGCAAAATCAGATAGAGATGACAAGCGTGGATCAAAGCATGGGAGGCATCAAACGACAGCATCACTCAGATACTTCAGACTCAGACAAAGAAACAGGGCAACAGAATGTAACAACCCAGTTAGTCATTGCTTCGACCGAGCCCACTGTGGGAGAGTGGCGCAAGGTCGAAAAGAAAAAGGGGCGAAAAACCTGAAGCGTGAGTTTAACTCACTGCCGGAAGTCAGGCTTTTTTCCCCTCTTTCTTTCTCTTTTCTCTTCTCTTTCTTATTCTTTGTGCACGTTAGTTTACTAACGTTGTGAGCCCATGTGGCAACATACTGAATGCTTCATTGCATCTGCTAGTGTAACTTTTCATTAATTTTTTAATAAAAGGTTACCGTTTTTTTCCTTGGAAAAAAAATTTAAATTCTCCAAAGGAAAAATTCGTCGGTCTTAAAAATTTAAATTTTAAGAGGTCCTGGGATTAAGTTAAATTAATTATTTTGATAAATTTTAAACCTTTGATCTCTGGGGGTTAAGTCCAAGTCAAATTTTTGGGGAAATTAATTCAATTTCTATTTTTGAGTTAATTAAAGAGCATTTAAGTGGAAAATTCAAATTTCCTAAAAAATAAAATATTTCGACGATAATCACTCGAACTAGCCGTTGGAGGGTTTATCTTTAAATAGGAGGTCATTTGTCAGTCGATTTATTCGATCTCTGAGTCATGAGCTTAGCTAGAAGCTCTGATGTAATATTTTTTTGGATAATAAATAAAGACTTTGGGGTTTTATTCTGCTGGTGTTACTCTTCATGGGTATGTTGTAAGATTTTTATTTCATGCATAATTTTTTTTAAAGCCATTGATGATAGCTTCTAAAGAGTGATCTGAGCACATGTATCTTGCTCAATTTGTTGGGGTTTAAATAATAATTTAAATTTTGAACGTAATAGCATGCGTTTCTATTTGTCTAAATTTAATTATTATTTTCTCGCTCTATTTTTAATGGCTTGATCGAGTTTTGCAGGGAAATCTTGAGATAGAAAATATCGAGCGTTAGGGGATAGTTTTCAGTTGGACCAACCAAATCTCGATCTGTGTTTCTTGAAGAACCCAACTAAATAAGCTCTGGGCTTATTATAAGATTTTTTTTTTGTGATGCATGAGGGTTTCGAGCTAGCACCTCCTTTTAATTTTTGTGCAACATAATGATAGATATGACTTATTAGAGCCTTCAATTTGTGATTATTGTAATTATCTAATTGAGTTTTTGGGGTTTTTAATTTTGTCATTGTATATATCGTTTGGGTCTTTTTTTTTTGTCGTGCAGCTGTAGATCTGAAGGAGAATTTTTCTTTGAAGCAAGATCTAAGCCTTGGAGGGTAAGATCTGGCCTCAAAATTATTTTGCAGAGGCATTATTCCAAATTTTTCTAGTCTGAAGGGTTTCACATTTTTTAGGACTTCATAAGTTTTGTGAGAGGAAAACTGAAGCATAAATATTTCATTTATAACTAGGATTTTCTGGCAAATTTTTAAAGGGTTTTTGGCTACAATTTGCTGTCTCGAAACCCCTTTAAAAAAAATGCTCCTCCTGTTGCCTGCATTTTTTTTCCTTTTCTCTGCGTTTTCTGCTCCCATAACTCTAACTGTTCTCCTTTTTCCTTTGCAGCTCCTTTCCCTCTCATTCCGCTGCCCTCTGCCTCATTTTTCTATCAACCGCAGTCCTTTTCTTCTTGTAGCCCTCGCTCTCCTCCACGTCCAATCTACTCCCTCCTCATAACTCTCTCCTTATACTGCGTCAATCCCTTCCTCACCTGTGTTCTCCTCTCTGCTTGCAAACCAATCTCTCTCTCGCTGTCAACTTTCTTTCCTATCTGCGAACCATCCTTTCCTCTTTACATTCACAGCTCCTCCCTCTCGCAGTCCCTGCAACTCCCTCGAAATTTCTCCCTCATCACTGTCGTCTCCTTGCATTTGCAGCTCTCTCCCAGTTGCTCCACAACCCACGCAACTCCCTTTGCCTTCTCTTGTTGCTGGCTGCCAAAGACTCTAGCTCGTTTCATCTCCCTCGAACTTGCATCTTCCCTCCATCTTTTCGCCGCCTCTCATCTTCGACCTACAGAAGCCAAAGCATTAGATTTACCCTTTTTTATTTATTTTATCATTTGGCTTTGATTAGGGTCTAATTTTAGTAAATTTAATTTTTTTCCTTTTAGGGTTTGCTCTTTTATTTTTTATTTTTATTTTGTGATTTTAATTTTCTTTTGTAACTTTGATTTTATTTTTATTTTGAATTTCATTTTATTTTACCCTTTTTTTGTGACATTTTGATTTTGCTTGAAATAAGAAAAACTAAAAAATTAAAAAAAATTCATTTTTATGTGACTTTGATATGAGTTTAAAATCAAAAGAGGACTTTGCGCTTTCACATTAAAAGATTTAAAGTTTTATGTGGCCTTTGGCTCATTAAAAATTTAATTCATTAAGTCTTTTGGTTTTATACATTTGTCACATTAAAAAATTTAATTGATCATTTACCACATTAAATTTGCTTCATAAGCTTAGCACATTAAAAATTCTAAGGAATAATTAAATTATTAATCTAAAATCCCTTCTTGGTGTCTTTTTTGTGTTAAAAGTAAAATTTAAAAAGAGAATTATGTGGTATTGATATTTATATTTCTCTATAGTCAAACATGCTTAATAATCTTTTAAATCACCTCTAAAGATTGACGATAGGAGAACGATACTTTTTTTTTAGATCTGGGTTATTAAAGAAAAATAAATTAAATTCTAGGATTGTGAATTACTTATCATTTGAATTCCATGGTTCTTAATGAAATATAGATATTTCAAAATTTAATTGCTATACTATTTTGTATGTTAAAATCGTTGTTTCTTCTGAATAACTTGATTGTATTTCTTCATGTAGGTTCGTGGTTAATTTAACATCTAAGGCACTGGTCTAAATATCATTTCTATCTTGTGGTTGTGTCTTATTCATCTCAGTTAATCAGAACTTGTCTCATTTTCATTAAGCTATTCAGCCTTAAGTCTCCTAGAGCCTGTGTTTCACAAGTTTTCTTCATTCATTTACCCCTAGGGACTACCCCCCTTGACTTGTCCAGGAGAGTCTAAACAAAGTAAGGATTAGAGTGACAACCTTTACTCTGAGCGTTGTCATGGTGCCTGAACACTTTTTTTGGCGCGGTTGTTGGGGACTAATTTATTGGATTTTGGCTTTAAGACATTTGACATTCATCTCATTCATTATTCTCATCCTTTCGTCTCTCGCCAGGATAAGTTCCTTGTCCTTGGTTCCTTTTATTGACTTTCTTCCTTGCATTCGGGTTATTTGAAGTTATATTTTTGTCCGAGTGGCGACTCCACTTCCTTTATCCTCTACAAGAGTATGTATTAGAAGACATCCAAGTAGCTTGGTTAATCCTGCTCCTGATCCCGAAATGGCTCTCAGAGTATGATTATACAAGCTCTCTTCTCGTACCCTTCTTGTTAATCTCAGACAAAAAGCTCTCTCTGATATCCATTTTCTTTTTCCTAACCCGGTTGAGTGCAACATCATGGACGTATTCGCCCCTTGTAACTTTGCTAACATTCAAGGTTATCCCAATGACCTTCCAAACAATGGGATGGATAAATTGCCTTCTTTTCAAGGCAATAATACAATTAGTGTTAATGCTCATCTGAAAGCTTTTGGTTCTTGGCTAGGTAGGTATGCGAGGGCTATTGATTATAATCATGAAGATGCAAATATGAGCTTTTTTTTTCTTACTTTGGAGGGAGATGCTTTGGACTGGTTTACGGAAAAACCTGATAATTCATTTGATTCTTTACAATCGATTATTGATGCCTTTAAGGAAAAGTATGGAGATAAGAGAGAAGAGAGACATCTCGTAAAAGCTATCAGTGTCATAAAAAGAGAGAAAATGAGACTGTAGAAGAATTTAATAACAGGTTTAATGATATTATTAAGGAATTGCCTCAGGATTATAAACAACCTGATAAATCTCTTCGGGACTTCTATATTGATGCTTTTAACGCTGATACCTCTTATGAATTAAGACGTGCTAAACTTCCTAATTATAAAGATTGTCAAGCTTTAGCAGTAGAGCTTGAAAAAGATAAGAAGGCCTCTGGGAAGTCAGAAATCCCAAGTTTTGATAGATCTACTGTTAAATTAAAAGAACCTAAAGGAAAAGAAAATGAATCTGAAGAAGAACCTATGCAAGAATTGCTTAAGAAGTTAGAAAATATGGAGTTAAATCAAGCTAGGATGATGGTTGATCATTAAGGAGATAACTACATTACAGTCTAAGTTGATTCAAATGGAAACAATTCAAATGCGAAATCTTCAACCTATGAGTCAAAATAATAATAATAATTGAAATAATTGGCAGAAAAAAAGTCAAACCAGTGAGCAGAGGCCTCCCAATCCTTTTGAAACTAATAATCTTGTGGATGATACCCCGCCTTACTGTAGGGCCTGTGATGAGCTTAATGAAGAAGCTACTTGTCCTGTTATCAAGAGAATCATGCATCATGGGATGCTTGGGACAAATAATCAGATAAATGTGGTTGGTAAAGAATATCATCTATCACAGGAAAATTGGGAAGAGGTCAAGGGAAATAGTCAACTCGTCAGATCTTTTACATCTTCATATAGCATTAATAACTTTAGTCAAGACACTGATGTATTGGTCAAACTTTTTTGTGAGGAGCCTCCTCCTTAGCGAGTTCTTGAATTCGCTAAGGACAAGGGGTTAACTTATTAGAGAAGAAGTCAAAATGATAATCAAGTTAATTCTCGAAGTCTTAACCCTAGATCAACTTCTAGTATCAATATTTATTTAGTAGGTTGGTTTAATAACTCTAAAGTTTTGGTTCCTGCCACCGAAATAGTGAAGACCCCCTCCTAAAGGGCCAAGTTACTAAATGCTATTGACAATACCCAAGTGAATGCAACTCAAGAGAAAACTCCCGAGGCTTTCTACTAGGATGCTCCTGTGTATTTGCAAAGTATGGAATCCGATAACAAAGGGCATTCTCCTTTTTTCATTACTTTACTTGTAAATAATTATTGTTTATATAACTGCATGCTTGACTCTAGTGCTTCTGCTTATGTGATGACTAAGAGAGTAATGGAACAACTTAATTTAAGGATATCTAGGCCTTACTACAACATATATGCCCTGGATTTGAAGAAAATTGAAGTTCATGGGTTAATTAAGGACTTACAAGTCCATCTGTCTATGTACCCTGATATCATGATTGTTATGGACATTGTTGTTTTTGATGTGCCTGATTTTTGGGGTATGCTATTATCTAGAAAATGAGCCTCTGATCTAGGAAGGAGTATTTAGATGAATTGGTCATATGCTACGATTCCTTCTCCTAGAGGGGATGGGTTTGTAAGACTTAACAGAGAACCCGAAAGAAAATTCCATGTTGAAGATCTTAAGAGACCTCATAATGAGATAATTATAGAACAATCTGACATTGGGAATTATGCTATTCTATCTAATTCCATAGTTCTTCCTGATGATAAGGTTGATGAAAAGATTGTAGATATCAAAGATAAAGTATGGTACATATATTTTGATGGTACATTGTCTAGGCATGGTAAAGGTGTCGGAATAGTATTAAAATCTCCCCTTGGTCATGTTTTCAAATTTGCCTTTCGTTTGATATTTGAAGCAACCAACAACGTTGCTGAATATGAAGCTTTGTTGTTGAGTCTTGAGATGGAAAAAAATCTAAAAGTAAAATTGTTGAGTATCAAGGCTAATTTAGATTTAGTTATCATGCAAATAAAAAATTAAGAAATTGTAGAAATGTTGTGTGGGATACCATAGAGTATTTTGATGCCATCGATCTTGAAGCTATCCCAAGAGAAAATTATTTTCGCTGATGATTTAGTTGTTGTTGCTTCTACCATGTAGTGGTCTGATAAATTAATTGAAGATGAAACTAGGACGAATATCATTTTAAACCTTTTATCCCAGATAAATCTGAACATGGGCATACCTTTGATAATGAAACACACGTTATTCACTTTCTAAATAATTTGGATAAGTTTCAGGTTTTTCAGGTAAATTCTGCGAAAGACGAATCCAAACAGCGTAATTTTCAGAGGGAAGAGTCCTACCATATGCACGATTGAACATGGCACATCTGAAAAGCAGCCTACAGATTTGCTTGAAAGCAGGCAAATGCTCAACATGCACTACATTGAACACATCTAATGCCATGGGACATCCTTTGTATTGTATTCCTAACCCTACACCCTTTTATTTCAGTGTTTTATTTTGTAGGTAGATTTATGTTTTTCATGTTATCAGGATAGTTAATAAATGAAGAGCTTATATCTTTCTTGGGCTTAATATTATATGATGATTTTTGGATGGACGCTACTTATGTTATCTTGTGTGTTGCGTGGATGCAGATTCTGGATTCTCACATTCCTCTGGTGCAACAATGTGTCCCCAAGTATAGCCAAATGTTGACCACTACGTGTCAATGACCTATAGTAGTACACCCCATTTTTTCGCAAAATGGATAACGCCTAATCGATGTGTCCATGCCGTCCAGCTATCATCATCAACCCGACTTCCAAGATGTTATGTAAACCCATTCTACATGTGCATAATGTAAATAATCTCAGCAGATCCGTGTCATGTATGTAACGACCTAGGTAAGCCTACCTTTCTAGTGTCGATCTCCATTCTAGGAGGTTTTTCGTCTCACTGATTAATTTTCGGATGATCGACAGAGGTTTTTCGTCTCACAGATTCATTTTCGAATGATCGATAGTCTTACCCCAAAACTGGAATGGATTTTGTCGCTAGGATCTTAGGCGAATCTTAATGTTCTAGATCGAGTCTATGTAAAATAACTTAGGAATAATCCTAACTATTTAGTTAGATTATTTTATTACAAATTGCTTGGTCTTTAGGAGAATACTTGTGTCGCAGAAATGGGTAGTCTGAGTGTAGTCACCAACAAACGAGATTACTTTGACGAGGATCACTCGAACAAGCCGTTGGACGATTTATCTTTAAATACAAGGTCATTTGTCAGTCGATCCATCCGATTTCTGAGTCGTGTGCTTAGCGAGAAGCTTTGGTGTAATTTGTTTTTGGATAATAAAAAAAGACTTTGGGGTTAAATTCTGCTAGTGTTACTTTTCATAGGAATGATGTAAGATGTTTTATTTCATGCATATTTTTTTCTAAAGCCATTGATGATAGCTTCTAAAGAGTGATCTGAGCACATATATCTTGTTCAATTTGCTAGGTTTGAATAATAATTTAAATTTTGAACGTAATAACATGTATCTCTATTTGTCTAAATTTAATTATTATTTTCTCGCTCTACTTTAATGGCTGGATCGAGTTTTGCAGGGAAATCTTGAGATAGAAAATATCGAGTGTAAGGGGATAGTCTTCAGTTGGACTAGCCAACTCTCGATCTGTATTTCCTGAAGAGCCCAACTAAATAAGCTCCGAGCTTATCATAAGATTTTTGTTTTGTAATGCATGAGAGTTTCGAGCGAGCACCTCATTTTAATTTTTTTTTTTTTTTTTTGCAACATAATGATAGATCTGGCTTATTAGAGCCTTCAATTTGTAATTATTGTAATTATCTAATTGAGTTTTTGGGGTTTTTAATTTCATCATTGTATATATCGTTTGGGTGTTTTCTTTTCGTCGTGCAGCTATAGATCTGAAGAAGAATTTTTATTTGAAACCAGACCTAGGCCTTGGAGGGTAAGATCTGGTCTCAAAATTATTTTGCAGGGACATTATTCCAAATTTTTCCAGTCTAAAGGGTTTCAAATTTTTTGAGGACTTCATAAGTTTTGTGAGAGGAAATTTGAAGCATAAATATTTCATTTTTAACTAGGATTTTCTGGCAAATTTTTAAAGGGTTTTTGGCTACCATTTACTGCCTCGAAACCCCTTTAGAAAAAATGCTCTTCTTTCTGCTTGCGTTTTTTTCCTTTTCTCTACGTTTTCTGCTCCTGCAGCGCTCGTCGTTATCCTTTTTTTCCTTTGCATCTCCTTTCCCTCTCATTCCGCTTCCCTCTGCCTCATTTTTCTATCAACCTCATCCCTTTTCTTCTTGCAACCGTCACTCTCCTCCACATCCAATATGCTCCCTCCTCACGACTCTGTCCTTCTGCTGCGTCAACCCCTTCCCCACCTGCGTTCTCCTCTTTCTAGCCTGCATTCTCCTCTTTGTCTACAAAGCAATCTCTCTCTCTCGCTACCAACCTGCTTTCCTATCCACGAGCCATCCTTTCCTCTTTACATTCATAGCTCTCTCCTCGCTGCTCCACAACCCACGCGACTCCCTTTGCCTTCTCCTATTGCTGGATACCAAAGGCTCCAGCTCGTTTCATCTCCCTCTAACTTGCGTCCTCGCTCCATCCTTTTTCCGCCTCTCATCTTCGACCTACAAAATCCAAATCATTCAATTTCCTCTTTTTTATTTATTTTATCATTTGGCTTTGGTTAGGGTCTAATTTTATTAAAACCAATTTTTTCCTTTTAGGGTTTGCTCTTTTCACTTTTTATATATATATATATATATATTTTGTGATCTTAATTTTCTTTTGTAACTTTGTAATTTTGATTTTATTTTTATTTTGAATTTCATTTTATTTTACCTCTTTTTTTTGATATTTTGATTTTGCTTGAAATAAGAAAAACTAAAAAATTTAAAAAATTTCATTTTTATGTTACTTTGATATTCATATAGTTTTAAATCAAAAGAGGTCTCTGCGCTTTCACATTAAAAGATTTAAATTTTTATGTGGCCTTTGGCCCATTAAAAATTTAATTCATTAAGTCTTTTGATTTTTTACATTTGTCACATTAAACAATTTAATTGATCATTTACCACATTAAATTTGCTTCATAAGCTTAGTACATTAAAAATTTCCTAATGAATAATTAAATTGTTAATCTAAAGTTCTTTCTTGGTGTCTTTTTTGTGTTAAAGGTAAAAATTAAAAAAAAAATTGTGTGGTATTGATATTTGGCTTTGGTTAGGGTCTAATTTTATTAAAACCTATTTTTTCCTTTTAGGGTTTGCTCTTTTCACCTTTTTTTTTTTTTGATTTTTGTGTGATCTTAATTTTCTTTTATAACTTTGTAACTTTGACTTTATTTTTATTTTGAATTTCATTTTATTTTACCATTTTTTTAATGACATTTTGATTTTTCTTGAAATAAGAAAAACTAAAAAAAAAATTAAAAAAAATCATTTTTATGTGACTTTGATATTCATAGATTTTTAAATCAAAAGAGGTCTTTGCACTTTCACATTAAAAGATTTAAATTTTTATGTGGCCTTTGGCCCATTAAAAATTTAATTCATTAAGTTTTTTGATTTTTTACATTTGTCACATTAAAAAATTTAATTGATCATTTACCACGTTAAATTTGCTTCATAAGCTTAGTACATTAAGAATTTCCTAATGAATAATTAAATTGTTAATCTAGAGTTCTTTCTTGGTGTCTTTTTTGTGTTAAAAGTAAAAATTAAAAAAGAAAATTGTGTGGTATCGATATTTTCATTTCTCTATAGTCAAACACGCTTAATAATTTTTTAAATCGCCTCTAAAGATTGACTATAGGATAACGATATTTTTTTCTAGATCTAGGTCATTAAAGAAAAATCATTTAAATTCTAGGATTGTGAATTGCTTAGCATTTGAATTTCACGGTTCTTCATGGTATTTAGATCTTTCGGAATTTAATTGCTATACTATTTTGCATGTTAAGATCATTGTTTCTTCTGAATAACATGATTGTGTTTCTTCAAGTAGGTTCGTGGTTAATTGAACATCTAAGGCACTGGTCTAAAAATCATTTTTACATTGTGGTTGTGTTTTATTCATCTTAGTTAATAAGAAATTGTCTCATTTTCATTAAGCTATTAAGTGTTAAGTCTCCTTGAGCCTACGTTCCACAAGTTTTCTTCATTCATTTACCCCTAGGGACTACCGCCTTTGACTTGTCTAGGAGAGAGTCTAAACGGAGTGAGTAAGGATTAGAGTGACAACCCTTACTCTGAGCGTTGTCATGGTGCCTGGACACTTTGTGCAACAACAGACCCAACACAAGTTCATTGAGAAACCTCTCTCAATCTTGTGATGTTGTTGTGTCTTAGCTCCTCACTTTATGTTCATTTTATAACTTTCATAAGCTAAGATTGACAACCAAAATTAGCTCGTCAAGTTCATTGAAGATAAGTGATTTTACTTTAGTTTACTATCCTATCTTTAACTTTCTCTACTTTAACTTAAGTACAAGTCATAAATTTAACTTGCTTTACGTGCACATCTCATGCATGTCACATGCAACAAATTCACATGTGTGCAAGTCACTTTAACATTCTGCATGTCGCATGTAATATTTTAAAAAAGCAAATCAAGGTCCTTCTAGTCAAGACACAAGACTAGAAGTACCTTCCAAGCGACAAAACTCAACAAAGCCAATGTGGTTGGTATAGAGTTGCATTGTTTTCCATCACTCTCCCACATAAGGGCTCTTTGTTTGATTAGAGATAGATGGCATAAATTCTATAATAATCCTCTTTTCCTTCTTATCCACCTTGTTGATTTTTCAAGACCTTCTAATCTGATTACGCCGAGAGGCACTCTACAACCTAGTATGGGGTAGATGTGTGGTTGTTAGATATATAGGTGTTAAATGTTAGATGTGTAGGAGTTAAATATGTGAATATTTTTTAAATGTTGGACTTATAAATATACATAAGTTATATAAACATATTGAATTGGTAAAATTAAATAAAAAATAAATTAAAAAAATAAAATACATAAAAAACAAACAAATAATTAATAATTAATAATTAAAATAAAATTGAGATAAAATAGTAAATTTGCTTGAGGTTTTTGGGCCCTAGTTTTCACCACTCATGGTTTTTCCCATATTTTTCTTTAATGGTTGATTTTTTTTTTTTGAGGAAATATCCAAGTAGATCCACCTGAAGGGATCACATTCCACCGGCTTATTAGTAGAGCCTAACCCCAAGGGCGTTGAGGAGAATTGACCTCGTGACCTCCCATTAGCAAGGTGTTTTAGCGATAGGAACTCGACCAATTGAACTAACCCTCGAGACTCTAATGGTTGAATTACATAATTAAAAACAAAATTAATATATTTTTTTTAGTTAATAATTTTAATAAAATTGAGATAAAATAGTAAATTTATGGATGAAGGTTTTTGGGTTCCAGGTTTTCACAACCCATGGTATTCCTTTAATGATGAAATTGCATAATTTTTATTTTATTTTATTTTTTTAAATAAAATAAAATAAATGATTAATAATTAAAATGAAATTGAGATAAATTAGTAAATTTGTGGATGGAGATTTTTGGGCTCCAATTTTTCACAAGCCATGTTTTTTCCCATGTTATTCTCCTCTAATGTAGCTTATTTAAAAGTACTATTCGCTTGCCCACAGAGGTTTGATCTCATGGCCAGTAGACGATCTGCTAAGTCGTCCGTGCCGCTGTGCAGGTCACAAGTTCGAGTCTTGTCTTAACTGAGGGCCGTTCTTGCGGGCTGGGCGGTTCCTCTTAGAGGTTATAGTGGCATTCGGTGGGATTTGACCCCATGTAACACGAGTACGATACCACCGCCGTTGCCGATTCCGCTAGTCAACAAAAAAAGAAGGTATTATTCGCTAATCTGAGACATTCATTGCAATAAAAACTTTTACATAGATAAAAATAAATCATAATTTTCACAAAAAATGTCCTAACCCCGAGCAAATTTCATATCCAATTTAGCGAAGAAAACCACTCAATAAAGACACACTACATAAAAACTTTATAGCTTTGTGGATGCATGTCTTCCAAGTAAAACTTCATAAAAACATCCTTGCTCACTTTGTTACATAACTTTCAAAGAATAGATTTTTCAAGGTGGTTTTGTGTGTTATTCATTTTATTTTATATGTTCTGAAATTTTACTTGTAGGTGTGAAGAGAAACGGAAAAAATAAATCTGGTGCATGCAGTGCTACATTTGTTTGTATTTTTTTGTCCGCATTAAAATTTATTGGAGTTGCTTAGTTTAGCCCGTGTCAATAGTTGGTTTTAACCTCCACACGAAAATTCACCGGAATATGTCTCTCAAATTTTCATATCAACTTAGTTTAGATACAACTACTATTGAGTTTTATTTAGGAGATCTAATGATAACATTAAAAACAAAATTAAACCAAGGATAGTTAATATCCTCAACTCCTACAAAGACAAAGGTATATATTCTTATTGGGTTTTATGATGTAACGAAAGAGCTTATTTGGTTTTTACAGTCTAATACTAAAGCTTCAAGTAAATTGTTTTAACTACCAAACCTATATATATCAAACCATCCTATATCCATTTTAACTTTGGATCTATTAAGCAACTAGAGGGATCAAATCTCCTAAGGTGTAAACATTTCCTCAAGTTTTACACTCAAAAAAGATGTTCACACCACGTGAGGTTTGATACCTCTCATTGTTTGGTAGATCTAGAGTTAAGATGGATCTACGCTGGTAATTACTTCTAATGATTTCTTAGTTAAATCCTTTTGTATTCACATTCATCATTAAGCAATTATACAAAAGATCTCAATAGTAGAACAAATAATGACAGTAGGATCATAAAGAGATAACCAAACAAGAGACACAAATATTTACCCTAGGAAAACCCTCTTTTAGGGAAAAACCAAACCCATATTTTGTTAGATAAGTTACTTAGTTCAACAAGAGATATAATATGATATTTTCCAATCAAAACAAGGTCAACTAACCATAAATAGGCCCATGAAAAACTTGGTCAAATAGAGATAAGCAACCTCAAAAAATTTGGTATGTTGTTGCCTCAGGGAATTTCGGCCTTTTGTCCATAATTCATCTTGTTGCCTTAGAAACTCATCTTGCTGCCTCAAAGAACTCTAAGAAGTGATCCAAATTAGTTGTGGAAGAGGAGGATGAAATGAACTTTATATATTCATCCAAAGAGCTTGAATTGGTGTGTACTCTAGCCAACTTGATCTTCTTGGAGGGCCCACTTGACATTATGGAGACATAAAATTTGAATTTAAAAAATCAAATTTCCATCTTTTGAAGGCGACTTGGAATCCACAATTATATTTATCATTTCTTAATTATAAAAACGACCTTAGCTACAAAAAATTGAACACTTCCTCTTAGCTAGGGAGGTATTCATAATAACTTTTTCAGATGTTTTCTCGTAGAAAAATTTCTCTAAGCAAAAGTTGAAACACATCAACATCAACTAGTCTTCATAATTTAGGTAAGTACCTCTGACCCATGGTGAAACCCTAGGCACACACTCAACTCAATTGGGGAGTAATTACGAGCCTCCATAATTTCCGAACCATTCTCCCTAACCACATTACATGGAAACCTAGTTAACACCCTTAACCTAGAGAGAATGTTTGTCCCTGATGCTACAATATTAGTACTATGAAAATTACTCAACCAGAACCCCTACTGCAACAACTGATGATATTACTCCTATTTGTTAAATTCCTTTAAACAGATTACTTGTAGTTTCATGCAGAAAATATTGTAATACATACACTGCAGCCTTCACTTAATTAAATTATATGTGGAAACAAGAGATTGAGCAAGAAGGAAAATACAACACAAATGACACCGCTGTTGTTGGATAAATATCCCCGGAAAAACCCAATGCGAGAAACTGATGCAACAATTCTGAGGGTTTATTATTATTGAGCAGTAGCAAATTATGAATACATCTATGAATACCTCTAACGTTTTTCAGTTATAGAGAGAGAAATACTGGTAGAAATATTTGTGAGATTACCTCACACATTCACTAAGAAAATCCCGGTTGATCTAGATACTGAATGAAGTACTTCTGGAAAGCCCTACACTGCTCTTTGAAGTCCTCATACAGTCTTTGCATCAACCTCTCTAGGCTCTGTGTCACCCCGTTTGCTGAGATCAATTTTCTACCCAAAGTCTCTATTCTCAGCCTCCCGGTCTCACACGCCAACTCCCGGCTTCTGAAACTAACTCTCCTCAGCAAAATCTCAGACTCTCTCTCACCCTCTGCGCTGCCTCTGCATGGCCCTTTGTGGCCCCATGTCAGCCTATGCGTTTGGGCTACTGGATCACTCTTTGCCTCTCTCTGCTGATGATTGTTTGGCTGAGAAAATATCCCTCTCTCCGAATGCTATCTCTGCCCTTCAACTGCAAGAAATATTCTCAATCGAACTTCCTCCTCAGAACTTCTCACTTCAGAAATTTGATCTCTTGATCTCTTAGTGTGTTTTCCAAATGACCCTTAAGCTCCTTATTATATCTTCATGTTGGGAAACCAATGACCCAGATTAAATCCTAATCAAAGGCTCATATCATTTTGGCTTGATCTCCATCTTCATCTAGAAGTTTCACCCACAATTAGATTAATACCAATTAATATTTTAATTTTCCTAAGTTTAGACTTAAGAACTCCATTAAAAATATTAATTATTTTAATAAAATCTTTTTTGGGTGGAATTTCCCAAAAGGATTTATGGGTTCTTTGGAATAAATGTGGCCAAGCCTCCCTACAAAATTTGAGGCCTAGATCACATTTGATGCTACCCCAAATCAACACTCCATCTTAGCGAGGAATGTGCTCTAGCAATATACTGTTGCTGCATATTGCTTTGACTCTGAAGCATCATCCTTTGCACTGCTGATGTCTGCCGTGCTGTCCACCAACTACTGCGCCATTGCTGTAACTGTACTGCTTCATTTGACACTGCCACTGCCAATGCTACATATGTTACACTACAACTCCCTTTCAAATGCTACATTTGTTATGCTGCTAGCACTACGATTGATAACGCTGCAACTTAGTCGCTGAGAGAAGCAACTGAAAAACATCCAAAATTACTAAACTAACTGTGTTTAGTATGATACCACATGAATGTTGGAGCCTGACTGCTGCTACTCTATGCATTGACCCTCTGAATATACTACGTTGTTATTGACCTCTGCTCTGTGCCATCTGCACTGCTATCAACTTTGCTCTGCGCTGCTCAGACTCTGGTGCTCCTAGCCACTACAACTGTCTCCCCAACACTCCTCGACACCAACCGACACTAGTCCATCCTTCTACTACTGATCTGGGCTCCCGTAGTAAGGTATTGATCCAAAGTGGACTCCTCAAGGATCCCGCCCATTTGTAGCTATTTTAAAATACAACTCCAAATCAACCCACCTCCCTCTTGGAGGTATCTCGACTATCACGGCGAACTCCTCCTCTTCGATCTTTGCAGACACAATCTTCAGATCATGTTTCTCATCCTTGTCCTTCTTCTTGAGAGGACACTTAGTAGCGTAGTGACCCATCTCATCACACCTAAAACATTTAATCTTCTTACATCCTTCTTACGTCTCTGCTACTCCTGCTGTCCCTTCAATGCAAGGGTTGCATTATCCTCCTCCTCTTTGGGCTTTGACCCACTGTTGCTGCTGCTTCCGTCAAGTTTGACCTTAACCAAGTCTCTCCTCAACTCCTCTTGTTTTAGAGATGCCCACCTCTCATCCCACTTCGGTAATGATGCTCTGCCTAGGATTCTCTGGATAAAGACTTGCCACTCATTTGAGACAAAATTGAGGGTCAGTCTAACCAACTATCTTTCTTGAGGTGTATGCCCCACAACAGAAAACTCATCACGGGTTTCCTTCAGCTTTGTGAGTAATGGATCCACACACTCTCCCTTATGCATCTGAGCAAATCTCAGTTTCTACTCTAAGTACATCTTTCGCTGCTCGGAAGATTCCTGATATAACATGGCCAAAGCATCCCACATCTCCTTAGAAATCCCCTTGTTAGCAACGTGACACACCACATGATCCTTGAGTCCATCTAGGATCATCCTCTTGGTCTTCGCCATATTAGATATGTAATTCTTCAATGTATATGCATCTGCATGGACAACCACCATGCTATCGACGTATATTTTGAGGGCATGTTCATCTAGAAGGAATGACATTCTAGCCTTCCAGATGACGTAGTTGGATGCTTCGTCCAACCTATCATGATCCCTCAAGCCACTGGTTTCCATATTTTCCAAAAATGTCAAAAATATACTATCTACTTCTCACTGTTTCTGCTCAGCCAATGAGAAAACATACTTCTCGGTGGGAAGTCTGCTGAGGAAAAGTTCCCTCAAGGTGCTTCTCTTCTCTCTTCTAACATTTTTCAGCCCAACAATCTGCCTGCTGAAAATATGTGTCCCACCAATTCTTTCACACTGAGGCTTTAGCATTGCTCCCTTTGCCCCGACAAAAAATTGAACTAGGAGTTCTCCTGTGCGTTAACTCACTCGGAGAGAGACTGGCTTGAAAATCTGCCATTCGGCTGAGAATTGCATCACCCTTTGGGGTTTCAAACTTCTGCCTCTTGCAGCTTTTTCAAACTCCCTCTTCTGCTCAAAGCTGGATCTATCAGCTATGCTCTTCTTGCTTCACATGCAACTCTGATACAATGTGAAATTTCCTCAATCGGAATCCTTACTCCAGCGACTGATGATATTACTCCTATATTTTAAATTCCTTTAAACAAATTACTTGCATTTTCCTGTGAAAAATATTGTAATACATACACTAAAAACTTCACTTAATTAAATTATATGCGGAAACAAGAGATTGAGCAAGAAGGAAAATACAACACAAATGACACCATTGTTTTTGGACAAATGTCCCCGGGAAAAATCAATGCGAGAAAACCGGTGCATCAGTTCTAAGGATTTATTATTATTAAGCAGTAGCAAATTTTGAATACATTTCTAAATACCTCTCAGGTTATTAAGTTACAGAGAGATAAATACTGGAAGAAGTATTTGTGAGATTACCTCACACAATCACTGACAAAATCCCAATTGATCTGGATACTGAATGAAGTGCCTCTAACAGGCCCTACGCTGATATGTGCAGTCCTCACGCAGTCTCCGCATCAACTTCTCTAGGCTCTATGTCACCGAGTTTGTTGATCGATTTTTTGCCTGGAGTCTCTGCTCTCAGCCTCTCGGTCTCACACCTCGGCTCCCGGCTTTTGAAATTGACTCTCCTCAGCAAAATCTCAGACTTTCTCACAACCTTTGCGCTGCCTCTGCATGACCCTTCGTGGCCCTGTGTCAGCCTTTGCATCTAGGCTACTGGATCACTCTCTACCTCTCTCTGTTGATGATTCTCCAGCTGAGAAAATATCTCTCTCTTTGGAT
Source organism: Pinus tabuliformis (assembly GCA_031772625.1). NCBI lineage: Eukaryota > Viridiplantae > Streptophyta > Pinopsida > Pinales > Pinaceae > Pinus > Pinus tabuliformis. The sequence continues at coordinate 714,467,097 of CM062807.1, read as the reverse complement.
TCTATTGCTACCCCTCAACTGCAATAAATCTCCACAATTGAACTTCCTCCTGAGAACTTCTCACTTCAGAAATTCAATATCTTGATCTCTCGTTGTGTTTTCCAAATGACCCTCAAGCCCCTTCTTATATCTTCCTGTTGGACAACCAATGACCCAGATTAACTCCTAATCAAAGGCTTAGATCATTTTGGCTTGATCTTTGTCTTCTTCTAGAAGTTACACCTACAATTAGATTAATACCCATTAATATTTTAATTTCCTAAGTTTAAACTTAGGAACTCCATTAAAAATATTAATTAGTTTAATAAAATTGTTTCTGGGTGGAATTTCCCAAAACTATTTCTGGGTTCTTTGGAATACATGTTCCCAAGCCTCCCTACAAAATTTGAGGCCTAGAGAATATCCGATGCTACACCAAATAAACAAGTACTCCCTCTTAGCGAGGGTGGTATTCTTCTTGGTTTGTAACAAAGTTTCCTTAGTTGACAATTTCTCCTTCATATGAAAACTTCATGAGCATTCTATATGGATATAGGTCTATAGATAACTCCATCATGGAGTGGGCAATGTAAGTATTTATATAACTAGGGTTGGCCAAAGTCCATGATGGCTCCTCTGAAAAATGTATCAATCTCTTTTTGGTCATGACCTAGCCTAGGTATCAAATTTTTCTAGTATCTTAGAGAGAATTTTCCTTTGGACCATTCACCTTTCAAGTCAAAGTCCTTTATGGCCAACCAAGTCCATCTAGATTTTAAAGATGAATTCCATTTATCTCCTTTGGTCCACATAGCCAATTCCTTTTGGTAGCCAAGTCCTTTTGGTTTTTAAGGAGAAGATATGTCCAATCTTATAATTTCCCTGAGACATTCATCTTTGGTTGACCTAGCCAAGTCATTTTGGCTTCTGTTAGGTTCCTATACCAATAGGAGTCATAATTTTGAATGGCTAAGATTAAGCCTTGTAATATTGTACATACCTTTGCTTTCTACAAATGTTTTTCATATTATAAAAAATTTAAAAATGTAAAGAGTGTATGTCCTAAAAGAAAAATCAAAGGACAAAAGAATAAAAGAAGGTAAAAAAAGATGAAAATATATGAACCCCAAAAGCAAAGGGACCATGAAAGTGTGCAAGTCCAAATGCCACTACTATTTACCTTTTATGCATAATGATGATTGTGTGAAAATTGTTATTCATGCCACAATTCATGGTAATCAAATAGTTTAATCTTGGTTATTCCTTGATTTGGATTTCATGTTTATAGATTAGAGAATAAAATCTGACCAAACAGTTTAATTTTGGCAGATCATAGTTAGGTAGAGAAAATAAAAGGAGCTCATAAGCTTAATCTGAGCCCTTGGATGATATAAGGTTAGAATTAGATATATTACTTTTCCAAAAGAAAAAATAGATGAATAAAGGTTTGCTAGCCTAAATGCACACTAAGAAATGAATAAAATATATTAGAGGTAAGAAATGGATTAGTAGAAAAAAGGTCACTGAACTACAAAGTTTCTTGGATCAAAGAACATGCATCATGCTTATACACATCTTTCAACATGTATGGTCAACTATGAAGGCAAAGACAAATGTTCACAAGTTCATGTTATTAACTTCCCCTCATTCACTTTTCCCCTTTACTTACTAATTTCCTATCTACAAATATGTTCTAAAGTACTTTTAACCTTACAAGTCAAAGGGGCTCAGAGCATTTATCTGACTTTTGGAGGGACCGAACCCTCAGCTTAATGACTTATGGATGCAAGTACTAGAATCCCCTTCATAAACACATTCCCCCCTTCATGTAAATCATTTCCCCTCATGACCCTAAGAAAACCCCTTTTCTTAAGGTTAAAACACTTTTTACCTAGGAAAATTAATACCCCCCCCATATAAACCCCTTTCCACTCAAAAACCCACAAAAAGCCTTTTTATCCTAAGTATAAATTTAAATGCGCAATCGCATGACCTTTACCTTTTTAACTTAGGAAAACCCACTCTGCCATCGCTTTCATATTAATTCTTAACATTATTATATAAATCCCGATATTAACCCTTTTCCTGTATTAAACTAAATCCCTATATAAAATACCCCGACCCTTAGTTTTAATAAAAACTAATATAAACTACCCCTTATCCCGATATAACTCTACTTAGTCTACCTAATCCCGATAAACTTAAGTTAATCCCGCATCGGCTTCACCCGACTCCCTAATCCCTCATTAAGCCCGATCCGATCACTTTAAACCTGCAATTAATCCCTAAATTAATCCCAAACCGCCGTGATTAAACCCCTGCCCTCGCCAAATCCTGTTTATTCCCCTCTGCACAGCTCTCCCTCACAACTACCGTCCGATCGCGATCCTACAGATCTAATAACCTACATCCATATCGGCCGAACCCAATCACCTGCCTTTACCCACCCGATAAGGCGCTTTCCCTTGACCCCCGATGGCTACGTGTCATGCCCTGAAGCACATCGGGTGACCCCTCCTCAAAACCACCCACGCCTCTAAAGCGGTGTGACAACCCTCCAATACCGCTTCCCCGCCGTTCCGATAAACCGCTTGTCCTCCATAAATATTAATTTCGCGCCATATTTCAAAAATTTTCCCGTTAAAGTTTAAACCTCGAGAACCCTTGTTTTCTCGCCTTTCGCCTGTTTTACTATGTAAACCCATAAAACCCTCATCGCCACCCTTGAACATCTGCGATGCGATTTCACCTCTGTTTATGTCTAAAACACTGCCCCGAGACCTTTCCCAGACATCCCTGTGCCAGAAAGCCATTAAGCACCGTTCATGCAGACCTGTGTTTTATTAAATATTATTGAATTTTTCAGGTTATCAGACTAAGATCAGAGCTTGGATAAACAGTTCTGATACTAGTCAAAGAACCTGTTTACTCCAAGACTCGGACCAGAAACCTGTTAAAAGCACAAATTCAAATGAAGAAGACCGATGCACGAAGAGCAAATATGAAGACCAATATACATAGAGTCGAGAAGAAGACAACCTACACAGAGTATTGACAGTCAAAACAGAGTAACCAGACCAAAGATGCAGATGAATAAAACACTCTGAAACTTGATTGATATCCACTTCTGATTGCTGAGACACATAAAAAACATAAGAATTTACTATTGAAATACGCAGTAAAAGGTAAATTGTAACAATAAAAAGGGAAGAACACATAAAGGATAAAGAAAGGTCATCAGAGTGAAAGAGTATCAGTGACAGAGAGTATCAGATGAAAGACAGAAGTGAATAAAGCCTCCAACGTGATAATTCAAACAACCAGAGCATAAAGAGCTAGAAACAAACCATAAAAGCTAGCAACACCACAATAAAAGGGACAACATGAAATTGGTTCATTAGCTGCCTCTATCTTCCCGTGAGAAGATATTTTGTATTTCCTAGATTAAATCTCAATCAGTTTGAGATATTTGTGATAACACATTAGTATAAATACTTCACAAATCGAAGTATGTAGGGTGGATTCTTAGACATTTCTATAGATTTCTTGATCGAAAAACTGTAAAGCTATTGGAGCATTGACTGAGCCAACAAGCTGGATTGGTGAATAAAGACCAGATATTTGAAAGGATTCATGTGCAAAGAGAAGTATAGACAAGTATTTTCTCACGTTGTTGTTATCTCTTAAAGTTTTCCATATTGTTTATCTAAATCTGAATGCCATAACTGGAAGTATTATATTAGAATTTGTTTAATTACACTCTGCTATAACAGTTAGGCAAATATATGTTTTCTACAGATAATCTAAGTTAAGGAATTCTTAATTGCTCCTTAGTTTAGGTTGTTTCTTTTAATCTATAGAAAAGGATTCTTAATTTCCCTTTGTTTCTGATTGCCCTCTGTTCCTTGTTTCAATCCCGGTATGAGAATTCTTAATTGCTCTCTCCCCCTGGTTAAAACCTTTTCCACCCCTCTGGCCTAAAGATCTACACTTTACTCTGCTATTTTTCCATTTTAACATTCCCTTTAATGAGTTGATCTAGTTCTGCTGCCCTTCTTTTGACTCCATATACCCAATGGTCTAGAGACATCATTCTATCCATCTGTTTAAAGATCCCCACCACCCAATCTTTCAATACAAATAAAAAATCCCCTTGAACATTCATAACTAGCCTAATATTCAAACAAACAAAGCTAAATCACATAGAGAGAGTTCTATCTGAGCATCAGGAAGGCTAGGTCATGATCTCCAAAAGTGGTTAGTGGTTACCCCGGTGATCTTCTTCTTTAACCTTGGGAAATTACTGGGTGATAACATAGTGGCGACTCCACTGGGGAGAACTAACATTTTCTTTAAAATTGTTTTACAGGTTTAGATCTGATTTATGATGGTGGACAGTGATCAGATACACAAAGGTTAAAATCATCCACCTGGCGACTCCAAATCAATTCCATAATCAAGACTCCACCGGAGGAATGAACCTGAAAGAACTGTATGAAAAGCTCAAGGTTTTAACTTGGATTGTTATCCAAGACATTATGTTATTTCTCATTGATAAATTTTTTCAATGTATATTGTATTTTAGAGAAGATTTTAGATTAATTTTTTATTGTTTCCCTTTGAAAATTGTAGATATAAAGTCTCCTTACACATTTGAAAAGCAGTCTTCTAACTCTTATGAAGATCATTTTCCAATTGAGAAGTATCAAACAACCAAGACTAATCATACAATTCCTGTACATATTCCAGTACCTTATAAAGTTCCTGATAGATATAAGCCACTCATCTTACCTTCTACACTCCATGCTTTCTCTAACGATTATTACAAGTATCTCCCTAGGTTCGATGGAGAGAATGATATCACTGCTCAAAAACATATTCAAGGTTTTGAGAATTATTTAGACTTATTTGAAATTGATGAAGATGATGTTATTATCAGGCTTTTTTCTCTTTCTTTTCAAAGTAGAGTAAAGAGTTGGTTCAAGAATTTACCTATTGCAATTATCTCAAATTTCCAACAGTTTGTCGAAATTTTCCTTGATAGATGGATAATCAAAGTCAATATTCTTGTGATCATAGAAGAGTATAATCATTTAAAAAGATAGCCAGATGAAACAATACAACAATTTTCAGACAGATTTAATTAAGCCTATTATTCAATGCCATCAAATATAAGACCTCCCCCTGATTAAACTCTTTTGCATTACCTAAGAGCATTTGATCCAGAGATAGAATTTCAGCTAAGAGAAAGAAACCCCTCAACGCTGGGACAGATGCAGAACATTGCAGTAGATGTAGAAGTTAATCTGCAAATTAGAAGAGAAAAGTTGAAAGCAGAAGCAGAGGAAAACAACACTGCAGAGGAACAACTCGACATTTTGATGAAGAAGATAGAGGAGAGGATGCAGAAGATCACCATGAAAGATGAATTTTTTGCTCAAAATCACAATGACACCTTTATTTCACAAAAGGAAAAGGTTGAGAATCATGAACAAATTCCTACTAATTCCAACTACTATTGATCAGAAGATAGATTCATAGAGCAATATGTAGAGGAGAAATCCCCTGATCTAATGTGCATGTTTGATGACATTAATTCTTTTGATGATTTGCTCAAATATGATCAGCATGATGATAATCATGTTCTTCAAATACAAACTAACTTTACAGAGCAATCATGAGCTAGTTTGGGGAATAAGGAAATTCAGTTTCACCAACTTGAAAACAGTGACCATCTAATCCATGTCAGCTATGAAAGTGAAGAAGAAAGTGCAAAAAATTTGGAAATAAGTGAAGCTTCTTTGCCTCTTTGTTTTGAATCATTTCGATTTTTAAAGGAAATGTGGTATAAAATCTCTAAAGAAAAGGAGGAGTAGCTTGTAGAAACCTATGAAGTTCCATTCAAACCTATATGCAATAAGTTGTAGCAATCCTTCCAAGTTATTTATGATCCAATAAATGATAGGTTGGATGATGAATGCAATCAGAATTTTTCTCCATTAACAGATTATGAGAGTCAAAATCAAGATGATAAAGGTTTCACCAGACAGACATTACAATCAATAGAAGTATCATCACAAAGCTCATCTGAAAGTCTGCAGGGTGTTAAAGGTGACATTTCAGTTTCATGGCATGGAAGCCATCCAGAACAATTGTGCAGTTGCTTAAATCAGTTGAACAATAGTGTATATATTTTGGAAGATCCTTTTGTATAGTTTTTAGAGTCTACAAAGGAAAGCAAGTATTTCCTTATCTTCTCATTGGTTGACAAGGTTATATTTGGCTTTAGAACCTTAGTTTTAATCACAAACAAGCCCAAGCAGCAAAATCCATCAATGTATATAATGCTTGAATGGTTGCATTGGTTGTTTCATTTTACCTAACCAACAGTCAGAAAGCTGATTAGAGTAAGTAGGTAGGATTTCAGTTTGAATAAATTCAGTTTTCAGCAACAAGTTTATGTTATATCAAATTTCAGTTTGCAGAAAAGGGTGTATTTTCAGTTCAAAAGTTTTAGTCACAAAGATTATACAACAGAGCATATACATGTGTGGGATTGGCCCAATGGATCAGGCTACTAGTGTACGGTGTTCTTGACATTTCACAAAGAAATGCCATTCCTAAGTGGAGCCATTGTTAGGTTCCTATACCAATAGGAGTCATAATTTTGAATGACTAAGGTTAAGCATTGTCATATTGTACATACCTTTTCTTTCTGCAAATGTTTTCCATCTGCGGGATCGCGGGATCACAAAAATTATAGTCTTCTTCTGCAAAAACAAGATATCAAGCTGAAGTAACACCCCAAGGTGTGCTTTTATTTAAAATATATCCAATTGTTCAATTTTTATCACAAAGGTACCATATACAACTATCAAGGTACATCAAAAGTTAAAATAACTATTTGTACAAAGTGGGATCCATCGTATCAAAAATGTATTCGTCCAAAGTCCTTTACTTATCTTTTTGAAACCAAAGCTCATGTAGTAGTTCTTGTTTCCCTCGTTTTCACTGCAATTTGTTATTTGCCACGTGAGTATGTTATACCATTATTCTACCACTTCTACTCCCTCTCATTTGGAAAATGTTTCATTTTACTTTCTTGATGAAGTACTTGGTCAAACCTCACCTTTTGAGGAATAAAGGGAATTTGTTAGCTCCCTTTGGATCCTTGCTTTTTTTGCAAAAATCATAGGAATCCATTCATAGACTCATTGTTTTTGTTCTCATCATTAGTTGCTAATGCATTATGCTCGTCTTTCCTTCCTTTCATGAGCTAGGGTTTTTTCATTCAACAAAATCATGTTTTTTCAATACTTTAGGTATAGTTCTAGGGTTTTAATCCACAAACCCTAGGGCTTTCTCAATTATATCTTTCAAGATTTAGCTAGGGTTTACAAACCCTAGGACTGTCAAATCTTCCAAGAAGGGCTTACAACACAAGAGTAATGAATTATTTTCTCATCTCCCTTTGTTTCTAGATCCACTTAGATCATATCTCAAATATTGGGAAGAAAAAGCTCTTCATTTGTGAGATTCTTGAATCTGCCTATAATAAGCTTCTAGATCTCTATTCAATATTTTACTTACTTTCTGCCCCTTTTCCATTGTAAATTTATGAATTCCCTTGATTTGCAGGTGAACATCGACATCTTGATTTTCGTTGGGTGTGTGTTATATTCTTTCCACGACTAACCCACGCCTGGGGGGGCAGTAGCCCCCCCTATATGTTGTGTTAGGCATAGCAAGGGGTGTGGCTGCCCCCCCTGTTGGGGGGTATGCAGGGGGGCGGTAGCCCCGAGAATTTATTTTTGGACCCTATATTAGGTGTGTTGACCACTACGTGTTAATTTCCTAGTAGTGCACCCCCTTTTCTTCGCAAAAGAGATATCGCTTGATTGATGTGTTCGTGCCATTCGATAGTCATCGTCGAATTGATCAATTTATGTTGTAAACCCAGTCTGCATGTGTGAATTGTAAATAATCTTAGTAGAGTTGAGTCATGTATGTAAATTGCCTAGGTGGACCTAATTTTCTAGTGATAATCTACGTTCCGGAAGGATTTTTGTCTCACCGATCCATGATCGGCAGAGTTTTCCTTCAGCCTAACCCCAAAGCCGGAATGAATTTTGTTATTAGAATCTTAGAGGAATCCTAGTGTGTTGATCTGCTAGATTATATTTGGTCGCAGAACTGGGTGGTCTATGAGGGTCTATGTCAAATGGGTTTTCCCCCTTGAGATGTAAAATTGTAAAAGTCATGATGTAAAGTGTCTTGAGGGTTAGAAAATGTTTTAATCCCCTCATAAGTCCTAGGTCCTAGGTGATTTTTCCAAAGGCTAAGTTCGAGGATCCAAAAATAAAAATTTAAAAATTTAAAAAATTAATTAATTAAAAAAATTAAAAAAGAAATATATATATAAAAGATATAAAAAATAAAAAATAAATAAATAAAATAAATAAAAACTTAAAAATAATAAAATAATAATGTTGAGTAAATAAATGCAGAATTTCAATTTTTTAATGCATTAAAAATTCGACGGATGAGATTAAGAGATATCTTGATCCTCATCGACGGTCGAGATCGTTTTGACATGGATCACTCGAACTAACCGTTGGGAATTTTTCCTTTAAATAGGGTGCTAGGGGTCATTTGAGATTAGATTTGATCTGAGAGTCTGGTGCTAAAGAAAGCTCTCTTGTAGTAAGTTTTTTGTGCAATAAAGAAAGACTTTGGGGTTAAAAATCTTGCTGATGTTACTCTTCTGGAAATGCTGTAAGATCTTTTATTCTTTCTGCATAATTTTATTTTCAGCTATTGATTTTAGCTTGATGAAGATTGATTCAGGCACATGTATCTTGTCTGATCTCTAGGGTTTAAATGATAGTTTAGATTTTGAAATATAATGGCAGCTATATCCATTTGATCTGGATTTCACTATCGTTTGTTCCCTCTATGTTAATGGTTGATTGTAAGCTGTGCAGGAAATCTTAGTTTTGAGTTTACCGAGCATTAGGGGAATTTCTCGGCTGAACCAGCCAACTCTCGGGTTGTGTTTTCTGAAAGAGCCCAGCCAGTTTTTGATCCCGGGCTTGTTATTCAAAATATTTTTTATGAATGCATGCAAGGTTTTCTGATGTATCTCGCATTAAAATTAAATTCTGATAGTATTACTGTGATTATTGACAAATATGGCTGCTTAAGAGTCGAAAATATGTAAATGCTGTAATTATTTAGCTGATTTAGGGTTTTCAGTTCTGTTTCCTGCACATATTATTTTTGGATGTTCCATTTTTTGCCATTACAGGTTGCAGGTACAGGTTTTAAGAAAATTTTCAGGGTTCCCATTATGCAATCTGAAGCAGGAAGGGTTTAAACGGTTTCAGTTTCTATGCTGCTTGGGGCTTCAATTTTATTGCAGGAATTTTCGAAATTTTTTTTAGCAGGCTGGGTAAAGTTTCTCATGCTGCTACTCATTTTGCTGCAACTCTTATTTCTTGCCTGCTTATCTACGTGAAAGCTTGTCAAAGTGGGAATTGAAATAGTGAAACATGGGCCTATAAAGTGATCCATCCTATGTGAACCTGGCCTTGAAGTGGTCAATTCGATAGTGAAAGGGTGGAGCCTATCAAGTTATCCTACGTGAACACCTGGCCTTCCTATAAGTGGGAGAACAGAGCAGGTCTGTATTAAGTGGCTTTTCTATAGATTTTGTAGACTGCTATCTCTACTAGCCGATGCATTACGGGACAAGGAGAAAATAGAAGATGTGGAAGATATTGGAAGAGAAAGAAGGGCACAGTCTTCTACCCCGTATTCTACCTTTATTAATTGAGTTAAGGGGCCCCTACCCCAAAAGAGAGTTGTTCGTCTCCTCTCCTCTCCCTCTCCTCTCCCTTATGGTCGAGCACCTAAAGGTCCTTAACAGTCGAGCACTTAAAGGTCCTTATGGTCGAGTACCTAAAGGTCCTCTCCCGTTGGTCGAGTACCTAAAAGTCCTCTCCCGTTGGTCGAGCCTGCTTACGCATCCTTAACAGTCGAGCACCTAAAGGTCCTTATGGTCGAGCACCTCTCCTTATTAGTCGAGGGTGCGTAGCATTCATCTCACGTAGATCCTCAAGTTGAGCACGCAGATCCTCAAGTTGAGCATCCTTATTCTAAATAAGCTTATTCTGCCTCTGAATCGTATCAAGAATATGAGCATTAAAATCAACCGTAATCTTAGCCTGATCATCTATCATCTTAGATAGACCATCAATCCGCTCCTGTTTCATCTGATCCTGATCCACTGCTCCTGATTCATCTTATCAAGATATCATTCTGAGAATGCTGCTTCTCATAACTCTTCATTAGATTATCAAGCATATCCTCCTTTTCATTATTACTATTAATGAGACTCTCAATCTGCGCGTCTCAGCAACTCAGAGCCTGCATTCTTCATGCAGTCATAAGGCATCGAGTTTCTCTCTCTGCTCCATACGCAGGCTTTTGCTCTTTTTCTACACGCAGCATCCTCCGTCCTCAGAGTTTCGTCCCTTTCCCTATCCGTGTGAGCTCCATCTATTCATTGTTTCGCTGTCATAGAATCCATCATGCCTTTCATTCCCTAGCTGCGTCCATTCTCTTAACCTGCTTCACGCATTCCTTCTGCTGCCTGTCGACCTTTGCATTGATCCCTCACTCGCTCAAGCATTCGACCTGCATTCGTGGTTCCCCTCACACGTTGCCAGCATACCTGCAACTGCATCCTTCCACGCATTCCTTCTTTCCACCTCCGCACCTGCAAACTCACAATATGTTTGGAATTTTTTTTCTCGCAGCTCGTATCTGCTGTCCAACCGGCGCGCTGCCCCTGCCATACCTGCAAAAAACTAGCGTTTTCCTTCCGCCATCAAGTTTAGACCTGCACACACGCAACAGTAAAAAGAAAAATACGCCGAGTCTATTTCCTTTATGCGTTTTAGGATTTGATTGTTTAGGTTAGCGTTTGTTTTTTTTTTTAAATGAAATGTGTGTTAATTTTTTTTAAATGCATAAAAAATAAATCGATTTTCTTCATTGTTCAGATCTGAATTCCTTTTAGCTTACATTTTTTTGTTTTAGAAATAGATAAAATTTAAGTTTCATTTTGTTTTAATCATAAAAATAAAAAAAGAGTAAAAGAAGATAAAAAAAAATAAAAAAAGTTTTTTTATTTTCTGAGTTAGCATTAGTTCATTATAGTTAGATTTTTATTTAGATTAAAAAAAAAAGAGCGTTCTATAGTTAGAAGTTAAATTAAATTTGGATTTTTTAATTTTTAGTTTTAGTTTAACCTAAGTTTCATTTTGGTAAGAGAATTCTATAAAAAAAGAGTAAAAGAAGATAAAAAAAAAAAAAAGTTTTTTATTTTATTTTCTGAGTTAGCGTTAGTTCATTATAGTTAGATTTTTATTTAGATTAAAAAAAAAGAGCGTTCTCTAGTTAGAAGTTAAATTAAATTTTGATTTTTTAATTTTTAGTTTTAGTTTAACCTAAGTTTCATTTTGGTAAGAGAATTTTAATTTTGAATTTAATTTAGTTTTTAATTAGATTTTAGTTTTATTTTAATTTTAGAATTAGAACATTATGTCATAAAAATAATACAAAATTAGAAAAAATATTAAAAAGCATAATTTTTTTTTTTTTTTAAATTTTTATTTTTGGTTTAGGTTAAAATTTTATTTTATTTTTGTTTTATAAATAAAAAAATAGAAAATAAATTTTAGAAATCGATTTTCATTTTTGGTTTTTAGTTCAAGTTTAGTTTAGTTTTAGTTTTTCATTTTTAATAAATCAAAAATCACAAAAAAACAAAAATTCCGATTTTAATTTTAATTTTTTTATTTATTTATGATTTAGGTTAGATGAGGCGTTAGCTACTTTTTTTTTTTAAGCTTTTCATTTGATTTTAAATTTAGATCTGAGTTGTATCGTTTAAATATTAATTTTCAGTTTGTTTATTTAGATTATATGTATATTAAGTTTAAGATTTTATATGAAAAATTAAAAATTTCATAAAAAAGTAAATAAAAATAAAAGTTTTTTTTTTTAATCTTTGATTTAATTTAATTTTTTATTTTTTTAAATAAAAAAGTTTTAATTAGATTTGGTTATTGTTTAGTTTAGTTTTATTTTATTTTAGAATAAATAAAAAATTATAAAAAAATAAAAAACAATTTCATAAAAGGCAAAAAAGTTTTTATTTTTATTTTTTAGACTTTAGTTTAGATTAGATTTTATTTAGGATTTTAGTTTTGTTTAATTATTAGACTTAAATTTTTATTAAAAAAAAAAATTTTTTTTTGGAAAAGCTTAATAAAAAATTTGAAAATTCATTTTTTGTGTTCCATTCTTCTATAGCTAAACGCACTTAAAATGTTTATTTACAAGTTGGCTATATGAAAGTGGTAGTTGGTCAGCATTTAAATTTTATGATCATTTAAAAGCATTTAATTTTTCTTAAAGTTTAATTGCTGGATCATCGTTAAGGCGTTGTGCAGTTGTTGAAAATCTTACATCGCTCGGGTTATCTGATGATAAATGATTATCTTACATGAGTTTATATTTCTGCAACATTTGATAAAAAATCGTTTAATCATGTATTTCATAAGGCACTGGTCTATTAACTCAATAAAACCAATTAAGTGCTGCCCCTTGTGTTTCCCAACCCAACTGGTCCCCAGTTGGTCATCCATTATCCCATAGGGTCTACCCCCCTTAGTCGCGGGAGACAGGCTTAAATGGAGAGATCGGGGATCAGGGTGACAGCCCCCGGTCTGAGCGTTGTCGTGACAATCTGTGCGACAACATTTTTTGGCGCCGTTGCCGGGGACAAAGTTTTTTCTATCCTTGGTTTATTCGACATTCATCATTATTTCTTCTTTCTTATTTTTCATTTGAGCTGGCAGAGTCAAATTTTTTTAGCATCATCTCATCTTTTACACCATTCATTAGCCTGTCAAACGGCCAACATTCTTTGGCGTATTTTGATCTTTTCATCACTTTATCTTTCGTCGTATCAGCAACTTCCCTTCGATTTGTTTCTTGTTTGGGTGGCGACTCCATTTTCTTATTTTTCCCAAAAAAGAAGCCTCTATCATATCAGCTTGTTGGTTACTTTTTGGATCCTAGAATTTGACTCATTGTTCAAGTGGCGACTCCACTGGTTTCATTTATTAATTTTCTTGAGCAGAGGTCTCTTTCTATCATCCATATGATCCCTTATTATTCATCATGGATTATTCGTTTAAACCATGTCATTTTACTAATGTTCGCCATGATATTCCGGAGGTGGCCATTTCTAAATTACCTGTGTTCTCGGATGGTGATTCAGTCGCTGCTAAAAAGCATCTAAGCTGGTTTACTCGTATAATGATAATGTATTGTAGATCTCCTCAGTATAATCATGAAGATGTCAAAATGTGTCTATTTGTCCTTTCTTTAGAAGATGATGCTTTGAATTGGTTTAATAATTGTCCTGAAGATTCCTTCACTTCTTTGCAAGACATTGTCGATGCTTTTAAAGATAGATATGGTGATCCAGATAACTCGCCTTGTGCCCCTAAAATTGTGCAACATAATGAAAGTAATCTTATAAAAGGTCCAGCTGTCGATGAAAGATTTCAAGACAATGCTTCATATCAGAATTTGCCATCCACTTGTACCATTGCAGATCATAGTGGAAAAGTAGGAACAAATTGTAAAAACAATGTTGACAATGAAAATGAAGATCATAAGCAAATTATACAAGAACTAATGTTGCTGGTAAAAAATATGGAGATCAATCAAACTAATTACGCCAATGATGTGAGAATTTTATGTACCCACCTGGAAAAGCGTAATAGGGAGATAGAGATCATGCAAAATCGGCATACTAAAGAAATTGAGGCCATGAAGACTAATCATGACACATAAATTAGTTTTATGCAAAGCAAGTTATCAGGCTTAGAGGAAAATATGACGACCATGCAAGCAAATCATAATAAAGAGATAAACTCTATGCAGCATTGCTTAATGACCATAAAGGAAAAAGACGATAAAGTAATAAAAGATATGGAAGCTAATCAGATATGTCTTCAGAAAAAGTTATTGACCATGGAAGAAGATCATGCCAGGGAAATCAGTGCTATGAAAGTTGAACACTCTAGCTAGATAAATGCCATTACTTTACAGGTACATAAATTTCAACAGCGGATTGAGGATAAAAGAAACCAAGAAACATCAATACATCAACAGCCTTCTCATTCGCTGCAACAAGCTCCATCTTATTATGAGGAGGTCATTGGTTCGATTGAAAGGTGGTTAATTGAAGGTGATCCAGATAAAATTAAAAACGATAAAGATCAGATGCAAGATGAAGAAAGACATGCCACACATATCTTACATACTTCATCTAAGAGCTTTGAAATAGAAAGTTCCACGTCATCAGTAATATAGCCTGCCATAAAGAAAAAGTGCATGAGAAAGAAAATGAGAAGAAGATTTGATGCATCAGATGGCCGCGAGCAACTTGATTTTCAGATAGGAAAAAGTCCTACCATATGCAAAATTGGACATGGCACATCCGACAAACAATCGACAGATTTGCCTGAAAGCAGGCAAATGCTCTGTATACACTAAATTGAACACATCTGATGCCATGGGGCATCCTTTGTATTGTATTTCTAACCCTACTCCTTGTCATTTCAACATTTCATTTCTGTTTTAGGATTAGATTTACTTTTCATGTTACTAAATTGTTAATAAATGAAGAGCTTATATTTTTCCTGTGCTTAATGTTATAGGATGATTTTTGGATGGATGCTACTTATGTTTTGTTGTGTGTTGCGTGGATGTAGATTCTAGATTCTCACGTTCCTACAGTGCAACAATGTGTCCCCAAGTGGAGCCAGATGTTGACCACTACGTGTCAACTTCCCAGCAGTGCACCCCCTTTTCTTCGCAAAAGGGATAGCGCTTGATTGATGTGTCCATGCCATTCGACAGTCATCGTTGAATTGATCAATTTATGTTGTAAACCCAGTGTGCATGTGTGAATTGTAAATAATCTTAGCAGAGTTGAGTCATGTATGTAAATTGCCTAGGTGGACCTAATTTTCTAGTGATAATCTACGTTTCGAAAGGTTTTTTGTCTCACCGATCCATAATCGGAAGAGTTTTCCTTCAGCCTAACCACAAAGCGGAATGAATTTTGTCATTAGAATCTTAGAGGAATCCTAGTGTGTTGTTCTGCTAGATTATATTTGGTCGCAGAACTGGGTGGTCTATGTCAAATGGGTTTTCCCTCTTGAGATGTAAAATTGTAAAAGTCATGATGTAAAGTGTCTTGAGGGTTAGAAAATGTTTTAATCCCTTCATAAGTCCTAGGTTCTAGGTGATTTTTCCAAAGGCTAAGTTCGAGGATCCAAAAATAAAAATTTAAAAATTAATTAATTAAAAAAATTAAAAAAGGAATATATATATATATATATAAATAAAAAATAAATAAATAAATAAATAAATAAAAAATAAAATAAAAACTTAAAAATAATAAAATAATATTTTTGAGTAAATAAATGCAGAATTTCAATTTTTTAATGCATTAAAAATTCGACAGATGAGATTAAGAGATATCTTGATCCTCATCGACGGTTGAGATCGTTTTGACATGGATCACTCGAACTAGCCGTTGGCAAATTTTCCTTTAAATAGGGTGCTAGGGGTCATTTGAGATCATATTTGATCTGAGAGTCTGGTGCTAAAAAAAGCTCTCTTGTAGTCAGTTTTTTGTGCAATAAAGAAAGACTTTGGGTTTAAAAATATTGCTGGCGTTACTCTTCTGGAAATGCTGTAAGATCTTTTATTCTTTCTGCATAATTTTATTTTCAGCTATTGATTTTAGCTTGATGAAGATTGATTCAGGCACAGGTATCTTGTCTGATCTCTAGGGTTTGAATGATAGTTTAGATTCTGAAATATAATGGCAGGTATCTCCATTTGATCTGGATTTCACTATCGTTTTTTCCCTCTATGTTAATGGTTGATTGTAAGCTGTGCAGGAAATCTTAGTTTTGAGTTTACCGGGCGTTAGGGGAAGTTCTCGGCTGAACCAGCCAACTCCCGGGTTGTGTTTTCTGAAAGAGCCCAGCCAGTTCTTGATCCCGGGCTTATCATTCGAAATATTTTTTATGAATGCATGCAGGGTTTTCTGAAGTATCTCGCATTAAAATTAAATTCTGATAATATTACTGTGATTATTGACAAATCTGGCTGCTTAAGAGTCGAAAATCTGTAAATGCTGTAATTATTTAGCTGATTTAGGGTTTCAGTTCTGTTTCCTGCACATATTATTTTTGGATGTTCCATTTTTTTCTATTACAGGTTGTTGGTACAGGTTTTAAGAAAATTTTCAGGGTTCCCATTATGCAATCTGAAGCAGGAAGGGTTTAAACGGTTTCAGTTTCTATGCTGCTCGGGGCTTCAATTTTATTGCAGGAATTTTCGAATTTTTTTTTAGCAGGCTGGGTAAAGTTTCTCACGCTGCTACTCATTTTTCTGCAGCTCAGAGCCTGCATTCTTCATGCAGTCATAAGGCACCCAGTTTCTCTCTCTGCTCCATACGCAGGCTTTTTCTCTTTTTCTACACGCAACATCCTCCGTCCTCAGAGTTTCATCCCTTTCCCTATCCGTGTGAGCTCCATCTATTCATTGTTTCGCTGTCATAGAATCCATCATGCCTTTCATTCCCTACCTGCGTCTATTCTCTTAACCTGCTTCACACATTCCTTCTGCTGCCTGTTGACCTTTGCATTGATTCCTCATTCGCTCAAGCATTCGACATGCATTCGTGGTTCCCCTCACACGCTGCCAGCATACCTGCAACTGCATCCTTCCATGCATTCCTTCTTTCCACCGCCGCACCTGCAAACTCACAATACGTTTGGAATTTTTTTTCCCGCAGCTCGTATCTGCGGTCCAACCGGCGTGCTGCCCCTGCCATACTTGCAAAAAACTAGCGTTTTCCTTCTGCCATCAAGTTCAAACCTACACACACGCAACAGTAAAAAGAAAAATATGCTGAGTCTATTTCCTTTATGCGTTTAGGATTTGATTGTTTAGGTTAGCGATTTTTTTTTTTTGTGTTTTTGTTTTTTTGTGTTTTTGTTTTTTTTTTAAAATTTAAAATGAAATGAAAATAATATGTAAAAACTATCACAAGATTAGAAATCTAACAAAATTAACATAATCTAAAATTTAGAATTTAAATATCTAAAATTTAAAAAAAATAGAAAAATCACAATCGTAAATTCTAAAAACTAAACTATAATCTAAATGTAATAAAACCAAAATCTAGAGTAAACTTCTGAAGTTGCATTTACGCTGAACCAAAAAATGACTTCTTCCTACGCAAACGGAGAGGAGACTTACACATAAACAGTTCAACCTTTCAACGCATGTAATACCACCAAAGTGCATTACCTGGCCGTGTAGAATGCAGGAATCGTAAGCAGGTTTGTGACGACGGAGTTTGCAATGAGACGATCCGCAGATTGAAGCCGACGAGCAGTTACAGGTGCGGATTGAATGCCTGGTCTGCGCTGAGGGAAACGTTTTGAAAGAAGATTACATTGATGGGAGCCAAACGTAGCTTTGAAGGGTCGAATGGCAGCAAAAAGACAACAGATGGAGCAGTGACGCGAGGAGGGTTCAGCAAAAACGCGGGCCTGGATGCTATGATTCTAGATTTGAAAGTAAAAATGCGATTTTAGACTGCATAGGAGAAAGATGGCAGCATGCTGGTTATGCTAATAGCTGAATGCTGCCCAACAGAAAAATGAAATGTGCGTTTGTGGGCTGCTGAAATGGAACAGAGGGTTGAAGAGCAGCGTAAAGAAAATGGTGACTGCAGTTTGTAGGGAGAACAATAGATGAATAACACAGGGGTGCGGGTTTGACAGCGGTGAATGGAGAAGCGCAGGTCCAAGAACCAAATTTCGAATTTTTTCCCATAAAATTTGAAGGCTCCAGGCAACAGTAAACAGATTGCCCAGAAAAACCACTGAAGCTCTCCACAAAATCAATATTTGAAATTCCGTGCTCCAAAAAGCATAAAAAAGTTTTTTTTTCTTGTTTAGTTTTGATTTTTGGTTTAGATTAAAATTTTATTTTCTTTTTGTTTTATAAATAAAAAATAAAAAATAAATTTTACAAATCGATTTTCATTTTTGGCTGTTAGTTCAAGTTTAGTTTAGTTTTAGTTTTTCTTTTTCAATAAATAAAAAATCAGAAAAAACAAAAATTTCGATTTTAAATAATTTTATTTATTTATTTATTTATTTTTTATGTTTATATGATTTAGGTTAGATTAGGCGTTAGCTTCTCTTTTTTTAATTATTAAATTTTAGTTTAGATTTTCATTTGGTTTTAAATTTAGATCTGAGTTGTATCATTTAAATATTAATTTTCAGTTTGTTTATTTAGATTATATGTATATTAAGCTTAGTATCTTATATGAAAAATTAAAAATTTCATAAAAAAATAAATAAAAATAAAAGTATTTTTTTTTTAATCTTTGATTAAAAAAAAAAGAAAAGGTTTTAATTAGATTTGGTTGTAGTTTAGTTTAGTTTTATTTTATTTTAGAGTAAATCAAAAATCAATAAAAAATAAAAAATAATTTCATAAAAGGTAAAAAAAATTTTATTTTTATTTTTTAGACTTTAGTTTAGATTAGATTTTATTTAGGATTTTAGTTTTGTTTAATTTTTAGACTTAATTTTTTTTTTTTTGAAAAAGCTTAATAAAAAATTTGAAAATTCATTTTTTGTGGTCCATTTTTCTATAGCTAAACGCACTTAAAATGTTTATTTACAAGTTGGCTATATGAAAGTGGTAGCTGGTCAACATTTAAATTTTATGATCATTTAAAAGCATTTAATTTTTCTTGAAGTTTAATTGCTGGATCATCGTTAAGACGTTGTGCATTTGCTGAAAATATTACATCGCTCGAGTTATCTGATGATAAATGATTATTTTGCATGAGTTTATATTTCTGTAGCATTTGATAAAAAATCGTTTAATCATTTATTTCATAAGGCACTGGTCTATTAACTCAATAAAATCAATTAAGTACTTGTTGCCCCTTGTGTCTCCCAACCCAACTGGTCCCCAATTGGTCATCCATTATCCCATAGGGTCTACCCCCCTTAGCCGTGGGAGACAGGCTTAAACGGAGAGATCGGGGATTAGGGTGACAGCCCCCGGTCTGAGCGTTGTCGTGACAATCTATGCGACAACATTTTTTGGCGCTGTTGCCAGGGACAGAGTTTTTTCTGTCCTTGGTTTATTTGACATTCATCATTATTTCTTCTTTCTTATTTTTCATTTGAGCTGGCAGAGTCAAATTTTTTTAGCATCATCTCATCTTTTACGCCATTCATTAGCCTGTCAAACGGCCAACATTCTTTGGCGTCTTTTGATCTTTTCATCACCTTATCTTTCGTCATATCAACAACTTCCCTTCGATTTGTTTCTTGTTTGGGTGGCGACTCCATTTTCTTATTTTTCCCAGACAAGAAGCCTCTATCATATCAGCTTGTTGATTACTTTTTGGAGCCTAGAATTTGACTCATTGTTCAAGTGGCAACTCCACTGGTTTCATTTATTAATTTTCTTGAGCAGAGGTCTCTTTCTATCATCCATTTGATCCCTTATTATTCGTCATGGATTATTCGTTTAAACCATGTCATTTTACTAATGTTCGCCATGATTTTTTTTCCCCTGGAAAAATAAAAAATATTTCATTGATGTTCAGTTTTTACATGAGAGTCTGTTATTTACATGATATTTCAGTTTCTTCTTTGTTGCACTACCACGCAGGGTATGCTATCAGTGTACTATCAGTATGCTGTTCTTGCCTTCAAAATTTTACAAAAATTTACAAAAATAACAGTATGTGTCTGTAGAGCTGTAGTCAAAATATAAATAGATGCTAGAGTGCTGCTTGCTGATCCAGGGTTGGATACCCTGGATCTATGTATGGCCGATGATAAAATGTATGCTCCTACTGATTGATGGTCTCCTTGATCTCCCATATGCCCCTGTCCATCAACGCTGCCTCCTTGGAAAGTTTGTCGGCACCCTTATTATGTTCCCTGTAGATATGAGAGATGGAAAGATGGTTAAATGATGATTTGAGATCAAGTGCTTCATGTAAATTAGTGCTGAGTGAGTGCATGTGACAAGTAGCAGTGCCATTTATCCAATTAATGATGATCTGAGAGTCCCCAAATATGTTGATGCTAGTGCAATGATGCCTCAGAGCAAAGTGAAGAAGGTGGCGAAGGGTAATGAGCTCAGCGTAATTGTTTGTGCCTGCTCCTAATCCTGCTTTAATCCTGTAGTGATGGTGTTCATTTATGTGGAGGATGAATCCTCCACCACTGCTTTGTGAGTTAGCAGCACCATCGAAGAATGCCCATGGCATGCTGGTGTCGATGGGTGGAGGCGGGGCAGGTTGGCGGGCTTTCGGAGGGGGAGGGTCAGGCAGTTCTCTCAGGGCTGCGATAATGCTTGCCTCCAGCAAGGGCCAGTGGATAGGCTTGTTTTCAAAAATGATATTATTTCGCGATTTCCAGATTGACCAATTTACAATGATGGGCAGATTGATCAATTTTGTCCCCTGTTATTCTTTTCCCATTCAATCCAAGCGCTGATGGTGTCCGATCCAGCCCACTCTCCTGCATAATTTGCGTGGGGCTTGAGATTGTTCCATATGTTTTTTGTAGCCCGACACTTTAGGAATAAATGATCAATAGTTTCCGAGTCCTCCTTGCATAGAACGCACCAGGTGGGTCCGTGGATGGCTCGTTTCATGAGCTGATATCCTGTGGGGATTTTGTTCCTCAATAGACACCAGCTGAATAGTTTTGATCGAGGGGAGGCGGAGAATTTCCAAAGGCTCTGCCACCAGCTTGCACATTCTGCAGGTTTTTTGTGCTCAATGAGATGAGTGTACCCGTCCTTGGGGGTATATACTCCATGATCCGCTCGGTGCCATACTAGCTCATCCGGACCCTCAGATATGCGAATGTGTGATTCCACTAATGCCTCTCTGTATTCGTCCCAAATGGTATGCCATCTCTGCGGAAGGTTTAATTGATTCGCAGATTTCCATGCCTGATGGAAAATATCTGTTCGATCGGGGTCAGCTATCTGAGATATGACCTTTATGTTGTGAGCCGAGAGGTATGCAATGAGATCTTGAGGGAGCGCATGTCTACCACCGCAACCAGACCAGGGATCAAGTCCAATTCTAACTTTGTTGCCTGCTCTGATGCGCCATACCAGGTTGTCTCTGATGAGAGGGAATGAGTGTAGGAGAGCCTTCCAAATCGAGGAAATGCCTGTTTTATTCCATCCCGGAAGTCTTGCCCAGTCGAGAATGGTGAGAGGCCAGATATATTTGTGGTAAGTGATCTTGGTCCATAGACTTTGTGATGTCAGAAGGGCCCATCCCATCTTTCCCGCTAGTGCTTTTGCAAATATTGGGAGCTCCTTTAATCCCCAGCCTCCCCATTTCTTAGGAAGGGCAATCTTGTTCCATCCTATCCATGCAAAGGTACGTTTGTCCTAGTTCCCAGCCCATAGGTATCTATTACAGAGCTGCTGCAATTTTGATAATATGTTCCGAGGGATCCAGGCCAGAGCCATCCAAAAGACAGGGGTGGCTTCTAGTACAATTTTTATGAGGATAAGTCGCCCTGCCCTGGAGAGGTATCTGTGGCTCCAGCATGATAGTCTTTTTTCAATCTTCGATACGAGCCATACCCAATCCGCGATCTTCTGGCTGGTCGGCTTGAGCCAGTATCCCAAGTATTTGAGCCCCCTTTCCAGTGGCTGAATGCTGTATGGGAAAGCCATGCTGGCTGAGTGAGATTCGTTTACAGATGTGCCAGTCATGGTGATAGATGATTTTGCTCTGTTTACTTCCATTCCTGTTGCCTTGGAGAATAGTTCAAGGATGCGGGAGAAAGTGGTAGTGTCTTGTACGCTGCCATCCAGTAATATTAGTACATCATCTACAAATAGAAGATGAGTGAGGTAGCAGATGTCGGAGATTTTTAGACCCCTGATAGTTCCTTCCCGATTTGCTGTAATGAGAAGTCTGCTGAGGGCTTCGATAACCAAAAGAAAGAGTAATGGCGAGAGTGGGCAGCCCTGACGAAGCCCTCTTTCAGAGTGAAAAAAATGTGAGGCGGATCTATTAATCAGGATGCTGAAAGTAGGAGAGGTGATGCATGCCATGATCCAGTTGATGAGGGAGAGAGGGAAGCCGGTATGTATGAGGATCATTTTGATATACAGCCAGCTTACATGATCAAATGCTTTGGAGAGGTCAATTTTTAGCAGAATACATTTGAGGTGCTTGGTCCAAATGGAGTGAATAGCTTCTTGTGTCGAGCCAATGGCTTCATGAATCTGCCTGTTCTCCAGAAAAGCAAATTGATGGGGAGAGATATGTCTGGAAAGGATGGGCTTGATCCTGTTAGCTATGATCTTGGAAATGATCTTGTATAGCACATTGCAGAGGGATATGGGGTAATGTTCGCCATGATATTCCAGAGGTGGCTATTTCTAAATTACCTGTGTTCTCGGGTGGTGATTCAGTGGCTGTTAAAAAGCATTTAGGATGGTTTACTCGTATAATGATCATGTATTGTAGATCTCCTCAGTATAATCATGAAGATGTCAAAATGCGTCTATTTGTCATTTCTTTAAAAGATGATGCTTTGAATTGGTTTAATAGTTGTCCTGAAGATTCCTTCACTTCTTTGCAAGACATTGTCGATGCTTTTAAAGATAGATATGGTGATCCAGATAGCTCGCCTTGTGCCCCTAAAATTGTGCAATAGAATGAAAGTAATCTTATAAAAGGTCCAGTTGTCGATGAAAGGTTTCAAGACAATGATTCATATCAGAATTTGCCATCCACTTGTACCATTGCAGATCATAGTGGAAAAGTAGGAACAAATTGTAAAAACAGTGTTGACAATGAAAAGGAAGATCATATGCAAATTATACAAGAACTAATGCTACTGGTAAAAAATATGGAGATCAATCAAACTAATTATGCCAATGATGTGAGAATTTTATGCACCCACCTGGAAAAACGTAATAGGGAGATAGAGATCATGCAAAATCAACATACTAAGGAAATTGAGGCCACGAAGACTAATCATGACACATAAATTAGTTTTATGCAAAGCAAGTTATCAGTCTTAGAGGAAAATATGACGACCATGCAAGCAAATCATAATGAAGAGATAAACTCTATGCGGCAGTGCTTAGTGACCATAAAGGAAAAAGACGATAAAGTAATAAAAGATATGGAAGCTAATCAGATATGTCTTCAGAAAAAGTTATTGACTATGGAAGAAGATCATGCCAGGGAAATCAGTGCTATGAAAGTTGAACACTCTAGCCAGATAAATGCCATTACAATACAGGTACATAAATTTCAACAGTGGATTAAGGATGAAAGAAACCAGGAAACATCAATAGATCATGAGCCTTCTCATTTGCTGCAACAAGCTCCATCTTATTATGAGGAGGTCATTGGTTCGATTGAAAGGTGGTTAATTGAAGGTGATCCAGATAAAATTAAAAATGATAAAGATCAAATGCAGGATGAAGAAAGACATGTCACACATATCTTACATACTTCATCTAAGAGCTTTAAAACAGAAAGTTCCACGTCATCAGTAATACAGCCTGCCACAAAGAAAAAGCACAAGAGAAAGAAAATGAGAAGAAGATTTGATGCATCAGACGGCCACGAGCAACTTGATTTTCAGATAGGAAAAAGTCCTACCATATGCAGAATTAGACATGGCACATCTGAAAAGCAGCCGACAAATTTGCCTGAAAGCAGGCAAATGCTCAGTATACACTATATTGAACACATCTGATGCCATGGGGCATCCTTTGTATTGTATGTCTAACCCTACTCATTGTCATTTCAACGTTTCATTTCTGTTTTAAGATTAGATTTACTTTTCATGTTACTAGATAGTTAATAAATGAAGAGCTTATATCTTTCCTGTGCTTAATGTTATAGGATGATTTTTGGATGGACGCTACTTATGTTTTGTTGTGTGTTGCGTGGATGCAGATTCTAGATTCTCACGTTCCTACAATGCAGCAACGTGTCCCTAAGTGGAGCCAGATGTTGACCACTACGTGTCAACTTCCCAACATTTCTTCGCAAAATGGATAGTGTTTGATTGATGTGTCCGTGCCATTCGATAGTCATCATCGAATTGATCAATTTATGTTGTAAACCCAGTCTGCATGTGTGAATTGTAAATAATCTTAGCAGAGTTGAGTCATGTATGTAAATTGCCTAGGTGGACCTAATTTTCTAGTGATAATCTACGTTCCGGAAGGTTTTTTGTCTCACCGATCCATGATCAGCAGAGTTTTCCTTCAGCCTAACCCCAAAGCTGGGATGAATTTTGTCATTAGAATCTTAGAGGAATCCTAGTGTGTTGATCTACTAGATTATATTTGGTCACAGAACTGGGTGGTTTATGAGGGTCTATGTCAAATAGGTTTTTCCCCTTGAGATGTAAAATTGTAAAAGTCATGATGTAAAGTGTCTTGAGGGTTAGAAAATGTTTTAATCCCCTTGTAAGTCCTATGTCCTAGGTGATTTTTCCAAAGGCTAAGTTCGAGGATCCAAAAATAAAAATTTAAAAATTAATTAATTAAAAAAATTAAAAAAGGAATATACATATAAAAGGTATAAAAAAAATAAAAATAAATATATAAATAAATAAAATAAATAAATAAATAAATAAATAAATAAAATAAATAAATAAAAAATAATAAAATAAAATAAAAACTTAAAAATAATAAAATAATATTTTTGAGTAAATAAATGCAGAATTTCAATTTTTTAATGCATTAAAAATTCGACGGATGAGATTAAGAGATATCTTGATCTTCATCGACGATCGAGATCGTTTTGACATGGATCACTCGAATTAGCCGTTGGGAATTTTTCCTTTAAATAGGGTGCTAGGGGTCATTTGAGATCAGATTTGATGTGAGAGTCTGGTGCTAAAGAAAACTCTCTTGTAGTCAGTTTTTTGTGCAATAAAGAAAGACTTTGGGGTTAAAAATCTTGCTGGTGTTACTCTTCTAGAAATGCTGTAAGATCTTTTATTCTTTCTGCATAATTTTATTTTCAGCTATTGATTTTAGCTTGATGAAGATTGATTCAGGCACAGGTATCTTGTCTGATCTCTAGGGTTTAAATGATAGTTTAGATTCTGAAATATAATGGCAGGTATCTCCATCTGATCTGGATTTCACTATCGTTTTTCCCTCTATGTTAATGGTTGATTGTAAGCTGTGCAGGAAATCTTATTTTTGAGTTTAGCGGGCGTTAGGGGAAGTTCTCGGCTGAACTAGCCAACTCCCGGGTTGTGTTTTCTGAAAGAGCCCAGCGAGTTCTTGATCCAGGGCTTATCATTCAAAATATTTTTTATGAATGCATGTAGGGTTTTTTGATGTATCTCGCATTAAAATTAAATTCTAATAATATTACTGTGATTATTGACAAATCTGGCTGCTTAAGAGTCGAAAATCTGTAAATGCTGTAATTATTTAGCTGATTTAGGGTTTTCAGTTCTGTTTCCTGCACATATTATTTTTGGATGTTCCATTTTTTTCCATTACAGGTTGCAGGTACATGTTTTAAGAAATTTTTTAGGGTTCCCATTATGCAATTTGAAGCAGGAAGGGTCTAAACGGTTTCAGTTTCTATGCTGCTCGGGGCTTCAATTTTATTGCAGGAATTTTCGAATTTTTTTTTAGCAGGCTAGGTAAAGTTTCTCATGCTGCTACTCATTTTTCTGCAGCTCAGAGCCTGCATTCTTCATGCAGTGATAAGGCACCCATTTTCTCTCTCTGCTCCATACGCAAGCTTTTGCTCTTTTTCTACACGCAACATCCTCCGTCCTCAGAGTTTCGCTCCTTTCCCTATCTGTGTGAGCTCCATCTATTCATTGTTTCGCTGTCATAGAATCCATCATGCCTTTCATTCCCTAGCTGCGTCCATTCTCTTAACCTGCTTCACACATTCCTTTTGCTGCCTGTCGACCTTTGCATTGATCCCTCACTCGCTCAAGCATTCGACCTGCATTCGTGGTTCCCCTCACACGCTGCCAGCATACCTGCAACTGCATCCTTCCACGCATTCCTTCTTTCCACCGCCGCACCTGCAAACTCACAATACGTTTGGAATTTTTTTTCCTATAGCTCGTATCTGCTGTCCAACCGTCGTGCTGCCCCTGCCATACCTGCAAAAAACTAGCGTTTTCCTTCTACCATCAAGTTCAGACCTGCATACACGCAATAGTAAAAAGAGAATTACGCTGAGTCTATTTCCTTTATGCGTTTTAGGATTTGATTGTTTAGGTTAGCGTTTGTTTTTTTTTTTTTAATAAAATGTGTGTTAATTTTTTTTAAATGCATAAAAAAAAATCAATTTTATTCATTGTTCAGATCTGAGTCCCTTTTAGCGTACATTTTGAATTCCTTTTAGCTTATTTTTTTGTTTTAGAAATAGATAAAATGTAAGTTTCATTTTGTTTTAATCATAAAAATAAAAAAAAGTAAAAGAAGATTTAAAAAAAAAAAGTTTTTTTTTTTAGCGTTAGTGCATTATATTTAGATTTTTATTTAGATTAAAAAAAAGAAGCGTTCTATAGTTAGAAGTTAAATTAAATTTTGATTTTTTAATCTTTAGTTTTAGTTTAGCCTAAGTTTCATTTTGGTAAGAGAATTTTAATTTTGAATTTAATTTAGATTTTAATTAGATTTTAGTTTTATTTTAATTTTAGATTTAGAACTTTATGTCATAAAAATAATAGAAAATAAAAAAAAATATAAAAAAACATAAAAAAGTTTTTTCTCTTGTTTAGTTTTGATTTTTGGTTTAGATTAATTTTTTTTTTTTTGTTTTATAAAAAAAAAATAAAAAATAAAAAATAAATTTTACAGATTGATTTTCATTTTTCGCTATTAGTTCAAGTTTAGTTTTGTTTTAGTTTTTTTTTTAATAAATAAAAAAAAAAAAAAAACAAAAATTTCGATTTTAATTTTTTTTTTAATATGTTTATATGATTTAGGTTAGATTAGGCGTTAGCTTTTTTTGCTTTTTTTTTTTTTTTAATTTATTTATTAAATTTTAGTTTAGATTTTCATTTGGTTTTAAATTTAGATCTGAGTTGTATCATTTAAATATTAATTTTCAGTTTGTCTATTTAGATTATATGTATATTAAGCTTAGGATTTTATATGAAAAATTAAAAATTTCATAAAAATGTAAATAAAAATAAGTTTTTTTTTTTTTTTAAATCTTTGATTAAAAAAAAAAAAATTAAAAAAAATGAAAAGGTTTTAATTAGATTTGGTTATAGTTTAGTTTAGTTTTATTTTATTTTATAATAAATCAAAAATCAATTAAAAAAAAAAGAATTTCATAAAAGGTAAAAAAGTTTTTATTTTTATTTTTTAGACTTTAGTTTAGATTAGATTTTATTTAGGATTTTAGTTTTGTTTAATTTTTAGACTTAAAATTTAATTTTAAAAAAAATTAATTTTTTTTGAAAAAGCTTAATAAAAAAATTGAAAATTCATTTTTTGTGGTCCATTTTTCTATAGCTAAACGCACTTAAAATGTTTATTTACAAGTTGGATATATGAAAGTGGTAGCTGGTCAGCATTTAAATTTTATGATCATTTAAAAGCATTTAATTTTTCTTGAAGTTTAATTGCTGGATCATCGTTAAGGCGTTGTTCATTTGTTGAAAATCTTACATCTCTCATGTTATCTGATGATAAATGATTATTTTACATGAGTTTATATTTCTGTAGCATTTGATAAAAAATCGTTTAATCGTTTATTTTATAAGGCACTGGTATATTAACTCAATAAAACCAATTAAGTGCTTGTTGCCCCTTGTGTCTCCCAACCCAACTGGTCCCCAGTTGGTCATCCATTATCCCATAGGGTCTACCTCCCTTAGCCGTGGGAAACAGGCTTAAACGGAGAGATCGGGGATCGGGGTGACAGCCCCCGGTCTGAGCGTTGTCGTGACAATCTGTGCGACAACAAGGTGGACAGACCTACCTATGGTTTGGTGCATGGATTTCGCACATGGTTTTTGGCATGATGGTTTTCTGTCCATGGTATTTTGTAGATCCAGTCAAGGGAACTACAGTTATGTTCGAATAAAAGGTTAATGGATTGGGGTTTATGGATGCTTTGACATGTATATATATGTATTGTAACATTGAAATGAATATAATGAAAAATCAATCTAATAGTCCCAATTTTGAAGTCCAGGGGAAAATATCTGTGTATATTTATTTTATGTTTTATGCTCTCGCCATTGTTTATTTTCTGTTTTTAGAATTTGTATGCAGGTAATTTCTATACAGGGTTAAAACCTACAATTTTGTTATATGATAGAGGCACAATTTGAACTTGAGTTTGCATTTTCAAACTTGTTTTCACTTACAAAGTTACAGATTGCACTTGAGATCTGAGTTACTCGACTACCTGTGCAATCCCTCAAGAAACACCTCTTCAAACGATGGTAAGAGTCAATCTAAGAACTAGAAAAATAGTCAAGTTGTTTAATAACTTCTTTAGACTTTCCTTCGCAAAAATTATCATCAACAATTTCTTTCTTAGATAGCAAAAAAAATAGTTTTAGGTAGCAAACACATCACTAAAAGGAATAATATCAAGTTTTAAGTGATTCAACCATGCTTTCACATTTATTAATGAGTTTTATCATAATGTTTTAGGTTGGCTTCAAAAATTTTAGGTTTACAAATAAGCTTCCAAAATGAATGCAGGTCAGCCTCGAATTTTCTCTAGCACTCAAAGATATATATGCATAACCTTTTCATATACTTGGCAGCTTGTGGCATCTCTGTTCATGGAGTCACTCTTTTTGAAGTTGGCTCATATGCTACTATTATCTGGAATAGCTTCCCTGACTACAATGTTGGAGGTTGGATTATTTATAATGTATATTAATGTGGGAGAAAATCAGGAGGGACATTTTGGCACATCTTTATCACAGTTCATCGTACCTTTGGTTCAATGGTAAACCCAATCCATTGTTGTTTATGTCAGCATCAAACCTAAAAACGTTGCTACAAGTGTTCTTTTTCGGCCTTGTTAGAGATCCAATATGAGTGTACAACCATATCTACCATACCACCACTTTTGACATAGATTCTTGATGCATTGTTGCTTCTTAAAATATGGTTGGGGGTTCAAAGTCTAAGGATTCCACATTCTTCATGGTTACATAGAGATTTGCAGTTGTAGCCAATATTTAAACCTTGCAACATATCCTAACTGTGGCATGTAATTCCTTTCATAGTAGATTCTTTTTGTTGACAAACCGCATCACTATGGTTACAATGATCATCCTTCTTATCCAACATATGACAAATTCATTGACTTTTCCATTGACTGAGGCACTTTGGACTTTCTCTA
This sequence comes from Pinus tabuliformis, assembly GCA_031772625.1. Taxonomy (NCBI): domain Eukaryota; kingdom Viridiplantae; phylum Streptophyta; class Pinopsida; order Pinales; family Pinaceae; genus Pinus; species Pinus tabuliformis. The sequence goes on along the minus strand of CM062807.1, from coordinate 714,437,531 downwards.
GTCACCTTGAGTTTTTCGGCCTCTATGGTTGTCACATAGATTCCTTTTGGTCCTCCTAAGATTATTCTTGAGGCCTTTTGGTCTTCTGCAACCCACATTGAGGTATTTCGACCTCCATAAACAAAAAAACAAATTTAGACTTGTCTTCATAGATCATATATCACATAGGAAAAATATGGATCTTCTAGGAACAAACAAAAAGGGCAGATATTGGCCTCCTTTGAAATATTCTTCGACTTTATTAAAACCATATTTGGACTAGGGCTTCTAGGGCTAGTGACATAACAAGCCCTAGAGGATAACTTGAAACAAAAATGGCTTCTTCATGCTCCAATACAATGTTGATTTTTCAAGACCTTCTATTCTTATAATTACTTTTAATGATTTCTTAGTTAAATCCTTTTGATTTCACATTCATTATTAAGCAATTACAAGAAGATCTCAATAGTAAAACAAATAATGAAAATAGGATCATAAAGAGACAGCCAAACAAGATACACAAATATTTACCTTGGGAAAACCCTCTTATAAGGAAAATCCCAACAATATTTTCTTAGAGAAATTATTTAATTCAACAAACGATATAATATGATATTTTCCAATCAAAACAAGGTCAATTGACCATAAACAAACCTAGGTCAAACCTGGTCAAATAGAGATAAGTAGCCTTAGAAAATCTGGCCAGTTACTGCCTCAGGGAATTTTGGCCTTCTACCTAAAAATTCATATTGCTTCCTCAAAGAACTCTAAGAAGTGATCAGAAATAGCTATGGAAGCCTATAAACTCCATTCAACATTTTTTCTTGATTAATGTTAGGAATGGATAGTCAACAATACTCCATCACAACATCTTGGATTTGAGAAGTCTGGCCTTTAATGCATGCTTGAAAGAAAATAATTGTGCCTATGAATTGCTTTGAGACTTGGTCCTCTTTCATAGAAAATCATCTAAATATATATTTGTATGTTTCGCTGATGAACATTAAGTGTTTTTCCTTTTTAAATAGCTCCACCAAATTTACAAACTCTCTAATCAATGGCCAAGGGCTATGTTAACACTCATATTTAAATGAGTGGTAAATTGTGATTTTCATCATATGACAGGTTTTGGAATGGTTTCTTATATGATTGTTGATGGTATACACCTTTGTTTTTTCTTGAAGCCTCGAGGATGGTTGAGCATAATGGTCCTCCTTGATGGACTATGTGATTGATGGTATTGATTGATGTTGCTTTCTTCATGATGATATATGAGTGCTGGTTATCTTCATGCCTTGATTCAACTTGCTTGATCCTTTCCTCATGGTATTTTCATATTCATATGCTATGACGGCATATGGCTCTTGAGGAAGAGAAATATAATTCTTTTAGTGTCTATTGAATTTCTATGATTGTTATAAATGAAATACACAAAGAATTTCAAGGAGTACTCACCTCCTTGACAATGTTTTAGAGTTCCCTAGGGTTTGTGACGATGTGTTGATATGGAGATTTTGTGAAGGAGTTCTCTAGTATTTTTTCTATTTATTTTACTTCTATGATGATGATTGACAAAATAGACAACTATTTTCCTAGAGCTCTCATCTCCTTTCCATAGTTTGAAGCATCCTGGTGGTTTGGTTAGGGTTTTTATGATGATGATGTACTATTTGAGGATTGTGATGGAGAACCCTATCCCTTAGAGTGTCTATTGTAGTTCCATTATGATATTTAATCAAATAGACAACGAATCTTGATAAGTGCTCACCTTCTTGTGATTTTGGAGAGACTAAGGGTTTCAGGCTAGCACTTGGCATGGTTGTTGGCATCACACAACTGGGATAGAGTTCCCTAGGATTTTATGTGTCTATCATGGTCCTATGGTCATACTTGATGGGATAGAAACTTAATCTTGGTAAGCCCTCCCCTCTCTTCTGGATTTTCAACACGATTCATCATACAAGTGGTTTTCAACTTGATCATGGTGATGGATGATATAGCACCTTGGTGAGAGTGCCCTAGAGTTTTAGGTGTCTATTGAGGTATTATGGTGATATTTTATTCAATAGACACTCAGACTACAAAGCACTCACGTTCCTCATGGTTTTAAGGTATCTATGGTATGAATGGAGTTGCCAACCCACTCCAAGTTGCACATTTGACTCCCCTACTGCAATTCTTAGTTTTATTCTCATGTTTTGAGGTTGAGAGTGCATTTTACGATGATGATACATCTCATTCTCATAGAGGGATTCTTGCTTGCATACACATGGATACATTTTTCATGGATCAAAGCATTTTTCGTTGGATAGTGGTTGTGACATGTGTGGAGGTTGTTGATGTCATTTTGATGACCCAACATTAGATATATTATGTCTATTTTATATTAGTCAACCTCCTATATTGAGATCCACTCCTTATACCTTGATTTACAGGTGATTTGGAGCCACACGTGCCACTTCTAAGTGTGAAAATTCCGCAAACCAGAATCCCTATTGAAACAACTGACTAACCTTCTCCTATTTTTTAATTACTGAAACAAATTATTTACTGCTTCCTACAACAAATATCGAAGCTAATACACTATAGCATACACTAATTAAATAATATGCCCAAAACAAGAACATAACAATAGAGAAAGATACAACACAAGTGACATAGTATTTTTTGGACAAATTTCCATAGAAAAACCCAATGCGGGAAAACCGGTTCAACCACACCGAGGGTTTTATATTATTAAGCAGTAGTTTCTGAATACAACTCTGGATGCCCTTTCGACAATCTAGTTACAAAGAAAATAAACTGGTAGAAAAACTTAGTGAGATTACCTCACTCTACCCGACAATTCCGACAGCTAAACTGACTGTCATCGGCTATCTCTGCACTGGCCCTGCGTAAGCCTAAACAGGCTCTGCGTTAGCCCAATTAGGAAATGTCTTCCCTTTGGAGTAGTTTCCAACCCTCCCAACTTAGAAATCTCAGCTCCCAGCAGATTTCAAACTTATGTACTGGAGGACTGCGCTGCTTCCATGTGATCCCTTCTGGCTCTGCGTCAGTTCTGCGTGGGCCCTTTTGGCCCAACATCAACCCCTCCTGGGTCTACACTTCCTCCTCTTGGTGTCTCTCTGCCTCTCTGTTGCTGATCCTGGATCGTGGAGAAGATACTCCAACCCAACTATCACTACCCCTCACTGCAACAACTCAATATTGAAAATCTATCGACAGCTGCTCTGCTTGAGATAATCGATTCTCTGAACTCCCTTTGTGTGTCTCTCCAAATGACCCTCAAGCCTCCTTAAATAATCTCCTCGTTGACATTCAACGGCCCTGATTAGAAGCTAATCAATGGCTAAGATAATTTCTTCTTGGTCCTCATATTCTTCTAGAAGTTACACCCATAGTTTAGATTAATACCCATTAATTATTTTAATTTCCTAAATTTAGACTTAGGGTCCCATTAAAAATAATTAATTATTTTAATAAAACTATTTTTGGGTTGAATTTCCCAAAACACTTTCTGGGTTCTTTGGAATACATGTGCCTAAGCCTCCCTGCAATTTTTAAGACTTAGATCACATCTGATGTTACCATAAATCAACACTCCCTCTTAGCGAGGAATGTGCTCTAACAATGCATCCTGTTAAAGCATCACCCTATTTTGTAACATCTCCCTTTGCGCCGCTGATGTGTGACATGATGTCCACCAACCGCTGCGAAAATGATTCATTTGTACTGCTTCTAATATTTCCACTGTCAACACTGCATCTATACTGCAACTGCCTCTCAATTATGCATCTGTGTTGTTGCTGGAACTACCATTGCCAACTGCCTCTACACTACAAAGTGCTGCTGCTACTACATCAACAACGGAAAAACATCAAAATTACTTAACTGAATTTGTTTAGTATGATACCATGTGAATGCTGGATCCCGACTGTTGCTAGTCTTTGTGTTGACCCTCAAAATATATTGTGTTTTTGTTGACCTCTTCTCTGTGCCATCTGCACTGCTGCCAACTCTTCTTTTCACTTTTCAGTCTTTGGCACTCCTAGCCACTGCAACTGTCTCTCCAACACTCCTCGACATCATCTGTCACTCTTCCATCCCGCTACTTTTGATCTGGGCTCCATTAGCAAGGAATTGATCCGAGAGGTGGGTTCCTACGGGATCCTGCCCATCTACATTCCTTTCGAACTACATATCTAGATCACCCCACCTCCCTCTTGGAGATGCGGCTTCCATCTCTGCTAAAAAAAATGTCAAATTTCTCCCTATATCCTCTTTGTATCGCTAGACTGGCCTACACACTCCCTTATGGATCTTGTAGATCTGCCCCTCTCCATTGTTTCTCACCTAGTGAGAATTCAGACTCCTTGGTTGGAAGTCCTCTGAGGAAGAATTCCCTCACTGTGCTTCTATTTCTCTTCTGACGTCTTTCTATTGAAATTTCTAAGTATTACCCGTTAGAAATTTTATCTATATTCTCTGGTTTATTTCGCCTACTTGTTTAATTACTAACAAGTAATTTAACCATAAAAACACTGAAATAAACACAATATAGTCTCAACCATCTACATATCAACAACTAAAAGAAATATACAAACACACAAGTGACATGGTTATTTTTGGACAATTGTCCCTCGAAAAACCCAACTTCGGAAAACCGTTGCAACAATTATGAGGATTATATTATTATGCAGTCTTTTTGAGTACAACTGGGTGCAAAACTAGCTCACTTGACAGAGAAAATAATCCGGCAGTAATACCTCTCTATTCAGAAGCAGATATTCGGAAAGTCTGCCACACGAAACCCTCTCCAGCACAATATGAAGCTTAGCGTTAGCCCTCCTGGCCTCTGCGTCAGCTTGAAACCCTCTGTGTCAGCCCTATGAGCCACTGTGCAACCTATATGGCCCTTTGCGTTACTCCTGCAGCCTCTGCGTGGATGACGCAGGCCCTTCTGGCCTCTACGCAATATCTTCTGCGTCTGCGTGGCTCCCTCTAGCTTAGTGTCTACCTCTTTGCCTCTGCGCTGGACCTCTCACACTATCTCTACCTCTCTGCCTCATACTCACTTCCCCTCGCTACAATTCTGATCACTAATTCGATTTCTCTTAGCAAACCTCGCTTTACAAAATCGAATGACTGATCACTTTGGTGTATTCTCCAACTAACCCTCAAGCCTCCTATTATACTTTTACTGTTAGTCCTTCAACAGATGAGATTACATCTCTAATCAATGACTAAGATTAGATTTGGCTTGATCCATGTCATTTAGAACCTTCTAACCCAGTTTTATATTAATACCCATTAATATTTTATTTTTCCTAAGTCTAAGTTTAGACTTAGGAATTCCATTAAAAATATTAATTATTTTAATATCTCCTTAACCGGGTAGAATCTACCCAAACCATTTCTGGGTCTTGGAGATCTCATGTGTTTTAGTCTCTCCACAAATTTTCATGCCTAGAGCACATCCAATGATACTCCAAATCAACACTCCATCTTAGCGAGGACTGTGCTCTAGTAATACTCCACACTGAGCATCACCCTAATTATATAGCACAGGTACCTGTGCTGATGCTAGGCCTCCTCACGCAACATCCTATGCATTTATGCATCATGTACGACTGCCCATGGATCTGTCACTACCATTACTGCATCCGTACAACGACTCCCTTTGCATCCGTGCTGCTGCTGGTCCTTTCTCCCAACACTGGATCTGCACTACAACCTCCTCTCATCATGCTACATCGTGCTACTGCTAACTGCTACTTTACTACAACTCAATTAATGATAAGTAAGTAAATGATCCACCCAACTACTGACATCCTTGTCAGGCTAGGAACACTCCTGATGTTGAAGCTCTCTCTGCTGCTATCTTGTGCTCCCTTTGCTGCCTCTCCGTTGCTACAACAACTCCCTGCCTCTCGCATTGCTGCAAACCTCTCTGTGCCATCCTTCACTACTGCAACCTCCTTTTTGTCTCTCGCATTGCTGTAGCCCTCTCTACGCTGCCTGGGCTACTGCACTGTAGCACTCTTTTCCGCTTCATCTGCATCCGTTTCTACTGACATCCGCCATCCTGCTACTCTCACTTCGAGGCTCTCGTAGTCAGGTATAATCCAAGGGTTTGGGTACCTAAAGAATCCTGCCCCTCATCACCTGTAGTCTTCTTGACTACAGCTCGATGTGTCCCCACCTCTTCTCTAGAGGCACATGAGCACTCATGGTGAAATTGTCATCCTCCTCTACCTCCTTCTCCGCCTTCGCTGGCACTGGCTTGGAGTCAGACGCCTCTCCCTTATTCTTCTTCCTCGATCACTGGTTCGCATAATGCCCTAGTTCCCCATAGTTGAAGCACTTTATCTTGGTGAGGTCCTTTTTCTTCCTCTTCTCTTGCTTCATTGCAAATGCTAGAGCTGCATCCTCTTCCTTCTATTTCTTGACCAAGACTCCTTTGCTACTACTTCCGGTCTTGGTCAGCCGTCTAATTTCTTCTTGGCAAAGAACTGCCCACAATTCTTCCGAATCTGGAAGATTCGCTCTACCCAGATTACTCTGGATGAATGTCTCCCACTCCTCAGAGATTGCATTTAGAGCGGTCCTCACCATCAACTCTTGATCTGTCATGGCCTCTATGGAAGTCAGTTGGTCTCGGATCTCCTTCAATCTTCTGAGGAAGTGATCTATCTACTCTCACTTCTGCATCTGGTATGACCATAGTTGATTCTCAAGTAGAATCTTCCTCTGCACGAAAGTGTGTTGATACAATGTCTTCAAGGTGCCTCACATTTCCTTTTCCGTCTCCTTCTCGGCAGTATGCTAGACCACATGAATCTTGACCCCATCAAGGATTATGCATTTCGCCTTGGCCATCGCTTCCTCATACTTTTCATTGTCAGCTGGGTTAATTGGGATAGCCACGGTTCTCAAGGCTAAGGCCTTGATGCGATGTATATCTAGAATGGATAGGATCCTGGCCTTCTAGACGACAAAGTTGGACGCCCCGTCAAGCTTGTCATGATCCCTCAATCCATTCATGGCCATCTATCTGCTCTACCTTTCGACTCCTCCAAGTCTCTATTTCCCTGGAGAAGTTCTCTCTTTGACTCCCTCTGAGTCTCTACTTCCCGCCTGGAAGTTCTTTGCTAGACTCCCTCTGAGTCTCGATTTCCCTCTTGGAAATCCACCTGCCAACTGTAGAATCGCACCTCTCTGATCTCCTATGCACCTGCAACACTGATCTGTATTTCTTGGCTAGAAATCCGCCTAGGTAGCAACTCCCTCTACCTTGGTTTTAACCCATTAGGCACTGTTCTATCTCGGCAACAACAACACCCCACCAGCTTCACTCCCCGCAATCTGCCCACAACTTCCTATGCCCTAGCAACTGAAGGACTGAGCCTCTAGGCTTTGCGCAATCCCGACACTGGCTGAATTGCTCCACTATCCAACTGCATCAACCCTCCTGGTCTTTGTGTGGTTCTTCGTGATCCCCTTCTACCCTCCTCAGCCTCTGCACTGGCCTCTCTTTGGCCCGAACTGATGACACAGTCCCTCTGCGTCAACCCTTCTCTACTGATTTCTTCTAGGAACAACTTCTGTCACTCGGGACAACTGTTTCTGCAGCAAATGATCTGATTCGGCTGGTGCCTTCAACTCTCCCATGATCTGCAACGCTTCGATACCATGTTGAAATTTCTAAGTATTACCTGTTAAAATTTTTATCTGTATTCTCTGGTTTATTTCACTTACTTGTTTAATTACTAACAAGTTATTTAACCATATAAACACTGAAATAAACACAATACAGTATCAACCATCTATAGATCAAGAATTGAAAGAAATAGAAAAACATACAAGTGAGACTGTTATTTTTGGACAATCATCCCCGAAAAAACCCGACTCGGGAAAACCGGTGCAGTAATTCTGAGCATTATATTATTATGCATTCTTTCTGGGTGCCAAACTAGCTCACCCGACAGAGAAAATAATGCAGCAGTAATACCTCTCTATTCAGAAGTAGATATTCATAAACTCTGCCCCACGAAACCCTCTCCAGCATAATATGAAGCTCAAAGTTAGCCCTCCCGGCCTCTGTGTCAGCCCTTTGAGGCACTGCACAACCTCTGCGGCCCTTTGCGTCACTCCTACAACCTCTGCATGGATGACACAGGCCCTTCTGGCCTCTACACAGTCTCTTCTGCCTCTGCATGGCTCCCTCTGGCTCAACGTCCGCCTCTCTACCTTTGCGCTGGACTTACGACACTATCTCTACCTCTCTGCCTCGTACTCACTACCCCTCACTGCAATTATGATCATTGACTCGATTTCTCTTAGCAAACCTCGTTCTAGAAAATCGAATGTCTGATCACTCTAGTGTATTCTCCAACCGACCCTCAAGGCTCTTCTTATACTTTTCCTGTTGGTCCTTCAACGACCGATATTACATCTCTAATCAATAGCTAAGATTAGATTTGGCTTGATCCATGTCATTTAGAACCTTTTAACCCAATTTTATATTAATACCCATTAATATTTTACTTTTCTTAAGTTTAGACTTAGGAACTTCATTAAAAATATTAATTATTTTAATATATCCTTAACCAGGTAGAATCTGCCTAAACCATTTCTGGGTCTTGGAGATCTCATGTGCTTTAGCCTCTCCACCAATTTTCATGGCTAGCGCACATCCGATGATACCCCAAATCAACAATTTATACCGAGAAAAATGACTTGCAAAAAAACTACATCACACCATCTCTTCCTCACGCTGAGGCTTCAACACTACTCCCTCTGCCACGAGAAGATCTCGATCTGGAAACCCTTCTCTCTGTTGACTCACTCAGAGAGAAACTGCCTCGAAATTCAGCCCTCTGGCTAGGACTGCACAAAGCCCTCTGGGTATTCGAACTGTTGCCTCCTGCAATTTTTTCGACCTCTTTTTCTACTTAACATTGGGTTCTCTAACACTGTTTTTGTTGCTTCACCTGCATTGCTCTGATACCATGTGAAAATTCCGCAAACCAGAATCCCTACTACAAAAACTGATTAATATTATCCTATTTGTTAATTATTGAAACAAATTATTTACTGCTTCCTACACAAAACATCAAAGCTAATACACTGCAACCTACACCAATTAAATAATATGCCCAAAACAGGAACATAACAATAGAGAAAGATACAACACAAGTGACACAATATTTTTTGGACATATGTCCCTGAAAAAACCCAATGCGGGAAAACCGGTGTAGCAGCTCTGAGGGTTTTATATTATTAAGTGGTATTTTCTGAATACAACTCTAGATGCCCTTCCGACAATCTAGTTACAGAGAAAATATACTGGCAGAAAACTTAGTGAGAATACCTCACTCTACCCGGCAATTCCCTACTATTTCGACAGTTGAACTGACTATCTGTAGCTATCTCTGTGCTGGCCCTATGTAGGCACTGTGTCAACCTCAACAGGCTCTGCGTTAGCCCAACTGGGAAATGTCTTCCCTCTGGAGCAGTTTCCAGCCCTCCCGGCTTAGAAATCTCAACTCCCCGGCAGATTTCAAACTTCTTCACTGAAAGACTACGCTGCTTCTGCGTGAGCCCTTCTAGATATGCGTCAGCTCTGTGTGGGCCCTTCTGGCCCAGAGCACATATGATGCTACCAGAAATCAACACTAAGGTGTTGTTGCATATTCTTTGGAGTTGGTTACATCTTGGGGCTTGAGCATTTATGATCCACTTCATTTTAGCACGACCACTTTTCAACCATGTATTTCCATGGAGACTTGAGGAGGTTGTTTACACATCTCTATGCAATCTTTTGAAGATGTCCACTTGAGAAGGTGATTCCACACTTTACATGCATATGAATGAGGTCGTTTTGCACACTTCTCCATACCATCTTGATTAGGGTGTCTACACTTTTGGAAAATCTATTTGTTCTCCACTACGAATTCTACCTTGGGATAGTGAAACATTGCCACATGGAGACCCATTGACACATTCAATTTCATACTACATGGGGAAACCTAGTCTACAAGCCACATATGTGGATAAGGATGGTTACTTGCACATTTATTCATGTCCTGATTTGAGGAGATCATTTGTAAACATTCGTTTCTTCTTTATCAATATCATTCCACTTTACTCATGCTTCCTTCACACGTGAGAAATCTCAAGAAAGGAACAAAATTGGATAAGCTTTCACTTGCTATTTTTGGAGCCTTGACATGATATATTTGTTCAGAAAAATAAGGTATTCCATATTGGGAAAACACCTTTAGTAACCACGCACACAACTAGATCAAAGATCATAATGCTAATGCTTTTACGTTGCTAGAACTATCTAAGAGAGAAAAATCCAATGCCCCAGCCAACATGGCTACTTGAGGCAATTTTATTAATGTAAAAGTTTTTTTTTTTTTTTTTTTTACATAAGAGAGTTTTCACAATCGATTATCATCCATGACCCTCCAAGCTTTTTAAATAGAGATCATGGACCAATCAAGTGAAAAGACACAGATCAATAGTCGTTAGTATCGAGGAGAATTAGGATCACCAATACATCTCAGGTATAGCGTTCAATGGTTAGATATCTCCCTCTCCTATTGTAGCAGTTAGTAGTTAGTAGCATTACTTTCATTGTTACTCTCAATAATAATTTTCAATACTATTAAGTATGAATTATAACATTTACAATAATAATTATGATAATAGCTATTACTATTATCATTAATTTTTATTATGAAATGTTATTATTAATTATTAATTAAGACCTATTAATAAATCTATTAATTAAATAAACTATTAATAAAAATTAAACATTTAATAGTAATTATTAAGATTTGATATTAATTATTAACTATTAATATTAATTATTAATTATTAATTATGAATTATTTTAATACATTAATATTATTATTAATATTAATATATTTTTAGTATTTAATATTTAATATTAGTACAATACACTAATATTACTTTTTAGTGTAATAATTTTTAAATATATATATATATTTTTTATATATTCACATACTAATATATATTGAATATTAATATAAATATTTATTATAATAATTTTGATAATAACTATTACTATTATCATTATTTATTTTTATGAATTGTTAGTATTATTAATTATTATTTAAGATCTATTAATGAATCTATTAACTAAATTAAACCACTAATAATAATTAAACATTTAGTAGTAAATATTTATGATAAAGATTAAAGAATCAAAGTATTTATTTATTATTACATTAATAATTGGATTAAATAATAGTTTTTAAAATATTTTAAAATACTTTAAAATTATTTAAAAATAAGGATAATAATAAATAAAAATGATTAAAAAAAGCCGACATCCATCCCATTTAAATCTACTCACCTCAAAACTATTTAAAACCCTCATTCAAGCTCTTCTACTATCAACATTCAAGAAGTCTTGATGATGGATCTTTGTTGGGATTTGAAACGTTGACGGAAAATGGTTTTTACTGTGGGTTCTCCGGTTACTAAGTTAGAATAATATGGGTTATCAGATCACTCTATGTATAGAACATATCGTGACTACCATATTACAATGCAATTGCATACTAAATAAACACACTAAGAAATACACTTTTACCTAATGGACAAATTAGATCAAGTTGAACTTAACTAACTTCTATGTGAAATTTCCACGAATGCACCAACTAGAAATTATTCTCCCAACTAATTAGCAGTTTATTTGTTTACAACAAATATCAAATAACTCACTGATGCATTCTTCACAAATAAAATATGTCGAGGAAGTAAAATAAGGAACTGAGAAATAGATGCACTGTCACACATAAAAACTTGGCACAATTATTTTGGACTGAAAGTCCCCAGAAAAAACCATGAAGGGAAAACTAGTGCAAGTGATGAGGGTTTATTTTATTATTTATGTAGCAATTTGAGAGTACAATAATCTGGATTCCAAACTGGCAATCCTTCGGATAATATAATGGAAACAATATTTGGAGATCCTAGATCTCCTTTGCAAATCAACTCAGCCTCCCTTGGCTTGTTCGAACCCCACACTGGCTACTCGCTTTACAACCTAGAATTCACAATGTTGGCTCTGGATAACTCACATTGCCTAGAAATTGTCTCCAAGTGAGACGTCTTGCCTCTCTCTTCCTATGGAAGTGACTCACTCTATCTCTTGGAAGCTAATCTAGCCTCCGGGAACTAAATCCTCTCTTCCATCAACTCGCACTGGGGTTTGTTGATTTAGGGTAGCATGGAATGTGATCTAGACATGAAAATTGGTGGAGAAGCTAAAGCACATGAGATCTCCAAGACTCAGAAATGGTTTGGGAAGATTCTACCCAGTTAAGGAGATATTAAAATAATTAATATTTTTTGGAGCTCCTAAGTCTAAACTTAGGAAAAATAAAATATTAATGGTATTAATATAAAACTGGGTTAGAAGGTTCTAAATGACATGGACCAAGCCAAATCTAATCTTAGGCATTGATTAGACATGTAATCTCAGTCGTTGAAGGACCATAAGGAAAGGTATAAGAGGAGGCTTCAGGGTCAGTTGGAGAACACACCAGAGTGATCAGTCATTCGATTTTCTAGAGTGAGATTTGCTAAGAAAAGTCGAATCAATGATAAGTTTGCAGCGAAGGGTAGTGAGTGTTAGGTAAACTTGACTCAGGATAGAGTCAAAGTTGACTAGGTTAAACAGTGATGGTTTTGGGGCACATGGTATTGTGCACCTATAGTATTTTGCCCATGGTATTATATGTAATGGAGCTTATAAAAAACTAGAAGGACTTCATTGTAATGTAAGACCTGGAGGTGAGCGGTGAAGGCTCACTTGGTCAGATTGGCCAGAGTTTTGGCCAATGCTAATGAGATCTTATTAGGTTGGGTTTTTCCCCGGATTTGGGATTTTCCAGGATAAACATTTGTGTTTATGCGTTTATGGTTGTTGTTGGTTATTTTCTTATATATATTCCTCTCAGTAATTAGTTATGTTATGCAGTAAATTTCTTAACAATTGGTATCAGAGCCAAAGTTGTGTATTGGCTTCAGAAAAATGTTTTTGTTGCCAAGGATTATTTAGCCTCGTAGACATAGAAAGAATTGATGCATAGCTTATTCGCAAATCTAATCTAAATGCAGCCAAAACAAGGTTATACAAAGGCAAATAGATGAAGGCGAAAGCTGCAGTCTGTAGTGGCCATGAAAGAGTTGTTGCAGGCAAGAGACCGGAGGTAGAGGATCACTTAACAGTGAGTACTAGACAAAGAGGCAGAGATAGTGCCGAGATACCAGTGCAAAGGTAGAGAGGCAGACACAAAAGATAGAGCAGGCCATGTAGAGGCTAGCTGAGACATCACAGAGGCCAGAAGGGCCTGCATCATCCACGCAGAGGCTAGTTGAGACGTCACAGAGGCCAAAAGGGCCTGCATCATCCACGTAGAGGGAAGCAGGAGTGGTGTAGAAGGTCGTAGAAGTTGTGAAGTGCCTCAGATGGCTGATGTAGGAGATTTTTAAGGTTACTGCAGAGGCCAGGAGGGTTGACGTAGTGCTTCAGTTGTGCTGGAGAGGGTTTCGTGGGGCAGATTTTTTGAATATCTGCTTCCGAATAGAGAGTTATTACTGCCAGATTATTTTCTCTCTCGGGTGATCCAATTTTGTGTTGATTTGGGGTAGCATCAGATGTGCTATCGCCATGAAAATTGGTGGAGAGGCTAAAGCACATGAGATGTCGAAAACCCAGAATTGGTTTGGGGAGAATCTAACCAGTTTGGGAGATATTAAAATAATTAATATTTTTAATGGAGTCCCTAAGTCTAAACTTAGGGAAAATAAAATATTAATGTGAATTAATATAAAACTAAGTTAGAATGGTCCAAAAGTCATGGATCAATCTAGATCTAATCTTAGCCATTGATTAGGGACTTAATCTCGGTAGTTGAATTATCAACAAGAAAAGTATAAGAGGAGGCTTGAGGGACACATGGAGAATACACCGAGTTGATCAAGAATTTGATTTTTGGGGCAGGGCTTGCTGAGGAAATCGAAGGAGTGATTAGAGTTGCATCTAAGGGGTAGTGAATACAAAAGTAGATAGGTAGAGAGGGTACCGGGAGCATCAAGACAGAAGTCGTGAGAGGGTTGACGCAGAGCCAGCTAGAGGCCACACAGAAGCAGCCATGTAGAGGCAGCTAGGAGCTGCGTAATGTTAGAGAGAGCCAGCATGGGTGACACAGAGGATTTTGAGGCTGATGTAGAGTCTCCAGAGGCTGACACAGGGCTAGTTGGCGTGACGGTGGGCCAAGAGAGGCTGACATAGACCCTAGAGGCTGACACTGGGAGATTTCATGGGATAGATTGGAGCTGAGAGTTGTGGGATTGTGCATCCGGGGTTTTTAGCCAGAATATCTGTCTCCGACTGAGAGGTACTACTACTGAGAGAATTCTCTGTTGGGTGAGCCATATTTGGCACCCAGATTGTATTATGAAACTGGTTAATAATAAAACCCTCAGATAGCTGCACCAACTTTCCCGCATTGGTTTTTCCGGGGACATTAGTCCAAAAATAACGGTGTCACTTGTGTGCTTGTTTTTCCTTCAGTTGATGATTTGTATGTGTTGAGCAAGTACTTTTATTTATTTTCAGTATTTACATGGTAAATAACTTGGTAATTAATAGAACAAGTAGGAAGAAATAAATCAGAAAGTACATGAAGGATTTCTAACAGATAGACTTATAAATTCCAACATGATATAATAGCGTGGTTGTAGATCACAGGAGAACTAAGGGCATCAATCGAGTAGAGGAGCAGCAGCAGAAAACACTGTCCCGAGTGATATAAGCTATTCCTAGTGGAAAAGCAGCAAGGAAGAGGTGATGCAGTGCCTGTGTCATTAAGTTTCAGCTGGGAGAAGGATCAACATAGTGGCAGAAAGGAGTAGACCTGACCTATGAAGTGCCCAGTCGTCTTTCTCAATCAGGAAGGATTGACGCCCGTGGCTAGGAGGTGCAAATTTTGCTGGTGTCAGGATTGTGCAGAGTCAAGAGGCTCCAACCTTTAGTTTGCTGGGGCATAAGAGGCTGTGGAGAAGTTGTCGAGTGAGGCTAGTGGGGTACTGTGGTCATAACAATACCTAACAGGGAAAGACCAGGGAGGAGGGAGTTGCTACCAAGGATTTCTAGCCAAGAAATCTAGATTAGTGGTGCAATTTCACTAACGATTGGAGTGGGGGCATCTCGACATTGGAAGAGGGGTTTCCAGGAGGGAAATCAAGGCTCGGAGGGAGTCACACCGAGAACTTCCATGAGGGAAGTAGAGAGACTCGAAAGAGTCAAAAGAGGAGCAGCGAGATGGTAGTGAACGGGGTAAGGGATCAAGATAGACTTGACAGAACCTCAAGCTTCGTAGTTTGGAAGGCCAGGATCTTGTCCGTTCTAGATAGGAATCGTCTCAAGGACTTTGCCTTGAAAACGATAGCGATCCAAATTGACACAGCTGAGAACGATAAGTATGAGGAGGTAATGGCAAGGGCCAAGAGCATCATCCTTGACGGGGTCAAGGACCATGTAGTACCACATATTGCCGAAAAGGACACGGAGAATGCAATGTGGGAGACCCTGAGAAAATTGTATTAGCATACTTCCGTATAGAGGAGGATGCTGCTAGAAAATCAACTGTGGTCATATCAGATGCAAAAAGGAAAACAGATCGACGTCTTCCTCGGTCGATTGAAGGAGATTTGGGATCAACTGAATTCCATAGGGGCCACGTTGGATCAGGAATTAATGGTGAGGACCACATTGAATGCAGTCTCAGAGGACTAGGAGGTATTTGTCTAGAGAATATTGGGTAGATCAACCCTTCCAGATTGGGAGGAACTGTGGGTGGCTCTTCGTCAGGAAGAGATCAGAAGGCTAAACAAGGCAGGAAGCAGTGGCAAGGGGGTCATAATCAAGAAGGAGGAAGAGGAGGATGCTGCCCTAGAATTTGAGGGAAAGCAGGAGAAACGAAAGAAGAAGGACCTCTCCAAGGTCAAATGCTTCCACTGTGGGGAGCTGGGTCATTATGTGAGCTAGTGTCTGAGGAAGAAGAGCAAGGGAGAGGCTCATGAGACCAAGGCTGCACTAGCAAGGGCAGAAAAAGAAGTGGAGACAAATGATGACTATGCCATGAGTGCTCATGCACCTCGTGAGAGGAAGTGGGGAGAAATTGAGTTGTAGTCACATGGACTACATGTGATGAGGGGCAAGATCCTCGAGGTACCCAACCTCTTGGATTATACCTTGCTACGGGAGCCCTGAAGAGGAGTAGCAGAACTGACGGAGATGTTAGAGTTGGGAGATCAGTTACTTACTTCTCAGTAACTGAGTTGCAGTGCAACAGTTAGCAGTGGCAGTGCTATGGGAAGCACGATGCAACATGATGAGAGGGATTACAGTGCATATAAAACAATGGCAGTGGCAGAGCCATGGGCAACAACATGGTTGCAGAGGGAGCTACTGTACAGATGCAACAGTGGCAGTGGCAAGGCCATGGGTAGCAGTACATGATGCACTAGTGTAGAGGATGTTGGGCAGTAGGCCTAGTATTAGCACGAGGACCGATACTAGATGATGAGGGTAATGCTCAGTGAGGAGTGTTACTAGAGCACAGTCCTCGCTAAGAGGGAGTGTTGATTTGGGGTAGCATCGAATGTGATCTAGCCCCAAAAATTGGTGGAGAGGCTAAAGCACATGAGATCTCCAATAATCATAAATGGTTTGGGAAAAATCTAACCAGTTTAGGAGATATTAAAATAATTAATATTTTTAATGGAGCCCCTAAGTCTAAACTTAGGGAAAATAAAATATTAATGTGAATTAATATAAAAATGAGTTAGAATGGTCCAAAAGTCATGGATCAAGCCAGATATAATCTTAGACCTTTAACACATATTTCATTAAAATTGGAAAATTTGTATTACAAGGACATCACTAGAATTGAGTTTTTTGGTTATTTTGAAATTCTAGATCCACTATTTAATTTCAAATTTAATAAAATACATGTTCTTTATTATGGACTTAATCTCGGTCGTTGAATTGACAACGAGAAAAGTATAAGAGGAGGCTTGAGGGACACTTGGAGAATACACTGAGTTGATAAAGAATTCGATTTTCTGGGGCAGGGCTTGCTGAGGAAATCGAAGGAGTGATTAGAGTTGCAGCTAAGGGGCAGTGAATACAGAAGAAGAGAGGGTATCGGGAGCATCAGCGTAGAAGCCGGGAGAGGGTTGACGCAGAGCCATCTAGAGGCCATGTAGAAGCATCCAGAGGCCATGCAGAGGCATCTAAGAGCTACACAATTCCAGGGAGAGACAACGTGGGTGACACAGAGGCTCCAGAGGGTGATGCAGATCCTCCATAGGCTAACACAGGGCTAGTTAGGGTGATGCTAGGTTATAGAGGCTGACACATACCCTAGAGGCTGACACTGGGAGATTTCGTGGGACAGATTGGAGCTGAGAGATGTGGGATTGTACATCCAGGGTTTTTAGCTAGAACATCTGTCTCCGACTGAGAGGTACTACTGTTGAGATAATTCTCTGTTGGGTGAGCCATTTATGGCACCCAGATTGTATTATGAAACTTCTTAATAATAAAACCCTTAGATAGCTGCACTGATTTCCTGCATTAGGTTTTTCCAAGGACAATAGTCCAAAAATAATGTTGTCACTTGTGTGCTTGTTTTTCCTTCAGTTGATGATCTATATGTGTTGAGCATATACTTGTATTTATTTTCAATATTTACATGGTAAATATCTTGGTAATTAACATAACAAGTAGGAAGAAATAAATCAGAAAGTACATGAAGGATTTCTAATAGATATACATAGAAATTCCAACATTTGGCATCCAGATGTACTCAAGGATAGACTGCATAATAAAATAAACCCTCAAAATTGCTGCTCCAACTTTCCCGCATTGGGTTTTTCCGAGGACGCGTTGTCCAAAAATAACGATGTCACTTGTGTTTGCTATTTCTTTCAACTGTTGATATTTAGATGGTTGAGACTGTATCATGTTTATTTCGATGTTTATATGTTTAAATAACTTGTTCATAATTAACAAGTAGGAGAAATAAACCAGAAGAATACAAATAAAATTTCTAACGGATAGAATTAGAAATTTCAACAGGGTTTCTAGCTATTCACATTGGCTTTTGTGGCCTTCTCTGCAGAGAATTCAACCTCCTATCTCCTGCCACTGTAGCACTAGAGAAACACTAGAAAACTCTTCAGAATCCTACTCTGATTTTTTGTTTCTCCCTCTCTTCGATGCTCTCCCTCTAGCTCGAATTGTGCCCTCACTGAAGCTGTGAATTGGGTAGCTCGATCTGCCTTGCTTACTTTCTCTCTAATGCATTTATCACCATCCAATAAACTTGCTCTTATAATATGTCATTAGAGCATCAACAAATAGGATTTAATTGTGGTCAATGGCTTAGATCATCTTAGACTTCATTAAGTCACTTTCTGGAAGTCTCTAGAGAAAAATTTAATTTCCTTAATTAATACCCATTAATTAATCAATTTTCCTAAGTTAGACTTGTTGACCACTCAAGGGTCAACTACCTTTGAACAAAGTACCATTCAGAGCAGTTAGAAGACTTTTTAGAATTCATAATAATCCAACTTCTGGTCATTTTATTATAGTCCAAATTTTGTAGCCCTTTGGGCCATTATGTAAAAATGATTCTAACAAGTTTATGAAGCCATGTAAAACATCTAGGTAGCCTAAGATTTTTGTTAGAGAGTTTCACTCTAGGGAGTTTTTCTTTCTCCGTTAATTATTTGTGTTTTTTAACACTTATAATTGATAGAGTTTTTCCCTTGAGCATACCCCAAATCTAGAGTGGGGCTTGATGGTAAGGTATTAGGCGAGTCCTAGTGTATAGAGTTAATGTAAATTGTCATACTAGATCATGTCTAAAGTCATGCATGTTGAAATTGCAACAAGATGATGGAGCTTAGTGGAAATGAGTTGCCTTCACTAAGTGGGCCTGTAGGCTATTTTTGGTGCAAAGTCTATTTTTAGACATATGGATCATGGTCTATGAGTTGCAGGATGCCATTTGTGGATGATTGGTCATGTTGGTAAAAATAGATGGACTTCTATTTTTAGACATATGGACAAGTTTCTATTTTTAGACTGCCAGGCTAAAAATAGAACAATCGAATATTATTAGCTCATAATAGTATTTGGACTATAAACATTATCTTATCCTCTTGGAGCACTTTAGTTTGAGCTACAGATGTGTTACATGCAGCTGTCAGAAGGAAATATGCTTTCCTTGTGGGTCAGTTGAGCTATTGCATGTAGGACTTCAGTTAGAACTCATGTGGTTGAGTTTGGTGGAGTTGATGGAGTTGTGTTCAGTTTGACTTGGTTAAACTAGTTGTATTTAGTCTAACTACAAAATACACTAGTGATGAGTGATGTGAATTAATTATTAATTAATTCACTAATTATTAACTCATAAAGCAACTAAAGAATACATCAGTTAACTTAGTGCATGGACAGTTCAGTGGAGACAGGTGTTAGAGGTTGAGATTGCTATCAGTTGTGACTATAGTTGTGCATGAGATCTTGCACAATCAATGGATTGAGTATTTCCAATGAGGATTGTGTGGTTCAGCCAAGGGAAATACGAGTTTGCTTAAGCCATTCATCATTATTCTCTTGCAGGATCGCATAGTGGAGGCAGGCAAACAATGGAGGAGATTTGAGGCTTCAGATCTGAGCTAGTTTGTGTGTAACAGGTGGAGATAGTACTGAGTACTTGTGAGGAGTATTGTACTATGTATTGTTACATGTTCTCAATCATTATAATATATAGATAGTGTGGGGTTTTCCGCTGTAAGCTTTCCCCGGGTTACATACTGTGTTAATGTGCGTATGTGATTGATGTTTTCATTGTTTTTAATGCTGCTAAACTGATAATCAACGTAGAGGAGGTTATGTATTATGCATGTATTCCACAATAGTGTATAATCGGGATAATCTCTGTGAATAAGTGTCATATTATTCAAAATTTCTACATGGTATCAGAGCAGAGTTGATCATCAGAACTACTATTCAGAAAGTTTTTACATTTTATTTCTTCAGGCAGAGTCTGTAATCGGTCCAGGTAGCCTCTGGATTCATCCTTCCTTTGGAAGGTGAGATATCCGGTAAAATCCCATACAATCAATCTCTGTATGAGAAATACTTTGTTCTCATGAATTTTAGATTAGAAGCGGTTGAGTTTTGAGCTGGTGGAATTTGAATTTGCAACAGTGTTTTCTTGGTGTCAAAGTTGAAATATTTTTCAACGGATTGCGATTGGAGTATGCTCTTGAAGGAAACTCGAATTATATTGCATGGAAAGACAGGATGGAGGCGGTGTTAGATGATAATGGGTTGAAGGTTTTCATAGAGGCTGAGGTCCCAAAGCCTACTGATGCTGCTCACGTTGAGGTTTGGCAAAAGAAGACAACAAAGTGTCGAAGGATTCTGTTGGAGGGCGTGAAGGATCACATTGTATCCAGCCTGCGTGGAAAGGATTCTCCATACTTGATGTGGAAAGCATTGACATATTTATTCCAAAGAAAGAGCGACCAGAGGAAGTTGTTGCTCAAGGATAAAATCAGAAACATTAAGTGTGAGAATGGAGATAGTATGCCCAAGTATCTCACGAAGTTCACCCAATGCCTGGATGAGCTGGGAAGTGTGGGGGTGACTGTCGATGATGAGGACTTGGTGAGCTTGACTCTCCTTAGTCTTCTGAAGAGTTGGCATTCGTATCAAGACTCTGTCAATGGTCAGGAGAAATTGCCAGGATGGGAGAGACTTTGGTCGGATCTTGTGCAAGAGGAGATCAGGCGGAATACCAGGGACAAATCTTCATCATAGGCATCTGATGAAGAAGATTGCGCTTTGGCTGCCAAAGCAAAGAAGGGGAAGGAGAAGGGTTCTCTTTCTGAATCCAGTTCTTCCAATGATGGGAAGAATGTTGATAGATCGAAAGTGCGATGCTTTCATTGACATGAGGCGGGCCATTATGCTGCAAATTTAAATCCAAGAAGGGATCCGGGGAAGGATCTGAAGGTGAGGCACTTGCTTGCTAGTTTGAGTTGGATTTAACACTCTTCGCATGCATGGTTTCATCCATGGTGGGAAGTGGTTGGTTTCTTGACAGTGGAGCTTCTTTCCACATGACTGGTGACAAGAGTTTGTTCAGTACTTTGGAGGAGAAAGATCTCCAGATACTCATAGCGATGGGTAATGATGAGAAGTATAGTGTCTCAGGTGTAGGCACGGTTATTTTTTCAGAGGGAGCATGGAGCTCGTCTTACCTTGATCGATGTCAAGTATGTACCAGGACTGAAGAGAAACTTGATGTCGATCGCGATGCTGGAAGACAGAGGCTATGATGTAGTCTTCAGTAAGGGAAAGTTTTTCCTTGGACACATCATCGCGAGACAGGTGAAGCAGATTGGTTCACAGGTCAAGAAACTGTATGCTCTTGAGGTTCAAGATGCATGCAAAGCCTTGAGCAGCGAGGCAACTGATGGAGACTTGGTGGTTGAGAGGGAGCGTATATTACCTCTCAACATACAGAGCCAGAAGAAGTCTCAGACGACTGTGGAGGAGCCACGATTGGTGCAGCAGCTTCAGGAGGTTGTAGAGCAGCCACAACAAGGGAAGCTGAGAGGAGATAGAGTAGAGACATCTACTCATGCAGAGACCTCCAGTAGGGGGAAACTTTGAGCCAGGTGGGCTGAGGGATCGCATGCAGCCATACCTCCAAGTAGGAGGTGGGGTGATGTGGATTGATTGTCCCAAGGAGGAGGGGCAGGATCCTTGCGGTACCCAACCTCTTGGATGAGAACTTGCTATGGGAGCCCCGATGTGGAGTAGTAGGAACTGACTAATTGGGTAGAGACAGATGAGGATGGAGCGACAGAGAGAGCGACAATGTAGGGAATCCCAGGACAGCGCATAGCTAGTAAGCTACATCAATGCGAGAGGCACAACTGTTTTGCACAGTGCTAGGTGGCACAGAGAAGTGTGCAATGGTTCGAGATGCATGGAGATGTTGCAGTAGCGCAGATGTCAGAGAGGGAGCACTTGTCAGCAGCAGGTAGAGCTTCAGCATCAGATCATGTTCCTAGCCCAACAGAGTGGTCAGTTGGGAGTGTTTTTGTTCCAAGTGTTGTTGGAGCAAGTGGAGCGAGAAAATGTGTTGCATGCAGAACGTTCCAAAGTTGCAGGATAGGGGTTGCTGATAATCCATATCTTGTTGAGAGGGAGTGTTGAAAATGCAACAAGATGATGGAGCATAGTGGAAACGAGTCGCCTTCACTAAGTGGGCCCGCAGGCTATTTTTGGTGCAAAGTCTATTTTTAGACTATGTCTATTTTTAGACATATGGATCATGGTCTATGAGTTGCAGGATGCTATTTGTGGATGATTGGTCATGTTGGTAAAAATAGATGGACTTCTATTTTTAGACATATGGACAGGTTTCTATTTTTAGACTGCTAGACTAAAAATAGAACATTCGAATATTATTAGCTCATAATAATATTTGGACTATAAACATTATCTTATCCTCTTGGAGCACTTCAGTTTGAGCTACAGATGTGGCACATGCAGCTGTCAGAAGGAAATATGCTTTCCTTGTGGGTCAGTTGAGCTATTACATGCAGGACTACAGTTAGAACTCATGTGGTTGAGTTTGGTGGAGTTGATTGTGGAGTTGATGGAGTTGTGTTCAGTTTGACTTGGTTAAACTAGTTGTATTTAGTCTAACTGCAGAATACACTAGTGATGAGTGATGTGAATTAATTATTAATTAATTCACTAATTATTAACTCATAAAGCAACTAAAGAATACATCAATTAACTCAGTGCATGGATAGTTTAGTGGAGACAGGTGTTAGAGGTTGAGATTGCTATCTGTTGTGACTATAGTTGTGCATGAGATCTTGCACAATCAATGAATTGAGTATTGCCAATGAGGATTGCGTGGTTCAGCCAAGGGAAATAGGAGTTTGCTTCAGCCATTCATCATTATTCTCTTGCAGGATTGCGCAGTGGAGGCAGGCAAATAGTGGAGGAGATTTGAGGCTTCAGATCTGAGCTAGTTTGTGTGTAACAGGTGGAGATAGTATTGAGTACTTGTGAGGAGTATTGTACTATGTATTATTACATGTTCTTAATCATTATAATATATAGATAGTGTGGGTTTTTCAGCTGTAAGCTTTCCCCGAGTTACATACTGTGTTAATGTGCGCATGCGATTGATGTTTTCATTGTTTTTAATGCTGCTAAACTGATGATCAACGTAGAGGAGGTTATGTATTATGCATGTATTCGGCAATAGTGTATAATCGGGATAATCTCTTTGAATAAGTGTCATATTATTCAAAATTTCTACATGGTACCAAAGCAGAGTTGATCATCAGATCAATTATTCAGAAAGTGTTTACATTTTATTTCTTCAGGCAGAGTCTGTAATCGGGCCAGGTAGCGTTTGGATTCATCCTTCCTTTGGAAGGTGAGATATCCGGTAAAATCCCATACAGTCAATCTCTGTATGAGAAATACTTTGTTCTCACGAATTTTAGATCAGAAGCGGTTGAGTTTTGAGCTGGTGGAATTCGAATTTGTAGCAGTGTTTTCTTGGTGTCAAAGTTGAAATGTATTTCAACGGATTGCGATTGGAGTATGCTCTTGGAGGCAGCTCAAATTATATTGCATGGAAATACAGGATGGAGGCGGTGTTAGATGATAATGGGTTGAAGGATTTCATAGAGGCTGAGGTCCCAAAGCCTACTGATGCTGCTCACGTTGAGGTTTGGCAAAAGAAGACAACAAAGTGTCGAAGGATTCTGTTGGAGGGCGTGAAGGATCACATTGTATCCAGCCTGCATGGAAAGGCTTCTCCATACTTGATGTGGAAATCATTGACACATTCATTCCAAAGCAAGAGTGACCAGAGGAAGTTGGCGCTTAAGGATAAATTTAGAAACATTAAGTGTGAGAATGGAGACAGTATGCCCAAGTATCTCACGAAGTTCACCCAATGCCGGGATGAGCTGGGAAGTGTGGGGGTGACTGTCGATGATGAGGACTTGGTGAGCTTGGCTCTCCTTGGTCTTTTGAAGAGTTGAGCTATTGCATGCAGGAATTCAGTTAGAACTCATGTGGTTGAGTTTGGTGGAGTTGATTGTGGAGTTGATGGAGTTGTGTTCAGTTTGACTTGGTTAAACTAGTTGTATTTAGTCTAACTGCAAAATACACTAGTGATGAGTGATGTGAATTAATTATTAATTAATTCACTAATTATTAACTCATAAAGCAACTAAAGAATACATCAATTAACTTAGTGCATGGACAGTTCAGTGAGACAGGTGTTAGAGGTTGAGATTGCTATCAGTTGTGACTATAGTTGTGCATGAGATCTTGCACAATCAATGGATTGAGTATTTCCAATGAGGATTGCGTGGTTCAGCCAAGGGAAATACGAGTTTGCTTCAACCATTCATCATTATTCTCTTGCAGGATCGCGTAGTGGAGGCAGGCAAACAGTGGAGGAGATTTGAGGCTTCAGATCTGAGCTAGTTTGTGTGTAACAGGTGGAGATAGTACTGAGTACTTGTGAGGAGTATTGTACTATGTATTGTTACATGTTCTCAATCATTATAATATATAGATAGTGTGGGGTTTTCAACTGTAAGCTTTCCCCGGGTTACATACTGTGTTAATGTGCGCATGCGATTGATGCTTTCATTGTTTTTAACGCTACTAAACTGATAATCAACGTAGAAGAGGTTATGTATTATGCATGTATTCTGCAAAAGTGTATAATTGGGATAATCTCTGTGAATAAGTGTCATATTATTCAAAATTTCTACATGGTATCAGAGCAGAGTTGATCATCAAATCTATTATTCAGAAAGTTTTTACATTTTATTTCTTCAGGCAGAGTCTGTAATCGGGCCAGGTAGCGTCTGGATTCATCCTTCCTTTGGAAGGTGAGATATCCGGTAAAAGCCCATACAATCAATCTCTGTATGAGAAATACTTTGTTCTCATGAATTTTAGATCAGAAGCGGTTGAGTTTTGAGCTGGTGGAATTTGAATTTGCAACAGTGTTTTCTTGGTGTCAAAGTTGAAATGTCTTTCAACGCATTGCGATTGGAGTATGCTCTTGAATGCAAATCGAATTATATTGCATGGAAAGACAGGATGGAGGCGGTGTTAGATGATAATGGGTTGAAGGATTTCATAGAGGCTGAGGTCCCAAAGCCTACTGATGCTGCTCACGTTGAGGTTTGGCAAAAGAAGACAGCAAAGTGTCGAAGGATTCTGTTGGAGGGCATGAAGGATCACATTGTATCCAGCCTGCATGGAAAGGATTCTCCATACTTGATGTGGAAAGCATTGACAGATTTATTCCAAAGAAAGAGCGACAAGAGGAAGTTGGTGCTCAAGGATAAACTCAGAAACATTAAGTGTGAGAATGGAGATAGTATGCCCAAGTATCTCACGAAGTTCACCCAATGCCGGGATGAGCAGGGAAGTGTGGGGGTGACTGTCGATGATGAGGGCTTGGTGAGCTTGGCTCTCCTTGGTCTTCTGAAGAGTTGTCATTCCTATCAGGACTCTATCAATGGTCAGGAGAAATTGCTAGGATGGGAGAGACTTTGGTCGGATCTTTTGCAAGAGGAGATCAGGCGGAATACCAGGGACAGATCTTCATCATAGGCATCTGATGAAGAAGATTGCGCTTTGGCTGCCAAAGCAAAGAAGGGGAAGGAGAAGGGTTCTCTTTCTAAATCCAGTTCTTCCAATGATGGGAAGAAGGTTGACAGATCGAAAGTGTGATGCTTTCGTTGTCATGAGGTGGGCCATTATGCTGC
Source organism: Pinus tabuliformis (assembly GCA_031772625.1). Taxonomy (NCBI): domain Eukaryota; kingdom Viridiplantae; phylum Streptophyta; class Pinopsida; order Pinales; family Pinaceae; genus Pinus; species Pinus tabuliformis. The sequence continues at coordinate 714,411,584 of CM062807.1, read as the reverse complement.
AAATTGTCCACGAAGGAAATCCAAGAAGGGATCCGGGGAAGGATCTGAAGGTGAGGCACTTGCTTCCTAGTTTGAGTTGGATTTCACACTCTTTGCATGCATGGTTTCATCCATGGTGGGAAGTGGTTGGTTTTTTGACAGTGGAGCTTCTTTCCACATGACCGGTGACAAGAGTTTGTTCAGTACTTTGGAGGAGAAAGATCTCCAGATACTCATAGCGATGGGTAATGATGAGAAGTATAGTGTCTCAGGTGTAGGCATGGTTATTTTTCAGAGGGAGCATGGAGCTCGCCTTACCTTGACCGATGTCAAGTATGTACCAGGACTGAAAAGAAACTTGGTGTCGATCGCGATGCTGGAAGACAGAGGCTATGATGTAGTCTTCAGTAAGGGAAATGTTTTCCATGGACACATCATCACTAGATAGGTGAAGTAGATTGGTTCACAGGTCAAGAACCTGTATGCTCTTGAGGTTCAAGATGCATGCAAAACCTTGAGCAGCGAGACAACTGATGGAGACTTGGTGGTTGAGAGGGAGCGTATATTACCTCTCAACATGCAGAGCCAGAAGAAGTCTCAGATGACTGTGGAGGAGCCACGATTGGTGCAACAACTTCAGGAGGTTGTGGAGCAGCCACAATAAGGGAAGCTGAGAGGAGATAGAGTAGAGACATCTACTCATGCAGAGACCTCCAGTAGGGGGAAACTTTGAGCCAGGTGGGCTGAGGGATCGCATGCAGCCATACCTCCAAGTAGGAGGTGGGGTGATGTGGATTGATTGTCCCAAGGAGGAGGGGTAGGATCCTTGAGGTACCCAACCTCTTGGATGAGAACTTGCTATGGGAGCTCTGATGTGGAGTGGTAGGAACTGACTGATTGGGTAGAGACAGATGCGGATGGAGCGACAATGTACGGAATCCCATGACAACGCATAGCGAGTAAGCTCCAACAATACGAGAGGCACAAGTGTTTTGCACAGTGCTAGCTGGCACAAAGAAGTGTGCAATGGTGTGAGATGCATGGAGATGTTGCAGTATCGCAGATGTTAGAGAGGGAGCACTTGTCAGCAGCAGGTAGAGCTTTAGCATCAGAGTATGTTCCTAGCCCAACAGAGTGGTCAGTTGGGAGTGTTTTTGTTCCAAGTGTTGTTGGAGCAAGTGGAGCGGGAAAATGTGTTGCATGCAGAACGTTCCAAAGTTGCAGGATAGGGGTTGCTGATAATCCATATCTTGTTGAGAGGGAGTGTTGAAAATGCAACAAGATGATGGAGCTTAGTGGAATGGAGTCGCCTTCACTAAGTGGGCCCGCAGGCTATTTTTGGTGCAAAGTCTATTTTTAGACTATGTCTATTTTTGGTCATATGGATCATGGTCTATGAGTTGCAGGATGCTATTTGTGGATGATTGGTCATGTTGGTAAAAATAGATGGACTTCTATTTTTAGAAATATGGACAGGTTTCTATTTTTAGACTGCTAGACTAAAAATAGAACAGTCGAATATTATTAACTCATAATAATATTTGGACTATAAACATTATCTTATCCTCTTGGAACACTTCAGTTTGAGCTACAGATGTGGCAAATGCAGCTGTCAGAAGGAAATACGCTTTCCTTGTGGGTCAGTTGAGCTATTACATGCAGGACTTCAGTTAGAACTCATGTGGTTGAGTTTGGTGGAGTTGATGGAGTTGTGTTCAGTTTGACTTGGTTAAACTAGTTGTATTTAGTCTAACTGCAGAATACACTAGTGATGAGTGATCTGAATTAATTATTAATTAATTCACTAATTATTAACTCATAAAGCAACTAAAGAATACATTAGTTAACTCAGTGCATGGATAGTTTAGTGGAGACAGGTGTTATAGGTTGAGATTGCTATCAGTTGTGACTATAGTTGTGCATGAGATCTTGCACAATCAATGAATTGAGTATTGCCAATGAGGATTGCGTGGTTCAGCCAAGGGAAATACGAGTTTGCTTCAACCATTCATCATTATTCTCTTGCAGGATTACGCAGTGGAGGTAGGCAAACAGTAGAGGAGATTTGAGGCTTCAGATCTGAGCTAGTTTGTGTGTAACAGGTGGAGATAGTACTGAGTACTTGTGAGGAGTATTGTACTATGTATTTTTACATGTTCTTAATCATTATAATATACAGATAGTCTGGGTTTTTCAGCTGTAATCTTTCCCCGGGTTACATACTGTGTTAATGTGCACATGCGATTGATGTTTTCATTGTTTTTAATGCTGCTAAACTGATGATCAACATAGAGGAGGTTATGTATTATGCATGTATTCCACAATAGTGTATAATCGAGATAATCTCTGTGAATAAGTGTCATACTATTCAAAATTTCTACATGGTATCAGAGCAGAGTTGATCATCAGATCTATTATTCAGAAAGTGTTTACATTTTATTTCTTCAGGCAGAGTCTGTAATCAGGCCAGGTAGCCTTTGGATTCATCCTTCCTTTGGAAGGTGAGATATCCAGTAAAATCCCATACAGTCAATCTCAGTATGAGAAATACTTTGTTCTCACAAATTTTAGATCAGAAGCGGTTGAGTTTTGAGCTGGTGGAATTCGAATTTGCAGCAGTGTTTTCTTGGTGTCAAGTTGAAATGTATTTCAACGGATTGCGGTTGGAGTATGCTCTTGAAGGTAGCTCGAATTATATTGCATGGAAAGACAGGATGGAGGCGGTGTTAGATGATAATTGGTTGAAGGATTTCATAGAGGCTGAGGTCCCAAAGCCTACTGATGCTGCTCATGTTGAGGTTTGGCAAAAGAAGACAGCAAAGTGTCGAAGGATTCTGTTGGAGGGCGTGAAGGATCACATTGTATCCAGCCTGCATGGAAAGGCTTCTCCATACTTGATGTGGAAAGCGTTGACACATTCATTCCAAAGAAAGAGTGACTAGAGTAAGTTGGCGCTTAAGGATAAACTCAGAAACATTAAGTGTGAGAATGGAGACAGAATGCCCAAGTATCTCACGAAGTTCACCCAATGCCGGGATGAGCTGGGAAGTGTGGGGGTGACTGTCGATGATGAGGACTTGGTGAGCTTGGCTCTCCTTGGTCTTATGAAGAGTTGAGCTATTGCATGTAGGACCTCAGTTAGAACTCATGTGGTTGAGTTTGGTGGAGTTGATTGTGGAGTTGATGGAGTTGTGTTCAGTTTGACTTGGTTAAACTAGTTGTATTTAGTCTAACTGCAAAATACACTAGTGATGAGTGATGTGAATTAATTATTAATTAATTCACTAATTATTAACTCATAAAGCAACTAAAGAATACATCAGTTAACTTAGTGCATGGACAGTTCAGTGGAGACAGGTGTTAGAGGTTGAGATTGCTATCAGTTGTGACTATAGTTGTGCATGAGATCTTGCACAATCAATGGATTGAGTATTTCCAATGAGGATTGCGTGGTTCAGCCAAGGTAAATACGAGTTTTCTTCAACCATTTATCATTATTCTCTTGCAGGATCGCGTAGTGGAGGCAGGAAATCAGTGGAGGAGATTCGAGGCTTCAGATCTGAGCTAGTTTGTGTGTAACAGGTGGAGATAGTACTGAGTACTTGTGAGGAGTATTGTACTATGTATTGTTACATGTTCTCAATCATTATAATATATAGATAGTGTGGGGTTTTCAGCTGTAAGCTTTCCCCGGGTTACATACTGTGTTAATGTGCACATGCGATTGATGTTTTCATTGTTTTTAATGCTGCTAAACTGATAATCAACGTAGAGGAGGTTATGTATTATGCATGTATTCCGCAATAGTGTATAATCGGGATAATCTCTGTGAATAAGTGTCATATTATTCAAAATTTATACATGGTATCAGAGCAGAGTTGATCATCAGATCTATTATTCCGAAAGTTTTTACATTTTATTTCTTCAGGCAGAGTCTGTAATCGGTCCAGGTAGCCTCTGGATTCATCCGTCCTTTGGAAGGTAAGATATCCGGTAAAAGCCCATACAATCAATCTCTGTATGAGAAATAATTTGTTCTCATGAATTTTAGATCAGAAGCGGTTGAGTTTTGAGCTGGTGGAATTTGAATTTGCAGCAGTGTTTTCTTGGTGTCAAAGTTGAAATGTCTTTCAACGGATTGCGATTGGAGTATGCTCTTGAAGGCAACTCGAATTATATTGCACGGAAAGACAGGATGGAGGCAGTGTTAGATGATAATGGGTTGAAGGATTTCATAGAGGCTGATGTCCCAAAGCCTACTGATGCTGCTCACATTGAGGTTTGGTAAAAGAAAACAGGAAAGTGTCGAAGTATTCTGTTGGAGGGCGTGAAGGATCACATTGTATCCAGCCTGCATTGAAAGGATTCTCCATACTTGATGTGGAAAGCATTGACAGATTTATTCCAAAGAAAGAGCAACCAGAGGAAGTTGGTGCTCAAGGATAAACTCAGAAACATTAAGTGAGAGAATGGAGACAGTATGCCCAAGTATCTCACGAAGTTCACCCAATGTCGGGATGAGCTGGGAAGTGTGGGGGTGACTGTCAATGATGAGGACTTGTTGAGATTGGCTCTTCTTGGTCTTCTGAAGAGTTGGCATTCCTATTAGGACTCTGTCAATGGTAAGGAGAAATTTACAGGATGGGAGAGACTTTGGTCGGATCTTGTGCAAGAGGAGATCAGGCGGAATACCAGGGACAAATCTTCATCATAGGCATCTGATGAAGAAGATTGCGCTTTGGCTGCCAAAGCAAAGAAGGGGAAGGAGAGGGGTTCTCTTTCTGAATCCAGTTCTCCCAATGATGGGAAGAACGTTGACAGATCGAAAGTGCGATGCTTTCATTGTCATGAGGTGGTCCATTATGCTGCAAATTGTCCATGAAGGAAATCCAAGAAGGGATCCGGGGAAGGATCTGAAGGTGAGGCACTTGCTTCCCAGTTTGATTTGGATTTCACACTCTTCGCATGCATGGTTTCATCCATGGTGGGAAGTGGTTGGTTTCTTGACAGTGGATCTTCTTTCCACATGACCGGTGACAAGAGTTTGTTCAGTACTTTGGAGGAGAAAGATCTCCAGATAGTCATAGCGATGGGTAATGATGAGAAGTATAGTGTCTCAGGTGTAGGCATGATTATTTTTCAGAGGGAGCATGGAGCTCGCCTTACCTTGACCGATGTCAAGTATGTACCAGGACTGAAGAGAAACTTGGTGTCGATCGCGATGCTGGAAGACAGAGGCTATGATGTAGTCTTCGGTAAGGGAAAGGTTTTCCTTGGACACATCATCACTAGACAGGTGAAGCAGATTGGTTCACAGGACAAGAACCTGTATGCTCTTGAGGTTCAAGATGCATGCAAAGCCTGGAGCAGCAAGGCAACTGATGGAGACTTGGTGGTTGAGAGGGAGCATATATTACCTCTCAACATGCAGAGCCAAAAGAAGTCTCAGACGACTGCGGAGGAGCCACGATTGGTGCAACAGCTTCAGGAGGTTGTGGAGCAGCCACAACAAGGGAAGCTGAGAGGAGATAGAGTAGAGACATCTACTCATGCAGATACCTCCAGTAGGGGGAAACTTTGAGCCAGGTGGGCTGAGGGATCGCATGCAGCCATACCTCCAAGTAGGAGGTGGGGTGATGTGGATTGATTGTCCCAAGGAGGAGGGGCAGGATCCTTGAGGTACCCAACCTCTTGGATGAGAACTTGCTATGGGAGCCCCGATGTGGAGTAGTAGGAACTGACTGATTGGGTAGAGACAGATGCATATGGAGCGACAGAGAGAGCGACAATGTAGGGAATCCTAGGACAACGCAGAGCTAGTAAGCTGCAACAATGCGAGAGGCACAAGTGTTTTGCACAGTGCTAGGTGGCACAGAGAAGTGTGCAATGGTGCGAGATGCATGGAGATGTTGCAGTAGCACAGATGTCAGAGAGGGAGCACTTGTCAGCAGCAGGTAGAGCTTCAGCATCAAAGTATGTTCCTAGCCCAACAGAGTGGTCAGTTGGGAGTGTTTTTGTTCCAAGTGTTGTTGGAGCAAGTGGACCGGGAAAATGTGTTGCATGCAGAACATTCCAAAGTTGCAGGATAGGGGTTGCTGATAATCCATATCTTGTCAAGAGGGAGTGTTGAAAATGCAACAAGATGATGGAGCTTAGTGGAAAGGAGTCGCCTTCACTAAGTGGGCCCGCAGGCTATTTTTGGTGCAAAGTCTATTTTTAGACTATGTCTATTTTTAGACATATGGATCATGGTTTATGAGTTGCAGGATGCTATTTATGGATGATTGGTCATGTTGGTAAAAATAGATGGACTTCTATTTTTAGACATATGGACAGGTTTCTATTTTTAGACTGCCAAACTAAAAATAGAACAGTCGAATATTATTAGCTCATAATAATATTTGGACTATAAACATTATCTTATCCCCTTGGAGCACTTCAGTTTGAGCTACAGATGTGGCACATGCAGCTGTCAGAAGGAAATACGCTTTCCTTGTGGGTCATTTGAGCTATTACTTCAGTTAGAACTCATGTGGTTGAGTTTGGTGGAGTTGATTGTGGAGTTGATGGAGTTGTGTTCAGTTTGACTTGGTTAAACTAGTTGTATTTAGTCTAACTGCAGAATACAATAGTGATGAGTGATGTGAATTAGTTATTAATTAATTCACTAATTATTAACTCATAAAGCAACTAAAGGATACATCATTTAACTCAGTGCATGGACAATTTAGTGGAGATAGGTGTTAGAGGTTGAGATTGCTATCAGTTGTGACTATAGTTGTGCATGAGATCTTGCACAATCAATGAATTGAGTATTGCCAATGAGGATTGCGTGGTTCAGCCAAGGGCAGTATGAGTTTGCTTCAGCCATTCATCATTATTCTCTTGCAGGATTGCGCAGTGGAGGCAGGCAAATAGTGGAGAAGATTTGAGGCTTCAGATCTGAGCTAGTTTGTGTGTAATAGGGGAGATAGTATTGAGTACTTGTGAGAAGTATTGTACTATGTATTGTTACATGTTCTTAATCATTATAATATACAGATAGTGTGGGTTTTTCAGCTGTAAGATTTCCCCGGGTTACATACTGTGTTAATGTGCGCATGCGATTGATGTTTTCATTGTTTTTAATGCTGCTAAACTGATGATCAACCTAGAGGAGGTTATGTATTATGCATGTATTCCGCAATAGTGTATAATCGGGATAATCTCTGTGAATAAGTGTCATATTATTCAAAATTTCTACATGGTATCAGAGCAGAGTTGATCATCAGATCTATTATTCAGAAAGTGTTTACATTTTATTTCTTCAGGCCGATTCTGTAATCGGGCCAGGTAGCCTTTGGATTCATCCTTCCTTTTGAAGGTGAGATATCCAGTAAATCCCATACTGTCAATCTCTGTATGAGAAATACTTTGTTCTCACGAATTTTAGATCAGAAGCGGTTGAGTTTTGAGCTGGTGGAATTCGAATTTGCAGCAGTGTTTTCTTGGTGTCAAAGTTGAAATGTATTTCAACGGATTGCGATTGGAGTATGATCTTGAAGGCAGCTCGAATTATATTGCATGGAAAGACAGGATGGAGGCAGTGTTAGATGATAATGGGTTGAAGGATTTCATAGAGGCTGAGGTCCCAAAGCCTACTGATGCTGCTCACGTTGAGGTTTGGCAAAAGAAGACAAAAAAGTGTCGAAGGATTCTGTTGGAGGGCGTGAAGGATCACATTGTATCTAGCTTGCATGGAAAGGCTTCTCCATACTTGATGTGGAAAGCGTTGACACATTCATTCCAAAGCAAGAGTGACCAGAGGAAGTTGGTGCTTAAGGATAAACTCCGAAACATTAAGTGTGAGAATGGAGACAGTATGCCCAAGTATCTCACGAAGTTCACCCAATGCCGGTATGAGCTGGGAAGTGTGGTGGTGACTGTCGATGATGAGGACTTGGTGAGCTTGGCTCTCCTTGGTCTTCTGAAGAGTTGGCATTCCTATCAGGACTCTGTCAATGGTCGGGAGAAATTGCCAGGATGGGAGAGACTTTGGTCGGATCTTGTGCAAGAGGAGATCAGGCGGAATACCAGGGATGGATCTTCATCAAAGGCATCTGATGAAGAAGATTGCGCTTTGGCTGCCAAAGAAAAGAAGGGGAAGGAGAAGGGTTCTCTTTCCGAATCTAGTTCTTCCAATGATGGGAAGAAGGTTGACAGATCAAAAGTGCGATGCTTTCGTTGTCATGAGGTGGGCCATTATGCTGTAAATTGTCCACGAAGGAAATCCAGGAAGGGATCCGGGGAAGGATCTGAAGGTGAGGCACTTGCTTCCCAGTTTGAGTTGGATTTCACACTCTTCGCATGCATGGTTTCATCCATGGTGGGAAGTGGTTTGTTTCTTGATAGTGGAGCTTCTTTCCACATGACCGGTGACAAGAGTTTGTTCAGTACTTTGGAGGAGAAAGATCTCCAGATACTCATAGCGATGGGTAATTATGAGAAGTATAATGTCTCAGGTGTAGGCATGGTTATTTTTTAGAGGGAGCATGGAGCTCACCTTACCATGACCGATGTCAAGTATGTACCAAGACTGAAAAGAAACTTGGCGTCGATCACGATGTTGGAAGATAGAGGCTATGATGTAGTCTTCAGTAAGGGAAATGTTTTCCTTGGACACATCATCACTAGACAGGTGAAGCAGATTGTTTCACAGGTCAAGAACCTATATGCTCTTGAGGTTAAAGATGCATGCAAAGCCTTGAGCAGCGAGGCAAATGATGGAGACTTGGTGGTTGAGAGGGAGCATATATTACCTCTCAACATGCAGAGCCAGAAGAAGTCTCAGACGACTGTGGAGGAGCCACGATTGGTGCAGCGACTTCAGGAGGTTTTGGAGCAGCCACAACAAGGGAAGCTGAGAGGAGATAGAGTAGAGACATCTACTCATGCAGAGACCTCCAATAGGGGGAAACTTTGAGCCAGGTGGGCTGAGGGATCGCATGCAGCCATACCTCTAGGTAGGAGGTGGGGTGATGTGGATTGATTGTCCCAAGGAGGAGGGGCAGGATCCTTGAGGTAACCAACCTCTTGGATGAGACCTTGCTACGGGAGCCCCGATGTGGAGTAGCAGGAACTGACTGATTGGTTAGAGATAGATACGGATGGAGTGGCAGAGAGAGCGACAATGTAGGGAATCCTAGGACAGCGCATAGCTAGCACGCTGCAACAATGCGAGAGGCACAAGTGTTTTGCACAGTGCTAGGTGGCACAGAGAAGTGTGCAATGGTGCGATATGCATGGAGATGTTGCAATAGCACAGACGTCAGAGAGGGAGCACTTGTCAGCAGCAGGTAGAGCTTCAGCATCAGAGTATGTTCCTAGCCCAACAGAGTGGTCAGTTGGGAGTGTTTTGTTCCAAGTGTTGTTGGAGCAAGTGGACCGAGAAAATGTGTTGCATGTAGAACGTTCTAGAGTTTCAGGATAGGGGTTGCTGATAATCCATGCCTTTTTGAGAGGGAGTGTTGAAAATGCAACAAGATGATGGAGCTTAGTGGAAAGGAGTCGCCTTCTCTAAGTGGGCCCGCAGGCTATTTTTGGCGCAAAGTCTATTTTTAGACTATGTCTATTTTTAGACATATGGACAGGTTTCTATTTTTAGATTGCTAGGCTAAAAATAGAATAGTCGAATATTATTAGCTCATAATAATATTTGGACTATAAACATTATCTTATCCTCTTGGAGCACTTCAGTTTGAGCTACAGATGTGGCACATGTAGCTGTCAGAAGGAAATACACTTTCCTTGTGGGTCAGTTGAGCTATTGCTTGTAGGACTTCAGTTAGAACTCATGTGGTTGAGTTTGGTGGAGTTGATGGAGTTGTGTTCAGTTTGACTTGGTTAAACTAGTTGTATTTAGTCTAACTGCAGAATACACTAGTGATGAGTGATGTGAATTAATTATTAATTAATTCACTAATTATTAACTCATAAATCAACTAAAGAATACATCATTTAACTCAGTGCATGGACAGTTCAGATGAGACAGGTGTTAAAGGTTGAGATTGCTATCAATTGTGACTATAGTTGTGCATGAGATCTTGCACAATCAATGGATTGAGTATTTCCAATGAGGATTGCGTGGTTCAGCCAAGGGAAATACGAGTTTGCTTCAGCCATTCATCATTATTCTCTTGCAGGATTGCGCAATGGAGGCAGGCAAACAATGGAGGAGATTTGAGGCTTCAAATTTGAGCTAGTTTATGTGTAACAGGTGGAGATAGTACTGAGTACTTGTGAGGAGTATTGTACTATGTATTGTTACATGTTCTCAATCATTATAATATACATATAGGGTGGGGTTTTCAGCTGTAAACTTTCCCCTGGTTATATACTGTGTTAATGTGTGCATGCGATTGATGTTTTCATTGTTTTTAATGCTGCTAAATTGATGATCAACGTAGAGGAGGTTATGTATTATGCATGTATTCCGCAATAGTGTATAATCGGGATAATCCCTGTGAATAAGTGTCATATTATTCAAAATTTCTACAATGCAGAATTTGGTTATGTCTAGAAATCATATTTTAATTATCAAAATTCCCCTTTTGATGGGCTTTCTATGTAAAATTCAATGTAAAGATGTAAAAAGTGTTGTCCATACAAGTATAGGGGGTATGAGGATTTAAAATTACAGCTCAACTCCTAAAATTTCTATTTATGCGTACTTTGAGGGTGAAAAATATGTTTAAACCCCTCTAGAGTCATTATTTTTATTTTCTGGCAAAAAAATGACAAAATAATTAGACGGAAATTGGTCAAAAATTAAAATGAGAGAAAATAAAATTCTTTTTAAGTGGAAAAACATTTAAAAATTGATGAGGGATTTTCCAAAAAAGGAATCAAGTTAAGAAATGAGAAAAGTTCCATTTCCAAGGTAGAAAAATCCCACAAAAAAGTTGTTGGGTTAGAAGAAAGAATATTTTTCAAGGAAATCAGATTTTATGCTCCAGGTGGTTATTTTGAATGAGGAAATTTCGACAAAAATATTTTTTAAGATACTCCAGTGGTCCAAACCATTCCAGAGTCAAATATTGGTCCATCTAACTTATCAATCAAGGAAGTCAAAATTTTGTATGGATCTGTGTAGCAACAATGAAGGGATCATATTTTTTTGAGAGGGATCTATTGGAAAATGTAACTAGTTTCCGTGTTCATAGTTGTCATTTGATCTATATATTTATTATGTATGAAATAGAAGTAATAAAATTCTAAAAGAAAATATTTTATTAAACATGAGTTTCATGCTCAAAGTCATTTGTCTCTAGGTCAAAGCATCCATTGAGTGTTTCTAGGTTTTTGTGGTAAGTCCTTGTTGATGTCATATTGTAAAATCCCCGTTTGGGAATTTGTGTCAAAAGAGAAAAATTATATTTGTATTTCTGAAGTGTCTAAATGCTCCCAAAGGCCATGTCGGAAAACGTGGTTCAAGACAACCTAGAAATATCCTCTTGGAAGGCTATAAATTAGTGATACTTTGACCACATTTGGAATTTGATGGATCACACACATTATCTTCTGATATGTGATAGCAAAAGGACATGCAAAGAATTTGAGGAAGGTTAGACAATCCTTATGAAGAAAAAAATAACATACACATACATGTTTTGGTTCACAATTGAAGAAGGTCATGAAGAAGAGCCCAACGAAATAATACTAATCTATGTTCATATCATAGGTGAAAAAAATTTCTGAGGCTTCTATGGTTTCCCCAGACCCGGAAAATTCAGAAGGAAGAGAAGGTCGATCTTAAAGTTTTTGTCTTGTTTTCCTCTTGAAGATGTTTGATTTACAAAAGTAAAAGTCTAGTTGACTTGGTCTTTGGTGAAAGAAATGTTTTGTCTTGGTCTTGGAAGTCTCCTTTGATATTAATTTTATAAAAATAGTTCTTTTGGTTTTTCCCCTAGGAGAGGGGTTTTGCCCATGGGTTGGAGCCTACATCTTGTGTTGATTTTGTATGACTGTGATCATGTTTTTAGCATTTATTTGATGATAAGAACACTAACATAATCAACAAAAGAAAAATATAATATCACAGGTAAATGTCAAGTAAGAGAAATCAAGAAAAAGTTCTCCTAAAGCTTCCCTAATAGATTTCTTAACATGGCATCAGATCTAAGGTCAAATTACTGGTAGCTGGAAGATCACTAAGGATTTCTACATTGCTCCAATAGCCAAAAAAATGGATTGTTTGCTTAAGCTTGAGATGAAATTAAATCTAAGTGAGAGAAGATCACTCTTTTGAGAAAACTCTTAATTAATTAGATCTCTGAAATCCTGTGCATAAGATTGAAAATTGTCGAAAAAATTCAAGGTCTCGTGTACAAGTTCAAGGCTTTTAAAAGGATCTATTGGAGGCACCTAATTAGTCATTGAGAAGGAATCCACATCAACTTAGAGATTCACAAACTATAAGGAGTACTTTGCATGAGACCATCGAAAGTCTTTAAGAAATAGATGCTTAATACTTTTGTGCAAAAATCACAATGAGATCAGGCCACAAATATTTTGTTTGAGATTCGACTCTCTGAAGTATCTAATTGAGCTCTCTATAGGAGATCCTAAATACACAACTAAGATTCTGTGGATATATACAGTTAGACCTGTAATGATAAAATTATAAGTCCAACTTTGTAATTTTCAATAACTATAGTAAGCCTTAACCAAAAGGTCAAAAGTGTTAGAAATGTAACTATGTTTGGTCTTAAATTATGTACTTGAGTCATTATGTGATGTACTTGTCAAAAGAATAAATAAAATTATTATTATTATTATTATTATTATTGTGACTTATTAAAGCATGGGTTTCATGCTTAGGTCACCATGTTTTAGGTCAAAGTCCCATTGAGGACTTCTAGGATTTATTAATGTTGTCAAACATATGATATTCTTATGTATGATATGTATGAATTCCTTGATATGTGTGCTGACCTAGTCATTGATGGTCATGAGCTTTAGGATTTAATAGAAGTCCTTGCCTGAGATACTAGGATGATGATATTTGAAAATGTGGGGTTTTATAGCTAAACCCTAGTGAAGTTAAAATATTATGTATGTGTGATATAACAATCTGAAATCTATTTAAATGATTGTTGGAAAATTAAAATCTAGGGTTGTACAGTTAAAACCTAGTGGTAACATTGTCTGGTGTGAAATGTAACAATATGAGATCTATGTATTTAATGATTGTTGAGATTGTGGAATTCTAGGGTTTTGGAGTTAAACCTTAGTCAAAGTAAAATCTCTGAAATATGATGATTTAAGATTTGTGTAAGATTTTTGAAATTGTGAAAATGGAATTCTAGGGTTTTGGAGTTAAACCTTAGTCGAAGTAGAAATCTCGAATATATGGTGACTATATGATAATTTGAGATTTGTGAAGAGATTGTTAAAATTTGAATTTTTGGTTGAGTTTGATGATTAATCAGAAATCTAGGGTTCACAACTAACCCCAATGATAACTGGTCATGTTAGTGACTAATTGATGGTTGATTGAAAATCTAGGGGTTGGAACTAACCCTAGTGGAAGCTGGTTAGGTTAATGGCTAAACTGTGATTAACTTTGATTGATTCTTTTGTATGAAATCTATGATCTATATGAATCCCTAGTGAGAAGTCTAACATATGTATTTTGAAAGGTTGTTAGATTCTTTATAGATCTAAATGTGTTTTTGAATTGTCTCTAGGGTTTTCTATATGTTGTAGTAAGGTATGTCACACCTTTGGAAGGCATATTGAAACCCTAGATGGAACGAATGTTGTTATGAAGTAGTCTAGGGTGTATAACAAAGTCCCTAGCAAGATGTTGAAGAGTATGTGTCTCTTGTTTGCAAATTAAGTCTGGGTATCTAATATGTATAAAGTTGAAATGCTTTCATGATTTTAATATGGCTAACGTCATTCTTCTATAGATTTGGTTGTACTTTCTATCTAAGTTGTGTAGGTACCCAATCTTAAATTTGGTGAAGGTGCTCATTGATAAGCATGATGATGATGATAGTAACTCTGATGAAATGGTTGGAAGCCACGAAAGATTCTTCTATGATGAAAAGAAGAAGAAGAACTCCCTAAATTAAGAATGAGTCTGGATTCAATCTCCCTAGCTTGAGAAGGAGCTTGAATGGAAGGAATCTCCCTAAGATAAGAGGATTATTGTTAATATTCCTTGTATAGGAATGACTATGTCTTCTCTGTTTTTAAGAGGGAGTGAAAAATATGATTCTCTTCTTCACGTTTCATACACTAGACAAGGACTAACAACCGTAAGTTTTAGTGAAGGCCATGAGTAGGAGAAGGAAATTGGAGAATGTATTTTTAGGTGTTGCTAAAAGAAGGAAAGCATCATCCAATTCAAGAATATGTTGCTGTATATGGAGTAGGAAGAAAAATGTATGATTGAGTAATATTCTTTCAAATATTCGGTTTATATTCCTACTTTAGAAAGTTGAGAAGAAACATCAATTGTTTAGAAGACCCCAAAGGTTTGTATTTGATTACATGCATGTGAAAGTATATTATTGATTGGGGTTGTGCTTGTACAAGTGAATCTCTTGAATTTTTGGATAGCATGCTGGTTACCGATCAATTTGATTGGGAGAGATTGGTAATTCTTGATCTGTTGGATCAAGGCGTGGTGAGGATTTGTGAGTGAATCATTGCCTGGGAATACATCTGGCTGACACTTTGTGTTGATGTCTGAGTCCTGAAGTTGGAAAGATGGTGTTGGTCATTGAGCTCTGTTTGGATACACACCTAGATTTTTGGGTTGATGGTTGGCAAGTTGTTGAAGGAAATGTAACTAGGTTTGGTCTTCATAAATGTACTTTTTATATTTGTACTTATTCAAGAAAAGAAATATTATTTTTATAATATATATCAATGAATTTCTTGCTCATTTAAATAGGTCTAGCACATGTTAAGTGCTATAGGTGAGTCAAATAGTCAAAAGGAAATGTTGAAGGCCTTAAGGGCATGTTACACCATGTATGATTATGTATTAGAGTCAAGAGAATACCTCCAAGAAAAGTCAAAGTCTCCTCCAAGCATGTGACACCACCAAAGAAGCAATTCGAGCTAAATATGTCAAGTCGGCCTACTGTCTTCTAGTCTGCCTACAAGTCGTCCTAAAGGAAGGACATTCCTCTATATATAGAGGTTGTCCACTCCCTCATAATTTCAAGCAAGTTCCTCTGAAATCAACGAAGAAAAGGAACGTGTAAAGGGTGAAAAATGACAAGAAAGGGAGCCTCTAGTCCAACGTACAAGGTGAAGTCTAGGCCGAAGTTAAGAGGACTATTTTCTAGGGTAGAAAAAAATCACACGTGCAAGAAACATAAGTATCTTTATGGTCATTAAAACCAAAATACAAAAATCATAAATATCACGTTTTTTGGGCTAGTAACTTAGGCTTATAAGGCCTCCTACTCAAAGTGAAGAAGAGAGTCTCGCAAGGGAAGAAGAAAGGAACCAAAGCATAGGAGAAAAATCCAATACATGCAAGAAATTAGGGTTGCAGTGTAGCCATATAAATTCTACAACTACACCTCAATAAGAAGTTAATTTGGATCAAGGGAAGGAAGGTATCCTCATTGGTGAATTATCTCACCAAGGACCAAATATTGAAGTCTCTTCTAGAGCTCACATAAACAAGGTCCATCACCTGTTGCTGAAAGAAGGAGGATGAAGTGTCGGGGAATGAAGTGCCAGAAGAAGGAGGAAAAAGTGTTGGGAAACAAAGTGCATGAAGAAGGAAGGGTTAGACTTTTTCTTGGAGGATATTCTAGTCAAGGGTTTAGGGTTTGGTATTGATCAAGAAATAAGCTTCAATTAGAGAAAACTTACCGAAGGGTTTTCCTCTCAAGAGAAGAGAGGTTTTTGTCCTGGCAGAGAGCCAACATCTTATGTTCTTATTTTATCTTTTGATAGCAGTTTGATGAAGAACACACACATGCATTAATAAATAAAGAAGAATATTAAGCTAACAAAAAAGGTAAAAAGACTACACAAATTATTATCTAGTCCCAAAGAATCACTCTACACCTAATTGCCCTAGATTATTCAACATTGTATCAGAGCTAAAGTGACACATCAAGGAAATGGAAACTAAAGAACATTCATAAAGGAGGGACATCTACAAAGTTTAAGCATCAAGCCAAGAAGTCTCAATCATTTCAAGGAAAAGAAGGTATATCATCTATCATTCATCAAGGAAGACTACATAGAAAGAAGAATAACCTTACATAAAGGCACCTACAAAGCAGAGCAAATAAAAGAGGGACATACATCATCTACAAGTCAACAAGAAAAATATCATCATCAAGTCAAGACCACTTGGAGAAGACAACTTGAAAAACATCAAGATCCTAGGAAGGCAAGCCATCAAGTCTTCAAGGAGAAAGAAAATCCACTACATTTCAAAATATATCAAGTAAGTATATGTCCCCTTCTGAATATACATCAATGTATTTTTGCAAGGAAAGCAATAAATTGGTAGGTACTAATAGATTTATTGCATGGAAGAAGAGGATTGATTTACTTCTAAAAGACAATGAAATTCTAGAACATATCAAAGGGAATATCACTCTTTGCTAAGGAAAAAACTCAAGCCTTAGCCAAGTATAATAAGGATGAGACAAGAGGTCAAAGGATTCTAATATAATCCATCAAAGAATCTCTCATTCCTTATGTCTCCAAATTTAAGACATCAAAAGAAATTTATGATAAGTTAGTAGATCTATTTTCAGTATCCACAGTCGAATAAGTGATATCTCTAAGAAATGAATTGTACAAGATGAAGATATCTAAGGAAGGAATAGCTCCCTACTTCATGAAGACATATGAGATGAGCGATCAACTTCAAGAGCTTGGGGAAGTCATGTTTGATAGAGAAATGACAACTATAGTACTCAATGCTCTACCTGAGGATTGGGGCAACTTCACATCAAGCATATATTCCAAGAAGGAAGCAACCACACTCAGTGACATGTGGTCTCTATGCAAGACAAAGGAAACCAGACTTAAAGCAAAAGAAGATGTGGGATTAAAGGAGCAAGAATTTGCTACCATGGCCAAGATAAAAGGAAAATTTGGAAAATTTGGTCCTCGAAGACAAACAACATAGACATGTCCCAAATCCAATGCTATGGATGGTAAGAATATGGACACTACAAAAGGAATTGTCCTAAGCTTAAGAAGGACAACAATAGCAAAAGAAAGAGGGAAGAAACTCACATGAATCAAGAGGTGAAAGAAGAAGAAAAGAAGAAAAAGAAGGAAGATCCTTTGGATCTCTACTATGACTAAGTAAAACTCTTTACTTCAATTCTTGTTTCAAGGTCTTGAGTAGGATAGGAGCATGTAGGAATAAAATAAAATTGCATGACTAGAAACATCTTCTAGAATTTAGAAGCATGAAGTACATAGAATTCTAGATACTCATGAAGAAATAGCATTTATAATGAAAAAAAATGCATGGTTAGAAATATCTTCTAGAATATAGGAGCATGATGGACATAGCTCAAGATATACATGTAGAAGGAGCATGCCTAGAATAGGACCTCATCCACTATGAAATAAAATTGATCATTAATAAGAATCTTAGAAGAACTCCATCATCGAAAGGAAATAAACATTTGCAGGGTAAGGGTCTTCAAGATCCTATGATGGAATCTTCAAAAGAAGATTTATGAATAAGAAGTATATATCTCATTGGGAATTCCCATTCATGGGATTCAAGAAAAGGATGATGTGCAGGAAATATAAGATGAAGCAAGAAGGGCCACACCATGAATAATCAAATAAAGTCAAGATGATCAAAGGAGAATCAAGATGATATATGTATTCATAAAAGTTTAGTCATGTTATCATTTGTATATTATTGAGTCATGGGAATAGTTATATAACATGATCAAGTAGGAAATAATCTCTTTCACCAATGACATGCTCGAAGGCATGTACTACAATGCAATGAAGGTCAACAAAATATATTCTCACACAAGGAGTATAGGATTGCTGACTAAGAAGCATGAAGAAATGATGACTAGTGCTCTCATAAGGAGCATAAGGTGGTTGACAAATCTATCCAAGAATAAGCAAGTGAATAAAGAGATCAAGCATGTGAAGAACACCATGATCACAAAGAATCACTATCTGATAAAGAACCATTGAAGATATCTCCCGAAAGAAGGCAGGGAAACTCTAACAAAGGAAGGAAGGACCCTTGACACCTATGAAGGCCTTCGAGATATGAAAGATGCATATAATTGATTCTACTATATGAAGATGTCATGATGAAGAATCCATCCAACAAAATCACCATTTATTGTTGAAGCAATATTAGGATGAAGTCATGATGGGATACTAGGTTAAAGGATGTAAACTGGCAACTACAACAAAGCATCCATGAGAAGAGTATTCCGAAGCATGGATAGATGACAAAGGAGTAGCTAGATGACAAGAAAAACTTATGTATGAAAGCCACTTTCCACGAAGGAAGAAACGACATGAAAAACTAGGAAGGAAAGTGATCAATGGATGGTGCCCTACCTAGAAGACGTTTGAACAAAGACTTCATGACATCAAAGAAAGGAAGGAGATCAGGTAGCTGAAGGACCCATGAAAAAGAAGTTGTTGATGGATGAAAGAGTCCCTAGTTAAGAGGGAGCTCTGATAGGTCCCTGATCAAGAGGGAGTATTAGATCACCCCTTATTACAAAGGAGTGACAATTGTCTTTTTCCATATCATGTGTCATGCACTAGACCAGGACTAACAACCGTAAGTCTAGATTAAGGCCATGAATGGAAATGTAGACACAAGATGGACACAAAATTCTTTTCTTCACTTGGGAAGAAAGAATGGGATGATTGGGTAATCATCTGGCATTTGATACTCTTTGAGGATGTGTAGGGCATCCAAGACAAGAGTAGGCAAGAGGACTGATATTCTTTGAGGGTTGGGAACCCAAGACAAGAATAGTCCTAGAAGGTCATACTTAGTGAAAACCAGGGTGGGTATGTACCTTGAGAGATAATGACTAAGGTGTCTATAAGTCGTTGATCTCACGAACATTGTGCTCTGATATATTGAGGGATAGAGTTGTAAGTCAAGGCCTTGTTGTGGAAACAATGTTGGTTATTATGATGCTATAAACATATGGATTTCAAATCTAGTTTCCCTTATGTGAATTCTTCAAGATTGATAGTAGCCAAGCACCTTGTAATGTTGTATGAATACCTCCCTAGTTAAGAGGGAGTGTTGAAGGAAAGGTAACTAGGTTGGGTCTTCATAAATGTACTTTTGATATTTTAAATTATTCAAGAAAATAAATATTATTTTTATAATATATATCAATGAGCTTCTTTCTCATTGAAATAGGTCTAGCACATGTTAAGTGCGATAGGTGAGTCAAATAGTCAAAAGGAAATGTTGAAGGCCTTAACGGAATGTTACACCATGTATGATTATGTATTAGAGTCAAGATAATACCTCCAAGCAAAGTCAAAGTCTCCTCCAAGCATGTGACACCACCAAAGAAGCAATTCAAGCTAAATATGTCAAGTCGGCCTGCAGTCTTCTAGTCGGCCTACAAGTTGGCCTAAAGGAGGGACAATCCTCTATATATAGAGGCTTTCCACTCCCTCATAACGTCAAGCAAGTTCCTCTGAAATCAATGAAGAAAAGGAACGTGTAAAGGGTGAAAAAGTGACAAGAAAGGGAGCCTCTAGTGCAGCGTACAAGGTGAAGTCTAGGCCGAAGTTAAGAGGACTGTTTTCTAGGGTAGAAAACAGTCACACATGCGAGAAACAAAAGTATCCTTACGGTCATTACAACAACAAGATAACAATCATAAATATCACATTGTTTGGGCTAGTAACCTAGGCTTATAAGGCCTCCTACTCAAAGCAAAGAAGAGAGTCTTGCAAGGGAAGAAGAAAGGAACCAAAGCATAGGAGAAAAATCCAATACGTATGAGAAATTAGGGTTGCAGTGCAACCATATCAATTATGCAACTACACCTCAATAAGAAGCTAATTTGGATCAAGGGAGGGAAGGTATCCTCATTGGTGAATTATATCACCAAGGACCAAAGATTGAAGCCATTTCTAGAGCTCACACAAACAAAGTCCATCACTTGTTGCTGAAAGAAGAAGGAGGACGAAGTGCCGGGGAATGAAGTGTTCGAAGAAGGAGGACAAAGTGTTGGGAAACAAAGTGCATGAAGAAGGAAGGATTTGACTTGTGCTTGGAGGATATTCTAATCAAGGGTCTAGGGTTTTTTATTGATCAAGAAATAATATTCAATAAGAGAAAACTTACCGAAGGGTTTTCCTCTCAAGAGAAGAGAGGTTTTGGCCCTGGCAGAGAGCCAACATCTTGTGTTATTATTTTATGTTTTGATAGAAGTTTGATGAAGCACACACACATGCATTAATAAGAAAAGAAGAAGATTAAGATAACAAGAAAGCTAAAAATACTTCACAAATTGTGAACTAGTCCCGAAGATTCACTCTACACCTAATTGCCCTAGATTCGTCAACAATTAAAACCTAGTAGTAACATTGTCTAGTGTGAAATGTAACAATATGAGATCTATGTATTTGATGATTGTTGAGATTGTGGAATTCTAGGGTTTTGGAGTTAAACCTTAGTCAAAGTAGAAATCTCGGATATATGATGACGATATGATAATTTGAGATTTGTGAAGAGATTGCTAAAATTTGATTTTTTGGTTGAGTTTGATGATTAATCGGAAATCTAGGGTTTGTAACTATCCCTAGTGATAGTTGGTCATGCTAGTGAGTGATTGATGGTTGATTGAAAATATAGGGGTTGGAACTAACCCTAGTGGAACATGGTCAGGTTAATGACTAAGCTGTGATTAACTTTGATTGATTCTTTTGTATGAAATCTAGGATCTGCATGAATCCCTAGTGAGAAGTCTAACATATGTATTTTGAAAGGTTGTTAAAGTCTTTATAGATCTATAAGTTCTTTTGAATTGTCTCTAGGGTTTTCTATATGTTGTAGTAAGGTAAGTCATAGCTTTGGAAGACACATTGAAACCCTAGATGGAATGAATGTTGCTATGAAGTAGTCTAGGGTGTATAACAAAGTCCCTAGCAAGATGTTGAAGAGTATATGTCTCTTGTTTGTAAATTAAGTCTGGGTATCCGATATGTATAAAGTTGAAATTATTTCGTGATTTTAATATGACTAACATCATGCTTCTATAGATTTGGTTGTACTTGCTATCTAAGTTGTGTAGGTACACGATATTCAATTTGGTGAAGATGATTGTTGATAAGCATGATGAGGATGATAATAACTTTGATGAAATGGTTGGAAGCCACGAAAGATTCTTTGATGACAAAAATAAGAAGCATAACTCCCTAAATTAAGGAGTCTGGATGAAATCTCCCTAGTTAAGGGGGAGCTTGAATGGAAGGAATCTCCCTAGGATAAGAGGATGATTGATAATATTCCTTGTATAGGAATGATTATCTATTCTCTGTTTAAGAAGGAGTGACAGATATGATTCTCTTCTTCACGTTTCATGCACTAGACAAGGACTAACAACCGTAAGTTTTAGTGAAGGCCATGAGTAGGAGAAGGAAATTGGAGAATGTATTTTGAGGTGTTTCTAAAGAAGGAAAGCATCATCCAATTCAAGAATATGTTGCTGTATATGGAGTAGGAAGAAAAATGTATGATTGAGTAATATTCTTTCAAATATTTGGTTTATATTCCTACTTTGGAAAGTTGAGAAGAAACATCAGTTGTTTAGAAGACCCCAAAGGTTTGTATTTGATTACATGCATGTGAAAGTATATTATTGATTGGGGTTGTGCTTGTACAAGTGAATATCTCAAATTTTTGGATAGCATGCTAGTTACCAATCAATTTGATTGGGAGAGATTGGTCATTCTTGATCTGCTAGATTAAGGGGTGTTGAGGCTTTGTGTGTGAAGCATTGCCAGGGAAGACATGACACTCTGTGTTGATGTCTGAGTCTCGAAGTTGGAAAGATTGTGTTGGTCACTGAGCTCTGTTTGGATACACACTTGGATTTTTGGGTTGATGGTTAGCAAGTAAGCCTAAGGGTACCTAAAGGGGCTGAAATATTGATTCCATCTTATTCCCACCTGAATAGATTACATTGGTACGAAATCTAGTCCATGGAATTGTGGTGCCTAAAATATTGAGTGACTGTTTGGATCGATTGCCCTAGTCAAGAATCTTGTCCATTTCATTGCGGTGCCTAAAGTTCTTCATGGTTCATATAGTTTGAGATATTCCATTGTATATGTACATTATGAATACCTCCCTTAGTTAAGAGGGAGTGTTAGAAAATGTAACTATGTTTGGTATTTAATAATGTACTTGAGTCATTATGTAATGTACTTATCAAAAGAATAAAGAAAAGAATTATTATTATTATTATTATTGTGACTTATTAAAGCATGGGTTTCATGCTTGGGTCACCATGTTTTAGTTAAAATTCCACATTGAGGACTTCTAGGATTTATTATGAGTCTATAGAGTTATTGTGCATTTTTTATTTTATTTTATTTATTTATTTATTTATTTATTTTTTTTTTTTTTTTTCTGAATGCGACTAATTCTATTATCATACAAAACAGAGATAAAAAATAGAGTACAATGGGCAAGGCTAATAAGTTTTGCCTATCAGCCCTTGCCTTGCCCTGCTTTCAGTTCCAAAATTGAGAAGATTCAAAATTGGAATTTGTTGCTTGACCACTGCCGACACATTTACATAACAGATGATAACTGAATAGACATCAGGGCCATGGACTGACCCGGACAAAGACAAGCAAACACCTGGACCATTACATCCAACACATGAACAATTACATCCGACACCTGAACCATTACAGCCGACACATTGACAGAGATAGAGCCGCCGCTTGGCAGAGTTATACATCGAAATCCCAAGAAAAATAGCAGAGATTACCGGGAGCGAGTTCATTCATCATCAGTGGTCTGGGGCGCCTCTTCAATTCGGCACCCGAAACGGAGAGAATCCTCGGAATCTGAGAGCTGGATGACCGCGTCAGGGCTTCCTTCTTGCGCTGGCCTGCTTGGACCAGCAAGCATTGAACCAGCAAGCATTGAAGGGCCGGCAGCCGGGTCGCAATTTGAAGCTGGGCGCGCTAGATCCGGTCCAAGTTCACGTCCAGGGGCCAACCAACCAGTTCCAGCCTCAACCGGAAGGCACGCAATAGGTGAATCCTCTCCGTTGGAGCGCTGCCCATCCGGCAAAGGCTCTGCCTCCATGTTCTGTGTAACGCCAGGCTCAATCGTTATAGAAACAACCAGTGTAGAATTAACTTGAGGGCAGGGGAGCCGATACCTAAGCATTGGGAGCTCCATCTGTCCTTCTTCAGAATTTGGGCTTCTGCCATCATGCCCACCCTCCTCCTCATTGCTGCCCTGGAATCTCTGAGGCAGCGACGTTACTTTGATAGAGGAGGAGGGCGAATTGTAATCATGCTGCTGCGGGAGGGCCCTGCCTCTGGTTCCCCCTCGTCGACTGCCCATCCGCGGCCTTTCCCTCAGCATTACTGAACTTCTCCCTCTATGAAAACCAACACAAGCACCCTGAGCTCCTACCGCTACGAAAACCAACACAATCACCGCACTGATGCAGGTGGTGCTCCTTCCAGGCCCAGAAACCGGCGGAACGCACCTCAAATCCTTACTCCCATTTCCGTCTGAGCGGAGCAGGGCCTCACCACAATGATCGCTCATATCCCTCTGCAAATCGAGCCCTCTCTGCTTTAAACACTCTGCTGCGTCGAACGCCATCCTCCTCCCTCGAGCCGAGAAGACATGCATTAATGCCTTCGTCCGTCTGCTTTCAAGCGGATTAATATCCTGCTGCGCGTGGTACCACCTGATGTCGTAGGCCTGCCACCTGCCCACGTGATGGCTCATGCCATTACCACGTCTCCAATGCACCCGCATCCGGGAGAGTTATTGTGCATTTAAAGAGACCCTTCTTGGTCTTTTGAATCATGTAAAAATGTTAAGTATTGAGTCAAATATGAATTATGTAACCTCCACACCATGTCGGTCTAAGAAGAAGATAAAGTCGGAAAAAGGACCCTATTCGACCCCACAAGAAGCCTATAAAAGGAAGCACATGTAATTCATTTGGATCATCATTCCCTCATCAAGTTTGAATTCTCTTGTTGTTAGGAAGAAGTGCGAAGTTCTCTTGTAGCAAGGAAAAGGTGCGAAGTCTGTTTCCGGGAAGCCGAAGTGAATGTGATTTTGGGGAAGTCTAAGGAGAAAGGAAAAATTGAAAATTTGGTGCCTCTCTCTCCATGTTTCATGTTATGGATTGGGAGAATGAAGTCTCCTAAGTTTCTTTGTTGCCGGAAGCCGCCAATTGCTGTAAGTTGTTGCCCTAGTCGAAGTTGCTGGAAAGAGGTCGAAATTTTTGAATGCTGACTTGGTGTGGAGTGAAGGTATTGTCTTGGTCTAGGGTGAAGAGTCTCAAAGAATACTATTGCAAGGATGAATCATCTTGACTGATTTTCCCCTCGAGGGGGATTTTTTGGCATGTGCCTACATTTGATGTCTATTGTTCGATGTGCTGCCGCTTTTGGTAATTGCTTGATGAACTAAAGAAACAAGATATAAAGAATCATAATAATAAGAAACATAAAAAATAATTATCAATATCAAGAAAATATTTACTGCCTTTCTGAATTTCTAACAAAAAGTCACCGTATGAACTTCAATACTAAAGTTCTAAATAAATCCAAAGAAAAAAAAATAGTTCTACTGTTCAAAAAAATATGGCACTGAAACACTTACTTTGATGGGATAAAACCTCAAGCTCAATAGTTGGATGAAGACCTAATTGAATGAAGAACCAAAGAAGTTTTAAATACCATGTTAATTAGTCTTTTCTATGATTAGTGAAGGCTGAAATTGTTATAGCTCCAATGAAAATACTGAACTCTTATAATGACTGTTGAAAAGGGTTGATAGGCCTAATCAAAGTAATAAAAGTGTCTTTAAAGGAACCGAGTTGCATCAACTTCAGATTAGCATAAGAAAGAAAGGATAGTTGGTAGCAAAAAGCCATTTTGAAGATTTGTAGAAGCATATTTGGAAGCCCCATTTGAAAGCACTCTTTGAAGAATCTTATTATTGGAAACAATCTCAGTACAAGAAAGGACAAGGTATGAATGATACAAGGTATATATAATATAACATGTTTATTTATAAGTTTTTCTATATGTTTTATGTCTAAGGAAGAATTTTTATTGTAAAACCTAGATGGTTATTGAATTAAGAGAAAACCTAACCCCATTTTTCTTCCTCATAGAAACCCTAGCTTTTTGGTCTCTTGCATTTTTGGATAGTCCATGGTAAAATTAGAAACCCAATTAGTGTAAAATTGAATTTGAAACTCTAGAATTGATATTTTTGTAGAATTTTCTCTACAAATCAGCTAGCTCAATGATATCATGTAGAAATTTCACCTGCGGATCAAACTGATATATGAAATGTACTAAGGCATAATACTAGATCTACATCTACCATAAAATTTGCGGAAGCTAATAAACCATGATAAACATCAAGAATGAACACATATAATTGATAAGAAGGAATCAATCACACATAACACAGAATATATCAATAGGGAAAGCACCAGCATAAAACCCCAACATTGTATTATCAATTAAGTGGAGATCCTCAACAACATACAAAAAGAATTAGCTCAATAGCTATCGTGCTCTCTCTGTAATCAGAAGATGAAAATCATGGAATACCTAGGCCTCAATATATAGGTTGTAATTTGGCCTAATCATACCTATTGTCACCTCAGGTCCAACTACGTAGTCATAGAAGAAAATAGATTCCTTCCTCATGCAAGGAATACTTACTAGAAATATCCAAGCATCTGATAGTACACTGTCCCTCATCTGATCTCAACTGGGTCTCTGTCTGAACTGCCATGCATCAATTATCCATGAGAAAATACTCAGTTATCAGTTGTCACATGCATGCAAGCATTAACAAACTGAATATAGAAAATTTAACAACTTGTTAAATAATCTAACTGGACTTGACTAAGTTAGACTAAGTCAACTGATCCTCTCAATATAGAACTGAACCTTATCTCCTTTAATCAAGGGATAAATTCCTAAATCAAGGGAGAAAATAATTGCATGATCTCACAAAGACTTCAAGTTTAATTTTCCATAACTAATTAACTCATGGAGATTAATTAATTAATATTTTAAACTGCTGGTAAGACCAAATTCGTTTTTACTTCCTATAGTTAGACCAGGGACTGCTAAAAATAGGAAGGGACCCATAAATGCTATTTTTAGAAGTTTCTATTTTTAGCAGTTTCACCTCTCACCCAATGTGGCCAATTACCTCACTAGCCAAACTGCTATTTTTAGCAGATCTATTTTTAGCACTTTCTAAATTTAGCATTTCTTGTTGTACATTTTTCAACACTCCTTCTCAACAAGAAAGGATTCCTCGCGAACCCGATCCTATAACTCTGGAATGTTCTGCATGCAACACATCTACCAAGTGCGGTTGCTCCAGCAACACTCAGAACAAAAACACTCCCAACTGACCTCTCTGTTGGGCTAGAAACATAATCTGATGCTGAAACTCTACCTGCTGCTAACAAGTGCTCCCTCTCTAACATCTACGCTACTGCAACATCTCCATGCATCTCGCACCATTGCGCACCTCTGTGTGCCACCTAGCACTGTGCAACACACTTGTGCCTCTCGCATTGCTACAGCCTGCATGCTATGTGCTGTCCTGGGATTCCCTTCACTGTAGCTATCTCTGCCACTTCATCTGCATCTGTCTCTACCCAATCAGTCAGTTCCTACTACTCCACATTGGGGCTCTCGTAGCAAGGCCTCATCCAAGAGGTTGGGTACCTCAAGGATCCTGCGCCTCCTCCTTGGGACAATCACTCTACATCGCCCCACCTCCTCCCTGGAGGTATGGCTGCATGTGATCCCTCTGCTCACTTGGCTCGAAGTTTCCCCCTACTGGAGGTCTCTACATGAGTAGATGTCTCTACTCAATCTCCACTCAGCTTCCCTTGTTGTGGCTGCTCCACAACCTCCTGAAGCTGCTGCACCAATCGTGGCTCCTCCACAATCATCTGAGACTTCTTCTGGCGCTGCATGTTGAGAGGTAACATACCCTCCCAGTCAATGAGATGATGATGCAAAAGAAAGAGCCTATGTGACTTAAAGTCAATGGATTTGTTCCATAACAGAGAAGAATCTTGATAAAGAAAGTGTATATCTCCCTAATTAATAGGGAGGGAGTATTGATAGCCATAGTAAAGACCTTGAAGAAAAGAATAAGACTAGAGAAAGGCTAAAGCACTACAATTGGTTATTCGTGATTGATGAAGTTGTGAACAAGAATTGGATGTTTTGGAAAGTGTTGAGGCTGAGTTTGGTGTTGCTAAAGAAGTTTGAAGAAGGAAGTTTCCATCAAGATGTGTTTGGATATTGTGATGACCTAAGAAACATTAGAATATTTGAAGACCCTAGAGTTTTGTGTTAACATAAAAGAACATATACATTCGAATTTTAATACAGGTTGGGGCCATGAAGCTATAGTACGCACCAACAAAGGAGAAAGTAGCTAATGACATCTCTTTCCAACAAGAAGTTAGTTTATTTTAGGAGCATGCTCAGTTTTATGGATATCTCTAATTTGGTTGAAAGGGAGAGATGAAGTACCATAAAATTGTCTATATGATGGTACTTGGGAGGACATTGTGGCCTAGTTAATATTGATATCTTAGAAATGTTTAGATCCCAGAGGGAGGGTATAATGTGGAGCTCTAGTTAGTGTTGATACCTAGATCCCCGTAAGGGTTGGTGTTAGGACATAGAGGCCTAGATGGTATCTATATCATGTTGGATGGATACCAATGTTGTAGCCTAATGGTACCTATAGTGGCAGATGACTATATGACACCTTAGTCCCTATTGAAAGGATACCTTGGCAGTTAGGGTATCCATAGAATTGCATATGATGATACTCTTCTTAAGATAAATTTTCAAAGTGAGTATTGTCCTTGTACTGTTAGTCAATTATGAATACCTCCCTAGTTAAGAGGGAGTGCTGGAAAATGTAACTATTTTTGGTCTTCATAATTGTCATTTGATATATATATTTATTATGTATCAAAGATAAGAAAGAAATTTTTTAAAGAAAATATTTTATTAAGCATGGGTTTCATGCTCAAAGTCATTTGTCTCTAGCTCAAAGCACCCATTGAGTGCTTCTAGTTTTTTGTCATAAGTCATAGTCCATATCATATTGTAAAAGCCCCATTTGGGAATTTGCATTAAAATAGAAAACTTATATTTGCATTTCTAGTGTCTAAATGCTCCTAAAGACCAAGTTGGCCATCATGGCTCAGCTCGGCCTAGAAAGAGCCTCTTGGAAGACTATAAATGAATGATACTTCGACCTCATTTGGAATTTGATGGATCACACACATTATCTTTTTATCTATGATAAAAAAAGGACATGCAAAGGATTTAAGGAAGGAAGGCTAGATGAGCCTTATGGAGAAAAAAATAACATACACATACATGTTTTGGTTCACAATTAAATAGGGTTGCGAAGATGAGCCCAATGAAAGAAGACTAGTCTATGTTAATATCACAGGTGCAAAAATTTTCTAGCACTATCAAGGTTTCCTCAGGCACGAAAAATTCAGAAGGAAGAGAAGTTCTATCTTGAAGTTTTTGTCTTGCTTTCCTCTTGAAGATGTTTGAATTACAAAAGTAAAAGGCTAGTTGACTTGGTCTTTGGTGAAAACCGTATTTTTTCTTAGTCTTGGAAGTCTCCTTTGATATTAATTATATAAGAAGAGTTCTTTTGGGTTTTCCCCTAAGAGAGGGGTTTTTCCTTGACATGGAGCCTACATCTTGTGTTCATTTTGTATGACTGTGATATTCATGTTTTTGGCATTTATTTGATGGTAATAACACTAACATAATCAATAAAAGAAAAATATAATATCACAGGTAAATGTTAAGCAAGAGAAATCAAGAAAAAGTTGTCCTAATGCTTCCTTAATAGATTTCTCAGTAGGATCAAGCCATGAATAAAGTCAACTAGCCATTTTTCCACTTGGAGGGGGGACATTCTCTCATTTTTTCTATATAAGGAAGCTCTTGCTCCTCATTGTATCATTATGAAATTTGTAATTAAGCTCTGAGTCAAGTTTTGCTAGTTTGTAATATTTTTTCTAGAATAATAAAGTATTTGGGGTCAATTCATGGTGGTTGTCCTTTTCTATTCTCTATGGTAACTTCTTTTTGAATATTATGCTTAGTGCTCTTTTGGGATTGTTACCCACCACTATTGGGTGACTCCTATAGGAGATTTTTTTTTCTACTGGCCAACAACCCCTTGCAGTTGCCAGATAGCTCGATGTGTGATCATTCTTCACCACCTGATCCAACCATTGTGTGCCCTCGACCATTTGTTATGATCATATGTTTGAAGGTGGGAATTCCAATCCCAAAGGTATGACTTTTCATTATGTAATTGGGTGTTTATGACTGCTTTTATTGGACACATTTGAACATGGATTAGTAGGGAGGTTCAACAGAAATAATGGGCTTGGATTTTACTCTTGTTCCCTTGTCCCAACTTGGTGGTTAATCTTGTATCCTAGTCCTGTGGGATCTCATCTATTGGCTACTAGATTTAGTAGTGGTACTACATGGGAAACCCTGATTTTGGTTGCTTGGTCCTTCTTTCTGATAACATATATCTTGTTCCCCTCTACTCATTACAACCCTTTTTCACACTTTTCCTATGTGGGTCCACATTTGTTCATTAGGTCCACAAGGTGTTAGCCTCCCCCTCACCTTGTCCACACTTTTTATTGGGCATGGAACAATGCCTTCGAGGTATATGCAGCTAAAAAGAAAGATAAAAGCATAATTTGGCCACTTTCAACAAGAAATGTACCACAAAATGCAAAAGATGGTTGAGACATAAAAATTTAGCGCATGGGAAAAATCCAAATGTAGGGACCAACCATATATTTTTTTAATCGAAATAAAATACAACCAGAACAGAAAAACATTGGGAATTCAAATCTATTTAGCACTATCTAACACATCCCTGAATTTCATTTCACTGAACATATCATAAAATTACATATATTTAACTAAAGCCATAAAGAAATCATATAAAAGAATATTGTAACACATATGTACCATTCGCCAGAAGACGAGATTCCACTTGATTTGCCGTTACTTGTCTTCCATTGTTGTCGGTCACCGCCGAGTGTGAATGACGATGCACTTGATCTGAATGCAATGACCCACAGGTTGACCACCCAGCCTACTCCTTGGGTACTCTTCTTCCCCGCGGACCCTCGAGTTGTAATGGGGTTGTACAATGGAGGAATGTAATAGTTGGTATAGGGCAGCACCCCTTGGCTCAAGAGTCCCCTCTCTAAAGTCCTCTACCTCACCAAAATCACTATAGTTCGTAGTCACTACTCTGACATAGTCTCATCCATCCAACAATAGGGTCCCAAAAAGTCCCTTCTCCCATGGCTTGCCCCTTATTTTATAGGAGTCCTCATAGGTGACACTTGGCATGTCATGCATAATTAATTATTTTTGATAATTCATTAGTTTGATTATTCACCCACCCATGTGTCACTCTCTCATCAAGGGTCTCCAAAATTATTTACTTAAATTTTAATTTAAAACTAATATTTTCCACACCTCAACAAGATTCCTATTTCTTCTCTTAGTTGCCTCTTGATCCCCCCTTTTTACTCCTTAATTTGTGTTCATTACTAAAGTCAATTGATAAGTCAAGATTTGATTCCATATCTACTCCCTAATTTAACTCAAGTTATCTCTTAGATGGATATTCTTTTGTTGGTTGTTGCCACATGGAGGTTCTCTAAATTTCTCTAAAATTTAATTTATTAATCCTATTTTAATTCACAACTCCCTTCTCTTAATTAGGTTTAACTAATTTAAGATTAAGGTTAGGTAGAGTTTTAAGGTAAAATATTTTATTTCTTCCTATGATTCCCTTAACCCAAGCTTTATTCTTGATTTAATTGCCTCGGTTCTACTCATCATTTACAATTTGATGTGAATTAACATGGTTTTCATATCTTGATTATATTTATTAATTAATTTATTTTTATTAATTCCTAGGGTGACACGTTTTTTGGTCATGCCCTTCAAGAACTTCCCTTGAAGTTCCAAGGGTGCCACGCCTAATAGTTTATTTGTGATGCCAAGGGTGCCAAGTTGGTCGTGCCCTTCAAGAAATTCCCTTGAAGCTCCAAGGGTGCCACGCCACTTTCCCTTCAAGCATTCAGTGGCTACGAGGGGAAAGTATAGGTGCAACGATAGAGACCACTATTATCTCTTATGTTGCTAGCTATAGCGAGACTAATGGTGTCGGGGATCAAGGAATCTACCTTGATGCGCACCCCCCGATAAAATCCTCATGAGCAACCCAAATTTGGGACCTGCCCTCATGACATCGTGATCTTCAAGGCGAAGGTGTTTCAACTTTTCCAACCCAGGTCACGGCGGGAGTGCTAGTGGGTGAGATCAGGGACACTGTCCCACCCCTCCCATGCAGTTCCATCCAATTTGTACAACCCCATCACCCATATGTGAGTCATTCGGCCAAGCAACTAATCTGTGCCTGCAACCACTAACATCTCATTAGAATATAGATAAACATAAATAATAGGTTTCAAAATTTTCTTTGAATTTCAAAGATAAAATAATATCATTTTTTTTCATCAAACCAGTTGTCGTCAACTCATCATATGCGAGTGCCTCTAGTGGTTTCTTACCATACTCAATAATCATCAGTAACAAGGTTTCTCAGTGTTATTCATTGTCATAATAGCCTCATTAACATCACCTAGTCATTCGCATCATTTTTCATTGTGAACCAGAACTAATGCAAGTAGATAATATAGGGGACACCTCCATCATGGCTATCATCATAAAAAAATCAATGGAAACATACATATCCATAAAGCTATCAACATCGTAACATTAATAGAAATATACCTATCCATCAAATTTATCATCATCATGATTTTAATAGAGAGCATACATATCCTTTACTGCCATCATCATCATAAATTCAGTAGAGACCAAACTTAACCATTTATGCTCCAATCATCATAATATCAATAGAGAACATGCCTAACCATTAATGTTACAATCATCATAATACCAATAGATAACATACATAACCATTAATGCTATCTTCATCATAATATCAATGGAGAACATACATAAACATCACAACCATTAATATCTCAGCCACTAATAATAGAGTCGTGTGCCTGGATCCTCAACCTGAGGTCCTCAAAGAATAATGTGTGGGCCTTAGGGCGAAATAAATGTTAGTGTCATATCACTGTCAGTCATCTAGAGTGGGGCAATACATACACCCCCTCTTAATAATAGACTTCGTCTCGGAGTCCTTGGAATAGGTAAGGAAAATGGTGACGCATCTCCTTAGCGTCCTCCCAAGTAGCTGAACTGGGACTATAATTGTCCCATTGGACTTTAACCTGGTCCACTAACTGTCGTCTAAGTTGTAAAGTTCACTGGTCCAGTATGCAAACTGGTTCGATCATCACTATTCCCTCATCCGAAACCTGCAAATGACCAAAGTCAATAACATGAAAAGGATCTGAAATATAATGAAGTAAAACAGAAACATGAAACACATCATGCATACGTGCTAAAGATGGAGGTAAGGCAAGCCTATATGCCACCGACCCTTTCCTTTCTAAGATTTCAAAAGGTCCCACATACCATGGAGATAATTTTTCTCCCTTTCCAAATTTTATAGAGCTTTTTTGGGGACTTACTCTCAAGAACACCCTATCCCCCACTTCATAACTTCGGTCTATCCGATGAGCATCAACATAGCTCTTTTGTCGATATTGTGCTTCTTTTAGCCTCCTCCTAATCATAGTCATTTGTTCTTCCATCTCTTGCACCACTTCTGGTCCTATTAATACTCGGTCCTCTAGTCGGTCCCAACTGAGAGGTGTTCTACAAGGTCTTCCATATAAGAACTCAAATGGCGCCATCTTGATGGAACTCTGATAACTATTATTGTAAGAAAATTCCACAAGTGGTAAAAACTCCTCCCATCTCTTTTGTTGGTCCATCACATACATCCGAAGCATGTCTTCAAGGATTTGATTAGTCCTCTCTGTCTGCCCATCTGTCTCAGGGTGATAAGCAGTGTTGAAGTTCAACTGGGTTCCCAAAGCTTCTTGGAAACTGGTCCAAAATCTTCATGTAAACACTACTCCCCTATCAGATATGATCTTCCTAGGCACTCCATGCAATCTCATAATCTCATTAATAAAAACTCTGGCTATTTCTGGTGCCTTATATGTAGTCTTAACTGGTATGAAATGGGCGCTCTTGGTCAACGTGTCCACCACTACAAATATGGAATCATGTCTTCTTGAGGTCATTGGTAGTCCCACAATGAAGTTCATTGATATAACTTCCCATTTGGATTTTGGTATCTCATGGGGTTGCAATAAACCTGCTGTATGTCTGTATTCAACTTTTACTCACTGACACTCTAAGCATCTTGCTGCCAAGTTCACGATATCCTTCTTCATCCCTTTCCAAAAGAAGAGTGGTTTTAGGTCCACACTCATCTTCTTAACACCAGGGTGTGCCATGTATACTGCACGATGTGCTTCATTTAAGATTAATTGGCGTATATCTTCATTCGGTGGCACATATATCCTTCCCTGAAATCGTAGTAGCCCATCATTATCAAGGGAGTATTCTTCATATTTTGGGACCCTCATTTCATCCTCCCTCAGAATTTTTCTAACCTCCTGATACCAGGTGTCTTTAAATTATAATTCAAGCAGTTTCTCCCTCAAATTTATCTTTAAGGGATTCACTGAAAATATCTGCGGCCTCCTACTTAAAGCATCAACCACCCTATTTACCATTCCTTTGGTGTAAGTGATATCAAAATCATATTCACTAATTAGCTCAGAACATCATCTTTGTCGTGCATTTAAGTGATCTTGAGTGAATATGTGTTGTAGCCCACAATGGTTAGTCCTAAGATCAAACTTCCTTCCTAGAAGGTAGTGTCTCTAAATATTTAGTGCATAAACAATTGCTGCCATTTCTAGATCATGAGTTGCGTATTTTTCTTCGTGGGTTCTAAGTTTCCGTGATGCATAAGCTATTACTCTTCCTTCTTGCATCAACACATAACCCAACCCTTCCTTGGAGGCATCAGTGCAAACCAAAAATTCTTGTTCCATATTTGGCACCTTCAAAATTGGTGTTGTCGTTAATAACACCTTTAACCTTTGGAATGCCTCTTCACATTTTTCAGTCCAAATGAATTTCTTGTTCTTTCTTTGGAGCTCGGTAATGGGGTTTGCTATCTTTGAAAACCCTTCGACAAATCTACGATAATACCTTACCATGCCCATGAAACTTCGTATTTCATGAACATTGGTTGGTGTTGGCCATTCCATGATGGCCTTGATCTTTACTGGGTCTACTGTGATACCATCCCCAGAGATAATGTGTCCAAGATAATGAATCTTGGTTTGGTAAAAGGAACACTTTGACAACTTCCCGTATAATTGGTTTTCTCTAAGACATTGTAGGACTATCCTCAAGTGTTCGTCATGCTCTTTTGGGGTCTTTGAGTAGATCAGAATGCCATCGATAAAGACTTGTACAAACTTATCTAAGTAATCCAGAAACATTCTGTTCATCAAACTCATGAAAACACCCGGGGCATTTGTCAGTTCAAAGGGTAAAACTACAAATTCATAATGCCCAAATCTTGTTTTAAAGGCTGTCTTTGAAATATCTTCTTCTTTGATTCTCAACTGATGATATCCCGACCTCAGATCTATTTTTGAAAACACTTTCACCCCCCTCATTTGATCAAATAAGTCATCTATCCTTGGCAAAGGGTATTGATTTTTTATCATCACTTTATTTAACTAGCGGTAATCAATGCACAGTCGCCAAGACCCATCCTTTTTCTTAACAAAAATCACAGGGGCTCCCCACGGAGATATGCTAGGTCGTATGAACCCCAAGTCCAACAATTCCTTTAATTGGATCTGCAATTCCTTTAGATCTGGAGCCGACATACGATAGGGTGCCTTTGCAATAGGCTCAATTCTTGGTTTAAGGTCGATGGTGAAATCATTTTCCCTTTTTGGGGGTAGTCCAGGTAGTTATTCAGGAAATACATCCTTAAATTCAACAAGGAATGGATGTTTATCAAGGTTTTCAGAGTCACCCTTATCATTTAGAGCTACCACTGAGAACCTTTGACATCCCTTTCACCTAAATTTCATTAGTTGCATGGAGGGGATGAAACTCAGGGACACCCCTCGGTTCTTTCCCCTTAATGATTTTCTTTGGACGTCATCGTCGGTGAAATGTAGAATTTTGTTTTTTGCAGTCTAGGAGTGCCTCATGTCGCTCCAACCAATCCATTCCTATAACTACGTCATAGACTCCTAGAATTGTAGAGTACAAGGATACCTTGGTCTTACATACACCCAGGTCCACCTCACAATCCTTTACCATCCTTCCTACATTTATTTTCATACCACATGCCATTTCTACATGTCTAAATTCATATTATGCAATTGCTTTATGTTTAATCACTGATAATGCATTTAGAGAAATAAATGAATTAGTAGCCCCTAGATCTATTAAAATGACAAAATTCATACCATCAATATTACCTGAGGTTTCTAACACAGTGGACTGGTGTTCGACCTGGTGATTGTTCACCGCTGCATGGATGCGATGAGCCTTCCCCAGATCCCGCACTGTAGTTGCATTTTTAGTTGAGTTGGTATTACCTGTCTTTTGAGGGCAATCCCTCTCGTAGTGAGGACCTCCACAAGTCAAACACCCCCTCTTAGGGGCTTTGCTTCTACTACCAACTGAACCGCGAGTTGGTCTGGAACTCTGCTGGAAAGAGGATCAGTGTTGAGGTGGTGTGACTTGGTGTTATCGCATAGGCCGGTGCGATTGACGAGTTTGTTGAGGTACCCTGTGCGGATGCTGAGCTGGATGCCTATATGGTGTTCTTTCATTTCTTGTTGACCACCTTTGATGATTGAGCACAGGACCCCCTTGCAAATTTCTACATTCCATATTGTTTCCACTTAGTACTCCTGATCCTGTGGGCCTTGTTGACTTACTAGGTCCACTGCTCATGATCTCCTCCTCTGCAATGATTGCCCACTGAACTGCCTCATGCAAGGTGCAAGGCATTAAGATTCTAACCTTGGTCCGAATGTTAACATTTAATCCATACACAAATTTTTTCACCTTGAGCTTTTTTTTGTTTAAGTGAGGGGCATAATGGAGTAATTCCATGAAATGTGCCTCATACTATTGTAGTGGGCGATTCCCTTGCTTTAATGCATTGAATTCATTTAGTTGCCTCTCAAGGAACTCCTCTGACAGGTAACGTTCTCTAAATTTTTCTTCAAATAGATCCCAAGTTACTTATGATATATCCATCCCCAATTGGGTTAATAATGTCTTCCACCAAAGTAGTGCGTTTCCCTTTAGCTGGAATATACCCATCTTGGCCTTCATATTTGAGGTGTAATCTCTTAGGGTAAAGCACATAGCCATGCTTTCTAACCATGCCTCTGCAGATTGACCATCTGTGGACCCCCAAAACTTTGGAAATTTTACCTTTTCCAAATCTCGACGTACATCATTTCTTGTAGTGTTTTGGGGTGCTTCGTTTTGTATGACAGGTCCTCCATGTTCCCGTTCCAAACGGTTTATTAATGCCTCAGACATGTGTTGGAATGATCTCATTAAGTTCAACACTTCTCCAGCTGGTATCTGTTCTTGTGTTGAGATGGTTTCCCCATCATTGGGTGGGGTGGTTGGAGTTGGCTGTTGTGGTGGCGCCATGTTGGGCCCTTTTGTTGCCCCACTCCTTCTTGTACCTCTTCTAACCATGGTTCACCTGCCACAATTTAATATGATTTTTCCTTATAAGATAAAAACCAATCAAATAAAAGTCATAATCACGTGAGTGGTTCTATAATTTATTGTTATTATTATATACTTCCAATTGAACAATTTATGCATTTATAAGTTTTTGATGATATAATTCACCTATCAATTCAAACCTTCCTATAAGATTTAATCATACAGATACAATCAATTTGACTCAGCGTAGTAGACTTAGACTACATTATGTCATGTAAATGATAGAGGTGGTTGGTAGCATTATCATAACATAAACTGAGAATGTCATTAGTAAAAAGAGAGAATAAGTTTTAAAAGAATGTAATGATAATATATTCTTTAAAAACTTTTAGACTCAACATTATTTTGCAACTTTAAACACAGGCCACAAAAAAGTCAAAATATTTATATATGATCTGCTTTAAATTCAAACAAAAACCAAAAATGCTTTTCACTTTTCACATTCATCATCGATTCAAAAATGTTGGATGGGTTTCTTGAGTTTGGTTTCACTAGACTTTAGGATCTTAAAAGTTAAAGAAATTACTTGACAAAAAAATTCATTAGAATGTGGAGGATGATCTTCAAGAAAGTGGTGGAGGTTTAAAAGTGCATATGTAGTTAATGCACCGAAGACTATTGCTATGGATTTCTGACCAAATTTATGACTCAAGTCTAGTTAATCTGACCATAATTTTAAACCCAATTCAATAATGTAGTGAAGCATTTGTTACAAATTTTTATTTTTATTTTTGCACTGTGAATTATTAAGTGAATGAATAAATGCTTTCCAAGCGAATCTACCCCTAATAATCGTGTTAAATATCTTAATATGGACAACGAATCTCGTTAAGCATGATCATACTTTTTGATTCATATTATTTTATTGGTGTGTTAAATAATTAAATAATTTATTACAAATGGAAATCTCATTAAATACTAAAAGCATGGAGTATATAAGATCTAATACCAGATTCGACAACACCATCAACGATTTGTGCGGCGTAACAGGGATCTCCTACGCTACACACCCAGTTCCAAATTTTCCCATTTTATCATTGTTGTGTCTTTTGGGAGTCACAAAAATAAAAATAAATTGTAGGATTGATCTTATAGCTGTGTTGCCAAAATGAGCCATTATTATTTATTAACTGGACTTTTAGTTAATAAACTTGACGATGCTGATAGCGGGGACGTGTTCCAACGACATTCCTAGCTGCACCAAATGACTGAGATGGGATCATGACTCTATCTTTTAAAATCTTCACATGTTTGTGTTTATGTATTTGTTTCTATTTTTGTTTTTGTTTTTATAATAGACACACGTGGAGAGGCTTGCTGTCTTATGACTTGTGTTAACACGCTGAACAATGAAGAAATGATTCTTATTTGGATCTGTAATTGAAGACATGGACATGCCCCTCGTTCAATTCCAACTAAAGTTTCATTAATGCGTAGATACAAAGATTATGGAGGGTAGTAGAAACCAAAACGAAATTTCAAACCCTTGATGGTGGCTACATAAAAAAAAGATGAGATATATAAAATTCTCATTGTAATGGCCCTGGCGATGGCTATAACGTAGCCATTTCCATTTGCTTCACTTGATTTTCCATCAGAAGATGCAAGCAAGAGCAAAGCGAGGCTATTGCCATCACTTCAGCTTCAAGGAGGAGCTGCTAACCAAAACAGTTGCGTTGTGACCAGAGGAGCCATTGCTTCTAACGACATTCTCGAGATCGTGAAAAAACTGTGTAATCAGGGCCAAATTAGAGAGGCTCTGCGATTTTAAGGTAAATCAATCCATGCCCACGTGAATAAAAATGGAATTGTGCCAATCATATTTCTGACCAACACCCTTATGAACATGTATGCGAAGTTGGGGAGCTTGGTAGACACACATAAATTGTTCGACGAAATGCTTCATTGAGATGTCTGCTCTAGGAATACGCTAATCACATCATATTCTCCCCACGGGCCTGCAGAAGAAGTGTTGAAACTCTTTCACCAGATGCAGAGATCGATTTTCCAGCTTGACCGCTTCACTTATGCCAGCGTTCTCTCGGTTTGTGCCAAGCTGGGAGCTCTAGAACAGGGCATCGAGATTCACCAAGAAATAGTTAGAAGCCAGTGCCAGATTGATGGTTTTGTAGAGAGTGCCCTAGTGGATTTGTATGAAAAGTGTGGGAGAATAGACAAGGCTCGAGAATTGTTTGACAGAATGTCTAAATGAGACAGTCTTGTGGAACATCATGATAGCTGCGTATGGAAAGAAGGGACTTGTTGATAAAGCTTTCAATCTTTTCCAGGAAATTTCCAAGAGAGATTTGGTTTCATGGAATGCTATAATTACAGGCTATGTGCAGAATGGGCGTGTGGACGAAGCCCAAAAGCTTTTTCGAAAAATACCAAAACCAAATGTTGTTTCCTGGACTGCCATGATCTCAAGATACGCACAGAATGGGCACAATGAGGAAGCCCTGAAGAATTTTCAAGCAATGCAGCGTGCAAGTGTGAAACCGGACATCCAGGCATTTTCCATGTTCTTACTGCTTGAGCCAACATGGTAGCTCTGCAACAGGGGATGGAAATCCACGAAGAGATACGCAGAAGTGGGTTTGAATCCAATGCTTTTATGGGAAATGTTTTCATAGATATTTAACAACTACCCAACACAGAATAATACATTTCAGGCAGAAATAACAACCCCGAAATATCACATAATACAGTAGGCCAGGTGAAAAACAACCAGATGCTTAGTTCATACAGATAATCGATGAGGTGTGATAGATGACATGTGACGTATCCACTTTGTCGTATGAGGATATGCTAGAGTTGGTGTAATTAACTAATGACGTGGATACTTTGTTGACTCAAGTCTTAGCTACGTGTTGTAAAAAGCTACTGACCCGGATCTGATGTTCTGGTGAAAGATAGATCCATATATCCTTATGAAGATATGGATATTTACTAGTCTCTAGTTTTAGTTAAGGATCAACATTCACATATTCTCTGTGGATCATCTTCACCTAACAGTAGATGAAGCATTACCATTGTTATCTTTTTACTAGATATATTTATGATAAGATGGTAAGATTAATTGTTTATCTGTCATATAATTATGTTTATCACAATGATTTTGATCTGGTCAATGTCGTCTTCTGGTTATCTATGTATTTGTTTTGACATTATTTTGCAATCCTTTTTGTTAATTCAATTTTCTTCATCCTGTAATCTACTTCACTTTATTTTAGGAGTAGTTAAAGTTTCTGCATGTAGTCGATTTTCATTCTAATATTTGTGGATATTTAACGTTACTAATTGTTGTATATTCGTCGAAAGCTCTTTTTACAATGCAAAGCACTGTTTGGTTTGCATACAACATTATTCCATGGTACCATCAGATGTAGAAATGTTTAGATACGCAGCGTATAGTATAGTCAACAATAAGTCCTATCGTTGCTAGCTTAGATACTAACAGTAGATGCAACATATTGTCTGGCTGGTAATACACAAATATCTACTAATCATTTCTCCATGACATTTAATTTATTTAGAACTTACTTACAAATGAACAGGTGAAGTCCTTCACATATAAATCTCAGACTCTAGTGCCAACCAAAAGAAAACAATAGGAAATCATTACGCATTCCTCATAGTAGAAAAAAAAATCAGCAATCATGTTTAACAAAACTATTCATGCATGCATGGGCCTATAGGTCTCAAGGGTTCA
Source organism: Pinus tabuliformis (assembly GCA_031772625.1). Classification (NCBI taxonomy): domain Eukaryota; kingdom Viridiplantae; phylum Streptophyta; class Pinopsida; order Pinales; family Pinaceae; genus Pinus; species Pinus tabuliformis. The sequence goes on along the minus strand of CM062807.1, from coordinate 714,370,735 downwards.
AATTAGCTTTGATACCAAGTGTAGGGACCAACCCTATATTTTTTTTTATCGAATAAAATGCAACCAGAAGAGAAAAACATTGGGAATTCAAATCTATTCAGCACTATCTAACACATCCATTAATTTCATTTCATTGAACATATCATAAAATTACATATATTTAACTAAAGCCATAAAGAAATCATACAAAAGAATATTGTAACACATATGTACCGTTCACCAGAAGACGAGATTCCACTTGATTTGCCGTTACTTGTCTTCCCTTGTTGTCTGTCTCCTCCGAGTGTGAATGATGATGTACTTGATTCGAATGCAATGACCCATCGGTTGACCACCCAACCTATTGCTTGGGTACTCTTTTTCCCCGCGGACCCCCGAGCTACAATGGCGTTGTACAATGGAGGAATGTAATAGCTGGTAGAGGGGAGCACTCCTTGGCTCAAGAGTCCCCTCTCTAAAGTCCTCTACCTCACCAAACTCACTATAGTTCATAGTCACTACTCTGACATAGTATCATCCATCCAACAATAGGGTCCCAAAAAGTCCCTTCTCCCATGGCTTGCCCCTTATTTTATAGGAGTCCTCATAGGTGACACTTGGCATGTCATGCATAATTAATTATTTTTGATAATTCATTAGTTTGATTATTCACCCACCCATGTGTCACTCTCTCATCAAGGGTCTCCAAAATTATTTACTTAAATTTTAATTTAAAACTAATATTTTCCTCACCTCAACAAGATTCCTATTTCTTCTCCTAGTTGCCTTTTGATCCCCCCTTTTTACTCCTTAATTTGTGTTCATTACTAAAGTCAACTGATAAGTCAAGATTTGATCCCCTATCTACTCCCTAATTTAACTCAAGTTATCTCTTAGATGGATATTCTTTTGTTGGTTGTTGCCACATGGAGGTTCTCTAAATTTCTCTAAAATTTAATTTATTAATCCTATTTTAATTCACCATCCTCTTCTCTTAATTAGGTTTAACTAATTTAAGATTAAGGTTAGGGTAGAGTTTTTAAGGTAAAATATTTTATTTCTTCCTATGATTCCCTTAACCCAAGTTTTATTCTTGATTTAATTGCCTCAGTTCTACTCATCATTTACCATTTGATGTGAATTAACATGGTTTTCATATCTTGATTATATTTATTAATTAATTTATTTTTATTGATTCCCAGGGTGCCAAGTTTTTGGTCGTGCCCTTCAAGAACTTCCCTTGAAGTTCCAAGGGTGCCACGCCTAATAGTTTATTTGTGATGCCAAGGGTGCCAAGTTGGTCATGCCCTTCAAGAAATTCCCTTGAAGTTCCAAGGGTGCCATGCCACTTTCCCTTCAAGCATTCAGTGGCTATGAGGGGAAAGTATAGGTGCAATGATAGAGACCACTATTATCTCTTATGTTGCTAGCTATAATGAGACTAATGGTGTCAGGGATCAAGGAATCCGCCTTGATGCGCGCCCCCCGGTAAAATCCTCATGAGCAACCCAAATTTGGGACCTGCCCTTATGACATTATGATCTTCAAGGCAAAGGTGTTTCAACCTTTCCAACCCAAGTCACGGTGGGAGTGCTAGTGGGTGAGATCAGGGACACTGTCCCACCCCTCCCATGCAGTTCCATCCAATTTGTACAACCCCATCACCCATATGTGAGTCATTCAGCCAAGCAACTAATCTGTGCCTATAACCACTAACATCTCATCAGAATATAGATAAACATATATAGCAAGTTTCAAAATTGACTTTGAATTTCAAAGATAAAATAATATAATTTTTTTCATCAAACCAATTGTCGTCAACTCGTCATATGCGAGTGCCTTTGGTGGTTTCCTGCCATACTCAATAATCATCAGTAACAAGGTTTCTCAGTGTTATTCATTGTCATAATAGCCTCATTAACATCACCTAGTCGTTCGCATCATTGTTCATTGTGAACCAGAACTAATGCAAGTAGATAATATAGGGGACACCTCCATCATGGCTATCATCATCAAAACATCAATGGAAACATACATATCCATCAAGCTATCAACATCGTAACATCAATAGAAATATACCTATCCATCAAATTTATCATCATCATGATTTTAATAGAGAGCATACATATCCTTTACTGCCATCATCATCATAAATTCAATAGAGACCAAACTTAACCATTTATGCTCCAATCATCATAATATCAATAGAGAACATGCCTAACCATTAATGTTACAATCATCATAATACCAATAGATAACATACATAACCATTAATGCTATCTTCATCATAATATCAATGGAGAACATACATAAACATCACAACCATTAATATCTCAACCACTAATAATAGAGTCATGTGCCCGGATCCTCAACCTGAGGTCCTCAAAGAATAATGTGTGGGCCTTAGGGCTAAATAAATGTTAGTGTCATATCACTATCAGTCAACTAGAGCGGGGCACTACACCAAACATGAGCTCTACCTCCTATCACTATGGCCATCACCCTGGTTCCTAGAGCCCCTATGAGTTACCCCTGCATCATTAAGGAACCCATGATTTTACCAACCTCTGGTGGGAGATGAATTGCCCAAACTTAAGGGGGTATTCACCGCTTCATCATACACATCATGCTCTCATCCACTGGAGCCTCGGGCAGTAAGATAAAGAAAAACCAATAAAAGGAACAAGGCATATGAAGAAGGGTTGAAAAACAATGGTCGAGGTAACTCATGTTCCACAATTTCTCCCTCCTACATCCATATACTCAATGTGTGGTAGCTACCCTTGTACCATGGCATGTCGCTTGGAGCCTTCCCTCTTTCCCTATTCCATTCCATCATTATTTCACATGACACCCGCCGTTTGATGGATGTACCATGGACCTGTTGCTCCCTTAGAGGTTGAAACCACCTAATAGGGTCCTTTATTAACCTCTCTTGTTGAAATTGGTAACACCTGTACACTCTAAAGCCCATTTTGAGGGGAATGCCACTATGAAGTGTTCACGTTTTCCCTTGGTTAGCAAGCTTATTTACTCAATTGTGTAAAAATTTGGAAGCCCAAATTTCTACTGCAACAACTTATTAAGTTACTTCTATTTGTTAATTACTGAACAAATTATTTACTGCATCCTACAACAAATACTGGAACTAATACACTGTAACCTTTACTAGTTAAAATTATATGTCAATTAGTGACACCGTTATTTTTGGACAAATTTCCCCAGAAAAACCCAATGTGGGAAAACAATGCAGCAATTGAGGGTTTGTATTATTAAGCAGTAGTTTTATGAATATAATCTCTGGATGCCCTGCTGGCCATCCAATACAAACAATATCATTGACAAAGAGATAAGTGAGGTTACCTCACACTATCACAAGAGATCCTAGCTGATCCAGCCACTGAATGGATTGCCCCTATTTGCCTTTTCTTTTCCTCTGTGCAGTCACTGTGTCAACCCAACGTCATAGCCTTTAGGGACAAAGTCACCCCTTCTGCTGATCGATTTGATACCTGGAAACTTAAAATTTCACCTCTCGGTTTCACACCTTGACTTTTGTCTTCTGATATCGATTCCTCTAGCAAATTTTTAGACCTCCTCAAGGCTCTGTGTTGCCTCTACGTCAGCCTATGCTGGCCAGCTTAGATGCAACACTTCCTCTCCTGGATCTCTCTCTGCCTTCTCTGTTGAGTATTATGGGATCAGGAAAAATATCCAACCAGAACTATCCCTACCCCTCACTATAAAATATCACTTTGAATTCTCTTCCCTACAAGTGTTGTGCTTCAAAAATTTGATATTTTGATCTCCCACTGTTAAATTGGCAACTAGGGCCAAACTCCATGTGGGTTAGCTTATTTCTGGCAGCTGATATTTTTATTGGATCCCTCTCGTCGAGAGGTGTAGGATTGATCCAAAGATCATCTGATTCCGATAAGTATTTATGGAGATATGAATTTATTTTGTTTATGTAATTATTATCAAGCCGACCAGCACTTATGTAGGCTCTAAAAGCCCAACCGACATGTCTATTCAACCTCTACATTTTAGTATAAATTGGTGAGGACTTGAAGTCATTTGGGACATGTATTCTTGAGGTGATCTCCTCTCCACGTCTTGGGTTTTTGGAGAAGGAGAGAACCAAAAGAATACGCTGGCCTAGAAGGAGCCCTAGCTGCAAGATGATGCCCTAACCACTATGATGCCCTAACTGCTGTAATACCCTAGCCGCAATAAGCTGCAGGCTTATGAGGATGCACGCTGAGATCTTATACGCTGGACCTTAGTTAATGGAGACCATTTATACGCAGAATATGATCGAGACTTACACATTGTACATGAGAGGAACGCAACACAGCTCACAAATGGATTACACAATGTCATGAAAACAATATTCGCACAGCTATGGAAACCCTATACGCTATGCAGGCAATGAATGCATCAACGCAGTGCAGTCAATGATAAACGTTTCTTGTGGAATGTATCATCACTGTCAACATGTGGATGTTAACGCTGGGTTCACACAGATGATATACACGGTCCAACATAAATGTAGCCGCAGCAAATAAAAGAGCCACAGTCATAACATGAGGAGACCATAAACGCAATAACCACATGTGCCAACAGATCGATACGCCATTGATGAAGGTCTTCGCTGGAATTTCTCTGCGAATAACAAAACCCCGGCCTAATCTTTTACGGTGATGAAATCGGTCCGGATCCAAGGAGCTTTCATAAGCCTGTAACCAAACAAACAAGAAGAATGGGACGCTTGCAGGATACACCTGACAATTCAAGTGCCATGGACTGTAACGAAAACAATGGCAAGAGCAGGTCCACTCAGCCGAGGCTTTTCATCAGAGAAATGGTTATGGAGAACTTCAAGTCCTATGCTGGAGAACAGCGGGTTGGCCCCTTCCACAAGATTCTTATACGCATTGGTATATAGATAATTATTTGCAGTCAAAAGGTGCCACCTGTTACACGCAGTCAATCCCAGATCACTGGCGCAGCAAGATATACATATACACGCAAGAAATGGAAATACATATACACAACAATATTTACACGCTGAAATGGAGATACCTTCCTACGCTGTTAGGAAGTCACCTTCTACGTAGTCATGGAGACAAGCCTCTATACGCAGTCAAAGGAAACTTGCCTCAGACATTCTCATGCTCAATCACATATAGACAAGTATTCGAATGGACAGTAAGTTGTAGTTTTGTTGACAGTAACCCCTTCTCTAAGATCTCAATCAAAGGAGCAGATCTCAAATGCCATGAATGAAGGTATGATCTCAGATGACATCTCGGATGAATGAAAAAGGTATGTGTATATCAGTATATATATGTGTGTTGATCTGTGTTTGTCATGATAAAGAAGAAGAAAAGAGCACAGTGAAAATCTCAATGGATCTGATCATTGGAAGATGTAGCAGTAACAAAGGTACAAGTAAAAGTGCAACAATGATGCAACTGTGATGACAACATGATGCATGTAATCACGAGCAGCATGATGAAGCAACGGGAAGGCAGAGGCAGCAGCATGGTGGGTAGCACTATGAGATCATATGCATGGGCAGTACAATGATACATTAGTAGGGGCAGCAGCATGGTGATGATGCACATTAGTTTGAGCAGCATTATGATGAATAAGATCATGGACATGGGCAACATGATGATAATCATGATTAGAGCAGCATGGTGCAGTATGCCGTGGTGTAACTAGAGGACCAGATGCAACACGATGCTAGGTATCAGTTGAAGCAGAATGTCTTCAACTGATCTCATCGTTATAGGAGATGATCTATGCTTAGATCTAGACAAGTTAAAGTATTGACTTCTGTTGTAAATGTACTATCTCTCTCTCTCTCTTTCTTTGCTGAACTTTGAAGAACATAAAAGAAGAATTGATCAAGGGTTTCCCCACACATTGTGGGGTTTGTCCCTGGCTTGCGCCACATCTTGTGTCCTCTTGTCTTGGCTTGTCTTCTGCATTTTATATTTATGTTCTATCTGCAGTTTATCATAATGCTGATGTGATTGCTAACTGTGAAAATTTAAATAAATTTCTCTAGCATAGAACATACCTAATCTTAACACCCACTTTATGTCTCTTCCAGATGCCCATCAAGCCTCCTCTTAAATCATTCTGTTGAAAACCAACGACCCATATTAGATCCTAATCAATGGCTCAGATCATTTTGGCTTGATCTTCATCTTCTTGTATAAGTTTCACCTAGGGTTAGATTAATACCCTTTAATTATTTTAATTTCCTAAGTTTAGACTTAGGCACCCATTAAAAATAATTAATTATTTTAATAAAATTGTAGAATTTCCCAAAACAATTTCCAGGTATTGTGGAATACATGTGTCCAAGCCTCCCTACAAATTTTGAGGCTTAGAGCACATTTGATGGTACTAGAAATCAAAAAATTGCACTAATGAATTGTTGTACTGGAAGGTGAGGGGACACATTGGATCTTATACAGGATTGTAGGTGGGTATCCATTTGGAATTGGTCACCCTATACAGGGTCCAAGCCCTACAGAGGGTCATAATAGCACTTGTAGGGTAAGCGTTGAGATCTATGGGTCTCCACCACAATAGAGCATTGATTGCCTTGCCATGTACTTCTTCAACACCACACATTTCTTGTTCATGCTCTAGTCATACAAAGATGATGATGCACTTGGACCATGTTGCCCAGTTGGCCACACATTTTCACTTGACACTTGGAAGCTGATCCATAGCTTAGATGGGGTTTTGTCTCATCTAAAGAGACATGGGAGGGATTGTGTCATATTCTAGCATAAAATAATGGAACATCGACATGATATTGAGCCAACGGAGGCCCATGAGACCATTGATTCCCCACATCCACCTAACAACACTACATGATGTTTTTCTTGGAAATCAAGGGTATAACCCCTTGATCATCATTTTGGAATCCCTCCTCTTCATCATGGTACTTAGAGGACTAATTTTTTCCTTCCAATGACTCTCTTGGCTATTATTATATCATTTTGGGTAGCATTGGATGGTTATTCTTCACTTATTGAGCTATTTGGTGGGCTTGTCACCATAAGGGTTGTTATTTTCACATGAAAATTTATTAGGGGCTTAATTAGGCCATTCAAAGCTGTGAGAGGCTCATATAAATTGGAGATACCTCATTTGTAGTTGATCATCATCATCATTTGAAATGGCATTTCTCTTGTAAAAATATTTCGGACTTACAATTGATGGACGGAATTGGTATTTTTTGATGCATTTTGATGTATGGGATTTTCACTATCTTTCCTTGGAGCTTCTAATTGCGTACTAAATGATGTATATACTCGCACTATCTTGCAAGTTCCATTTGATGCTATATATTTACATTTTTACATGTCTAATGTATGGAATATCTCGTCATAATACTGTATATGCGCTAATCTAATGCAAATTAATGAAAACACTAATATCATTGAAGTATTGCATGCATTACTCATATATAATGTGAATAAGTGTTCCTAAAGTCTTGTTATGCATATTTCATCCTTGAATCTCCATCAATCTTTGCCAAACAAAGTATAAATATCTATTGTGGACAAGTTTCTCCCTCTTTAGGGTTGGTGAAAGTTGCATAGTCTCCTTGATAGAGTGAAGTCCTTAAGTCAAAGAAAATATTGACTCTATTTCTCCCTATTGATAAGGAACTGATCTTAATCTTAGGTTATTGACCTTAAACCTCTTTTCTTCCATCTTTTGCAAATTTCAGCCCTAACCCTCGAAGGTCAACTAAGGTCTAGTGCAAATTTCTTTTGGAGGGGTATATTTGAGAGTGAATTGGTAGGCTACTACACTATAGTGTCCTCTATTAGCCTTCCAAATTTGAGGCAATTGTCGTGGCGAGTTTGAGAAAAATATCAAGCCCTAGCTCCAACATTGATTCTACCCTTAAAATTCTTTGGTTAGCGACATTCCAAAGGTCATATTTCTCTTGAAAATTCAAAGGAGGTTAATCACTTTTTTTATCTTCCTAATCATCACTTTAACTAGTAATCACATGGAATATCATCATCTTGAAGTGATTGTGAACCCCAACCCTTGCTTGGATTTTCATAGGTCTCTCTATTGGTGTCAAACCCTTATATGGCAATCACATTACAAATCCCTTAGAGAGGCCTTGCCTCCTTAGGAAGCCTTAGGTCTAGGAGTATCCATTTTAATTGAATAATATTTCCTCCTAGGTCTAGGTATCCTCATAAGCCTTTCTTGGAGAGTCATTAGATTCTCTTGAAGCATTGAGATATTATTTGAGTCTCTCCTTTGAATGGGCCTTGGAAATCACATCTCACCTCACCATGGATCCCATCATTCAAGTGATTTCCCTTATACCAGGAGTCCTCCAATTGGTGAAAGTCCATAAAGAGAAGGGGACACTGACTGAGGTGACATTGGGTCTTTGTCCCATTGTTCTCATTCGGTTTAGTATTTGTCCCTTAGATACCCATACTAGGACCCCTGCTAGATTGAGTGGTAAAATTTTTGGTGCCATTGTTGGGGACGAAGTAGGTCTTCCTTCCCTGTGAATCAATAAGGAATTGATTCATTGTTGACATTATAAATATTCCTCTGGAAAATCCACAATCCTACCATGGAAATTGAAGACACCTCTATCCTAACATACCAACAAAGAGGTGATGAGACACCTCATACTCCTTTCCTTGATAAGGTTTCTAAGAGAATGTCATTCAGTTATTGGGAAAAACATTTTCTCCATCCACTAATCCTTGATAACATATTAATACCCTTTCGTCCTCTCCCTTATCATCCAGAACTACCAAAATTTCGTGGGGGAAAGGATGAAGAAGCCCAAGAGCATATCACACAATTTGAGTTCCTTGTAGGTAACCCAAAATATAAAGAAGATGAGCGCATGATCATTTTCATTGGAACATTTCGTGGGGATGCTAGTATATGGTTCCAATCCTTAGAGCATCCTCTATCTCATCTTTGAAATACTTTGTCACTGGGTTCAAAATTAGATGGTTCAAAGAAAATGACATTGTTTAATTGTACAAAAGCTTTGTCTCTGGAAATAGAGAAAAATAAGAACTTGTTAAAGAATTCAACCAAAGATTCAACACCCTTGTACATTTGATTTTAGAAGGGCTTAGGCCTCCAAATGAGGTAGTCCTTGTGGCCTACTTTAATGCCTTTAATGGGAAGTTAGCATTTGATGTTAGGAACAAGAAGCCCATTGATCTATTTCAAGCCCAAAACATCACCTTTGATCTTGATCAAACCATGAAGGAAACACACATTAATATTGTGCAATTGGATGATAAAGATGCCCCTATAGAATAAAATGAACCAGCTACTGATAAATACTTTGTGTTGCCAAAGACCAAGAAATTAAAAAAGAAGAGACACAAGGAAGAACCACCCAAGATTGTAGAAGTAGATCCTCACATCATAGTAACCTTGGGTATGAAGGACCCTTTCTATATTTCTCTAAACATTGATGATTGTGTCTTAAGGAATTGTATCCTTGATTCTGAAGCTCCGACTAACATTATGCCCTTAAGAATAATGCAAGATTTGGGACTCAAAATATCCAGGGGATATTCGAGTAAATGTATCATTGATTCTAAAGAAGTTGAAGTTCATGGGGTAATAGAAGGAAAGAAACTATGTTTCCAATGTCATCCTGAAAAAGAAATCATCATGAATATACTCATTGTGCAAACTCCTCCCTCATGGGGAATGATTTTATCCAAGCAATTAGTGCAAGAACTAAAAATTACCACTAACAAAAAAAAGTCTAGTATATCGTTCCTATGGGAGAAAATGAGAAAATTCTTATGCTATCATATGTAAACATGACTTTACTATCCCTATGATCACTTTATCATGGGAATCTGATGAATAACTGAGGGAGGAATATTATGAGTTTGATGAATGGAGGATATTCAAGAATGAGCCCACTAAAACCCATGTGTCACCTAGGATTTGGATAATGTATTTTGATGGGGCTGACTCAAAGGTTGGTTCCGGGGCTAGTATAGTTCTCATATCCCCATCTGAAAACTCTATGATGTTTTCCTTAAGACTTGATTTTGAGTGTACTAACAATGTGGACAAATATGAATCTCTCTTACTAGGACTTGAGGCCGCTCAATCAAGGAAAATTCAATGATTGATTGTAATAGGTGATCCATACCTAATTTTCTTGCAAGTAAGGGGGACTTTTAGTAATAAGTGTGAAAGGTTAAAACCATACATGGAAAGGGTTATTGATATGATTAAGAGTTTCCAAGAGGTTTCATTCTAAGATATTCATTGATCCATTAACTCCATTATTGATGGCTTAGCTATGGCCACACAAATTCCCAATGCATTGATGAAAATATTTCTAAATTGGGAAGGTGTGTTGTAGACACCATATACTGACCTTCCAGTTCTGATTACAATGAGCATTGGCTTGTATTCAAAAGTGACAACGACAAATAAATTTCTCCAAAACCATGATGAGTCACATACCATAGAGGAGGATTTGGTCAATGAGAAACACTTCAATAGAGATGACCACAATATAACCAAACCTAAAGATCATAATTCACCAAATACTATGGACCTTAACCTAGGAACTACATCTTCCCCAGAAATAATCAAGATTGGAAAGGGATTGTCTAAGGAAGAAAGGGATGGGCTTGAACGATTACTAAGAGAATTAAAAGATGTGTTTTCTTAGTCTCATGATGATTTGAAATCATATAGCCTGGAGATTATACAACACACTACCCCTCTTAAAGAAGGTGTCAAGCCTGTGAGGCAGAAATTAAGACAAATGAATCCTAATATTGCACCCTTAATTAAAGAGGAGCTTCAAAATATGGTTGATTCTAGTATTATTGCACGTGTTCATCATTCCTCCTAGATTTCTAATTCTGTGATTACCTGAAAGAAGACTGGAAACATTAGGATGTGAATAGACTTTAGGGATATTAACTAGGTATGTATAAAAGGTAATTTCTTGTTTCCAAACATGGAAAAATTTCTACAAAAATAGATGGTTCCCAAATGATGTCATTTTTGGACGATTTCTCCAGATATAATCAAGTTGTTGTAAAAGAGGAATACCATTTAAAAACTATATTCACCATTCCATGGGGGACTTATATGTATCTTAGAATTCCCTTTAGACTACTCAACACTGGTTCCACTTTCCAAAGGGGCATGGATTTTTCTTTCAGGGACCTTATACAAGAAATCATGGAGATAAACCAAGATGACTTAACAATGACATCCAAAGAGAAGATAATTGCAAGCATATGAGAAAGGTATTTGAGAAATGTAGGCAATATAACATATCTCTCAACCCTAAGAAATCCATTTTCAAGGTCGATTGAGGAAAATTGTTAGGACATGTGGTATCTAAAGAAGGGATTAGTATTGACCTAGAGAGAATTGAAGAAATCAAGAAAATCCCTCCCCCCAAGGAAAAAGGATCTTTGAGGTCATTCTTTGGCAAGATTAATTTCATAATAAGATTCATACCAAACTTTGTCGAGATCGTCAAACCAATGAATGACTTTTTGAAAAAGGATGCTTCCTATAGATGGGGTGATGTGAATAATAGATCTTTTGAGTTAATCATGGAATGAATTTCTTTTGCCCCTATCCTTGCTAGCCCTAATTATGCTAAAAAATCCATCATCTATTCATTTTCCTTTAAATATACTATTGCTGGCATACTCACGCAAACGAACGATGAAGGAAATGATCGGCCAATAACCTTCATGATTAAACCTATTTGAGACGCTGAGACAAGATATAATATCACTGAAAAGAAATATTATGCCCTTGTCAAGTCTCTGTAGTACTTTAGAGTAGATGTGGGGTACAATAAAATATATGCCTATGTTATGTACCTTGCCATGAAATATGTGTTATCACAAATTGACTACCTTGGATTAAGAGGGAAATGGGTGGCGAAAATACAAGAGTATGACTTAGATATTCATTTTAAGTAGATCATTAAGGGTCAAGGTTTTTCTAAGATGTTGACCAAAAGTAATATCCAGGCCATCCAAGAAGGATAAAAAGAGCAAGTGTGCACCACTGCCATTGAACTTGAGAATGATGAATGGTATTCCGACATCATCTATCACTTGCGTAACTTATCCGCCCCTCCTCACCTAGTTGATAAAAAAATAATATCTCTTAGATTGAAGGAAACCAAATATTGCTTGAATCAAGAAGGCCTTGGTTGGTTGAGCCCTGATGGAGTGATCTTCTGATGTGTAAGTAAAGAAGAATCCAAAAATCTAATCAAGGAATTCCATGCAGGATATTGTGGAGGAAATTATGCTGTTAAGACTACCGCATAAGAAATCTTAGGGGCATGATATTATTGGCCATCCATTTTCGCTGATACATTGAATTTATTCAAGCGATTCCAACCATGCCAGTTATTTGTTGAAAAACAACAACTTACCACTATTCTTCTAAAGATTCATTGTGGATACACCCTTTTAGTAATGTGGTCTCAATTTCATCAGTGAATTTAAGGATAATTCAAGTAATTGGCATAAATGGATCTTCAATGCTACTGATTACTTCACCAAGTGGGTAGAGGAAATACCTACCAAGAAAATGACCGATCAAGTGGTCATGGATTTCCTTAAGGAAAGAATTATTTCCAGGTTTGGTGTCCTTGTCAAGATTGAGAGTAATAATGCAAAAACATTCACTTTTATGGCCTCGACATCCCTGTTTAATAAATAGGGAATAATATTGTGAAACTCATCTAACTACTACTGTTAGGCCCCTATACTACTAGTGTAACCCCTTATTGTTATTAGTACAACCCACTTATTATATTGATGTACCCATGTGGTGCCCATATTGTTACTATTGTGCCCCATAGAAGCCCACTATTGTTATTATTGTGCCCTTACATTATTATTGTTATGTCGGCTCTGATTATGTTATGACCCCTTAGACTCCTATATATAGAAAGGAGGTATTTTCATTTGTATGATCCAAGAATTGTTCATTTATGTAATGTAAAGCAGGTTGACCCCTCGAAGAGGCTGAATTGTAAGGCGTTGATCTATCTTTTCTTGAGCTGGTTTCATAACATTTGGTATCAGAGCTTTGGATTCTAGGGTTTCGCTGCTCCAAACAGATCATCGTGGAATTTTCACTATAACTTTTTTTTCTGCGACGTTTTAGAAGCTAAAAAAAAACCCATTTGAGAAGAGATCGCGCTGAATCTCGGTTCCAAATTTCAGAGCTTTTCGCACTATATTTGCGGAGATATGATCTGAGGAAGTTGGTCTTTTTACAGACTCCTGAATTACATTCCAAATAGGTGACCTGGGGAGATTGTGCATAACTCTTCCTTGGAGAATCCAACTTGGATTAGACTAGTGGCATTGGAAAGAGGACACAGAGAGATACTACAGGTCACAATTTTAGAACTTAAAGATCTGAAAGTACAGAGTTACAGTCGTTTCAAGATCGAGCTCCTAAAATCAAGAAAAAGCAAGATGAAGAAGTTTGATGGCAAGGATTCGGTAAATTGGATACTTCAGATGGAGCAATATTTTGATCTACATGGTGTACCACTGTTACAAAAGGTATGTATTGCATCTTCATATTTAGAACCGGATCAATTTTTATGGTATGAAGGGATTTGTTCTCGTAAACAACTTGTTACGTGGTCAATTTTCACGGAGGAAATAATAACACATTATGAGGATACAAAGAGCAACACCTTCTTTAGAGCAACACCACAACAATTGGAAAGAGTAAAAGGGCTTTGTGACATAGTGGAAAGCAAAATTATGGAAACCAACAAGCATACCCCTCACAACTATAAATATGGAAGTGTTGTTTCTCCTAGCCTTCCACAACCTACAAGGGTTACACCACAACAATTGGAAGAAAAAAGAGAAAAAGGGCTTTGTTACAATTGTGATAGCAAATGCACTAAAGGTCATAAGTGTGCTGAGAAGAAATTATTTTACATAGAATATGAAGAGGAGGAAGAAAAGGATCAAGAAACATCAAAAGAAGAAGATATACGCCAGGACCCCACCCCGGAGAAAGAAGAAATGAATCAGACCATATCTTGTAAAGCATTGGCAAGAATTACCACTCCTCAAAATCTCAAGATAGAAGGACACATCAAGAAGAAAAAGTTGCAAGAAGTGAAAGATCACATCCAGAAAGAAGAAATGAATCCAACCATATCTTGTAATTCATTGGTCGAAATTACCACTCCTCAAACTATCAAGATAGAAGGACATATCAAGAAGAAAAATGTTCAAGAAGTGAAAGATCACATTGAGCATCAAGAAATGAATCTAACCATATCTTGTAAAGGATTGGAAGAAATTACCACTCTTCAAACTCTAGAGATAGAAGGACATATCAAGAAGAAAAAGGTTCAAGCAGTGAAAGATCACATCGAGCATCAACAACAAGTTCTCCAACTTTTAAAGGATAATGCCACTTCAGTGCAAAATCAAATGAAACAACATGTAGATAAACATTGTAGTGAAAAATGTTTTGATGTAGGTGATTGGGTATTTTTACTGCTACATCTCAAGCAAGCTATTTATGAGAAGGAAATGTTGGCAATACTACATGCACTTAAAAAATGGCGACCGTACCGAATGGGAAGACTCTTCAAGGATGAGGATGTAGAAGCATTGTTTTGTGCTATTTCTATTATCCAACCAGATTGGATAAATGAAGCAAGGGATGAATGGAAGAAGGACGAAGAAGTATGGCCACTTATTCAAAAGTTGCAAAAGATCCCAATTCAAACAATATTGCTAGAAATTGAAGAGGAAGGAAAAATCATATTGGAACCTGGAGTAGTCACAGAAAAAAGAACCCGACAGCTACGAAATCGATCAATTTCAGAGTATCTCATCAAGTGGAAGAACTTACCCGCTGAAGATTCCACATGGGAGGACAAGAATTTTATACAAAAGCATCATGAACTGCTTAAGCGTTGAGGACAATGCTTTCTGAAGAAGAGGGGCATGTTAGGCCCCTATACTACTAGTGTAACCCCTTATTGTTATTAGTACAACCCACTTATTATATTGATGTACCCATGTAGTGTCCATATTGTTACTATTGTGCCCTATAGAAGCCCACTATTGTTATTATTGTGCCCTTACATTATTATTGTTATGTCAACTCTGATTATGTTATGACCCCTTAGACTCCTATATATAGAAAGGAGGTCTTTTCATTTGTATGATCCAAGAATTGTTCATTTATGTAATGTAAAGGATGTTTCCCCCTCGAGGAGGCTGAATTGTAAGGCGTTGATCTATCTTTTCTATCTTTTCTTGAGCTAGTTTCATAACAACTACCCTCAAGGAAATGGCCAAGCTGAATCGAGCAATAAAAATGTTATAAAGATAATAAAACAAACGGTTGGTGAAAACAAACAAAGTTTGGACAACAAGATCAAATATGCTTTATGTGCCAATTGTACCATCATAAAGACCTCAACTAGATATATCCATTTTCAATTGGTTTATGGTACTGAAGCTAATTTTCCTATCCAAATCTAGTTGCTTGCCCTTACATGCTTAAAGGATTTTCCTGACCAACAAGATGCCATTCAAACCCAATTGACCAACTCATTGAGGCTGATGAGGTTAGGAGAAATCCCTCCACTAGCTTGGGTGCAACCATGAGAAAATGAAGACGACTTTCCATAATCATGTCAAGAGTAAAGACTTTGAACCCATAAACCTACTTCTCTTTTGGGACAAGAGGAGAGAAAATCCTGATATGCACAAGAAGTTGAACAATCTATGGGTAGGTCCCTATAGGATATGTGATACAACATGTATAAACTCTTGTTCCCTAATATAAACTTAGTGGAGAGCCTATTCCCCTTCCTGTAAATCTGAAATCCTCAAGGAGTACTTCTGTGAGGGCACTTAACATTTTATTATATATACATGTTAGAGTAGGATGAATTGCATATTGATTTTTGCATTATAAATTAATTTTATATTATGTTATCATGCTAGATTAGGTGAATTTAGATTAGATTTTCATTCTAGAGTAAATTTTATTTCCTGCTGATTTTACGGACTAAAAAAAGCATGGTTGATCAAAGGACATCGTAAAAAGCATGATGCCCTATTTGTTTCTTTGATTTGCAGGTAACAGGCCTGTGGTCTCAAGAGATTGATGCTATTCTCATGAACTCCCCGTTCGAGTACATGGTTTTTGTACTCTATTAAGAGCTCATGTCCCAGTTGGAGCCAAATGTTACCCACCACCAGTAGGTGAATCCTATAGGAGAATATTTTTCTCTTAGATTTGTCTTTGTGATAATTTAGAGACCCAGATCCCTACTACAACAAACTAATATTGCTTCATGTACTTGTATTCATGCAAGTTATTTATTGTGTTACACTTTAAATATCAAAGTAAATATGACTGCAACCTTCACTAATTAACTTATATGCAGAAAAAAGAACTAATCAAGAAGAAATAACCACACAAAAAATTGACACTGTTTTTTTTGGAAAAATGTCCCCGGAAAAACCCAATGTGGGAAAACTGGTGCAACAGTTGAGGGTTTGTATTATTATGCAATAGTTTCTGAATACAATATTTGGATGCCTTACTGGATATCTGATACAGAGAATCTAACTGGTAGAGAAATTAGTGAGAAATACCTCACACTATCGCTGGAGATTCAATATTGATATAGGCTTTGGATGGCAAGCCCCACACTACCTCTATGCTGCCTCAACATCAACCTACTTAGTTCAATGTCACAACTACTAGGCTCTACATCACCCTTCTTGTTGGTCGATTTTCCTGTGGAACTTCGACTCTCTGCCCTTTCGATCTCACACCTCAGGTTTTGGCTTTAGAGCTTGACTCTCCAGCAAATTTCAAATCTCCTCTCAAGCTCTGCGCTGCCTCAGCATGGCTATGCACTGCTCACTGTGGCTTTGTGCTACATCTTATGGATCTCTCTCCGCCTCCTCTGTAATGTATCCCTATATCAAAAAACTCTCCAACTAGAAAACTATCCTTGCCCCTCACTGCAAGAAATCTCCTTGATGACCTCTTAGGCAACCGTTGCGTTTCTGTCTTGAGAAAATTGATCTCTGATCTCTCACTTGATGTGTCTTTCCAAATGCCCATCAAGCCTCTTCTATCTCTAGAGATTCAATATTGATCTAGGCTCTGGATGTCAAGCCCTACATCGCCTCTGCGTTGCCTCAGTGTCAACTTACTTAGTTCAATGTCACAACTACTAGGCTTTGTGTCATCCTAATTGTTGGTCGATTTTCCTTTGGAACTTCAACTCTCTTCCCTTTCGATATCACATCCTGGGTTATGGCTTTGGAACTTGACTCTCTAACAAATTTCAAATCTCCTCTCAAGCTCTACGTTGCTGAGCGTGGCTTTGCGCTGCCCAGTGTGGCTCTATGCTACATATTATAGATCTCTTTCTGCCTCCTTTGCAATGTATCCCCAGATCAAAAAACTATCCTTTCCCCTCACTGCAAGAAATCACCTCGATGACCTCTCCGAAAACTGTTGCACTGCTCTCTTGAGAAAATCAATCTCTGATCTCTCACTTGATGTGTCTTTCTAAATGTCCATCAAGCCTCTTCTTAGAATCTTCTTTTTGATCAATCAACGACCCATATTAGATTTTAATCAATGGCTTAGATCATATTGAATTTATCCTCGTCTTTCTCTAGAAGATTCACATCCAGTTTTATTAATACCCTTTAATTATTTTAATTTCCTAAGTTTATACTTAGGCACCCATTAAAAATAATTAATTATGTTAATAAAACTATCTCCGAGTGGAATTTCCCAAAAAGATTTATGGGTATTCTAGAATACATGTTTCCTAGCCTCCCTACAAATTTTGAGGCTTAGATCACATTCGATGCTACCAAAAATCAATAGTCTTCAACCAACAATCAACAACCCCTTGCAACCACCAGCTATCTCGATATGCCACCATTATCCACCACCTCAGCTAGACATTGTTATCCCTCACCCATATTTTATGATCGTATGTTTGAAGGTGGGCCTTCCAATTATGAAGACGGAAACTAGTTACATTTTCCAACAAATCCCTCTCAAAAAAATTTGATCCCTTCATTGTTGGTACACAGATCCATAGAAAATTCAATGTAAAGATGTAAAAAGTGTTGTCTATAGAAGTATAGGTGGTATAAGTATTTAAAATTATACCTCAACTCCTAAAATTTATATTTAGACATGCTTTGAGGGTGAAAAATATTTTTAAACCCCTTTAGAGTCATTATTCTTACTTTCTAGCAAAAAAAATGACAAAATAATTAGCCGGAAATTGGTGAAAAATTAAAATGAGAGAAAATAAAATTCTTTCCAAGTGGAAAAATATTTAAAAATTTGATGAGGACTTTTCCAAAAAAGGAATCAAGTCAGGAAATGAAAAAAATCCCATTTCCAAGGCAGAAAAATACAACAAAAAATTTGTTGGTCTAGAAGAAAGAATATGTTACGAAACCAGCTCACAAAAAGATAGAAAAGAGAGATAAACACCTTAGAATTCAGCCTCTTCGAGGGGGAAACCTCCTTTACATTACACAAATGAACAATTCTTAGATGATACAAATGACAAGACCTCCTTTCTATATATAAAAGTCTAAGGGGTCATAATATAATCAGAGCCGACATAACAATAATAATGTAAGGGCACAATAATAATAATAATAGTGGGCTTCTATGGGGCAAAATAATAACAATATGGGGACTACATGGGTACAAAAATATAATAACGGAGTTGTACTAATAACAATAAGGGGTTACACTAGTAGTATAGGGGCCTAACATGCCCCTCTCCTTCAAAAAGTGTTGTCCTCAACACTTGAGTAGTTCTTGATGCTTCTATATAAAATTCTTGTCCTCTCATGTGGAATATTTAGCGGGTAAGTTCTTCCACTTGATGAGATACTCCGAAATTGATCGATTTCCTAACTGTTGGGTTCTTGTTTCTGTGACTGCTCCAGGTTCGAATATGATTTTTCCTTCCTCTTCAGGTTTTGGAAATATTGTTTGAATTGGGATATTCTGCAACTTTTGAATGAGTGGCCACACTTCTTTGTCCTTCTTCCATTCATCCCTTGCTTCATTTATCCAATCTGGTTGGATAATAGAAATAGCACAAAAGAATGCTTCCACATCCTCATTCTTTCTTGAGAGTGCATTTGCAACAAAAAATTTCTTCCCTTTTCTGTAGATGATGTCAAAGTCAAACCCAACATATTTGTGACCCATTTTTTCTGTTCTTCTAAAGATAATATTTGTTCTAAAAAGTATTTAAGACTATCATGATCCATTTTCACCTTGAAGTGTCTTCCCATTGGGTAAGGTTGCCATTTCTTAAGTGCATGTAGTATTGCCAACATTTCCTTCTCATAAATAGCTTGCTTGAGATGTAGAAGTAAAAATACCCAATCACCTACATCAAAACATTTTTCACTACGATGTTGATCTACTTCTTGTTTCATTCAATTTTGCACCAAAGTGGCGTTATCCTTTAAAAGTTGGAGAACTTGTTGTTGATGCTCGATGTGATCTTTTACTGCTTGAACCTTTTTCTTCTTGATATATCCTTCTATCTTTAGAGTTTGAGGAGTGGTAATTTCTTCCAATCCTTTACAAGATATGGTTGGGTTGAGGAGTGGTAATTTCGACCAATGAATTACAAGATATGGTTGGATTCATTTCTTCTTTCTCGATGTGATCTTTCACTTCTTGCACCTTTTTCTTCTTGATATGTCCTTCTATCTTGAGAGTTTGAGGAGTGGTAATTCTTGCCAATGCTTTACAAGATAAGTTCTAATTCACTTCTTCTTTCTCTGTGTAGTGCCCACTCTAGTTTCCTGACCTTAATACGACATTATCTTAGACACTTTATTCTTCGAGGACCTCAGATTGAGGATCTGGACCCATGACACTATTATTAGCGATTGAGATATTCATGGTTGTGATGTTTATGAATGCTTTCCATTGATATTATGATAGCATGAATGGTTATGTATCTTATCTATCAATATTCTGATGATTGCAATATTAAATAGTTAAGTTGGTCTCTATTTGAATTTATGATGAGGGTAGTAAAGAATATGTATGCGCTCTACCAAAAGCATAATGAGGATAAATTTGATGGATAGGTATATTTCTACGATGTTACGATGTTGATAGCTTAATGAATATGTATGTTTCCATTAATGATTATTGATGATAGCCATGAGGGATGTGTCCCCTATGTTACCTACTTCCTTTAGTTCAGACTTACAATGGACAATGATGTGAATGACCAGGAATTGTTAATGATGCTATTATGATAATTGACTAGCATTGAGAAACCTTATTACTGATGATTATTGAGTATGGCAGGAAACCATCAGAGGCACTCACATATGACATGTCGATGACACCTGGTTTGATGAAAATTCATATTAGTTTATCTTTTAAAGTCTAAGTCGATCTTGAAATCTGCCATATATGTTTAACTATATTCTGATGATATGTTAATGGTTGTACACACAGATTAGTTGCTTGACCGAATGATCCACACATGGGTGATGGGGTTGTACAGGTGGATGGAACTACATGGGAGGGGTGGGACAGAGTCCTTGATCTCACCCACTAGCACTCCCGCCGTGACTTGGGCTAGAAGGGTTGAAACACCTTTGCCTTGAAGATCACGATGCCATGAGGGCAGGTCCCAAAGTTGGGTCGCTCATGAGGACTTTACCGGGGGGCGCGCATCAAGGCGGATTTCTTGATCCCCGACACCATTAGTCTCACTATAGCAGGCAACATAGGAGATGATAGTGGTCTATGACGTTGCACTATACTTTCCCCTAGTAGTCACTGGATGGTTGAAGGGCAAGTGGTGTGGCACCCTTGGAACTTCAGGGGAATTTCTTGAAGGGCATGACCAACTTGGCACCCTTGGCATCACAAATAAACTACTAGGTGTGGCACCCTTGGAACTTCTAGGGAACTTCTTGAAGGGCACAACCAAACTGGCACCCTTGGCATCACAAATAAACTATTAGGTGTGGCACCCTTGGAACTTCTAGGGAAGTTCTTGAAGGGCACAACCAAACTTGGCACCCTTGGAATCAGTAAAAATAAATAATAATAAATAAATATAAGTAAGGAATGAAAACTAGGTAAAGTTACATCAAGGGTAAATGATGATTAGAAACCAAGGTAATTAAATAAAAAATAAAACTTGGAATAAGGAGGATCATAGGAAGAAATAAAATAGAGTACCTTAAAAACTCTACCCTTCCCATGTTGGAAAATACTAGGAAGATTATGTGGTTTAATTAGGAAAAAGGGGAAAGACAAACATAATTGTAAGGATAATAATTAATCCTAAACTAATTTAAACCTAATTAAGAAAAGAGGAAGGTGAATTAAAATGAGAATAATAAATCAAATTTAGAGAATTGTAGAGAAGCTCCATGTGTCAACAACCAACATACGAATATCCATCTAGGAGATAATCTGAGTTAAATTAGGGAGTAGATTGGGGATAAAATCTTGACTCATTAATTGACTTCAAGTAATGAACACAAATTAAGGAATATAAAGGGGGAATAAAGGGACAACTAGGAGGAGAAATAGGAATCTTGTTGAGGTGAGGAAAATATTAGTTTTAAATAAAAATTTAAGTAAATAATTTTGGAGACCCTTGATGTGAGAATGACACATGGGTGGGTGAATAATCAAGCTATTGAATTATAAAAAAATAATTAATTATGCATGACATGACAAGTGTCACCTATGAGGACTCCTATAAAAGAAGGGGCAAGCCATGGGAGAAGGGACTTTTTTTGGGGGAATCCCTATTGTTGGATGGATGAGATGATTGCAGAGCAGTTAAGTGAGTTTGGTGAGGTAGAGGATTTTAGAGAGGGGACTCTTGAGCTAAGGTGTGCTCTCCTCTACCAGCTAGTGCTTTCTTCCATTGTACAACCCCATTGCAGCTCGGGGGTCCGCGGGGAAGAAGAGTACCCAAGGAGTATGCTGGGAGGTTAACCGGTGGGTCTTCGCATTCGGATCAAGTGCGTCATCATTCACTTGCGGAGGTGACCAGCTACAAGGGAATACCAGCAACAGATGAGCACGTGGAGTCTCGCCTTCTGGTGAACGGTACATATGTATTTCATTACTATTGATCTTAGTTAAAAGTATGAAAATGTTATGATATGTTTCCTGAAAGGAGTGGCAGGAATGTGTGTGCTAAATAAATTTGAATTTCAATGCGTTTCTTTTCTGGTTGTATTTGCTGTTTAAAAAAAAAATGTATATAGTCTAGATGTGGTCCTCACACTTGGTATCAGAGCTATGTTGAACCCTTGAGGCCTATGGGCCCATGCATGTATGGCTAGTTTTGTTAAATAATATGATGAAAATCTCTAACTAATGTGACGAACTCCGACCTCCTCCTTCGTTTATCCCTTGAAATTTCGTCTGGCGGGGGATTTTAAATAATCTCTGCTCACAAATTCGTCAATTTTCGCTGTTGCCCTATTTTTTTCTTTGAAATTCTATCCGCCGAGGAAATCTAAAACATCTCTGTTTAAATTTCATGAATTCTGGTCTGGTATACAAATTAAGAAGACGCACTTATGTGTTCAAAATTAGATCTATTTCCTAGATATATGGATCAACCTGAAGATGAGGTAGTGCAATCCAAGGAAAGACTTTAGATTATCTTGGTATCTGGGCCGAAGCTAAATGTCAAACTTCAAAGTAGATAAATTGCTTAAAAGTACGACTGAACTAAACTCAGCAATCTATCTACTTTGACTGGAGACTAAAGACATGATAACTTTATGCTATCTAAAGCTGTGGCACACGCATGACTGGAGATTAAGGATAATGATAACCTACATGCATGACTGGAGATTAAGAATATTGATAACCTTATCCTATCTAAAGCTGGCGCATGCATGTATGAGCCCTTACTGCTGGAAGCCAAATTTCGTGTTGTACCGTCACCTACAGATCTGAATTAATGCTGTACGGATCCTCTGCCACTGTAACAGAAAGCAACCAGATCTGTTGTACATGCTCCAGCCCGTAGAAGACCATCCAAGGAACACACTGAATAAAGCAGCACCAACAGTTACCCAATGGTTCGTCTCCATCCGTATAATCCAACTTCCTTCCCTTCCTGTCTTTATATAGCAGCAAAAGATTTGGTTAGCTATATTGTAACACTGATTTCCACAGAGAAGACTCTGAGTGCTTGCAGAATTTTGCAATTCTCATTATAACATTTCTATATAGACTCGAATTGAAGTTTTCACAGCCACTATTTTTAACAATATTTTAAAATGGCTTATCATTTTCTAAAAGAGCAAGAGTATAAGGCAACCTAATTGTTTAAAAACTACAACTAGGCCCACAACACTGTGCAAAACAACAAGAAGGTTCACAAAATTGAAAAGAGCCAGCTTCTTCTTCACACCTTCACCTTTTTACCAATCCTGGAAAGAAGTTCCTTGCAACAGAAATGACAGCTCTGGCTCCATAATTCCACCTTGCATACTGACATCCATCATCATTTCCACATAGTAAGGAATTATCAGAACAGATGTGTGCATGTCAACAACAAAGCCTTGGTTTGTTGCACATAGTATGTCTGATTGAATTGCTTCCGTGTTTCCAAACACCTAGATTGATCATTGCATGGCCCAAATATTTTAGTGTGCTCAATTAGCACAGTATGTCATCCCATCTCATTAACTGTACTTCATCAGCTACTTATCCAACAGTAATATCCTCTGTATACTGTTTCCTAATTCCATAAGGATCATAGTGTGAAGACTTAAAGACCATCTATCAAGTAAACATGGCACCTTGATAGTTTTATTGAAAATAAGCATTGACTGGAATTCTTCTTATAAATGTGAGCAGATCTTTCTGAAATGTGACTGACATTCTATTCTTATACTTCCAGAATGAGTAATGACAGACCTGCTGCTCAGATATAATTAGTAATATGTGTCAAGACTCAAAAGAAAAACTTTACAGGCATCGGCTACTTGTGTGATGTAACTAGTGGCTGAATGATTTCATAAACAGAGTCCTAAATATATTTGGTGAACAGGTACATAACCAGATAATGAAATCTATTTGGCACTGATGCATTGTAATAATATATTATTACAGGAACAATACATTCCTTGGTTCCTCCGATAAGGTGTGATGATAAAAAAAAAATTGCGTTTTCCAGGTCACCTAGATGTGTCAGAGGTGGTAATATTTCATCCAGTTATGGTAGAATTTGTAACCTGCTATGCTGTTACAGGCCCTGCAACCTTACTCTATAGGCCGGTTGCATAACTGTACTGTTTACACTTAGTTGGCATAAGAAACATATTGTTTGTTCATTACAAGAAAGCCATGCCTTGGTTTGTCTGTTAAGTGGTTGATTTGATTCAATGGTCGAGATTTATTTCCACCTAGATTTGTTTTGGACAAATGTAAAAGAGGACCGAAGGCTTAATGAGTTGATGGCTCTGGCAGTCTTTCGACTTTGCATATTTGGACTTGAAAATGGTAGTAATCTATGTTCTTCGCAGGCTTAAGAAACATATTGTTTGTCACTTCTATTTGACAATATGTCACTTATATTTGGCCCTGATACAACCTTATTTTATGGGCAGTTATATAACCGTCCTACTTACACTTGACCTAAGGAACATATTGCTTGTTCTTTACAACAAAGCGCTGTCTAGCTTTGTTTGTTAAGTGTTTGATTTGACTCAATGCTCAAGATCTATGCAAATTTGTTTTGGACAAATGGAGAAAAACGTTCAGTGCTTTAGGGCCCAATGAGGGTAAGAAGTTGGTAGATCTGGCAGTCATTAATTTCGAGGGAGGTGATTGTATTTGTCATGACTTAAAGTGAGATATTTGTACATAAAAATGGTAGTCAGTGACAGTCTTCTTCCTCACGCATAATTGCTTCGTGTAGCATGGGATCAAATGGTTTTCCAACAGTATTGACCACATTAACATTAAATCTTTTCATGATTTCTACGAACTGTTTATAAATACTCCAGGAAAATTAGGAGCATTATTAGCGTCTAATGGAAGCCAATCGGTAAAGTAAATTGGAATGATAGGATTGACGACTCCTTCATTTCTAAATTGTTTTCGTGCCTACATTGCTAAACTATTTTCATACAGGGGTTCATAAAAGTAAAATAAGCATTATAAAAATATTTAATAAAAAAGTTTAAGGCATATCTTAAACAATTTAAGAAAATAACAGGGGTTCAAGGCATATCTTAAACAGTTTCTATATTTTCAATTCAATTTTCCAATTGCCTGACATTAGCCATCTTACTGGCTTTCTTTTTAAGGAATTTTTGAACATATTTCTCTTTGTATTCTGGGTTTGCCAGTTTATATGGTGACGTAGAACTCTCAGTTGTCACAATTAATTCCTAAATATATTGTTTCTTTGCTTTATTGGCAAAGAAAAATAAAGTTGTTGAAAAGTATTCAGAAGCCTTTTCCATTCATTAAAACATGGAACATGTAATCATATACATTCGACATTTTCCATTCATTAAAATTGGGTAAATCTAGAATATTTAAAATATCTTTCTTCGATATTTGTATTTCAATTTTCTTTGCAACGATTTTCCATTTCAATTGCATTTACAATTTTATGGATTCTGTGCGGTTGGTCGAGTATTTTGGTCTGTAAATTATTTGATATTTTAATGTTTTCGAGCAGGTTGTTTTGCCATGGAGAATTTAAGTGAGATATATTGAAGGTATTATTTTTAATTGAAATAAAATTTCCAATAAAAATTTACAGTGTAATTCTAATTATTTTAGTTTCTATTAAGTATTCAACTTTCTTGACTTATTGTGATTTTTCTCTTGATGTTTAGCTTGCTCATTTTGGTTCCCTATAAATTGATACAATAAAAAGTAATCTAATATATAAACTTAAATCATAATAGTAGTAATAGAACTATATTTATTCTTGAAACTTCTATAAAGAATTTATCAAATTTATAATGGAATAAACCCCTTGCTGGTAGATGAAGTTTGATTCCAAGATTTCAGCCTTATTTAAGATTAATTTTATCCAACAACAAAGAATGATCTAGCAAAGAGTGATTATGTACATGAAATGTCTAAATAGGTCTTATTGTTTATCAATGGTAAATGATTAACTGAGACTAATTCCAATTAGAACAATTGAAAATGGACCAGAATAACAAGAAGCAACATAGGAGCATATTACAATCATGATAATATTATACATTGTAATATTTATGATTTATATCTTAATCTGTGTTTTGGCTCTTTCAAAATTGTCCACCATAGGCAGCAGATTGTCAATTACATCACCTTGAATGTTAGATGCCAAACTTAGTCGTTCTTTCCCTGCTCTCTTCCTGTAATCTCACAGGGAGTTTGAGCTTCTCTTTGTTTGATTTGATTGACTTCTTTGTTCAATGTTTTGTAATGTAACAAGAAAAATTTGCCTTTATGACTTTTTGGATTCTTTGCTAGTTCTTAATGCAGAAATAGAGCTATGGTATTGGTTTATGGTTATCTGGAGCACCATACTTCTACCAATGCCATTCGATACAGTCAATGATCATTTTAGACATGGGTTTCTCTCTATTGTTTTACATTCTGTGCATATCTTTTCTTGAAAGGTCCTCTGAAATTCTGAATGATCTTGTATCATATATCTGTTCTGTGAAGATTATTTCATAATGCTTGTATGTCATTTGGCTATTTGGCCCTTTATCAAATACTTTCAATCCACAAGCTTGACCCTTCAGTTGTTGAATTATCCAAGGAAATGGCATTTTCCCTTTTCGATAGGATTTGCTGTTTCATGACAACTTAACAGGATGATCATATGTCAAAAATATAATGACAAAAAAAAAATTAACATAGTTAAAGGTAGATATATCAAGATAATGGAAAGTTGGATAAATGCATTTGCAGGAAAGCATTATATACACCGACATGCATTATTAAGTGATAATACCTATTATGTTTTGGTTTATAATTGCAGAGTTCTCCCACAGAGAACGAAAATCGCAAATGATCGTAAAGGAGATTCTGCTGCGGCGGAGGGAAAGGTTTGGTTACCTTAACTGTGATGCTCGCAACATGACCGTCCGATTAAAAACCCTAAGAAGTGATGAAAAGGATCAAACACCTGTCGAGTGAAAACATATCACTAGCCCCTCCTACGCATGACATGTGGAATTTGAGATGTTCCAAGGAACCGTAGGTCATAGCGTTCTAGACATTTACATTTAGACATGGGTCTATTGTTTGGTTATATGAAATTGTGAGATATTTGACAACATGTCGGATGGATGATTTAAACTAACTCCACATAAGAACACAACAATACTCAACGTTAATCCAAAGTCACACTAAAAGTAGATTGGTAACCTATGATAAGTCATAGTGCTTTGAATTAATTCGGAAAGTGCATAACATGATGGAAGGGGTGGCCAGTGGCATTATAGCACAACGTAATATTAGATGTATATATACATATAGTGCATGGTTTTGTGTTATGTAAAACCACAGAGTGAGAATCTACGAGCTTTGAGTGATTCCCAGGTCTTGAGAAGGTGTTAAAGCGTCCACCATAGAAGTAGCAGGTTTAGCATAACCATATTGGGAATTTGCATGTTGTATCGTACTCTGCTGTTTGACAAAGTACTTTTACTCGGTCTCACATTACCAGCGTCCCAATTATTGTACTATTTGCAAGTGCAGGGGCTTCCCACCTCACCACCACCCTTTCATCCAATCATTAAGGACATTTACTTTAGCATGAAAGACGATGCGTGGTTAAAATTACTGCTTTGCTAAATAGACCATATAGTCTAATAAAGATTGTTATACAGTAAAATTTTCCAGTTGTGTAGAAATACTTCTAAAATTATTTGGTTTTCATTTAAGACATTCCATTTGGAATGGGGTAGATGCATGCCAAACGCTGACTTCATGATTTTGCTAATTTTCAATCTATCGAAAATGCAGCCTGTTTATATGTTCGCCAACAATCTTGTTTCATATTGGAATCGGTTTTTTTTTTTCGAATGTTTTGGTCATTGAGGTTGAATTTAAGGCCTTTACTGTTAGCTCCTTCATCTATCATATGATTAAAGGATTCTAGATATGCTGAAATGTCATTTCTGCTAAAGTATTCCTCTGTTATGCTAGAGTTTCTTAACATGTTAAATGATTCTAATAACATAGCTTATGAACCTTGATTGTTAATGTCTCTTATTATCGCTGAAAATAAATCCCAAGCTGTCTATTATATTCCCTATTTCAATCTGCTATGGTGATCCTTTGATTTAAAACACAGATTTTTAATACTGATGAGTCTTACTTCCATTAGGGAGTTGTGGTATTTATGAGTCTATTCGTTTCCTCTCTAGATAAAGCGTTGAAATGAATCTTGTTTTTGGGGATAAAACAATGTTAGTATTAAATAACACCCTTAATTGTTAAAAATACTTTCTATGCTTTTAACTAATACAGTTTGAATCTATATTATCTTGCTTCAATTCTCTACACCAGTGCTTTAGAGTTATCAACTGAAGCAATCTATTTTTGGTTTGTTCCTTGTACAAATTTTTGGGTTGTTAGATGATAAATGAAAAATAAAATAAACATATTATTTCAGACAACAAAGTAGTCATTGGGAGTGGCTATTAAAATATGATACAAACATTCTGCTTATTTTTGAGTCCCTGAGGAAATAAAATTTGTATTGCAGAATGAAAATTTATATCAAATCTTTTGTAAGTGATATCTCCTTTTAAGATGGTGAATTGGAACCGGGAATGGGAATTTTGGTTCATTAAATTCAAAATCCTCAACTAGTCTCTTTGATCAAGGATATGTTATTGCTACCAATGGCAAGAGCAATGTGCCTTAAGCGTTTATAGTCTGAAAAACATTGCTCTAAGTTATTTTCCTTGAGATGTTTGAGTAACACGTGCTTCTTTTGAAATGATCAGTGTCAGCATGGACTTG
Organism: Pinus tabuliformis; assembly: GCA_031772625.1. Classification (NCBI taxonomy): domain Eukaryota; kingdom Viridiplantae; phylum Streptophyta; class Pinopsida; order Pinales; family Pinaceae; genus Pinus; species Pinus tabuliformis. The sequence goes on along the minus strand of CM062807.1, from coordinate 714,341,611 downwards.
TATAGTAAGTAAGAGGTGTAATGCAATGATAATTTAGTTAGTTTGTAAATCCAAAGAAATTAGTTTGTGTGGACCTTGATATCATGTTTCCTGGATATATGACAGTCTAATATGTTTTGATCTAGTGAAAACTAAGGCATGTTATTCTCTTCATTGGTGCTTTTTTATTTGTATTTTTGTGCTATTAAATCCACATATTGACATTTTACTTAAAGTTAAATTATTAAAAAAAAAGAAAAAAAAAAAAAAGACTTGCATTATGAACATAGTATGAAGGATGATCATAACAAGGACAATTGTTGAGCATTACATCTCAAGCTCATGTTCGAAGGAACTATACTTGAAAGACACTCTTGAATATTCAAGAGGTTAAAGGAATGAAAATGAGAAGCATTAGATTTTATGACAATGTTTCATGAGGGCCTAATAGAACTAATTAGGTAAAAATGATAAAAATAATAATAAATAAATTAGTTGAGAAAATTACTTAATCCAGAAGATGAAAACGAATTTGTTAATTGATTTTAATTCCTTAAGAAAAAATGTGCTTAATTTAAAAAATCAGAGATGCATGTTACCAGAAGGTTAGCAAGAGTTTCAGGAAGGATTCCTAGGATATGTGTCGTCGTTTTCCTTTATGTTTCGAGGACTTCGGGACGAAGTCCATTGTTAAGAGGGGGTGTATGTAGTGCCCACTCTAGTTTCCTGACCTTAATACGACATTATCTTAGACACTTTATTCTTCGAGGACCTCAGATTGAGGATCTGGACCCATGACACTATTATTAGCGATTGAGATATTCATGGTTGTGATGTTTATGAATGCTTTCCATTGATATTATGATAACATGAATGGTTATGTATCTTATCTATCAGTATTCTGATGATTGCAATATTAAATAGTTAAGTTGGTCTCTATTTGAATTTATGATGAGGGTAGTAAAGAATATGTATGCGCTCTACCAAAAGCATAATGAGGATAATTTGATGGATAGGTATATTTCTACGATGTTACGATGTTGATAGCTTAATGAATATGTATGTTTCCATTAATGATTATTGATGATAGCCATGAGGGATGTGTCCCCTATGTTACCTACTTCCTTTAGTTCAGACTTACAATGGACAATGATGTGAATGACCAGGAATTGTTAATGATGCTATTATGATAATTGACTAGCATTGAGAAACCTTATTACTGATGATTATTGAGTATGGCAGGAAACCATCAGAGGAACTCGCATATGACATGTCGATGACACCTGGTTTGATGAAAATTCATATTAGTTTATCTTTTAAAGTCTAAGTCGATCTTGAAATCTGCCATATATGTTTAACTATATTCTGATGATATGTTAATGGTTGTACACACAGATTAGTTGCTTGACCGAATGATCCACACATGGGTGATGGGGTTGTACAGGTGGATGGAACTACATGGGAGGGGTGGGACAGAGTCCCTGATCTCACCCACTAGCACTCCCGCCGTGACTTGGGTTGGAAGGGTTGAAACACATTCGCCTTGAAGATCACGATGCCATGAGGGCAGGTCCCAAAGTTGGGTCGCTCATGAGGACTTTACCGGGGGGCGCGCATCAAGGCGGATTCCTTGATCCCCGACACCATTAGTCTCACTATAGCAGGCAACATAGGAGATGATAGTGGTCTATGACGTTGCACTATACTTTCCCCTTGTAGTCACTGGATGGTTGAAGGGCAAGTGGTGTGGCACCCTTGGAACTTCAGGGGAATTTCTTGAAGGGCATGACCAACTTGGCACCCTTGGCATCACAAATAAACTACTAGGTGTGGCACCCTTGGAACTTCTAGGGAACTTCTTGAAGGGCACAACCAAACTGGCACCCTTGGCATCACAAATAAACTATTAGGTGTGGCACCCTTGGAACTTCTAGGGAAGTTCTTGAAGGGCACAACCAAACTTGGCACCCTTGGAATCAGTAAAAATAAATAATAATAAATAAATATAAGTAAGGAATGAAAACTAGGTAAAGTTACATCAAGAGTAAATGATGATTAGAAACCAAGGTAATTAAATCAAAAATAAAACTTGGAATAAGGAGGATCATAGGAAGAAATAAAATAGAGTACCTTAAAAACTCTACCCTTCCCATGTTGGAAAATACTAGGAAGATTATGTGGTTTAATTAGGAAAAAGGGGAAAGACAAACATAATTGTAAGGATAATGATTAATCCTAAACTAATTTAAACCTAATTAAGAAAAGAGGAAGGTGAATTAAAATGAGAATAATAAATTAAATTTAAATTGTAGAGAAGCTCCATGTGTCAACAACCAACATAAGAATATCCATCTAGGAGATAACCTGAGTTAAATTAGGGAGTAGATTGGGGATAAAATTTTGACTCATTAATTGAATTCAAGTAATGAACACAAATTAAGGAATATAAAGGGGGAATAAAGGGACAACTATGAGGAGAAATAGGAATCTTGTTGAGGTGAGGAAAATATTAGTTTTAAATAAAAATTTAAGTAAATAATTTTGGGAGACCCTTGATGTGAGAATGACACATGGGTGGGTGAATAATCAAGCTATTGAATTATAAAAAAATAATTAATTAATTATGCATGACATGACAAGTGTCACCTATGAGGACTCCTATAAAAGAAGGGGCAAGCCATGGGAGAAGGGACTTTTTTTGGGGGAATCCCTATTGTTGGATGGATGAGATGATTGCACAATAGTGATTACGAAGCTATAGTGAGTTTGGTGAGGTAGAGGATTTTAGAGAGGGGACTCTTGAGCCAAGGTGTGCTCTCCTCTACCAGCTAGTGCTTTCCTCCATTGTGCAACCCGATTGCAGCTCAGGGGTCCACGGGGAAGAAGAGTACCCAAGGAGTAGGCTGGGAGGTTAACCGGTGGGTCTTCGCATTCGGATCAAGTGCGTCATCATTCACTCACGGAGGTGACCAGCTACAAGGGAATACCAACAACAGCTGAGCAAGTGGAGTCTCGCCTTCTGGTGAACGGTACATATGTATTTCATTACTATTGATCTTAGTTAAAAGTATGGAAATGTTATGATATGTTTCCTGAAAGGAGTGGCAGGAATGTGTGTGCTAAATAAATTTGAATTTCAATGTGTTTCTTTTCTGGTTGTATTTGCTGTTTAAAAAAGAAAAAAGAAAAAAAGAAAAAATGTATATAGTCTGGATGTGGTCCTCACACTCTGGGGTTGGGTCGTAGCGTATATCCTCTTCTTTTGATGTTTCTTGATCCTTTTCTTCCTCCTCTTCATACTCTATGTAAAATAATTTCTTCTCAGCACACTTATGACCTTTAGTGCATTTTCTATCACAATTGTAACAAAGCCCTTTTTCTCTTTTTTCTTCCAATTGTTGTGGTGTAACCCTTGTAGGTTGTGGAAGGCTATGAGAAACAACACTTCCATCTTTATAGTTGTGAGGGGTAGACTTCCTTGTTGCCATAATTTTACTTTCCACTATGTCACAAAGCCCTTTTACTCTTTCCAACTGTTGTGGTGTTGCTCTAAAGAAGGTGTTGCTCTTTGTATCCTCATAATGTGCTATCATTTCCTCCATGAGAATTGACCACGTAACAAGTTGTTTACGAGAAAAAAGCCCTTTATACCATAAAAATTGATCCGGTTCTAAATATGAAAATGTAATACATACCTTTTTTAATAGTGGTACACCATGTAGATCAAAATATTGCTCCATCTAAAGTATTCAATTTACCGGATCCTTGCCATCAAACTTCCTCATATATCCTTTTCTTGATTTCAGGAGCTCGATATTGAAATGACTATAACTCTGTAATTACAGTTCTTCCAGTTCTGAAATTGCTACTTGAAGTAGCTCTCTATGTCCTCTTTCCAATGCCACCAGTCTAATTGAATTTAGATTCTCCAAGAAAGAGTTATGCACAATCTCCAAAGATAACCTGATTATATACCTTTTCAGAAAAGCGAACTTGTATGAAGTTCCACGTGTCACTGTTTTGACCTTCGAGTCTAAAGAATATACACAGGAAACTATAGTCCGTCCACTTTCTGTAACTTCTTACGAAATTGCAATCTGATGCTCAAAACAAAAGTTATGACGATTTTCCCAAGGTCACCTGTTTGCAATGTAATTCAAGAGTCTGCAAAAAGACCAACTTCCTCATATCATATCTCTGTAAATATAGTGCGAAAAGCTCTAAAATTTGGATCCGAGGTTCAGTGTGATTTATTCTCAAATGGGTTTTTTTCCACTTCTAA